>CM047808.1:19169541-19769541 GCA_026214975.1 Gentiana macrophylla | reverse complement strand
CATTAAGAGTTTGATCGATATGAATGATGTCAATAAGGGGGAAAGTTTAGACCTGTTAAAAGTCAATGCACTTGACATGCCAAAAGTTCTGGAAAGCATTGATGACAAATTGGTTGAACTGAAGAAAGCAAGAGGAGAGTTTACCGATGAAGAAATGGAACTGATTGCAAAATTTTCCGAACCAACTGACAAAATGATTGGTCTAGATTCTCGTCTCTACAACATTTTCAATAGCTTACCCTTAAGAGAAGGAGAAACAAGAGAACAATCCCTATCAAATTTTCTGAACATGCAAAAGGTGATTATGCATTTCTGGCACAAATTGAACAAATGGGAGAGAAATGGCACTCTAAAGATAGCTTCAGATAAAGTTGAGAAAGAGGAACCTGAGTTTATTCAAGAATTGCTGAAAACTGGCACATGTGAAAACTGAGACAAATTGTGTTTGTATTTGCTGTACTCTTGAAGAGCAAATTTTTCAGTAAACACAATATGTCCAACTCATGGAACATCTATGCAAGTATTCATGGAATTGAAAGCACAGCAACTAATGAAGGCATGAGAGAATATGCTGAAAGATATGACAATGAAGCTGTCAAGTAAAAGGAAGAGAAGCTGACACTTAGTTTCTTTTCATGTATTGTATTTTAATACACAGTATTGTAACTCGGTATCCTGAATAAAATATCAGTTTCTCAGTTCGTTGTATTTTTGTTTATTTTGTGTTTATCTTTTTGCATTGCTTTTAAGGAGGGTATTGACATCATCAAAAAGGGGGAAATTGTTGGAAATAAAATTTATGTTTTGATGATGATTCATCATTTATTCAGTTATTAATTTTAGACCCCATTGATGAAGTGTCATAACTAACTGTTATAGTGCAAAGCAAGAAGATGTCTAAAAATCAATGTATAGGATTTAATCGAGGCTGATATTTGTATAAGTTAATTAGACAAGCATTGTAATAGTTCTAGGATCGGAATTTGGCGAGTATTTAAGCAAGAAAGCGAGATCCTACAAGGAAGGCGAGATTTACAAGATAAGCGATAAAAGAGCACACCAATGTAAATCAAGAAGGTAAGTTCGGTGAGGACACAGACTCGGTTGGCTTATCTAGAAGATCAAGAAGAAGCGAGGATTCAAACTCGATTATTGAAGATCAAGAAGCGAGGGTTCAAACTCGGTTTATGAAGACCAAGTCGAGGATCAGAAAGTTAGATTCGAGCAAGATTGTGATGACCTGAAATGACTTTATGGATCTTGTATGAAGACCTAAGAATCATAAGGACAATGATGTCTTAGATGATCGATTGAATTGTGTACTCTAACTAAATCAAATATAATCAGATGAAGAATAGAGTACTAAGATTTTAAAGAAGAGTAAAAACTCAGTTAATGCTCTTAGAAACTGACAACTGACTAAGTTGTGAATTATTAGTTTTTAACTGAAGACAAGAAATGCTAAAGAAGAATATGCCCGTTGTAAATCAAGTAATTTTATTGGTCTATAAAGTGTCCTTTCTGACACTGACATATATACAGGAAATAAGGACCACTAACGGCTATAAGGATTCAAATACAAATAATCCAACCGTTAGAAAGATCCCTATAAATAGGCTACTTCTACAACAAGAAGTAGAGCGGAATTCTAAGAATCAATCCAGTCAAGAAAGATCAAATTAAGGGGGAAAGCAAATCAAAAAGGAATCCTACTAAGATTTTCATTGAAAGATCAAGATTTCTTCAAGTGTTCATAAGATTTCAAAGAAAGATCAAGATCAATCATTTGAAGGAAACAGAGCCGTGCATAACTTATATATCTAGAAGAAGAAGCTCATATCACAATTGAATCATAGTTATTGATTCAAGTCTCAACTTTGATTTCATCAAAGGTTTAGACTGTTAAACACCAAGAATGTGTGAAGGACAGTTGAGTGCAGTCAGGAAGACTATGTTTGTGATGAGCTGGTGAAGAGGCAATTCAACCCTCTAAGGACCAGTGTTTCAAACAATTGAAGAGCAGCCCTACCTGTTCTACAAGTGTTTAGATAGTGAAGCTAGGGATTAGTCAAGGACTATCAGTTTAGAACTTTTTGTAACCGGGCCACCTCAAAGAAGTTCTAGTGGAATTTTCCTCCTCATCACAGGGGAAGAGAGGACTGACAGGATTACACCACCTAGAACCTGTATAACTTTTGTTTCATTTACCTTACGCATTTACATTCTGTTATTCATTTATTTACTACATTTTAGTTATATTCATCTAGTTCATACTCTCAGCAAACATAGAAACTGAGTCAGCTCGTTAACTAATAACTCTAATTTAGAAAGGTTTAATTAATCCGCTGCCGGTTAACTCGACTAGGATAAGTCAGTGTTGACTTATACTCAGTTAAGTTAGCTTAACTCCGCACATGTTTCAGTTGAACTCAATCTGGAATTAGATTCAGTTTTTGGGTGAGCGTTTGGTGACAAGTTTATTCACCCCCCTCTAAACTTGTGTCAGCCTTTTCCAAGGGACCAACATTAGCATTATTAAATAATAGTCTCTGTGGGATCGACCTTGACTCGCCCTTTCTACACTACGATTGACCTAGTACTCTTTCTAGTACGTCATGTGTATTAGTGAATTGCACACGCGATCAAGTTTTTGGCACCGTTGCCAAGGATTATTTATTTAATTGTTAGGCATAACCATTAATTTATAGTTAACCTTTTTTGTTAATTTTTTTTTTATTTTCGATGATTGAATAAATGTGGGAAGCTTTTTTTTTCATCGCCATGTTCCTAAGGCTGTTGTGTAAAGGATGTGCAGGAGTTTTTTTTTACTTCGCATGATTATTCGGTTATTATTTTGAGTCTAGAGTCCTTTTATTTTTATTTGGAGTCTTGTAATAGTTTTGTCGTGTTTAAGTAAAAAAGTTGTTATGTGTTGGCTTAATTTGTTTATTGCACTTCGGTTTAGTTGTGTTATTTACTGCCACATGAAATAACTATTTTGTTACTTATTCGCGTCTCGCGGTACTAATGGACTTTGTGAAAGAATCGTTTGTATTAGCTGACCTAGTGCAGATTTGTCATTTGGAGAAGACAACTTTGGTTCAAGTTCAGTGATATGATTTGCTTCAGATAGTCAGCCGAGTTCTTCTATTTTCCAAAGCTAAATGTTCTTCTTCTTCCTACTTTTTTTGCTTTACTCACATTGGGGACATTGTTGAGTTTTAAAGTGGGGGGTAGGCATAACACTTAGTTTGAAAAATTGGGACACACATACACTTACTTTTGTGAATTTCAATTTTTTGAATTGAATGAAATAAAACCTGAAATAGTTGAAATTGCTTAATTACATACTTAATTCATTAATGATGGATAAGGGGTTTGTAAAATATTTGAAGTAGTGGTTTATTAATCATCTATCTTGTTGTGGAATCGACCTTTTTTAAGCACGTATAACTCACTTCTTCAGTATGTAGTATAGATGATGCATTATTCAATCTACTATGAAAGAATGAGCATGTGCTATGTTGCATGAAGTAGTGACTTATTAATTATTATTTTACCGTTGCACTCAATATTTGACCACATAATTTGAGTGAGAAGTATTTAAGATTAGATAAAAAATTGTTTTAACCGGGAATCATTATTTGTCTGTCTATATACGTTAACAAATTGTTGTAAGACAAGGGAAGCAACTTGAAATGCCACAAGAGGTAACCGGGACAAAACAGACTTGTGAGAGAGAGAGATAAAAAATAGTGAGGAAATCTGCCAAAAAAATGAATTTGAAAGAAAAAAATATGCAATAAAGGAAGTGAGGGAAGCGAACTCATGTAAAAGGGGCACGACCCTTGCATAAAAAGAAACAAACGAGGACTTAATAGCAAGACTCAGTCCCCGAGTCCGCCCGGCCCAATTAAGGTACCATGTTGTGTAACCAAGTCTGAAGGCAAGATGAGCGAGTGTATGAGCAGTTAAGTTAAGATTGTGGGGTTAATAAAACTTGATTATCCTCACGAACGCGCTATCACGACTGATTCATCACACGACACATTGATGAATGGTAAGTAATGATTAATGGGGAACTTATGAATTGTTGTATAATACATGTTTTGCTTGACATCCTTGTTGATATAATGTGATTCTGTCTGCGTCACTTTTGTTTGAGAGTTATTGCACACACACGTCAGTTCTACTACAAGATAGTGCTTAATGGATTACTAATGGATATGTGTTGACCCTCATCTTATTTAGAATTCATGAATTAGTCTTTTCTTAATTATTTTGTAATTGTTTATGGGGTTTTCTTGTTTTGGTTTTGCTTGGGATGATCAAAAGCTAAGTGGGAGTAGTTGATGACGGTCAAATTGGTATCATTATTTACCATCAATCTACCCTGGATTTGTGTTGTCAATGGGGATAATATGTACGAAATCATGAGTTAATTAGCTAAATGTCATTAAGCCACGTCCAGGGTGACTAAATTTGTATTATGCGTATTAACCGTGTATTTTATGCGTAATTTGCTAGAAATAGAAGCTACTATGTGTGGTATGGTTTTATTGACAGATGGACGAGTGTTCGAAGCATCATTTGGGATGAAGGACATAGTTAATCGATAGAGAACTGAACCGAGCAGAAGGTTGAAGTGTATCGAGCGGAGATTGGACTCGAGAATCTGATTGGTGATCTTTCAATGCAGTTTCCAAAGATTTAAATCACGAAATGGGCTTGGACTTCTACATAAAAGTTGTAGGGCTTTAAACTAGGATTCCAACACACTTTGAATCATCTAAATCGGAGTTGCGTAGGCCAAGTTATGGTCCAAATACTGAAGTTGGGCCTAGGGTATTCCAAGTTACGTCGGCAGCAGGAAGAAGATGAAAATACCCTCGGTTTACCGGGAGTTACCCGCGGTTTACCGAGACCCAGAATCTTCAAAAAACGCGTTTTATTGTCCTCCAAGCATTGGGTTTACCCCTAAGTCGGTTTATACACATATATAAAGCCATTAGAGCTGCGAATTTTGTATTCATATCTGCGACGGTCTTTATCGCTAGATCTGAATACCTAGTAAATCCTAATTATGTGGTTCGGCGTCAGCTACGTTGATCGACAGGTTTAAATAACAGTAGGTTAGATCTGGCCAATATACTTATTGTAATCGTAAAACTAGCATGAAATATGAATAGTGAAGTGTTAGTTTGGACATAGTCTTGATGGACCCTAGGAACGTGCTGATCAGTGTCGACAGCTGTCTAGGCGGGTTAGCGTTATGAGTTAGCACTCAATATCGGCTATTCTTTATTTATGTGTATGGGCTATTACGGACCAAGTAAGGAGGGTAGCTTGCGTATAGATTGTGTACTATCATTGTTGGAGTAGATAGGGTTAGGAGTTGCACCCGTAGCTAAATTACACACACGAGTTGAATACAGATTAAGGGGAGATTAATTATGAATTGTTTGGTTTGTGCCTTTTCGATACATGATTGATGATTGGTTTATTTGCATTACTTTTATATATTGTCTATTTATGGTGGTCAATGACCACCCCTATCCGGTTGACCTATGAATTGTGGTTGTGGTTAGCATTATTAAATAATAGTCTTTGTGGGATCGACCTTGACTCGCCTTTGCTATACAATGATTGACCTAGTACTCTTGCTAGTACGTCGTGTGTATTAGTGAATTGCACACGCGATTAGTCTGCTGGTTAAGCTAGATCCAGTACTTTGCTTAAGAGATGCATACTGTCTTTTGACATCATTGTAAACTTTGGCCATATCAGTTCTCATCTTCTCATCATAGTAGCCTAGCCAGTCTGCCCATGCTTCATCTTACCTTTAATTAGGATACAGACTATCTTGAGTTCTGAAAAACTCTCTTACATTGTCCAATATCTCAGCTTCATACTCTTGCATGTTCCTATGAGTTATGAAAGCTCTTTTCTCACCAGCATATCTGGTACTGTTGCTACCTCTGCCGTTGCTGGATCTGTGTAGACTCATTTAGCCTCTTTGTTGACAGGATCCAGGCCTTTGCTGCCTTCTTGGTCTATCTCTGTCGTCATCTCTTCTTTGGATAGGATGAGGGAATCCTATGCAAGGTTCATTTGAGGCATTTTCCCTCTCCTCTCTAACCTTTCTTAGTTGTTCTTCAGCTTCATTTCGGATTCTCAGCTCTCTGTCCCTTGCTCTTAGCTGTTCCTCAGTAAAATTTGGGGGTCTAGCTGTGGATCCTTCAGGCTTATCATTTCTTTCCCCCTTTTTGGCAGCATCATCCATTTGTTGCAGTAAGATGATATTTGTGGCTTCAGATGTACCGATTAGAGTATCCAGTTTGGATTCCATCGAAATGAATCTTTCATCATGAGCAGCTAGCTTCCCGGTCAAACTGTGAAATCTGGTGCCAAAATCTAGTGCCATTGACTAATTTTCCTGAGAAATATGCTGTCTAAGGCCAGTACTATTATTGGTGAAATTTATGTTCATCTGCCGCATTAGGTCACCCTGCCTTTGCACAACAATATTTTGTGCATCAATGTACTCAGCAATAGCTTGAAATCTTTTCTCTAAGGAGTGGCTCTCATCTTTAAATGCTAGAGTCATGGATCTGAGATACATTGCTTGTTGTTCCAGTTCTTCAGTCAACAGATCTGCTGCTTTTTAAAAAGCCTCATTGGATATGCCAGTAGGCAGTTGAGCAAATATGTGACATATATCAGCTGGTTCTGTTTCTTTTTGCTGACCTCTGCCTTGGTGTGGCAAAGTGGTAGGAATCTCAGCTGATTCTCGGTGTTGTGTTGTCGGTTCAGTAACATCAACACATGTTTCTATGTCTACAATTACTTGAGTAGAGGTTATTTTTGGGGCAGCACTTTCTCTGATTCCCCGTTGCTCTGTCCGGGAGGTGCCTTGACTGGAGTGACAGCAGCTGATTCAGTATCCAACACTGTTGTTGGTTCAGCTGTAGTATCAACAGAAAGTTGTGGAGCATGTGGAATCGGCTCAAGAGTGTTATCAGCTTTCTTAGTCTGCTGATCATTTGATGGAGCTGATGAAGTTGCCTTAGCTGGAGGGGTTTTCTTGGCTGACCCATGTGGCTGCAGAAATGTACTTAAGAGAATGTTATCATCAATTGCATCTGCTAGTTGCTCAATCTCTTTATCATTTCTATCATCACCATTAGAATTATCAGCATCATCATCATTATGATCATCACTGTCATCATCTGAGTTACCACTTTCTACAGTCGAATTCTGAGGCAAATTTTCCTTTACTGCATCTACCATATCCCATAGTGGTGATTCATCCAGTACCCCAACCAGGGTTGTGATCCCAAGAAAATAAAAAAAAACCTAGCTTCTTCTTCAAGCATGTGTTCTGAATTATGAAGCTAAAGTTTGGAAACAACGATCTTGTCTTCACCCATCTCTACACCTTCTTCAGCAAAAAGCCCAGAAACAAACTTGTCAGTTTGCCAGAAAGTGATAAGGCTTTCATAACAAATATCTTTGATATGTGGATTGAGAAAAGTTAGCAATCCTAGGTTTTTGCATCCATTCTCCAATCGTTGTTCTTCTTCGTCATGTCCATAGCTTTAAGTAGTGTTCTTCTTGAAAGAACGATCCAGTGGCAATCAATTTCTCACATTGTTTTCCAGTTTGGGTGGTTGAAGAGGACGAAGCCATTGTTTGAATAAGTTTGAGATTTTAAAAAAACTTCGATTTTTCAGAGAGAATAGGGTTTATGAATTTCAAGAGAGCGTAAAGAATTCTGAAAAAGCTCTAAGTGTTGTTTATATAGGATAATTTGAGTAGTGTGGATGCGGTTGAATATGGAAGGATTTCATGAAGTAATGGCGTGATTTTGTGTATATAGATCATGGTATTTGAGTGTAGTGGGGGAGTGGATTGAGGTAAGTAATGATAAATCCTGAGAATTGAGGCATTGCCGTCATTCCTGTAATTGAAAATTAATATAGTTACCTCCACGTGTGTAATCTTCCACAATATAATCCTTCATTACTTCTCAAGTGTGTAAAACTGATTTAGTTCACACTTTAGTTTGCTGTTGACACCATGATATTTGTTGGTGGAGTGACTTGGCTGGTCACTAGGCCGGTGGAGTGATAACTTACTGAGCTGCTTGTACAAAACTATTCCTAACAATCAGTGAAGTTAACTTCGCTGGGTACCAGTGCCTAACCTGCCAAGTACCCGAAATAGCAAAGGTTCAGTCAGCTGGTGAAGTTACTTAGCTGATTACTCCAGTTAGCTTCTCTTTGTGACTTAATCGATTTCAATCATTCCCAACTCAGTTCTCAACTTGCAAAATATTTCATGACTGAGTGGTTCAGAAAAGATATCAGCCAATTGATCTTCAGTTGGTATGTATCTTAGAACAACATCTTTTTTTTTCAACATGATCTCTAATAAAGTGATGTCTCACATCAATATGCTTTGTTCTTGAATGCAATACTGGATTTTCAATAATAGATATTGCACTTGTGTTATCACACATAATTGGGATTGTCTTCTCCTCCATTCCATAGTCCTTTAGCTATTGTCTGATCCACAATACTTGTGCACAGCAGCTACCTGCTGCTATGTATTTAGCTTCAGTTGTTGATGTGGATATAGAGTTTTGTTTTATGCTAAATCATGATACTAGTCTGCTGCTAGCATTTGACAAGTTCCAGATGCGCTTTTTCTTTCAATCTTGCATCCACCATACTCTGAGTCTGAATATGATACTAGTTTGAATCCTCAATCTTTTGGATACCATATTCCAACATTGATGGTGTTCTTCAGATATTTGATGATTCTCTTAGCTGCTAGTAAGTGAGATTCCTTTGGTTGAGCTTGGAATCTTGCACAAACTCCTACTGCAAATGCTATATCAGGCCTGCTTGCAGTTAAGTAGAGTAAGGATCCAATGATCCCTCTATACATCTTTTGATCAACATCTTTTCCAGTTTCATCTTTTCCAAGAATAACTCTAGCACACATTGGTGTCTCTGCTGTGCCACTTGTATCCATACCATATTTGTGTGTCAAGTCTTTTGTATACTTGGATTGATTTATGAAGATGTCATCCTTTATTTGTTTTACTTGTAAACAAAGAAAATAATTATGTTCTCCCATCATACTCATTTGAAATTTGCTCTTTATCAGATTAGCAAACTTCTCACATAGCTTCTCATCATTTGATCCAAAGATGATGTCATCAACATAGATTTGAACCAAAAATATGCTTGTACCTTCTTTTAGTTTTAAGAGACTTTTGTCAATGTTCCCTTTGTTGAATCCATTGTTGATCAAGAATTGTGACAGTGTCTCATATCAGGCTTTGGGTGCCTGTTTGAGTCCATATAGTGCCTTTTTTGAGCTTGTACACTTTGTCTTCCTTCCCTTTGAGTCGGAAACCAGGGGGTTGTTCCACATATACTTCTTCTTCCAAAAGTCCATTTAGAAATGCACTCTTGACATCCATTTTATAAAATTTAAAGTTTTTATATGCTGCAAAAGCTAGAAAAAGTCTGATTGCTTCCAATCTTGCTACTGGTGCAAAGGTTTCATCATAATCTATTCATTCTGCTTGAGAGTAGCCTTTTGCAACTAGCCTTGCTTTGTTTCTGACAACTGTCCCTTGTTCATCCATCTTGTTTCTGAATACACATTTTGTTCCAATGATGTTGGCCATGTCTGGTCTGTCAACAAGTTCCCAGACCTCATTTCTCTCAAATTCATTTAGCTCTTCTTCCATGGCTGTAATCCAATCAGCATTTTGAATTGCATCATCTATTGTTTTGGGTTCCACCTGTGATAGAAAACAAGTTAGCATTCTTTCCAGTTGTTTTCTAGTTCTAACTTATGTATGAATATTTCCACTGACTTGTTCTTCAAGATGATCTCTCAGCCAGTTCAGGTCAGGTAGAAGTTGCTCTAGAGTTGGTTCTTTCACAACTTCAGCTTGTGCATCAACTTCATGTTCTTGTGTTGGTGCCTCTTGCGTTGTGTTGACTGGTGCATCATCTTGATTGCCAAAGGTGTGATGCAGAATAGTAGCTGGTACTGTTGTATATATATAAACTTGTCTTTGTGTAGCTTCTTCTTCAAGTTCGTGTAGACTTTCAGCATTTGTGTTTGGTTCATGAAATACTACATGAATTGATTCTTCATTCACCAAAGTTCTTTTGTTGAGTACTCTGAAGGCTTTGCTTGTGTCTGAGTATCCCATAAAGATTGCTTCATCAGCTTTTTCATCAAAAGTATGTAACTAATTCATGTTCAAAACAAAACATTTAGATCCAAACATACGTAAATGTCAGATATTAGGTTTTCTTCCATTCCATATTTCATATGGTGTTTTTCCATGATGTTTTTTTATGATTGAACTATTTTGAGTATAGCATGTTGTATTTGCTGCTTCATCCTAAAATCTCTTTTGTAAGCATGCTTTTGCAATCATTGTTCTGACTACTTCTTTGAGTGTCCTATTTCTTCTCTTTGCTACACCATTTTATTGTGGAGTCCCTGCTGCTGAAAGTTGATGCAGTACTCCATTCTCTTCATAGTAGGTTCTGATAATTTCATTTAAAAATTATGTGCCTCTATCTGATCTGATCTTGATGATCTTCAATAAATTTTCATTTTGTATTCTTCTTAGCAAATCTGGTAGCTTTTTGAGTGTCTCTCTTTTCTTGTTCATGATTATGGTCCATGTGAATTTGGAAAAGTCATCCACCACCACTAGAGTGTACTTCTTTCACTTACACTTGCTGGTCTGATTGGTCCAAAAAGATCCATATGAAATAGATGTAAAATTCTTGTTGTATATTGATAAGGCTTTGACTTGAAGGATCTTTTGATCTGCTTTCCTTTTTTACATGAATCACAAAGACTTTCTTCTTGAATGTGATCTGTGATAGGTCTTCAACAAACTTGTTCTTTGACAATTTGTTGACGGTCTTGAAGTTGAGATGGTTCAATCTTCTATGCCAAATCTAGCTGGTTGATTGCTTATTTTTGGCAAGCAGACATGTTTCTGCTTTTGCTGTCTTCCAATCTACCATATACATGTTGTCTTCCCTTTTTCCTGCAAGTACGACTGTGCTAGTTTGATTGTGAATCACTTTGCATCCTTCTTTGTTGAAGTGCACATTGTAGCCTTTGTCACAGAATTGACTAATGCTTGGAAGATTGAAGCTCAATCCTTTAACATAAGCCACATTTTGAATCTTCAAATTGTTCTTGAACATTGTGCCTTCCCCCCTTAATTCTACCAGGGTTTTCTTTGCCTCCAAATGTAACTTTAGGTCCATAAAAAGCTTTAAAGTCAGTCAGCCATCCTTTATTCACTGTCATATGTCTGGTGAAGGATGTAGGATATTAGATCTAAACGGGTTAGATCTACGCGCAGCGGATGGATCACGACTTATACATCACAATACATAGTTAAAGGACTTAATTAAACTACTACAAGGGGGTTAAGTTTATCTTACCAATAGTAGGAAGAAAAGCTTTAATCTTTGGATGAGAAGCCTTGATCTTCCAATGTGTTCTCCAAACGGTGGTTGGTTGACACCGATTCTTGGAATTGGAACCTCCTTGATATGTAACCGAGAAAAACCCTAAGTTTTTCTCCAACCGGGTGGAGCTAAGGATCAAACTCCTTAGCCTTTTTTATCTATGAATTTCGTGGCCTTCTCTTCACCTAGGGCTCGGGGAGAAATCTCTTTTTATAGGCAAAATCCAAGAGAGAAAACCTATACCCAATCGGTTTAACAAAATAAAAGAGATAATTCTAATTATTATTATCCAATAAAAATAAGAGATAATTATAATCTTATAATATGAAAATATAATTATCCTTATAGTTAAGAGATAAATAATAAATTATTTTCTTTTATTTATCCAATTAATTATTTAACAAATAAATAACTAATTACACAATATGTCATTATCCAAGAAAAATAATTTCTTAGAAAATCCAAGACATATTGGCGCCACACTAAGCCCACCAGGCCCACATAAAATGTCTTTTCTGTGTATTATATTATTTAGCCCAACTAAATAATATGCATGCATATCCATTAATTAGCCCAGCCAATTAATTATCACTGAGGCCCAAATAACAAGAATATCATTCCGAATTATAGAAGCCACATCGGGGACCATGGACCTATAACCGGTAGCTCAATAATTAATTATTCATCGAGCAGAATAAGTACATTAATTATTAATTCGGGATTACGCCACCATAAACACGAGATCGAACTCTACCGATTATAGATGTATACTTATACTCAACCCATAGAGTGAATAAGCGTCCATTGATATAATCACTTCATACGGATTAACCCTCCATAGAATGTCCATTCTGAGTGGGAAGTCTCCGTGAACCCGACTCAGAGTATCTTATCCTTATTTACCATTAACCCCCTGATGATCAATTAGTATGCATATCTGACTAGTAGCTAATTAGTCAAATGCGAACTCCCGGGATCGATCACTTTCTTAGGGCTAACACATAAGAGGACTGTCTCTCTACTTCCTGTAGGAAGGAATGGATTTTATGTCTGTGAAAATCAGAACTACTCACTCATCAGGAGATAGTGCCAATGAGAAGTGGCTTGGAACACATATTTAAGTGAACCGTAACTAACACATCAAACACTACCCCGAGACAAGCAAAGACTCGTGATCACCTCAGGATTAAGGTTGATCCATATATGATCATCTAATGATTTAATAAGATTCCTCGATTACGGAATTATATCGAGAAATTCGTGATTAAATCGGTCGATCTATATGAATGCCATCATATATAAATGCCCCACGTAGGTACCTCTCACCGGCAATCCGGATAAGACTATCACACCCTAAGGTGTTAGGCGCATTATTGGTGTTTTAATCAAGAGACCCTAAACTCGATTAAGTTCACCACGGACTAATGATTTAAGCATATCTCCACTAACTCAATCCTCACGTGCATGTCATACACTGAGTTAAGCGGTTACATAGAGATATACTTAGGGTTTGCAGCAGTGTATTACTTTACAAGCACAAAGCAAGTAATAAGGTGAGATAAATTCTGTCATCCATTATTAAAAACAATTACACAAATTGTCTTTCGGGCACTACACCTAACATGTGGAACATCCACTGTCTATGTACCAGACATCCTACAAAACAAATTAATGTTTAGGTACCCAACACTGTTTGGGTCCATACCTATTAGCAGTCATGCCTCTCATTCCAAGGGTATATTCAAATGATCTTCTTCTTGCATAGTAGAAGTCATCAACTTCATATATGTAAGGCATGGCAGAATAATTTCTTGCAGATTTATTGAGATTATTCTGATTCAATTCTCTACTTTTTGGTGCATTTGTATCTTTTTCACTTTCCAATATGCAGGAGGAAACTTGTGTTCATGTTGCTTCATGTGTCCAGGAACATGCCTTGGTTGGCTTTTCTTAAACACATGTTGCATAGCATGAAATGGTTTCTTCTTGTATTTTGGAGGTGCAGCATTCCCATCATCTTCTGAAGGGTAAAGTCTTCCCTTACCTTTCAGTAAGCCTTTGCCTTTAATTGGCTGGTTTGATGATTTACTCTGTTGTTTCACTACACTGGGTTTTGACTTCGCCGGTCCAGGGTGAGTAGAAGAGACTATGATCTGTTATTTTCTGAATTTAGGTCCAGTTTTGGTCCTTGATTTAGAATTGTGTTGTCCATTGTTTCTTTTCTTATCCTGACTGTTGTAGCCAAGACCAGATCTGGATCCAAACCTTTTTGAGGGTTTGTAAGCTGGTGCATTTAGTGGTGCAATGGTGCTTTTAACTGGTAGGGATATTTTCTCAGCTGGTCTTTAAACATCAGACGAGTGATCATCTGCTGCTTGTTGATCAGTTGAGTGAATTTCCTTCCTAGTTTGTTCAGCTTTCATTTCATCCAGTTCTTTCTTTAATCTTTTATTTTCCTTTCTCAGATTCTCACATTCGTGTTCCAGAATTTCATGATTTACTTGAATTTCTTACATATGAGATTTTGAATTAGGTTTGAAGAATCTAAGGGGAGAATAGAAGATTGTGTAGTGTAAGATGTGGGTGCACTAGATGATGAGTGTGAGCTAGATGTTACCTCTGTTTCATTAGATTCTTTAGCCGTAAGACATATATATGCTTTGTCATTGTTTGAGCTGTCAGCTTCATCATCATCAGAATCATTATCGGATGATTCTTCATTCTTTTCACTGCTGGTTTCAACTTTGAGTGCCTTCTTGTTTTGTACTTTTTCTTTTCCTCATCTTTGTCTTTTTCTTCAGGGCAATCAGCCTTGAAGTGACCCTTCTTCTTGCAATTGAAGCATCTGTATTCATCATCCTTTTTCTTCATGTCTTTGCTTGAGCTTGACTTCTTGTTTGATGATGAACTTCCTTTGAATTGCTTCTTCTTGATAAACCTGTCAAAACGTTTAATTAGTAAAGCTACCTGTTCTTTCAGCTCCTATGTCTCTTTGCTGCTTGTGTCAGCTGTTTTGCTTTGCTGGGGGGCTACCAGGACACTGGCCTAGTGTGCCTCTGCTGGTGCACTGTCTTCGCCGTTCAACTCAAATTCATGAGCCTTTAATTGGGACATCAGTGTTTTTAAGGTTTATTGTTCCTCTAATTAAGGATGTGATGATATTCCGTCTTTCAGGTAGAACTCTCAAGATTTTCAGGCACACTTCTTTCTGTGGATATGTGTGTCCAAGTTGTTGCAGTTCACTGATAATGCTTGAAAATCAGTTATCCATTTGATCAATGGATTCACCAGTCTTCATTTAACAGTTCTCAAATTTCTATTTTGCAATAGATAATTTGTTTTCCTTGACTGCTTCTAATCCTTCATTGATCAGTGCTAATTTATCACACATCTCCTTTACTAGTTTTTCAGTCTTTGATCCTCATGAACATATTAATGTCCAGAGTCTTCAAGATCATGTCTTTTGCAACAAAATCTAGATTTGCTCTTCTTCTGTCATCCTTGGTCCAATCTTTCTTGAGTTTGTCTATATCCTTTCCTTGATCTGCTCCTATGGCTATCACAGTTGTGATCTCGATTGGGCCATCATCAATTACATCCAGAATCTCCTCATGAATTGCTGCAAGATGAGACAACATCCTTATTTTATATTCATCAAAATTATTAACATTGAATACAGGTACCTTAGACATGAAATTCGAGGAATCAATGAGTACAAATAAGAGATATATATAGAAGGCACAAATTTGAAAACGACTTTGAAAATATGTGATCTCCTTGTTACCAGAAATCAGATCTGAACAGGTTCTGATACTAGGAACATTGTTCCGATACCAATTGTTGGTCCCAGAGAAGGGTACAACTATTGTCATAGGGGGTGAATGACTATAGTAGAGTTTCAAAAACTTTTCTTATATTTAAAAGCTTTTGGGCAGCGGATAAGTACCTTATTTAAATGTTGGTTCAAAGTAGATTAGACTATCACTGATATAATATGCAATGGAATAAAGTGTTGTAAAGTAAATTGCTGAAAGTAAATAGACACAAAGGTTTATAGTGGTTCAGGGTGGTGTAATCCCTTAATCCACTCTTCTCCTGTATTGATTGGAGGAATTCACAATAGTTTTCACAGATACAATAGTTAGATTGTCCTTGGCTACACAAACTTCACAATCTTCAAGACTATCACTCCCTGGCTACAAAAGCTTCAGTGAATCAGTCTCTATTACTGTTCATTGAGAACAATTTTTTCAGCAACTATCACAACATTTGCCACTCCTTCTCAGATTCCTCTAATTCAATTGCTTCAGTTTGATGTGAATTGGATTCACAGATTTGTGATCAATCTTAGTGCTTGATATAGAATTGAAGTTCTGGTTGCTGAGTTGATCTCTAGATGTATCCTTTAAGTTCAGATAGAGAGCTTTTCAAATTGACAGAGTTTCTGCTTGTTTCTTATCAAATTCAATCGTTGTTTTTCCTGTCCATCAATACCTTCTATTTATAGCCTTGATAATCCTGGATTTGAATTTCCGTCCATTGCCTATTTAATGTGGGGAATGATCCTTGATTTAATTCTTGATTCCCCCTCAATTTATTCTCCTTGATTTCAGTGATCGGATTTTCTTCAAATGTATATCATAAAATCCGTCATTGATTGATTCTTGATTGATTGTGCATTGAATGCTTGATCTTCTGAATCTTCCTTATTTTTCATAATCAGAACAAATGTAGTTTACTCCGCTGTCTCTTCACTTGGCTGTTATATGAACGGTTGAGTGTTTTAGATCTTCTTTTACTTCTTCATTTTTACTCAGCCAATAGACAGTTTACTTTGCCGATGCAATGCTTTCTTGATTTCTTTGAGTTTACAAGAGTCCTTGTACTTCACTGATCCTTGATATGTGTGAGATCAATGTACACCATATTTAACAATGAATTTCATCACTTGAGATATAACTAGACTTATCTAAGGTCATCACAGACTTCCCTGGTTATAAGTCGGACCATAATGTCTTCATGCTTCCCTGCTGGTACTTGGCTGCTTTCACTCTGCCGGATTTCTGTTTTACTTGGCCATCCTACCAACTAGTACAATACTTCTCCGACTCAACTTATACAACATGTCAGACTCTAAGTAAAGATTTATACAGAGATTTCTAACTTATTTCAGGCTTGCTATAACAGCTAGTATGGCCATCATCAAAACACAATAAAATGTTCCTAACAGGCGGATCACTTAAGTCGGTTGGAATTCATTGAAGAAGAAGGGAAACGAAGAGAGATTCAAGACTATTACCTGGATGAACAACTCATGATGGTGGATGCTGCTGGATATACAGAAACCTGAATCCGGATCCGATCCATAATTGGATCGTCAGATCTGATTCACAGCACCGATCGAGACGCTCAGTCATGCACAGTGGGAGCAACGAATTAAATTCATTTTTTTGATTTTACCATGATATGATTCGCATAATAAATTAATCTACAAGAAGGATAGTAGATTTACCACAACCGGAGAGGAATAGGCAATTGACCAAAGGGAGAAGCCGTGATCTCCAAGCGACGACTGATGGACGTCAATCCCGCATGCGAACCTCATCGAATATGCGAAAAACCTAGTTTTTCTTCTTCCCAATGGCTAGGACGAGAAAACAAAATTTCTCCAATTTTTTCAAATAGACGTGGCCTGATTTCTTAAAAATGGCGTGGTTTTTTGTGGATAAATTTTGTGTTGGGAGAAACTCTCTTTTTATAGGAAAATAACTAATAAATTGAGAGTTTATCTTTTACACACAAATTTATCTTTTCCTTTTAGGAAAATAAAACCTTTATCCAATAGGAAAACAAATTTCCTATTTATCCAATATGAAAACTAATTTCTTATTTATCCACATTAAATTGAATAAAACATTGGGGACCATGGACCTATAACCAGTAACTACAATAAATTGAATAAAACATTTATCGAACAGAATATTTCTACTCAACTTATTAATTCCGGAATTACGCCACCATAAATCCGAAACTGAACTCTGTCAATTATAGATATAACTTATTTTCAGAAAGTCGAGTCAATAAGTGTCCATTGATATAATCATTACATACAGACTAACCCTCCATAGACTATCCGTAACGAAGAAGGATTATTTCCATAAAACTTCTTCATTACATCTTATCCTTATTTACCATCAACCCACTAGTGATCAATTAGTTCATAACCATTATGAACTCGGCCGATCGATCAGTTTCTAGGATCAACAAATAAGGGGGTTGTCTTTCTACTCCCACATGAAGGAATGGATTCCATATCTGTGAGACACACACTTCTCACTCATTCCAGAATAGTGCCAACGTGAAAGTGATTCGGACCGCACCTCTTAGCAATCCTTAACAAACACATCAAACCCTGTCTTAAAACAAGTAGGACTATGCAATCACCCTAGGATTAAGGTTAATCCATATATGATCATCTTGTGATTTAATAAGATTTCTCAATCACAGAATTATTTGAGAAATGCAGATTAAATCGGTCCAGTCCTATATGACTCTCATCATATATAAATGCCCCACTTACACAACAAATGTCGACGGTCCGGATAAGACGGCCACACCTTAAAGTGTTCTGGGCGCATTAGTGGTGGTTTAATCAATAGACCACATACTTTGATTCAGGTCACCACGGACAAATAGTTTAAGTGTATCACTATAAACTTAATCCTCATTTGTGACACACACTAAGTTATATGGCTACATCTGATCCAACTTGGGATTTTCAGCAGTGTATAATATATAAGCACAAAGTAAATAATAATATGAGAATAAATCTGTCATTTATTATTTATAAAAACAATTACATAAATTGTCTTTCAGACGTTACTTCCAACAATCTCCCACTTGCCTGTATAGACAAGCAACAATTGTCTTTCAGGCACAATATATCTAACAATCTCCCACTTGCCCGTAAAGACAAGAAACAATTGTTTTTGGAGCGCCACACCCTTATTCTTTCTATCCACAACATTCTCCCACTTGCTCTAAAGCAGATGAGACATATCTCCTAATTTCATACCCTCCAAGCGCTTATCGGTGACATTTGATGCCACGTGTCTTGGTAAACTGATCAGCTAGGTTGTCGGCTCGAGGTGATCTTTAAGACCGAAACATCGCCTCTTTGCACGATCTGTCTAACCAGGTGGTATTTAATTTCAATATGCTTTTGACCTCTTGTGATTGCATAGATCCTTTGCATAAGCTACGTCTCCACTATTTTCACAGTGAAGTGATATCGACTTATCCAGAAGTGGAATTACTCCAAGATCATCAATAAACCTTTCAAGCTATACTACCTCTCTAGCTGCTGTAGAAGCTGCTATGTATTTGACTTACAAAGTCGAATTGGCGGTGCTGGATTTCTCCAGACTATAGCTCCATCACTATGAGTAAACACTGAGCCCGAGATCGATTAACGATCATCTTTAATCTGACTAAAAATCAGAATCAGTGTAGTCAACAATACTCAGGTATGCACCTGAATAAAGACGCATATTACTCCTTGTTCTCCGAAGGTACTTGAGGATGCACTATATTTCTATTCAACGTCCGAATCCAAGATTCGACTGTTATTGACTTTTAATAACATGACTTTCTCTATCCAAAAAGAGAATTATTCCGTGAGGGGTTGGGTAGGAAATCTCTCGTTGAATCTAGCATTTGAAAATCCATCATCTTAAACAATAAGATGGATGGGATACGGCCACAACATGTTCTCATGAATTCAATCGAATCAAATTCTAAGAATATAGTCCAATTCTCTAATTCAGAGAAGTTTGGCTCGTCAGTTCTTGACTTCAGATAGCACACCCATGTTGTTTACAACTGTTTCAGTGTTACCTTGCATTTACACTAATGTTTACTACCTTACCAATATTGATTCTCTGGTCTACAAAAGACTCATCAATATTCTGGTCAAACCCACACATTTTAAACATATGGCTTTTAATGACCCAGAGGTTTGCTTTAATCCACCGATGGATATAAGCATAGACAGTTAATCTGTCATTGGCTTTAAGCTAAAACCCTTCCGTTCCGAGTGAATCTAAGCCCCATTGTACGGCAAGAAAGTTTCAGGGCATCACCCCTGTTATTCTTTCTGCTTTCCATGGAGTCAAGCAAGGTTGAATGGTGAGAGAGTTTCAGGGCATCGCCCCTATTGAACTATCTACATCTCAGGGAATTACCCCCAAGACCACTTGGCTTTGCTTAGAAAGATAAACTTTCTCATTCATTCGACTCTTTTCACGTATATCCAATTACTCCTATTGGGCCTAAGACACTCAGGTGATTCTACAAGATTGTGAACAGAACTGGAGTACCAAAAACCCATTTACAAGTTTATGGCTTTAAACCAACCTCTTATTATCAGAATTCTATACAGTCCTTTCAAAAAGAGAATGGTTTATAGATTACCCCCAGCAGACTGTTAAGTTTGCATAATCACAGCGGGTCAATGGTTAAACCATACTCCTACTGCAATTGGGTGGATGGATATTCTGATATAATATATTAGTATTTATCAATGTAACCCCAAACAACCAATGTTGGATGTGGTCTGATTAAATCAGATAGTAACTCCTTGAGTATCTTTACTTCAAGGTCTAAGGTTGTTATTTAAACATTCTTTCAGAAAGGGTGCGATAGTACAACCGTCATTATCCGATCTTCAGAATCTTATAACCAACCTTCACTCATTGTATTAAGATATTTCACGAACAGTCATCATCTGAACGTGTATGCAAAATCTCCAGTCCTACCTTCAAGCACTAGTGCTAAATGCCTCTATTTGCGGAAGTGGAGTAAATGTACTTCACTCCTTATCCACAAAATCATAGGCATCTTCTAGGTAGACTTCACAGGGTGAAAACACCAAAGATTCTCAATCCGTTAACCTCTTTATATTCGGCCACATGTTTCTACCTCTCAAAATCGTCTTCCATTGACCATGCCTCTTATCGGGGGATCACAATAAACTTATATCTTTCAAATATCAACAAAAATACTGCGCATAACTCCCCCAAGAGAAAATCGGCGATTATATATGCAATAATTCACCGAAAATGATGAGATTTCTAGATTAATTGTCTTTGACCTCGTAGTGAGTGTAAAGGTGAAAATACATTCTAAATCCATCAAACTACCCCAAAATGTGTGGAGTGAGTCATAAATAAGGGTAAAAATATATATAAAATAATAGCAAGGTTGACTCTCATCAACGTGGTCAATGTTGACGTTATTTTATTTGCTTTCTGTTCCTGTAGTCATGAAAATAGATAGATAAGTTGGTTTTAACTATTTTGTTACAGTGGAAATGAAGTGATGGTTTATTTTGTGAATTCTGGCATTCTATGACTGTATTGTGGTTGGTCCGGACAGATCACCCCACTGGATCTGCAGTGAAGGCCAACCGGTGATGCGGTGGAAATTTCTTTGTTCGGAGTCTGTTGTTCTATCTTGTTCACTTCTGAGTTTGATTGGTTCTGATATTTAATGTTTATATTTTATTTTTGCAAAATATTATTTTGTTTCTTTTAATTTCTTCCTCTCTTGTATGTATAATACAACAGCCACGTGAGGCTTACGTGTTGAATTGGTCACGAGTTGAACACGTGCCGAGTGGTTTGTTACTATTATAACCTTGTGTAACGCCCCGTTCCCGAATATTTGGAAAAAGAAACGTTCGGCACATATAATATTAAATAACTCCAATATTATACGTAAACATCTACTACGTCGTATCGAGTTTAGCAAAATGGAACCTAAAAAGACTCGGCGAAACCATAAAAGATACTAAGAATAGAAACTCAAACAATACTAAAGATAGAAAGGTTGACTATCAACAACGATAGTCCCAAGTCTTACAACGTATGATGTCCAAAAGTAATACAACAATTGTCTTACAAACATGAAATGAAGATACAACATAGTCTTGGAAGTAAAATACAGATAGGTCTGATACATCAAGAAATATAAAAGAAAAGATAACATCATCAAGCATCATAAAATATCATCCTCATAGTCCTCATCAAGCTCGTGATAAACATGTTCACCTTCTCACCCCACAATGCAAACAAACAAATATGCAACGGAGGCAAGTACATAGGTACTTAGTAAAGAGGAAGAAACTATTGAATAATTATGTTTTACAACGAAAGGTTATCATTATTATTAAGTTATCTTTATGAGACCGACTCAAACTCTAGGGTTCACTTCAAGCTCATCAACATGCCGTGACTATTGGTTTCTAGCTTAGCTTATCTTTCTTACATCCGTATTCAAGGGCACTACGCATGGTGTATATCCATCATGAGATATAACTTTGCAACCTATCAGTGGATCACATCGATAGCCACGGTTTGAACCCGATAGTGTACACGTTCGGCAAAGTCCCTCTACACTAGTGCCCCTTCGAGGCCAACGGAGTTATTCACTTTTACTGACCGTCCACACAGCGCAATATAAACTTGTGCCTTACCAAGAATGACATGATGTTTAGTCTTTTAACTACACAAGTACATTTGTTATTAATTGTTAACTAGCCACCTAAGTGTTTTCAAGTAAAGCTCCCTTACTCCTTCCACTCCCTCTCTTGAGACAACTAGACACAACGTCCTAACACATACATAGGCTTTGATGAATACTAATTCATCAAAGCACAAGCCTATCAAGCTCTTCCGACGGTACCAAACTTCAACTCTTATGAAGAATCCACTCGGTGCCAGAACTAAACGCATCAGAAGCTAAATCAAGGCTTGTTCATGTTCATTTAATGTTATTAGATCAAGAAAGAACATTTGAAGCTGGACTCTGGGCTAAAAACACATTAATTCCCAAAAAACAAGGTCAATGCTCGCGTTACACGCTTAATGCGCGCGCATAAACCTTCATGAATCATTCAGGATGCTTTATGGGCCATCAATGCACGTGCTACATGCTTCAATGAAAGCGCAAAAACATCTCTGAATCTGTTTCCCACCTGCTGAACCTGCAATGCATGCATTACGCTCCCAATACGCGCGCACTAACCTTCAAACATCCTTAAACGGTAGTTTTCTGCACTTAAACGATTTCTAACCTAAACCAAACATAATCAGCATCAAAATACTCATAGAAAAAGCTGCAAAATGGGTTCTAAACATACTATAGCATATCATATTTATGGGAGTCAACTTTACTGTACTTTGGTGTGCAGTTTAACCCCCGTTTATCACTTTATTGGCATGTTTTTGGTAGATATAGACCTGTTTGAGAATAATATCGAGAGTTATATGCACGGGGAGTTAAACTGTCATATCGATAGTAAACTCCGCCTTTTTAGCACTATTTACCTCATTTCTGAGCATTTTTGTCTTGCGGAATTACGCGTGGTGTTTGTTCATATGTGTTATTGTAGGACTTAGGTGACTCGAGAACCCGGAAGGCAATGTTTTGCGATGAGAAGCATGGTCGTGGCTCGAAATTAGCATGAAAGTGAGGAAAAGTCAAGTTTGGAGTGAAATCAAGGCAAACTGGCGTTTGCCCTACCTCAAACTGGCGTTTGACTCAAGCCTACCTCAAACTAGCGTTTGGCCAGTCCAAACTGGCGTTTGAAAGAGTTGGCGTCAAATACTGAAAGTTAGAATTTCAGACGAATTGGCGTCCAAATTACCTCAAACTAGCGTTTGGATGGGTTCAGCCTGACTCAAGGAAGCTCATACAAGATAAACGGGCGTTTAGGATACAGAGACGGGCGTTTGCCCTCAAGACATGAGTCATCAAACGAGCATTCAAGGAATTCCAAAGCTCGTCCATGGGAGGAGAAACCCTAATATCATAAAGATTTCCAGGCGAACTAGTGTTTGACAGGAGGCAAACTGTCGTTTGTGACCGGCAGAAGCAGATTTTCGACCTACACTATAAATACGCAACTCATTCAATCCCTAATTATCTTTGGCAGTCTTCAGACTCTTCCTAGGTGATTTAGGGGTGATTTTAGTGTAGTTTGATCACCCTTCAGTCCTTTGATTCCATAGATTACTTCCTTTGATTCTACACATTTGTTCTAGCTTAGATTTCTTTTTCAAGAACAAAAGATTCAACTTTTTGGTGCAAGTATTTTGTCATACTTTTCTGGATCAGATTTTCTGCTATTTTACGGTAATGAATTATTTCTCTTTTACTATTCCTACCATGTTTTCTTTTCTTATTTCGTTTAATAGCATAATCATGAGTAGCTAATTGCATGTGTAGTCGAGTTATGTGAAAGCGAGCGAAAACTCTAAGGGGGATGAGATTGGGAGTTGTGTAGTGCATAATATTATGTTTAAACGATTAACCCACGTCCTAAAACTTATTATAACATCTTTGAATTAGATTGATCACCTAGTTCACTGTCACACACATCGAACTTATAGATGCATTTTGCGGTGAGATGTGGGATAAGGGGTTTTAGGATCGTTGCATAGATTCAGCCTAGTTGTTAGGTCCGTTTCCAATATAGAGGATTGTCATCGTTGTTCGAGCAGCTCTAAAGCTTAATCATGTTAGGATAATCGGTTTTCTAAAGGGAGAGTCGGTTAGCCTCTGTGGCCATATATTATGCTTAGATGTTCTGTGGTTCTCCCCGTTTGGGTTATTTTTCCATCTATAACGATCTTTGTTACGTGATACATACTGCCTATCAAGTTTTCTGACGTAACAGGGCCTTATTCCTTCTATACTCCCGTATTCCCTATTATATATGTTGGCACGCGGACCATGCCCATGCATGTGTTGCATTGTTTTTGTGTTGATAAGGATTCGGGTCGCGCTTACACAAGGCTTTTACGGGATTCGATAGCGCCTTTCTGCCGGGTTTTCAAGCTAGGTCTTCTTTTCTATCTCATTCACACACTGAGGACAGTGTTTCATTCGAAATGGGGGGTGGATACGACTTAGCTTTATTGTTTCAATTGATAAATATGC
Organism: Gentiana macrophylla; assembly: GCA_026214975.1. Classification (NCBI taxonomy): domain Eukaryota; kingdom Viridiplantae; phylum Streptophyta; class Magnoliopsida; order Gentianales; family Gentianaceae; genus Gentiana; species Gentiana macrophylla. The sequence continues at coordinate 19,745,008 of CM047808.1, read as the reverse complement.
CGGTATTTGTGATATTCTTAGTTAGTGTCCGTCTTCGAGTCAATTCGTGGCTTAAAATTTTAAAACTTTTTCACGGTTTTGACACCGCGTTATATGCATGTTTCTCACGATGGATTTGGTAGATGTCTTAGTAGTCGAGTAATGTGTGCATGGCGATTTTATTTTGTCATGATACGAACCTTTTTTAATACACGTAGACCTTGGTTATACTTAGTTTGGTTGCTATACACACTTATACAACTAGTTTTGAGACGAAATAGAAAGGTTTACCTAGGCCGGATACGGGTTGAGAGTCATGGCACTTATTTGACTTGCCAGAGCCAAATAAGCCAAAATCCCAACATTTTACCCTCGTAACCCTCTAAGCCTTGATAGGACGGTCTGAACACCGTCCGAAATGAGCCGTTTCAGTTACTTAGCCTGTATTACCCTAACCCTGAGCTTTAATACTAGTCACGTTTCCTTTGATCACCCTACGAGTGGACTTAGTCGTTGCTTTAGACACACTTGCTAAATCAAGTGTGGGGTGGGAGATGGTGCGTGTTTCGAGAGGAGTTGGTTAGTACGAGCTAGTATATGAAGGGGAGGAGCTCGAGGAATGTATTGTGAGGCTTGTGGTTCGGTAAAGAAAATTGAAAAAAAGAAAAAAAAAGAATGAAAATAAAATGAAGAAAGAAAAAAGAAATATGGAAAGTTGAATAAAGTTCAAGAAAAGAGTTGAAGTCAAAGAAGGAGTGTTTCAAGTGATTAAAAGTATGATGTTAAGGTTGGAGTTGTTTGTTAATACATATAGAAAAAATCGAAGGAGTTTTGGTGTTGTTTGGTATGTTTTCTAAGAAAGAATACATGAGATTCACTCATGTTTTTCTCTTTCTCCAGTCCCAAATTTTCCTTTCGATTAACCCCGTACCGAGCTTAGCATAATAATCCTTCAAGTCCTACTTGACCGTATTTAGCCTCAGTTGCCTCGATTAGTGGAGATTCTAGCCCGGTATGAGTTGTGTGTAGTCATTTGGCCGGTATTCAAAGCCGGTAATCATTTTGAGTGTAGCCCTCGGTTTATATCACACACACACTTCGTTTTGGTGATAAGATAGAGTCAAATGGCGTACATTCAATGTCTACTTTAATGTTGCCTTGATGTCGTGAGTGCTATGCATATTTCGTAAAGTTGATCCATTGGTCCGTTTTAGAGCGCCTAATTTACTCGAGGATGAGGAAAGGCTAAGTGTGGGGTGGTTGATGGGAGTCAACTTTACTGTACTTTGATGTGCAGTTTAACCCCCGTTTCTCACTTTATTGGCATGTTTTGGGTAGATATAGACCTGTTTGAGAGTAATATCGAGAGTTATATGCACGAGGAGTTAAACTATCATATCGATAGTAAACTCCACCTTTTTAGCGATATTTACCTCATTTCCGAGCACTTTTGTCTTGCGGAATTACGCGTGGTGTTTGTTCGTATGTGTTATTGCAGAACTTAGGTGACTCGAGAACCCGGAAGGTGATGTTTTGAGATGAGAAGCATGGTCGTGGCTCGAAATTAGCATGAAAGTGAGGAAAAGTCATGTTTGGAGTGAAATCAAGGCGTTTGCCATACCTCAAACTGGCGTTTGACTCAAGCCTACCTCAAACTAACGTTTAGCCAGTCCAAACTGGCGTTTGACAGAGTTGGCGTCAAATACTGAAAGTTAGAATTTCAGATGAACTAGCGTCCAAATTACCCCAAACTAGCGTTTGGATGGGTTCAGCCCGATTCAAGGAAGCTCATACAAGATAAACGGGCGTCTAGGATACACAGACGGGCGTTTGCCCTCAGGACACGAGTCATCAATGAGCGTTCAAGGAATGCCAAACGCTCGTCCATGGAAGGAGAAACCCTAATATAATCAAGATTTACAGGCGAACTAGCATTTGACATGAGGCAAACTGGCGTTTATGACCGGCAGAAGCATATTTTCAACCTACATTATAAATACGCAGCTCGTTCAGCCCCTAATTATCTTTGGCCGTATTCAGACTCTTCCTAGGCGATTTTGGGGTGATTTTTGTGTAGTTTGATCACCATTCAGTCCTTTGATTCCATAGATTACTTCCTTTGATTTTACACATTTGTTCTAGCTTAGATTTCCTTTTCAAGAACAAAAGATTCAACTTTTTGGTGCAATTATTTCGTCATACTTTTCTGGATCAGATTTTCTGCTATTTTATGGTAATGAATTATTTCTCTTTTACTATTCCTATCATGTTTTCTTTTCTTATTTCGTTTAATAGCATAATCATGAGTAGCTAATTGCATGTGTCGTCGAGTTATGTGAAAGTGAGTGAAAACCCTAAGGGGGATGAGATTGGGAGTTGTGTAGTGCGTAATATTATGTTTAAACGATTAATCCACGTCCTAAAACTTATTATAACATCTTTTAATTAGATTGATCACCTAGTTCACTGTCACACACATCGAACTTATAGATGCATTTTGCGGTAAGATGTGGGATAAGGGGTTTTAGGATCGTTGCGTAGATTCGGCCTAGTTGTTAGGTCCATTTCCAATATAGAGGTTTGTCATCGTTGTTCGAGCAGCTCTAAAGCTTAATCATGTTAGGATAATCGGTTTTCTAAAAGGAGAGTCGGTTAGCCTCACATAGGGTGGTTAGATCGAGTTGTTCAGTCTAATCACTAGAATTAGGAGTTGGCACCCATGGATGTTGTTAAACTACATTGGATAGGTAGGTCGGTTGAGACCACTCCCTGTCAAGTCCTTCCTAATAGGTAAATGTAGATCGTGGGATCATAGTTCGGCTATACCTTTTAATACCTAGAAGTAAACTCGTCAGTATAATCTTTATTTCTGCATTTGTATGATATCCTCCCACCATATTTTGACCTGAACTATGTTCGACGTCAGCTTTGGTACTTAGACATTACTCCCTGTAGATTCGACCTTGTGACCACTATACTCCCGTTGACCCAATACTCTGTCGGTGAAAGTTAGCGGTTAAGTATTTTGCTATCATATATCACAACAACAACACATAGACATGATTTTCTAACAACAAGGCATGACAAAACTCAACCTAACATCATAAAATTATAACTATCCGATAGGAAGAGCCTCTTAGATTAGCAGTAGAAAATTCCAGATGTTTCACTAGGCATTGGTCTTTATTATGACCCATGTGCCAACAATTAGTACAATAAGCCGGACGAGAGCCTTCTGGAAGAATAGCTTTCCAGAACCCGTCTCCATTCTCTTTCAAGATCCAAATATGATTAGGGAGATTTTTCAAAACATCTACTTCCACTTGAACACGAGCTAGAGAAGGTCTACGAGCCGTAGCAGCATAATTCCGAAGTGGTTTACCAACCTATTGCATTAAGTCAAAAATAAAATCCTTAACCATTAGTTGAACTGGCAGTTTAGGATGAGAGATCCATACCGGGATAATGGAGGGTTCCTTATCCTCATGAAAATCCACAGTCCATTTAAAAACCCTCATGTTTCTGTTACCCACTTGCTAGGATGCTTTCGAGAATAATCGGATATAATCCTCAACATGTTGAAACCGAATTAAAGCATGCTTATTATCAAGGAGGCCAAGAGTATAGTTACCGTTAAAATTTTGAAAAGTGAGAAATTTTTTATGGTGTCAAGTTGAGGAGAAAATTTTTCGACAAGAGAAAGTTGGAAACCGGCTGCCAATCCTTTTTCTACTTTAGCCGGATGATAATGGAGGGCTCTCCATTGAAATTTTTTGTCCTAAAGCTGCCGGCCTTAAAGGAAGAAGCCGAACCATGTCCGGCGATATGGGCATAACTCAGCAGTGGAGTGGAAGGCTGCGGTGAAGGTGTTGCAGAAGGGTTATTCGAAGATGAGGGCTTTTTGACTGACCGAAGGATCAGGTGGTTGCCCCGCCATATAGCCGGAGGGGATGACCGGAGAGCCCTGTCAGAACTGAAGAAGACGACGGAAACGTTGCGCACAAGAAACCCTATCGCCGGCAAAACCAAAAAAAATCTATACTTTCTGCTCAAGTTTATGTTGCGAAAGAAATGGTTGAACAACAAAAACCCACGGAGAACAATGATAGTGTGGCAAAAAATTCTGAGGTTCAGGTTTCCACACCTTTTAAGGAACCCACACATTCTCAAGCGTTGTAAGAAGGAACTTCATCTTCGGCTAATACAGCTGGAAAAGAGGCCCCCGTGCATGTCCCCCCAAATTCGTGCACCATGCAAATTTTAGTTGAGAGTACGGAAGACAAGCTCGAACGTTAAAGGCTGATTACTCACTATTATGCTCATGGCTATGGTTTTGATTCCCATAAAAAGAGAGCAGCCCTTCTCCATACACGCAATGGGCTGGACTGGCCTCCCGAGTCCAGGCCTCAAGAAAGTTCGGCATCTGAGGATGAACACATCCAGAATGACAATATTCATGACCCAGTTGTGGAAAATCCTTTCATTCAAGTTACCAAAAAGTAGTAAAAACAAGTCTAAAGCTCAGAAGGTAAAGGAGTACAAACCCGCTCTAGAAAGCATCCCAAAAAAAAGGTTTCCCAGTGAATACCATCATTTTTTGGAATATTAGAGGTATCGGTAACTCGGCCTCGAAGAATCGTTTAAAGAAGCTTGTTCATACTTATCACATTGATTTGATAGTTGTTTCTGAACCTATGTTGATTGATGACAACAAACGACTTTTTATTGCAAAACTGTCTCAACTTTAAATACTCGGTTGCCACTCCAAATGGTAAGTTATGGCTATTCTGGAATTGTACTTTGTCTTGGGATTTATCACTTGACCAGTGAAGTAATTAAGGAAGCAGTCAAGTGAAGTAGTCACTTAGCCGGTGAAGTAAAGGAGAAGCAGCTAAGTGGAGCAAGCTGACAACACTTAATCAGAAACGTGGAAAACATGGAAGATCAAGTAATTAATGCAAATCAATCAAGAACGGATTTTATGATGAACGTTTGATTAAAACCCGGATCACTAAAACCAAGGAGGATTAAATCAGGATAGAATCAAGGATTTTTCCGAGAATTAAATAGCCAACGGATGGAAATTCAAAATCAATGAATTTACGGCTATAAATAGAAGGCTGACAGAGAACAAATAACAACAAGAGCATCAACGAACTTTACAAGCGCCAAAACTTTGTCAAAATCACAAGCTTTCATCTTTGTTCTTAAATGTTATATCCAGAGAATCAAACTCAGAATACAGAGCAGAAAAGAGACAATACAGTCTGAGTATTGATCAAACTTGTGAATCCTGAATTCACAGCAACTTTAAAGATCTTTTGGATCAAGCAATTGATCGAATCAGTCAATCTGAGAAGGAATTGCAGAATTGTGTGATAGTTGTTGAAGGATTTGTTCCCAAGGAGCAGTGTGGAAGATTCAATCACTGAAGCTTTTGTAGCCAGGAGTGATAATCTATAGATTGTGAAGCTTGAGTAGTGAAGGACAATCACAACTATTGTAGTGGTGAAAACAATAGTGAATTCCTCCAATCATCATAGGAGAATAGTGAATTAAGGGATTACACCACTCTAAACCACTATAAACTTTGTGTTCATTTACTTACAGCACTTTACTTTATGCACTTTACATTTCAGTATTTACTTTCTATGAGCTACTTAATTTATTTGTGTATGTGTTTGAATTAATGTGAAACAACTTTTTGGAAGGGTTTTATCCGCCGCACAAAAGCTTTTCATCATGAAAAGATTTTAAACTCTATATATAGTAATTCACCCCCCTCCCCTCACTATATACTCACCCTTCCACGGGACCAACAGGAAGAGCTTCTTACCTTATTCAAAGCAAGACAAAGGCAACTCCTACCAAGAAAGTTGTTATACTTCTGAACCTCTCCCAAAAAACCTTTCCCCAAACTCGATGATCTTGAAGTCACAAGAAAGCTCTCTTCACACTGATTCTTTTTCTCCAACAATTCAGAAAACCGTCAACCAAATTGTGAGAATTTGGAAGAACTCTCTTTGGTTTTTTCTTTTGCTCTCAATTTTCCAAGTTCGAACTCTCTCTTTTTCTTCAACTTCTAACAACTCCCTTGAATGATGAGAGGTTTATTTCTCCAAAATAAACTGCTCCATTAAAACCATTTAATTCCCACTAACTCCAAAATCTCCGATTAATCACAATTATCCCGCGTAATTCCCTTATTTCCTCTTCAATACATATACTTCGAATATATATCTATATATAATATATAGAGGATGGGATTTAACCCAATTACCCGCAATTTTGACCCAAACCCGCACTTTGACCCGCCTCAGACCCGCTAAAAAACACTTATAATAAAAAAACAGCATTAAATACATTTGCAATAAATACGAAAATTTTCTAATAAATACGAAAAAAAATTGTCCGAAATTTTTAAAATAATATACGAATTTTTTTTAACGCCAAATCACTTTTAAAATACGAAAATAAATACAAATTGTTTTGCATTAAATTCGAAAAAAATTTGTCCGAAATTTTTAAAAAATCTACTATTTTTTTTAATGCCTCACTTTTAAATGCGATTTTTTTTGCAATAAATACGATTTTTTTTAACTCCAAATCACTTTTAAAATAGGGAATATTATATTGTTTTGAAACAACTCAACCCACTACTTATACGGCTATATATACACATTCACATGATATCATTCATTTACACAATTCCAATACAATCCACATGTACTGCCATTTTTTTAGTCCGAATTTTTCTTCCCTTTGTAATTTATTCCCCGATTATTTTTTGCCATGAGTTCACAAGATGTGATTTATTCCCCGATTATTTTTTGCCATGAGTTCACAAGATTGTTATTGACGTTTTATCTGTTTTAAACCTGCTAAAAAACAATTATACAATAAAAAACAGCATTAAATACATTTGCAATAAATACGGAATATGTTTTAAATACGGAATTTTTTCTGCAATAAATACGAACATTTTCTAATAAATACGGAAATTTTTTGTCCAAAATTTTTACGAAAATTTAAATAATATACGATTTTTTTATAATGCCAAATCACTTTTAAAATACGAAAATAAATACAAATGTTTTTGCAATAAATACGAAAATTTTCTAATAAATACGTTTTGTCCAAAAATTTTAAAATAATATATGAATTTATTTTTAACGCCAAATCACTTTTAAAATAAGAAAATAAATACAGAATCAGCTTTAAATGTGAAATGCTTTGCAATAAATACGAACATTTTCTATTGCCTTCATACCCACTAAAAAAACAGCTATACAATAAAATGTTGAATGTAATAAAAAAAATTCGATACACATAATAAATACGTAATCAGCTTTAAATGCACAATTCCAATACAATCTACATATACTGTATTTTTTTAGTCCGACTAAGGTAGTGAATTTTTTTAATTAATTATATTGTTTTTATGATTACGAATTTAATAGTGGAATTATTTTGATGTCTTTGCTACAGGCACTCTACTTACGAACGAGAAATGTTATTAAGCGCAACACGCTACACGAAAATGTAAGTAATTTATTATTTGACACTTAAATTTTTTTGTCTAGATTATACTCCATATATGGTTTGTGTTGAATAATATAAACATATGATGATAATAATAATAATAATAATAATAATAATAATAATAATAATAATAATAATAATTCAGTAGATAATTGACGATATTTTATTTTATTCCCTTCCGGGCTATTTTTTTTTAAAGGAATCTGATTTTCACATACAAATCACGATCTCCCCAAAATCCGTCAATAAACTCTCAAAATATTTGTTGGTTTTCAAAATTTAAATTTCAAATGTCAAATGCACAACATTTTCTATTATTTAACACCATTGCACCCCCTCAAAACAAAACCATTGCATGTGACGGGATCAGTTTATCATGAGTTTTTTATCTAGCCCTTTTTGTAACTCTTTATGTTCCTTTTCCGATTCGGTTTTGAATCATCTCAGAATTTGTTGGGATTTAAACGCCATAATATCACTTTCCTTACCCTATGAGTTGTTGCACTTTTTTTTTTGTTGTTGTTGTTGTTGATTGTTTTAATCCTAAGGACATCAAGTTTTTGTAATTTTTGGGGTTTCTTGGTTTGATAGTTTTGTAGGTTTTTGTTTATGTATTTTGAAATTTTAGGGGTTTATTGGTTTGATAGTTTTGTAGGTTTTTAGTTTTTGTGTTTTGCAGGCTTAGTGAGTGAGAAAGGCTTATAAAAGCAGGGAGCTGGTGATCTTCATTGTTATATGCACTGGTACAGTTCAATCTAACTAATCTAAAGTCATTTTAAACTAATTGGTTTCCTGAGTGCCTCTATTTATTGTAATGCGTGCATTTGAATGAAGATATATGGCGTTGTATATGATACATTCCAATGCGTTTGGATGACTGACAACTTTGATTTGCATATATTGGCGTTATTTGTGGTATAGACAACTTTTAATACCTTTAAAAATGGAATGTAATTAAAAAAATGAAATATTATCGTTAGTACTTTTGATGTGTTTACTATTCTAATTTTTACAATTATTTTTATTGCTATTTTGACAATATAATGCCAATATTTTGTTGTGTTCTGTTTTTTTTTTACACATTCTTTTTTTTTTCCCTGGAATGAAATGGTTGCGGATAATAATTAAATTTTTTATCTCAAGATAACAAAACATAATTGTTGCTTCTAATGTTTTGCAGAAAGGCTTTTCTACATTGGTACACATGGGAGGCTATAAATGAGATTGAGTTTTTGTAAACCTGAAAGTATTATGCATGAGGAAAGGATGTGCATGAAGATGGAGTCAGTGTTTTTTGGTTGAAAAAATTCATTGAACCGATGATAAAAAGTTTTATATTCTCATTCTTATTGTATCGTTATTATATTTGCCGTCGCGTGAACGGTTCTTCCGACCTGTAGTTTCTTCCATGAAGCTTGCTCTCCATCGTTACAATACAAAATAATTCGTCTTTTTGTTTTTTTTTTTTTTTTTTTTTTTTTGCTTCCACCACTCAAACTTGAGGGTGGCGGAATGCAATTTGAATGATATATCAAGTTTTATAAGCAAATGGGTGTCCAGATTTTGCATGATGGGTTGTTGATTTTTTATTGGTTTGCGATTTTTTTATTGCATCGGGTAGTTTGATTTCTAATGAATAAAAAAAATACGGAATCAGTATAAGAATATTTTTTCCCGAAATATGGAATTGTTTTTGACAAAAAATGGAAAATTAATATAGATTTGGAAGAATATAAAAACAAAAATACGGAATCACTATAAGAATAATTTTTTCCCGAAAGATGGATTTTTTTAAAAAAAACGGAAAAATTTAATATTTGAAAAATACGAAATCAGTGTAACAGAACAATATCTTTTTTTAAATACGGAAATTTTTTGTTCCAAAAACTATTAATATACAATTTATAATTTATGATCTTCAACATAATAAAGATGAGCTCGAAAGAATATAAAAACAAAAACTTATTTTTTTTCTTCAAAATATGGAATAGTTTTTTTATGAAAAAACGGAAACAATTAATATGGATTTGGAAGAATTAAAAAATATGAATCAGTATAAGATTTTTTTTTTTTTTTGAAATATGGAATTTTTTTTGACAAGAAGCCGGAAAAGTGAATATTTCAAAAATACGCAATAAGCGTTACAGAATAATATCATTTTTTAAATGTAGAATTTTTTTTGTTCCGTAGACCATTAATATAGAATTTATATTTTCTGACCGCCAACGTAATAAAAACGTTTTGGAAGAATAAAAACAAATCTGGAATCAGTATAAGAATACTTTTTTTCTTTGAAATATGGAATTTATTATGATAAAAAAAAACGGAAAAATTAATATTTCAAAAATGGAATCAATGGAATACCATAAATACCATTTATATTTTATAATCTCTAACATAAAAAATGATTTGAAAGAATAAAAAAAAAAAAAAACAAAATACGGAATAAGTGTAAGAAAATAATATCTGTTTTTAAATACGGATTTTTTTTGTTCGAATGACCATTAATATATCATTTATATTTTATGATCTCCAACATAATAAAGAATATTTTAAAGAATTAAAAAAAATCAGAATCAGTATACGAATTTTTTTTTTCGAAATATGTAATTTTTTAGGGCAAAAAATTAATATTTAAAAAATACAGAATCAATATTTTCACTGATTACCGTTCCAAAAACCATTAATATACTATTTATATTTTATGATCTCTAACATAATAAAAAGGATTTGGAAGAATAAAAAAACAAATATACGGAATGTATATTTTTTTAAATACGGAATCACTTTTTTGAAACTACTCAACCCACTACTTATACGGCTATATATACAGTCACATGGTATCATTTATTTGCACAATTCCAATACAATCTACATGTACAGTGATTTTTTTTATTCCGACTTTTTCTTCTTTGTGTGGTTTTTTTCTGATTATTTTTTGCCATGAGTTCACTTGATTGTTGTTTGACGTTTTATCTGTTTTGAATTGTGTCGTTGGGCTTAATGAGATGAATGGTAGCATAGCTATAATTTTCCATTCATCATCAGATCAAGAGTGGTGAGAAGTAGGTATTGAAATTTTTTTTAATTAATTATATATTTTTATGATTACGAATTTAATAGTAGTATTATTTTGATGTTTTTGCTGCAGGCACGCTACTTACGAACGAGAATAGTTATTAAGCGCAACACGCTACACGAAAAGGTCAATAATAGATTATTTGACACTAAAAAATTGTTGTCTACATTATACTCCATATATGGTTTGTCTTGAATAAAATGAACATGTGATGTATCTTATCAAGAAAATAATATTTTTTTTTACTTTATTTAATTCTAATATTATTTGTTTTATACTGTCAAAATCAAACCAAGCACCAAATTCTAATGTGACTTATTGATTATTGATTAAGAGAGAGTTGGTAAAAGTTTTGATCTTTATGACCAAAAAGATTTTGTCAAATAAAATGATAATATTATTGCTATATAATTTATTTGATTTATATCCCGTGCATTATGCATTTGTTAATTGCTATATATATATATATATATATATATATATATATATATATATATATATATATATATATATATATATATATATATATATATAATACTTTAAATCCATAAATTATTAAACATAATATTTTGAATTTTACAAATTTGACACGTCTATCCTTTCATAAAGTTCGGGATATTATACCTCGCACATTGTACGGGTTGTTACATATTAGATAGCTTGAATTGAACATGATCATTAATACATTTTCTTAAACTTATATTAGAAAACATATCTATTATAAAATTACAAAAATGTATTTTTGGTTTTACATTAAATTTTTTCTAGCATAGCAAGTTGTTAGAGCTCATGTTCAATCTTGATGGTGTTTGCAATATCATTCGAGTATAGTTAAAAGCACTGCTAAAGCTAATTCAAGCTAACTCGAGCATTATATTTCTACTTGAGCGATTACATGCTGAGTTCGAATGTAGTACTTTTAAAAGTATGATCAGCTTCATAATTAAAAGTTTGATTCAACCCGGATCATATACACTTTAAATCCGAACCCTTGCCAAAAAAGAAAGAAAGGAAAAATTTGAAGAAAACCGTACACTGTTTTTTAGGCTTTATAGTACTTTTTTTCTTTATATGTCTTGGATCTAGTGAAATGTTGTTGCCATCGGTCCATGTGGACCTTGTTTCCCCTCCAACTCCAAGATCGTATTTATTCAAAAACAAAATTAAAAACGAAAGCTTTTATTCAAACAAAGCCGGATATCATCGGAGATAAGTATAGACAAAGCTGAAGCAAGCCGGCCGGACACAAAAGCAAAGAAAAAAACTTTATAGACCATAACACAAAGACAAAGAAACACCAAATAAACAACTGACTGTCAAAGCAACGGCTACAAAAGAGCCACTCGACTAGAGGAAAGCCCCATGAGGGCCAAAAAAACAACAGAAACACAGACTAATTGAAAGGGCTGAAGAAGGCATAACATAAAGAGCCCGGTGACGGTGAGCAGACGATGAACTGCCGCTGTTGACCGCCGCCCTCGAACGGAGAGAGGAGCCCGGAAGTGTGACTAACACCTCCGCCGAGAAAGCGACTGCCACAATCGCTAGCCTTCCCCTCCAAATCATTATATAGCACAGATATGAGACTTTTTTCTGCATTTGAATTTGATATATCAGCAAAAAGTTGTTACAATATATTTAGATGCGTTTCATGATCAAACACATCATACTGATATGGATTTGTTGTTGACGATACGGGATTTCACCCCTCCACGTGGAATTATCTAATTGGTACAGCTGGCATGTGGGGAAGTCCAAGTCTGTTATCCACATCGGGTAGAATACGAGACGTACCAATGATTACCACGGCAGATCTTGCAAGTGTCCCATCTCGAGCACCCATGTCGGTGTTATATGAGTCGAGACCAGAGTTCCAGCCCAGATTCCTAAGCCCAATATCCAGGGGGTTACTTGGACAAGGGGCAAGGCCCAATGAGGGTTATTTATGTCAATAGACAACACCGCCCTAAGTTTTAGGGCAGAAGGTGGACTTATGCCTATAAATACACTACTCCAGGAACTACGTAAGACTTGATTCCTGGACAATACACAGGATATACAGGCAATCCAAGATACATTCTTGGACTCAGCCATAAAACACCGAAAACACCATCTTTACTACAGTTCGAGCCGTGCATATCCTTCCCGACTCACCCTTAGATTACACGTGGACCTGTTAAACCGATGGTGCATTATTTAGCATCATCATTTGGCGCTAGAAGGAGGGCCTTCTACCGGTGAGTTGGTGAGGATATCGCAATGGCACCACCAGCAAGAAGACAGAAACCAACAAGCAGCTAGAACCTACAGACGGAGGAGCACACGGATTTAGATCCAGCAGGGGTACAAATCCAGATACCCGAAATCCCCACTGGATCTAGGCCCGCAGTTGCGCAACCGCCAAAGCCCCAACTTCCCCCACAGTTACAAGACATGGCTGATCACTTGGCGTCTTTGGATGAAGATGCCCTGAAACGAGTGGTGGCATCTGCATTCATAGATAAGGGGATTTACAACACCCCTGATGAGCATCACCTGTTAGACCCACCGGGTCGAAAAGAGCTAGAAAACGCAAAGGGAAAGAAGCCTGTCGACCCTCGAGAAGAGTGTGAAGACGAAGTAGAAGTCAGCGTCACCAGTGCCAAGAAGCTTCATGGACATGGAAAACCCCAAAGAAAAATTGAGGATAGCATTCGAAACGAGTTTAACCGCATCGTAGGGAAGGAGCAAGTCACTGACTGGCTCGAGTCACCATTCGCCTACGAGATAGAGCAATTCTCAATGCCTGAATCCTTTAAACCCCCAAAGATGGAACCCTATGATGGCACTATAGACCTAGAGGACCACCTATATCGATATATATCACTGATAAGATTAAGGAATGCCACCGATGCCATGAAGTGTCGTGCCTTCAATACCTTTCTTACGTGTCGAGCTCGCGAGTGGTTTCATAAGCTACCACCTGGGTCGATCTCTAGTTTCCTACAGGTCGGGCAGAAGTTTCGAGATGATTTTATTGGGAATAAGAAGTTTCACCTCAGTGCCACTCACCTCATGAACATCAAATAAGAAAAAGGAGAGTCGACTATTGAGTTCATGAGGCACTTTAATCTCGAGGCCATGAAGGTGCATAATGCCAGTGATGCACTTTAGGTCAATTCCTTTGTCGGAGGCCTGCGCAATATCAAACTATATGACAAGCTTTCTAAGAAGATGCCTAATGACATGGACGAATGTGTGAACATAGTCCACAAGTTTTGCCAAGGTGAAAAGGCAGTGCGTCTGCACATCATTTCACTTGGCCTCAACTCGAGGAATGACACCCGAGGCCAGACCAAGGGTCAGCCTAAGGGGTGGAGCGATGAAGGAAAGTCGAATGTATTCGATCGATTGACCGCACCGATTACGGATCGGCTCAGAAAGAAGGGGAATCTAAAAGATCGAGATTTCATCCCTCTCAACCGATCTCGAAGGGAGGTGCTGGCCATCATGATTAATAAGAATATCGCACGAACACCCAAGCCGATGTCCAAAGATCCAGAAAAGAGAAAGAATACCCACAAATATTGCGACTATCACAAGGATGTGGGGCATGACACGGAACAGTGTTTCGATTTGAAAAGAGATATCGATGCGTGTATTCAGGAGGGTCGATTAGATGAAGTGGTCGATAGATCAGAGAAGGACAAGCCCAAGGGTCGTCGAGAATATAAGAGGAAGAATTATAACAGGGATAGAGACAGGTCGCCACGCCGAGATAACTAGAGGCGTCGGGATAGATCGTCTGAACCGACCCACAGAGATAACCATCGGGATGATCGTCGAGAAGATTCGAATCGAGACCCTCACGGGGATAACCGCATCGGATATGGTGTCAATACAATTGTGGCTGAGCACGAGTCAGATCGACCTCGATCCAGTCGACAGTCTACAGACAAATCGAGAGAAGCAAAGAAGCTTAGGTTTACGACGGAGGTAAGTTATGGACCCAAGGACGATGTTCCGAGCTCTCATAGTCATAGTGAAGGATTGGTGATAGAGGCAGTGATAAGCCGAGGCTTGATAAAAAGGGCCTGTGTCGATAGTGGAAGTGCCGTCAACATCCTCTACTACTCAGCCTTCAAAGCCATGAAGTTGAGGGATGAAGACATTATACCATTATCAACCCCTCTATTCGGATTCACAGGGCAGGCCATCCACCCTGTCGGGTCGATTAATTTTACTGACTACAGTAGGAGATGGAGAAAAGGGCCGAACAATGGAAATGACTTATGTCGTAGTTAAGGCCCCATCGGGTTACAACACGATATTAGGTCGACCTGCCTTATACGACCTGAGAGCCATAATTTCTACCTTCCATAACAGCATGAAGTTTCCCACCTGGTATGGCACTCACGAGGTAAAAGGAGATGTGGAAGTTGCAAGGAATTGTAGCTTGGTTACGATAAAAGGGAAAGGTGTCGGACAGGTTTTGGTCGAAGAATTAATTCATGAAGAGGAAGAGGATAAGAGCTGGGTCTCTGTCGACCCGACAGAGGAGCTCCGCGTTTGGAAGGAGGAGGAGGGCCAAAGGGTCCAGATCGGGAAGTGGATACCACACGCCGACATGCACGCCTTGGTCGACCTCCTGGTCGAATATCGAGACGTGTTCGCTTGGAAGGCCGATGATATGCCAGGCCTATCGGCTGATATAGCAGTGCATCAGCTCAATGTCGACCCGAAAAAGAAGCCGATACGGCATAAGAAGAGAAACCTCGCCCCTGAGAGGAAAGAGGCAATAAAAAAGTGGATAAATTGCTAGTTGCTGGAATCGTCAAGGAGGTATTCTACCCAGACTGGTTAGCCAATCCGGTCTTGCTTAAAAAGCCAGATGAGAGCTGGTGAATGTGTGTGGATTTCACGGATCTAAACAAGGCATGCCTTAAAGATTCGTATCCACTTCCAAAAATTGATCAGTTAGTTGATTCGACGTTGGGTTTCGAGGTCTTCGGTTTCCTAGACGCCTACAAGGGTTATTATCAGATTTTTACGGACCCCCAAGACTCGGAGAAGACTGCCTTCATAACAGAGTTTGGTACGTTTTGTTTCGTGACAATGCCGTTTGGTCTAAAGAACGCGGGAGCCACTTATCAGAGAGCGGTCAGCAAGATATTCGAGAAACTGATAGGTCGTAATATGGAGGTCTATGTCGATGATTTGTTGATCAAGAGCAGGTCCATGGGACAATTCTTTATCGATACCAGAGAGGCTTTCGAGGTGCTCCGAGCAGCGAACATGAAGCTCAATCCGAAGAAATGCACCTTTGGGGTTCGATCTAGAAAGTTTTTGAGGTATATGATATCGAAAGATGGAATCCGAGCTAATCCAGACAAGATCGACATCCTCAAAAATATGCTTGCACCTCATAATATCAAAGAAGTGCAGCGATTGACAGGCCGAATGGCGGCCCTCAACCGTTTTTTTTCGATATCCGTGCAAAGAGCGCTACTCTTTTTCAAGATATTAAAGAAGGCAAGTCCTTTCCAATGGGATGACAAGTGTCAAGAAGCGTTCAAAGATTTGAAGAATTATTTATCTAATTTACCAACACTGTCTTCACCTCGGGAAGGAGAAAAACTACTGGTTTATCTAGCAATCTGTGAAGAGGCGGTAAGTGCAGTGTTGGTTCGAGAAGGAGAACATGGACAGGTTTCAGTGTATTTTGTGAGTAGGGCACTACATGGAGCAGAGATCAGATATTCACCGGCCGAGAAGTTGGCACTAGGTTTGGTTCACGCATCGAGGAAGTTGAAGCCTTATTTTCAGGCACACTCTATTGCTGTAATAACTGACCAACCTCTGAAACAAATTTTGGCCAAGCCCGAGACATCGGGTCGATTAGCAAAATGGGTTATTGAATTAGCTGAGTACGACATCGAATTCCTACCTCGTACAGCTGTTAAAGGCCAAGCTCTGGCAGACTTCATTGCCGAGGGATTATCAATTCAGTTAGAGCAAGAAAAACAAGCAACAGAGGAACAGTGGACCATCCACGTCGATGGAGCATCCTGTAAAGAGGGGGCTGGAGCTGGGTTACTATTGGTCAGTCCGAAGGGAGAAGCGTTCCCTTATGCGCTTCGATTTGAGTTCAAGGCCACCAACAATGATGCAGAGTATGAAGCCATGATTACGGGTCTGAAGCTGGCATCCAAGTTAGGGGTCGAGAATCTCCTGGTATATAGTGACTCTCAGCTTGTAGTCAATCACATACGAGGCGAATACGAAGCAAAAGAGGATGCTATGAATAGTTATTTGAAAGTGGTTCAAGGGTTGATATCGAAGTTTAAGACAGTTCACATCGAACAGGTTCCTCGAAGTGAGAACAAGAGGGCCGATGCGTTGTCCAAACTCGCGTCGAATTTCAAATCAAAAAAGAAGGTCCTGGTTGAAATGTTATCAGAACGAAGCTATAACAAGGTCGATGTGCAGCCAGTTACTCAGGGATCAACATGGATGGACCCGATAGCTCTATACTTGAAGGACGGAATTTTGCCGTCAGATAAGTCTCAGGCAAGAAAGGTTCGACTGCAATCCTCCAGGTATGCTCTGTTTGACTATGTTCTTTACCGAAAATCTTTTGTGACACCCTGGATGCGATGTGCGACGGAAGAAGAGGGGGCCTATCTTCTCGAAGAGATACATCGGGGAGTTTATGGCAACCACTGTGGAGCTCGGATGCTGGCAAGAAATTGTAAGATGGTAGGGTATTTTTGGCCTTCGATGCAAAAAGACGCCAACCGTCTGGTGATGAGATGCAGAGCATGCCAAGTGCATGACATGGTAACACACCAGCAAGTGCAGGAGATGAATGTCATCGAATCGGTATGGCCGTTTGACGAGTGGGGAATCGATATAGTGGGGCCTTTACCTCGAGCTCCAGGCAACTTCAAATTTGTAGTGGTGGCAGTCGACTACTTTACCAAGTGGGTTGAGGCCAAGGCTCTTACCGATATCAAGGCCTCGACATCAAAAAATTCCTTTGGGAAAATATTTTATGCAGGTTTGGGGTTCCGAAGTATCTGATTTCAGACAATGGAACTCAGTTTCTAGATGAAAGAATACAGAATTGGCTTGAAGAGTACAAGATTGAGCACAGAACAACCTCAGTGGCCAGACCTCAGTCCAATGGACAAGTCGAACAGACAAACAGGCAGATAAAATTTGGTTTGAAGAAGCGGCTGGAGGATGAAGGTCGGGATTTGGCAGCTCAGCTACCTAGCATTCTATGGTCGTATCGGACGGCACCCAATGCGGCCACGTAGGAAACTCCCTTCGCCATGGCTTATGGATGTGAAGCAGTCATACCTGCGGAGATCGGGTTAGCATCACCTCGAATTGGCCTACAATGTCGAGACAAACGGAGCTGATCTACGGCAAGAGAAAGACAGTGTCGAAGAAAGAAGAGAGATCGCAGCGCATCGAGTGGCTAACTACAAAAGAAAGATCTCGCAGTATTACAATGAACGAGTGAAGTATAAATACTTCCAAGAAGGTGATCTCGTCTTGAGAAAAAATGAGGCAAGCAGGCAGGATCCAATAGGTAAACTTGAGCCGAATTGGGAGGGCCCTTACAAGATTCTGAAAGTCCATCCAAATGGGTCGTATCAACTCGGCAGATCGGATGGAAGTACAGTGGCTCGAACTTGGCATGCCACTAATCTCAGAAAATATTATGTTTAAACTGTTTGTTCACTTTATGACATTTGCAACTTTACTTTCCTAGTTACTTGTAACAAGTCGGTGCGACAGTTGGTCTCGGTGTTTTTATCTGAGTGCTTTTCTTTTTTCTTAACTATGCTTTACAAGTTCAAATAAAAAAGAAAGAAGAGGGGCAAGGAAAAAGAGCAAAAATCAACCACAACAAGCACTCATTGACACGATGGAGTTGGAATAAAATAGTGAAAAAAGCCAAGTCATTGACAGTGCTTATATCACTCCCGACCAGCTAAAAATCCACGATGCGAAGCGGTTGGAAGATCCCACGAAGGATACCTTATTCGACCAGATCATAAGCACCACGAAGTGCGACAGTCGAATAAGGAGTTGCCGATTCGACCCAGTCATAAGCCTGACGAGGTATGACAGTCGAATCGAGCTCCGATCAAATAGCCAAGTCAAGCCCCGTCTGGCGATCTGAAGTGAGGTCGACTTCAGTATACAAGTGTACCATGAGTAATGTACTCATACTACACCGAGGGCCTAGGGGAATTAAGTTCAAAGGACTGCACCCCACAAGGCCAAGGGAAATAAGTTCAAAGGACTACACCCTAAACAAATAATCAACGACACAAAAGAAATTCAATAGAAAGCACAGATTGAAATTCAAAATTCTTCAAAATTCAAGTTTCCGAGATCGAATCACGTGTTCGTCTCGATAAGAGCATAACTGAATGAATAAAAAGTCAATGAAAAGTTATTACAGCCAAATTGAACAAAAATTGTTCAAAAACAATAACAAGAAACAAGATCAGGAAGCAGGCTGGTTCGAGGTGGAGGTGTTTGGGTCGACTGGATCCTCTAGGTCGATGTCCTCCTCTCCATCCCCATTCATGGCAGGGGCCACATACTTGTCATACAAAGAAATGCCAACCTTGAACTCTGTGAAGTATCGACCATAACGAGGGATGGCCTCTGGATCGTATAAGTGGGCCTTCTCGATGTTGGATACTTCAAATCCGGGACGACCGCTTTGACTTGATCGAGAGCATTCGAGAATCCCCCCTTCATAACCTGACTCATCAGCAGCGTCAAGTCATTTTCAAGTTCAGCAGAAGCCAGAAAATCCTTTTTGGCCGACTCTAGGCGAGTCGTGAAGGTATCGACCTCAAACTGAAGGTCATCTCGAGCTTTGAGAGATCCCGCCAATTCAGCCTTCATTTCATCGAGCTCCGACCTCACCTTCGCCAGCTCAGCATCCCTGTCAGATATATCTTTGTGCGCTTTGGACAGTTCGTCCTGAGAGGTTGCTAGGTCGGCATCAAGTCTGAGACGTCGACCATCCAACTTTTTCACCACAGATTTCTGCTTCTCGATCTCCAAATTCAGCTGGTTTATCGTCTCTTTTTGCTCCTCAAGAATAGCAGAAGGAGACTCCATCCTATTTATAGCCACTTTGGCTGTTAGCCGAGCCTGCAAAGGGATTAATGTTAATTCGAGGGATAGCCAACAAAGGTCCCAAAATTAAGAAATAGAAAAGACTTACAGCTCGGATGATCTTAGAGAAATAATCACTTAGCTCCTCAGGAGCCATGGTTTCCATCTCGGCAATGCTCGCGCCAGGGATCGGTTCGACGCCACTCGAGCCTTGAAGCGGTATGTTGCGAGCTTCTTTTCCAGCTCCATGTCTCACCTCGGTTGTTTTTTGGCATTTTCTCGAGACGAGACTCCCCTTAGGTGGCTCAGTCACCCGAGCCTCGTCAGGTTGATCTCTCAGGATGTCGGACGTCAACACTGGAGTAGAAGATCGGGCCGGAGTCTTTTGACCACCAGAGATTATCGCACCAGACACAGGTTTTTTCGACCTGATACCGGCTATCTCCTGAATCTTCTTGGGGTCAACCTTCTTAGGGTCAGGCACTTTGCCCACCGCCTCCAACTTTGAAAAGAATTCCACTGCAAACACAGAAAAATCGACATCAATATACAGTCAAAATAGAAACAAGTATAGAGAAAGAAAAAATACAAAAGTATAGCAGACGACAGAGTAAATAAAAATCCTACACAAAACTCGAACGTCCTCATTGAGTTCCAGATAAGCACCCGGACCCGCCGTCTCGATATCAGCAAAAGGGTATAGAGAATGTAGGTTTCGAGTCGCAACATCGGGGTTAATTCTCTTGAGAATCCTACACTCGTTGGGGGCATCAGAGTCGAGCCTATCATGCCATTTTTAGGGCTCTTATACCAAGTGTGAATATCAACGTCCTCTAACCCGTGACGGATAAAGAAAAAATGAGGCTTCCACTCGCCCTGAGACGAGGTCACTCTTCTCACAAACTCCGAGACCAGGGGACGCCTCTGGAAAGTGTACCATCCAGCATCTTGCAGGCCTTGGATCGAATAGTATTGTCTGAACAGCCGAACTGTGAATTCGACTTTGGCTATTCGACACGCCAATACGAATCCTATAACACTCCTAATTCCATTTGGAGCGAGTTGGGGGACGCTGATCTGGTAATGACGGAGGATTTCTATGAGGGCTGGGTCAAAGGGAAACCTTAATCCCTCTTTCAGTTGTGCCTCGTATATGGCACAGAACCCAAGGGGAGGGTCACAGGCATACTGAAATCGACCGTGGGACACTTTGACGCTTTCAGACGAGTATAGGATACCATACTTTAGACAGGCGGCCTTGGCTTTTTCCTGGGTTAGGTTGGATATACAACCATAAGGACCTTGGCCTTGCATCCTAGTTTTGCGCTTAGCGGCAACAGGTCGAGAAGACGATTCTTCTTCTCCTCCCTCTTCTTCTTCTCCGGCTACCCTCTCACCGGAAGCAAGCGGTTGCTCAGAAACCGTCCTCTCCGCTGGTTCTTCTTCTACCACAACAAGTTCTTCCCTATTTTGAGAATCGCTCTCACTACTAGACATGGAAGTGAGAAAAGGCAAAGAAATAAATGACAAAGAAAGAATTTGAGTAAAATAGGGCTTACTTGAGATTTTTTGTTAAAGCTGAAATATGGAGTGGCAAATGAGAGACTTTGGTGTCTTGGACTCCTTATATGATGCAAATCTTCTAAATGATTTGAAAGGGCAAGATTGGAGGCAGTTATAGAGTTGTAAGCGCGATGATCAAGGGCAGAAACCCCGTGTGGACTAATAGGGACGCTTCGTTTCCTGCACCCATTAATGCTGATAAAGTGTGACGTAATCCTACGACAGCCTACATCGGCTAAGGAGACAGCTGTATTCCCGCTTAAAGAAGGCCACGTATCAAAGAGATAATTCAAATTTTCAGATCCGACTTCAGCATACGAGATAGGCTTCTCTTCGATCTAGGGGGCTTATGACTATACGGGATTTCACCCCTCCACGTGGAATTATCTAATTGGTCCAGCTGGCATGTGGGGAAGTCCAAGTCTGTTATCCACATCGGCTCGAATACGAGACGTACCAATGATTACCACGGAAGATCTTGCAAGTGTCCCATCTCGAGCACCCATGTCGGTGTTATACAAGTCGAGACCAGAGTTCCAGCCCAGATTTCTAAGCACAATATCCAGGGGGTTACTTGGACAAGGGGCAAGGCCCAATGAGGGTTATTTATGTCAATAGACAACACCGCCCTAAGTTTTAGGGCAGAAGGTGGACTTATGCCTATAAATACACTACTCCAGGAACTACGTAAGGCTTGATTCCTGGACAATACACATGATACGTAGGCAATCCAAGATACATTCTTGGACTCAGCCATAAAACACCAAAAACACAATCTTTACTATAGTTCGAGCCGTGCATATTCTTCCTGACTCACCCGTAGATTACACGTGGACCTGTTAAACCGGTGGTGCATTATTTAGCATCATCAGTTGTGTAAACTTATATTCAAATGTAACTGTTGAAGTATGTTAAATATAAATATTCAAATGGTATATCTAATCAATAACTGATGGTTTTTTTAGGATATAATAAGTTTTTTTTGACAGCGATGATAATATTATTTAACTTAATTTGTATCGAAGATGTCATGACTGTAAAAAGTTTTATATTAACTTCCACAATTTCTTGAAAAATAAAAATAAAAATAAAAACCCTTCCCACATCAATTTATGTTCATAAATGCTGGGCCCCTTTCTCTTTTGAGAGAAACACCTAGACATGCATACTGATCTCTGCTATCAAGAATTTCTATAGATTTTTACCTTGGAACTCAGAAGTTAAAAACATGGGAGGTTTTGCCGTCCAAAATGACGACATATTACTATAGTATTTTTAAGTTACGAGTCTGATAAGTTCTGTTTTATTTAATAGTTGTTTCGAACTATGCGCGATATGATGTATGACTATTTTTTCATCTTCCGTTCATTTGTTGTAACAATACCGTAACATTTATTTATTTATTTATTTTTTCTCTTCAAACCAAGGCTTCATTATGAGATAGGGATAATATATACTACCACCGTCCCATAATAAGTGTCTACATTTGAAAAAAATTGTCCCATAAAAAATATCCATTTAGAAAACCAATACATCTTTTAATGCTTTTTTTTCCCAAATATACCCCTATCCTAACACAAAACATTAATTAACTTTGTTAATACCACCTATGTCCTTAAATAATACTCCCTCCTGTTTTTTTAACGGTCAATTTTTAAAATTTGCTTTGTTTTTATTTATCTGTCATTTTACTTTACTGATGCAGCATTTATTGTTATTTTCCTCCTTTACGCTTCATTTTAATAACCTAAATTTTGGTATAATTTTCCATACACAAAGAATGAAGGGTAATTTTGTTATTTTACATTCTATTTCAGACATATTTATCACTTTTCTAATATGTGTGATTTTTCTCTCTCCTAAAGTTAAAATAAAAACGGAGGGAGTAGCCAATTTGAAAGTTTTCATGCATATTAAGAAAATGAATAAATGTCATTAATACTAAAAGATAAAGTCTAAATTACCCTTTGAATAACATTAATGCTCTTAAGGTAAAGTTTGAAATGTTATTGAAAGAATAAATTGTTAACGGTAATACAAAGGAAAAAAAAAATTGTTTGGGTATCCTAAAGTAAGTAATACTATTAAGAGACAAATGATTTTGGTTAAAATAACTACTACTACCTGAGTCTCAAAATATAAATCCGTTTAAATATTTTCACACGGATTAAAAAATGGTTAATTATCATTAATTTTAATGATAAAAATCTAGAATACCTTTTGACTTTTATTAATATAATACTCCCTCCGTCTCATTTTGTTTGGGACTTTTGGGAACTCATAAAAAATAAGGAGACATCATTTAATGTCTTGTCTCACTCATTAAAAACATATATTTCAATTACAATTACATCCTTTTGTGTTCTTCTACATTTTTCAATAAATTGTTATATGAGGTCATTTTAGACATTTAAGAGACACATTTAATTCTAAATATTAGAAGTGGGACTAATTTTGGGACATCCCATAAAGGAATAAGTCCCAAACAAAATGAGACGGAGGGAGTATAATTAGGAGTAAAAGTAATATATAAAGATGTAATGCTCTATTGGTATTCTAACTATATTTATATTATAAGACAAATTTAAAACTAAACGAATTTATATTTCGGGACCGAGATAGTATTATTTATAGACGGAGGTAGTTTGCGTGAAAAATACAAAGTGGACACATAAATCTTAATTTTTTTAGTTTTTAACTTTTTGGATGGGAAGCCAGTAATATACTAATATCAACTCTTCTTAACTTGATGTTGGATGCTTCTTTAAATTCTCTTAGGTCAATTGGACATCGATTCAGAAGCACTTTTTTCTGAGCTAGGGTTACGTGTCCCCCGCCCCCAGCCCCTCCCCCAACAGAACATGTGATGCTTCTTACCTTCCACGACGTGATGTATTCTTTATGCAAATGTCCATTGGTTAAAGCAAATTCTTGAGTACTTTTGTCTTTTACAGTTGAAAAATTGTAAACCCTGTACAGTCAAATGCAAGAGCACGCAATGATGTCATGAAGATGAAGAATTATAGTTCATATTAGAGTAGTGATACATCAACTACTTTTTTAACCACAACATCTTACACAACATAATCAAAACAATACATTCTGTTGGGACCCACCACAAAGAATAATTGATCACTTTAATCAAGGGTTTGGACACATGTAGTGGTTTGTACACTACACACAAGTGTAGTGCACATATCATTTTCCTTCATATTAGTGTTTGTAAATTTTATCATCGTCTTGATACAAGTATGACTCGCTAAGCTATTGAGAGAAATTGCGTCCACACTTTTTAATATATATGGAAATATATATAGTAGCACATTTACTACAACAAATTGTTTTAGTATAATGGTAAGCGCTTGATTCTTAACACGATATCTGAGGCAGATGTCATGAGATCGAACCTTGGTTGGAACAATATTTATAAAAAAAAAAAAAAAAAAATTTGTGCAAGTGTTGTGAAAGATTGCCCACTTGATGAGGGGGTATTGGGAGAGATTGGTCATACTCTTAAATGAAAAATTGTGCAAGTGCACACTTGGGAGAGGGTGTTGAGAGATATTGCCCACACAGAAAATTGTGCAAGTGCACACTTGGGAGAGGGTGTTGGGAGAGATTGTCCACACAGGGGGTATTGGGAGAGATTGCCACACTCTTAAATGAAAAATTGTACACGTGTGCACACTTGAGGGAGGGTGTTGGGAGAGATTGTCCACACACTCCTGAATATATAAGCAAATATAGTCGCACATTTACTACTACCAATTGGTTTTAGTACAACGGTAAGCGCAACATAATTTGATCGAGACCAATATGATAATACATACATTGATGGAACCTCTATTTTTTACCTGGCATTTACATGATTGTGCAAGTGCACACTTGAGGGGGGTGTTGGAAGAGATTGACTATACTCTTAAATGTATAAAAAAATATAGTAGCATATTTACTACCACCAATTGGTTTTAATACAACGATAAACGCTTAACATAATCTGATCAGGACCAATATGTAATACATAAATTGATGGGCCCTCTATTTTTTACCAGTCATTTACATGTTTACCGCTATTTTAGAAAATACTATTGATAAAACATGTATGACATTGATAAATAACAACTAATCCAATAAGTCTCCACGTACCCTAACACTAAACACTGAAGAGAAAAAAGGGTTGTATCAATCACTTAAATTAGTTTTGGCAGCCTACTTCATAGTGTGGTTTGTCTTGCCATTTTATATTCACAATTACCATATCTTACCAAATTTTAAGCTAACGTGAAGGTGGAAAAAATTTTCGAACAAAAAATTTAATTTACAATTCAGCAAGAAGCTGATGGAAAAAGAAAGTCCAAGATTACAAATTTGTTAAAGCAAAACTACATAGTGGAACACTTCAACTTACGTATTTAAGTGTGGGTCTAAAACATGTCTGACCAACTTCACACACGGCTTATAAGGACACTATAAGTCCAATATAAATATCCAACACTTGCACAATATAGAGAAGGTAGTGTTGGAAATGAAGTTACACATTATCTATTGCTATATATGATATTAAGTTTAATTTAGTCGATGTATGACTAGACAATGATACCTACACAATAACCCCCCTACCACTACCAAGTTCTCATGGTTGTCATTCCATTTTGGCCGTGGATCACTCTTGGTTTCAAAAAGTGCCTTAGAGAATTCAAGTCTAAAAATTCTCACAGAAGTGGCCTTATTTCACATTTATATAGTTGACCTTCAATGGAAAGTACTCAGCAATACCCTACTTGACTTGACCAAGATATATGAATCATTAAAAACTTTCAATTAACTTAGCAAAATCGCATTTTTGTTTATAACTAGATAAGTAAGTGTTAATTGTCCCTCATGAGTTGTCCTTTTTAAACCATGATCTTAGGATTCTCAATCCGTATGGTTGGATTTCCATCAAAAAGGATCATGCATAGTAGGCTTTAATCTAATTTCATTTGTCAAAATTGACGTTTGATCTTTAGTTAAAGCTTTTTGTAAGCGGATCCATAAGATTCTTCTTCGACTTTATATAATTGAGGAAAATCAAACCATTAAAGATCAATTATTTGATGGTATTGTGTTTACAATGTATATGTCGTGATAGCAGTGTATGTTGATAGCAGTGGCACCACCACCAATATTGAACACACATATCCACTTGTGGACTCTGAATGTTTCTTAGAACATATAAATTTTGCATCACGGTAATGAGAATATTACCTTAGAAATGTCTATCTTTTTCAGGAAGAAGATGTGGTGATTGAATCAATTTTGATACATGCAGGGGCGGTAGCAGAAGAATATTATCTTGCCATAGAATGACAACGATTGGTTACCATGAGCCCTCATTTGGCTCTTAAATGGTCACATCCGTCATGAGACTCTCTTAAATTCAATGTCGACGCTGCTTTTTATGATTCATCGGCAGCTATTGGTGGAATTCTTTCCAACAGTCAAGGTAAAATCATCCGGAGCTTCTCTAAAAAATTAGAAGTGAACTATGACGTTTTAATTGGAGAGGCCTTACCAGTGTATCACGCATTAATTGATGTATGCCCTTACCTGGGGGTTCTTTCGTGTTATCATAGAAGGAGACTCTCTCACTATTGACCAACGCCTTACAAGCCAGACAGAGGACTTGTCGTCTTTGAAAACTTGTGCCTGTTTTTATTTCTCTTTCTTTTGTCAAAAAACAAGGTAACATACCAACTCACTTCCTAACTCGGGAAGACCTATATATTGTTTGATATAAAGATTGGGGCTCTTCTCCACCCTCTCATGTAACTTGTGCCTCTGTAGCCGGTTGTGATTAATAAAATTCTACCATCTTTATCTTTCAAAAAAAAAAGATGCAACCCATATATGGTTGCAGCCGTTAATTCAATTTTTTTTATATTAATTATGGGTCACACATATATGAATAACCTTCCGGACTAAAATTGTGATTATGCGATAATAAAATAATAATTGGATTAATTATGTTACTTGATGAGAGTCAACCTTACTATCATTTTATATATGATTTTATCCCGTTTATGACTCATTTGCCTTATTTTTGGGGTATTTTAGTCGATTTATATGCATTATTCACCGTTGCATTCACTACGAGGGCAAAGGAATCTAGTTCAAAGATCTCGTCATTTTAGGTGAATATTGCATATTTCATAGCCTATTTTATCTTGCTGGAGTTATACGTGGTATGTCTTTCATGTCTCGCCAGTTTTAGGTGATTGGGAACACGAGGATCGAAAATTTTATGAGGATAAAAGAGAATTTCAATGTTGGAAGCCGAAGAAATGAAGAAAAGATGAAATTTTGGAGAAACTTCTTGAAAGGTGCAGCTTCTGAGCCCAAAGCCTCGGCTTTGAAAGCAGGCAATAATGTGGAGTGTTCTGCCCTAGAAGCGGTAGCTTTCAATTTCAAAGTTGTAGCTTTTGTGCCGAATTTAATTTTTTTTCTTTATATCAGAAAGAGTCTAGAGCTATTATGACATGCTTATTTACATCAATTTCGACTCTTAGACCTAAGAGGAAGCGATTTTGGCTCTCCAAACTTTTGTTCTTCATACTTCGATGAAATTCTTTGAGAGATATTGAGATTATGTATTTAGAATTCAGTCGGATCTTTTCTCTGCGCTTTTTCATTGATTATGCGATCCGAGTTGCTAAAGATTAGATTTTTTTTGAACTTTTCAATACAATTAGTAAATTTCTTTCTTTGCATTGATTTTATGTATTCCAATATGATTTTTACTTGTGTTCTTGACGCGATCATGAGTAGCTAAATCTCTTATAGCCAAATTATGTGACAGTTAACCAAATTGATGCCATTGATTGATGAATTGGGAATAGGTTGTGCATAAATTTACATTTTTGAACTGTTCGTGTCCTAAAATTTATGTCTAATGCTTGAAGTAAATTGATCACTTGATTCATGAATTTACACACGATCTTTACACATGTATTTTGTGAGAAAGTGTGGGAAAAGGGATTTTGAGATCGCCACATAAAACTAGTCGGGTTGTTCGGGTCTTGTTTCTTGAATGAAGTTTTCGGTGTAAACCGAGCGTCTCTAGTTCTCACTCGTGTTAGGTCAGTTAAATCCCGATGAGGGGACTGTTGAAGCGAGTATAAAGTACCTGATTGCGGTATCAGTTCCTAGTTACCACTTTAGAAGATTGAACCCACAAACACGTTCTTTAACATGGTTGGCTGTTCAGGTTTGCGTATTCCTAATGAGTCGGTTGAGGTGTCAAGAGCAGTTAGCTTGATCATAGTTTGGCTATTTTATTCATTATTATTGTTAACCTCATATTATTAATAGTTGATAAATCTTGGTGATTATAAAAGATCACCCATTGCAAACATTATTGACATAATCAAGATATGAAAGTATTAGGATCAAACGCTTACCGTTGTACTTAAAGCAATTGGTGTTAGTAAAGGTGCTACTATATTCCTTTATCTCACGCCCCCTCAAGTATGAGCCTATAAGAAGGGGGAGAGACCCAACACTTGACTTGTTTTTTTGTTTTGTTTTGGGAAGTGTGGGCCTATAAGAAGAGAGCGGGGTCCAACACTTGGTTTTTTTTTGTTTTTGTTTTTAATTGTGCTGGAAGCGGGGCTTGAACTCGGGATCTCCTGCTCTGATACCATATTAGGATCAAGCGCTTACCATTGTACTGATACCAATTGGTGTTAGTAAATGCGCTACTATATTTTACACAATATAATTGGGGTTCAACACGCCCCCTCAAGTGTAGACAATCTCTCACAACACTTCCACAATATAAATTGTGAAAATAATGTTCACACCAGGGTTCGATCTCATGACCTCTCGTTCTGATACCATATTAGGATCAAATGCTTACCGTTGTACTAAAACCAATTGGAGTAGTAAATATGCTACTATATTTTTTTATATCTGAAAGTGACTTTGATACTTAATCAATTCCTTGTGGGATACGACATTACTCGACCTTGTAGTACAACTGACCCCGTACCCTGTCGGTGAATGATGGACCTCTATAATTTGGCCATCATTACTACAAGTTGATGTGGTGAAATTAATATTCTGAGTATTGTTTACTATGAATAAATAATAATTAAAAAAATGTTAGTATTTTCTAATGTGATTAGAAATAATAACCTAGAGCTACGTAGCCTTGAAGGCAAAGAAAATTGCAAAGAAGTTACTCCCTCCATTTTTTTAACTGTTGCTTTTCATAATTTATGGTTTATATTCATATGTTATTTTACATTTTTAATACAACATTTATATTTTTTTCCACTCTTACCCTTATCTTAATTAAAATAACTATAAAAAAATATAAAAAATTGGTTGTCAATATCCATTAAGCTGGACGGTGGATTGGGAATGCATCATTGGTGCATAATTTTCAAGACAACTCTAGAAATAGTAAAAGTTTCTCAATAATGTAAATACTGAAACTTTTAGGTTTCTCAACCAGACTTATATACATACCAGGATAATTTATAGGTTTACATATCAGATGTTTCCCTGGTACCATGGAAGTTGAACATGGTTTCAAGTGATCAAGTTGTAATATTTTCAATAATTTACAAGTATAATGACCTTGAGACAAGAACAGTCCATCAGAGTTTTTGTGTGCCTCCATACCAAGAAAATGTGTGATCCTTAGTCTACCATTCTTCATTCAACGGATACCGATAGGCATAACTCAAACCAAATGTAAGAAATGACTCATTAGAGGGAGAGATCAGACTTAACATATGGCTTTCAAGCTTATGACCTCTAACAATGGGTAAAATGGTGTAACACCAAAGTAAATAGTTGTTCCCGACCAATTTCACAGTGCATGTTTGGTTTAAATGACTAGAAAGATGTGGATTCAATATCAAAGTAGGGGCGTTGGGGCTTACAGAACCTAGAAAGGGCAGTATGTGGCAATGCGGATTTGAGCGTAGTTGTTGAAAATAAAATTAATGTTTTGATGATGATTCATCACTTATTCAGTTATTGTTTTTAGACCCCATTGATGAAGTGTCATAACTAGCTGTTATAGTGCAAAGTAAAAAGATGTATAGAAATCAATGTACAGGATTTAATAGAGTATGATATTTGTATAAGTTAATCAGACAAGCACTGTAATAGTTCTAGGTTAAGAACTGAGAAATTGAGTAAATAACTTATGAGGAAACTAAGATCCTAAAATAGATACTGGAAAACTGACATAAGAGCACACAAACAGAAACTGAAGAAGGTAAGTTCGTTGAGGGACACAGACGCAGTTGACTTATCTTGAAGATAGAAGAACTGAGGGTTCAGACTCAGTTATTAAAGACTGAAGAACTGAGGGTTCAAACTCAGTTTATGAAGACTAAGTCAAGACTGTAAAGTTAGACTTCAGGCAAGATTGTGATGACATGAACTGACTTTATGGATCTTGTATAAAGCCTTAAGAATCATAAGGACAATGATATCTTAGATGATCGATTGAAAATGGTGTACTCTGATTTAGTCAATTAGAATCAGATGAAGATTAGAGTACTGAGTTTTTGAAGAAGAGTAAAACTCAGTTAATGCTCTTAAAAACTAGAAACTGACTAAGTCATGTTCAAAGTTTTTAACGGAAGATAGGAAAAAGTGAAGACAAATCAGACTGTTATAAGATAAGCAATTTTATTGGACACATAGAAATGTTAGAAAGGACACTGACATACAAAAAGAAAAGCAGGACCAATAACGGCTATAAGGATTCAAATTCAATTGATCTAACCGTTAGAGATGAAGGATGTAGGTTCTTAGATCTAAACGAGTTAGATCTACGCGCAGCGGATGGATCACGATTTATATGACACAATTCATAATTAAAGGACTTAAGTACTACAAGGGGGTTTAGATCATATTACCAATAGTAGGAAGAGAAGCCAAGATCTTCCGATGTGTTCTCCAAACGGCGGTTGGTGGACACCCTTCTTGATACACGAACCTCCTCGATATGCAACACCAAGAAAAACTTAGAGTTTTTCTTCTTCTAAAACCCTAGACAAGAGAAACTAATTTTTCTCTGCTTTTTCAAGTGGTGGTCGAAATTTGCCATTGAATTAAGGCTTGGGAGAACTCTCTTTATATAGGAGAGTAATCCTTGTCCTCCAAGGATTAAATAATTAAGAGATAATTATTACATTAATCCTTTATTCCAAATAAAAGATAAATAAAATGATTATCCCAAACAAATTAGGATAAATCATATTATTATCTAATATTCCATGAATTATCAATCAACAAATAAAAGATAAATCACATGTCAAATAATTATCCAAGAAAAATAATTTCTCTCTAACTAAATGACATATATGGCGCCACCATTAAGGGTCAAAAAGCCCACATAAAATGTCTTTTATGTGTATTATATTATTTAGCCCAACTAAATAATATCCATGCATATCAATTAATTAGCCCAGCCAATTAATTATCACTGAGGCCCAAATAACAAGATTATTAGTCCGATTTCTGAAGCCACATCGGGACCATGGACTATAACCAGTAGCTCAATAATTAATTATTCGTCGAGCAGAATAAGTACATTAATTATTAATTCGGGATTACGCCACCATAAACCCGAAACCGAACTCTACCGATTATAGATGTATACTTATACTCAACCCATAGAGTAAATAAGCGTCCATTGATATAATCACTACATACGGATTAACCCTCCATAGATCGTCCATTACGAAAGGGAAGTCTCCGTGAACCCAACTCGTAATATCTTATCCTTATTTACCATTAACCCACGATGATCAATTAGTGCACATATCTCGACTAGTAGCTAATTAGTCAAATGTGAACTCCGGGATCGATCACTTTCTTAGGGCTAACAAACAAGGGGATCTGTCTCTCTACTTCCCGAGGAAGGAATGGATTCCATGTCTGTGAAAATCAGAACTACTCACTCATCGGAGATAGTGCTAATGAGAAGTGGCTTGGAACACATATTTAAGTGAACCGTAACTAACACATCAAACACTACCCGGGACAAGCAAAGCATCCCGTGATCACCTCAGATTAAGGTTGATCCATATATGATCATCTAATGATTTAATAAGATTCCTCGATTACGGAATTATACCGAGAAATTGATTAAATCGGTCCGATTCTATATGAATACCATCATATATAAATGCCCAGCGTAGGTACCCTCTACCGACAGTCCGGATAAGACTATCACACCCTAAGGTGTTCAGGCGCATTATTGGTGTTTTAATCAAGAGACCCTAAACTCGATTAAGTTCACCACGGACTAACAGATTTAAGCATATCTCCACTAACTTTCGGTCCTCACGTGTAATCCATACACCGAGTTAAGTGGTTACATCTGAGATATACTTAGGGTTTGCAGCAGATGTATTACTTTACAAGCACAAAGCAAGTAATAAGGTGAGATAAATTCTGTCGTTCATTATTAAAAACAATTACACAAATTGTCTTTCGGGCACTACACCTAACAAGAGAAACCCCTATAAATAGATCACTTCTATAAATAGTCAAGAAAGTTCATACTAAGGGGGAAAGTAAATCAAAAGAATTCCCGCTAAGCACTTAATTGCAAGATTAAGAAATATCTTCAAGTGTTCATAAGCATTCAAAGAAAGATCAAGATCAATCATTTGAAGGAAAACAGAGTTGTGCATAACTTGTATATCTAGAAGAGAAAGCTCAAATCACAAATTGAATCATAGTTATTGATTCAAGTCTCAACTTTGATTTTATCAAAGGTTTTAGACTGTGAAACACCAAGAAGGTGTGAAGGACAGTTGAGCTGCAGTCAGGAAGACTGTGTTTGTGATGAGCTGGTGAAGAGGTAATTCAACCCTCTAAGGACCAGTGTTGCAAGCTTAGTTCAAACAGCAATTCTACCTGTTGAAGACTGAAGCTGGAAGATTGTGAAGCTAGGGATTAGTGAAGGACAATCAAGTGTCTAGAATTTACTCTGTGTCTTGTAACTGCAAACCTCAAGAGTTCTAGTGGAATTTTCCTCCGCGCCACAGGGGAAGAGAGGACTGACAGGATTACGCCACCTGGAACCTCTATAATTCTTGTTTATTTACTTTACGCATTTATTTACTGCATTATAGTTATATTCAACTAGTTAACATACTCAGCAAACACTAGAAACCGAGTCAGCATATTAACTAATAACTCATATATTACAAGGCTTAATTTAATCCCCTGCAGGTTTATTCAACTAAGGATAAGTAAGTTTTGACTTATACTCAGCTAAGTTAGCTTAACTCCGCACAAATTTAAGTTGAACTAAATCTGGTTTAAGCTTCAGTTTTTTAGGGACATTTTGGCGACAAGTTTATTCACCCCCCCTAAACTTGTGTTAGCCTTTCCAAGGAACCAACAGTTTTCAAGTCTCAACTTTGATTTTATCAAAGGTTTTAGACTGTGAAACACCAAGAAGGTGTGAAGGGCGGTTGAAGTGCGATCGGGAAAGACTGTGTTTGTGATGAGTGGTGAAGAGGTAATTCAACCTCTAAGGACTAGTGTTGCAAGCTTAGTTCAAGCAAAGCAATTCTACTGTTGAAGGTCAAGTGGAAGATTGTGAAGCTAGGGATTAGTGAAGGACAATCAAGTGTCTAGAATTTACTCTGTGTCTTGTGGCGCAAACCTCAAGAGTTCTAGTGGAATTTTCCTCCCGCGCCACGAGGGAAGAGAGGATCTGATGTGATTACGCCACACTGGAACCTCTATAATTCTTGTTTATTTACTTTACGCATTTATTTACTGCATTATAGTTATATTCAACTAGTTAACATACTCAGCAAACACTAGAAACCGAGTCAGCATATTAACTAATAACTCATATATTACAAGGCTTAATTTAATCCCCTGCAGGTTTATTCAACTAAGGATAAGTAAGTTTTGACTTATACTCAGCTAAGTTAGCTTAACTCCGCACAAATTTAAGTTGAACTAAATCTGGTTTAAGCTTCAGTTTTTTAGGGACATTTTGGCGACAAGTTTATTCACCCCCCTAAACTTGTGTTAGCCTTTCCAAGGAACCAACAGTAGTATATGGAGATTATGTCCTCTTTAAGTTGATCCCTGGAATGTGGCAAGTATTTTCAATGAGACATGAATCGATGCAGAATTTTGCCATGCAAAAATTTGTTGGTGATATACTGCTGCAGCATGTACAATGTAGAAGAACACAAGTAGAAGGTTGAGTCTCCATTGAGACAATAGGTCCAACACTCAAGTAGGAAAACGGTTAGGTGCGGTTTAGTAGTTATATCTGGAAGTTACTAACCGCAATTAACAGCTCCTATGTCCATATATAGAGCTGAGAATTAGCATGTATAATCATTAATTGAGAATATTATTGAATAAAACATCAAAGTTCTTCTTCCTTATTTTCCCGCTTTTCTCTATTTTGAATTCTTGTTTTGGTTTCCAAGTTCAATGTTTCTTCAAAATTTCTCATAAAATTTTTCTTTTTCAATTTTCACTCAAGTGTTAGGATATATAAGAGAGCCAAGGCCCGTCGTTTACCGGTTACAAGCTTTAACAGAACCGAACATGACCAACTCTACATTATTTTCTAATTAATTTTAATTCAAATTTCTCCAACAATATTACCTCAACAAGTCATAAAAGTTGAAGAAAGACTCTTACTAACCATCAAATGAGCTAACATATTACGAATAAAAGAAAATAACAACAACACAAATGATTGGTCAACCGGAAGACAAAAAAATAGTGTATAAATACACACAAAATTAAATTTATTTTACTTATATTAATTGGACAATGGTCAATTTTTTTTTATGTGTACGTTTAATTAAGTCTTGGACTAATACTGAAAGGTTTGTATTAAAGTAAAATAAATGTTCCATGAAAAAGAATACGACTCTATAAGCAAAGTCTGATTCCGAAAATAAAGTTGAAAAATGTCAGGCATGCATTTGATGCTATAGTAATATTGGCTCAGGCTACAAAATCAGACGCTAACCATTAGTAAGGGAAAAAGATAGCTGTACACCCGAAACGGCGTCGTTTTGGGTCGAAACGACGCCGTTTTGATTATGTTTTTTTTTTTTTTTTTTTTTTTTTTTTTTTTTAGGTTGGAACCAAACGGTGTTGTTTGGTCGACATTTGATTGTCGTTTTGATGCACAACGGTGAGGCGGTGTGCATTGTGTACCGGCAGGGATCGGGGTCCCATTAGTAAGATGTCAACTAAGTACTATGTGGCCCGGGATGGCTGCTACGTGTATAAGAAGACACAAAATATTTTTTTTTTACACGTGACAGTCGTCTGACGACCGACACTAGTACAGAGTCTCCTTTATATATACAGACAATCTTTGTAAATTGGATCACTGCATGAGTAATAAATCTCGATTTACATCCTTTACAAATATTTCAGAGGGTGGGAGGCTCATTGGGGCTCAACGTTTTTTATTAGTATTCCGTAGGATTGCATTCCCTCCATTTCAAAATTTAATTCCTTCAATCACTTTGAATTGTTATATGATATAAGTTATTCTATATTATTAAATAACCATTTATTACTTTTTTTATAATCTATCTTACGGTTTTACCCCTAATTAATTAACGATTCAACTACTTACTATTACTTTATAGCTATTGCAATAATACATAAGTGCCGGATGGATAAGAGATCGCAGCTAAAGATTATTTTTATCGATTCTTTTTTGTCTAGATATTTTCATAAGGAGCTAGGTTCTTTCTTTCGAAAACATAAGATGTTGTACTCTTTCCTACGTGTTGGATTTTCCAACATTGTGTTTGTCACACATAGATTTTTTCGTCTACATCTTTTGGTATAAGTGGAGTGACAAGATAAAACAGTGTGCGAACCTTTATTCGATTTTTAATAAAATGTCATTTATTTTAATAAAAATATAGTCAATGGGTACTTCAATCACTTCGCTTAAACATTTTAAAATTTTCATTAATCTGCATGAAAACTCTTAGAGTTACTTATATTTTCGGGCGAAGGCAAAATCTGATTAAAAATATCACTAGTTTTTACGTTAGCATACTGATCTTTCGATTTTGTGTTTTATCCACAATGAATGATTCAAATGTTTAACGATTTTAATGATGATGAACGAATACTCTGGAAAATGGCATAAAAATAGACTAAGAAAAAAGAAATTAGATTTATTAATGACAAGATTATTATTATTTAGGAGATATTTATTACTTACAAAATAATTTGTAGAGAATATTTTGATAATAGTTTGGTTTATTTTTACTTTCTTAGTTAAGAAACGTCGCGAGCAAGTAATGTACAGAGTAGTGGAAATTGCGCAAAAAAGCTATTTTCTTAACTTTTCCTCGTAACTGCTCTCTAGAATCATCCATTGGCTCTTCCTCCTTGGTTCCCCTTTTTCCGGCGCAAGCCGCCGAAAGGAACCAGCTGTCTTTTTTAGATCTCTGATATTCTTTTCTTCTCTTTCAAGTAGTTTTCTGTTTGGTGTGTCCTCTTTTCTCTGTAATAAATGCATATCTGGAGCCATCTTTTTGCATTTTCGGCCATGGTGGTGACGGTTTTGGCAGGCGACTGCCATCTTCTATGCAACTTCACGATTTGGAGGCTCTCTAGGCATCTTTGGTTTTAGAGATTCTCTTCAACTTGAAGAACAATTCGCCGGCCAGAGGCGATATTTTAATGGTGGGCCGCCGGACTATGACAATAGGGGTCGGTTTCAGGCTGTGGATGTCGGTGCTTGTCTATGGAGGAAAAATTTGTGTAGTTTTGTCGTCTATTCTGTCTGCTGAGCCATTGTCGCCGGATTTTGGACTCATCTCCCCCTCGCCGTGGATCTGTGTTGTTGGTGAGGGTGATAAAGCGGTTTTTACTTTCTTTTTTGGTGATGTTGGCGTTGGTAGTTTCAGAATTGTTGTTTTTATTTTATTTTATGTTTTGTGGTTTGTTTGTAGATCCCGGCGGTTGTCCGGTTGTAATTCTGTTATTTTAATTATTTTTTATTTTTTCAGGGAAAAGTGATGTATGGAGTTTTCTTATTATTTTAATAGTTTGATAATATTCTTTTTTACCATCCTATGTAAAGAGAGAGTTTTCTTATTAGAAGTCATAACATTCTTATTATTTTAATCCCTCAGCTGATTTTCTTGTAATTCTATATTCGTCTTTACCATCCTATATAAAAGGAATTTTCTCATTAAAAGTCATCACATCTTTTCATCAATAAAAATATTCAACGAGTTCTTCTTGTTAAACGTTTTGAATAATATTCTAAGAGTTATTTTTGTTAGACATTTTGACTTGTGTTTGATTTTTTTCGAGTTTTATATTGTCCGATTGAACGATATCAATCACATGTATGTTCAGACGATAATGAACTTGGTTCACCCCAGTCGTGTACACATCATTTACACCCCTCAGGGAAAGAAAAAGTATATATAATTAGGATATATACATATCCCAAAAAAAAATATTTTTAATGCACCTGCGAATTTCACATTTTAGTAAATGTGAATATTTCGGATTTAAATTTTCATAATTAGTTTTTTCAAAAAAACAAAAAACTTTTCATAATTAGGATATATACACGTTGATGAAATGAAGTTGAATAGGCGATTTTAGCATGCATGGTTATCTACAACTTATAGACATCAGATGAAGAAATATTACAAAACATTGAAATAAATAAACGAAAAATAAAGTCAAAAAATTACTTTCAAGCTATGTAACTCTGACCTCTAATTAAAAGTATTTCGGTCTTTTTGGAATTAGGTTCTCATTTTTTAATATTTTAAGGTTTAATTAAGTATTTCTTGGCTTCCAGGTCACCTAAAAACCAACGAAGACTCAGAAAATCCTATAAAAACCTACATATAGCCATAGACCTCACATATTTCACGTTTTTGGAGTTTTCAGCAAAGCACTAGGCTGCTGTCCCAGCCCCACTCCCATGAAAACGCTTCAGGATTTAGTTTCTAGAGCAATCTTGCATTTTTGGTTCGTTCAACATCGTGTTCGAAGCAATATCGATTTCGAGCAGCAGTCTTAGGCTTTCAATCTCTTCTTGAAGGTAACATATTTTCGTAGTTGTTCTTGACTTTTATCTAAGTAGGGTTAGATTCCCGTAAGACTTATCTTAGGTTCATTGTTGGTTTGTAGATTCGCATAGATTTGGAAGTTAGTTGTTGTTCGGTTCGTAGTTCGGCTCATCTTTAAGATAATGAGTTCTTCTTTTCAAAAAATTCCATTTTGATTTATAAATTATGTTATAACGCGTATTGTTTTTTTTAAGTGCACAAAACTAAACGTGATTATTTGTTGCCGGGTATGTGCTACACAATGTTTTCAGAATGTTATTTCATTTTTCTAGCTTTTTATGTAAACTATTCTATGCGTTCTGGTTACGAGTAGTGGAGATATGATGGAAGTTTAGTGTTGCTATGGTCTTTGGATGCTCGCGTAGGTTAGATATTGACTTTAACCTGAATTTATGTGCTTTATGTATATAGTTAGTGACCTTGCGATATACTGAACGGAGTACCATGGGTATTCAAAGCCCCATGTTGGATGTGTGACTAATTGTATTCCCTATGTCGTTTCTAAGACGATGTACCGAACATGATACCCTGACCTAGCCCCACCTTGGATGTATGACTATTCATGTTCGTTGTGTCGTGTCAAGCCCTCATGCTAAGTTTGTAAGATACATGAAACATAACAGTCAAGACAAGAACATAGATATGCTCGGCATATAGGAAACATGAACATGATAGTCAAGACACAAACATAATATGGTGAGCTGACAAGTAATCCATAGGTTAGTAGAGAGCTTACGTAAGTTTGATCAATAGAAGACGAACATGTTGAGTAGGTAATTAATGAATCAAACAAGTATGTGCAAGGTTTACTGACGTAGTTAATAAACATGTTTTTTTTATTGCATTGTTCAAGTTGGTTTTAAAGAAGATTTCCTTATGTTTCAAGACATATTTTTAAAGACGTTTTAAGTTATCTTTTGCAAAGTAGTTTTCTTATGTTACAAGTTATGCTTTCAACATGTTTTGTAAACTGGGTGACATATGTTCATGTTATGTCTCCCGGCATCCCACAAACATGGATCTCTATTTGGATCTTCTTTCTCTTTATTGTGTATCTAGGTAGTGCTCACTCTTTTATTTGGAATAAAAATAAATGCAGGTTGTAGACTAGATTGGATGATAAACGCGGAGAACAAGCTTAGGAATGGAGTCATGAAGTTCTTTGTGTTTTAGCAGTTTTCTTTTTAGTCAAGTTGAGTTGTAATGTATGTTAGCATTTATCTTTGATTCTAGTTTGACAGTAGTTGTAATCAGTTGAGTTAGTTAATGAAATATCTTAAGTGCCAGTTTCCCGAATCTTTGTGTGTTTCTTTTCTTCCCCACTTTTTTTTATTACTCAGATATGACATTAAGCTTATGTGGGATTTAGAATTTATTCTAAATGTCACATGCCGAACATCCATATCCAGTTAAAGACTCGATATCCGGGACTGGGACATTACAAAAGCTAACATAAAACAATTTAAAAATAGAATGAAGAAAAGACATTATACGTTATATCATTGTATAAATTATAGTATTGGTTCTTGAAAAGGAATAATACTAGAATGGACAGCTGGCTACTCATGATTAGCTCTACTATATTGAGATAAGATTTAGTGTTATATTCTCTTGATATGTGTGTAGGTTGTTATAACAACTAGTTGATATAAGGATGTATGAAAGACATGAATTAAGTCAATTAATCTAAGAAATATTCAGCTGCTTAATTCTTTACTTGGTAGCAGAGCGCAGGAATCACAATCCGCTCCTGTCACCGATGCTGGAGGTGTAGGAAGCACGGGACCGTCAATTACTGTTGCTAGAGTATCATCAACTTCCATCACCGATGTTGCAACTGTGTTATCATCATCTCCAATCCCAGATGTTGTGACCGGAGTTCCAGTTTCTGGTCTGCCGTTTTCTTCATTCTACTCTGGTAGTACTAATCCACATCTCACCGGAGCTACCATCTTCTCTGGAGTTCATACACTTCATACTAGGCCATCTTTGTTAGGTTTGAACCTTGGTTTAACTCCTCCTCCTTACATGCAATCACCCCTGTTTCCCAGATCCGACTCTCTTGCTCCCGTTTTCCGATCTGCTAATCCCACTTCGTCATTTAACAGTCGATCTAAACCATGTTCCTTTCACTGGCCATCTGAGTCAATCTACCACTTTTAAATTAACCAGAGATAATTATCTCTTGTCGCATTATACTGTCTTACCTGTGATTAAAGGTTATAAACTTGATGGGTATCTTTTTGGTACCAAACCTCGACCTCCTGAGATCCCAGGACTGCCTATGAATCCAGCTGTTACAGAATGGAATTCAGTTGATTCCTTGCTTACTGGATGGCTACTATGATCGATGACAGAACAAGCATTAACAGAAGTGATGGGTTGTTCCTCTTCTCATGAATTATGGTCCACTTTAGAGGTTATGTTTAACAATCAGTCTGAATTCAGGATGCTCGAGTATAAAAGTGCCCTCACCAAAGCTGAAAAGGGTTCAAAATCCATGGCTGATTATTTGGCTACTATGAAATCCTATAGTGATAGTTTGACAGCAGCAGGGTATCCAATAACTAAGTCCGAGCTCATATTGGCCACACTAGCAGGTCTAGATCAAGATTATGAGGCTGTTATTGTCAATTTGACGGCTAAGATTGGATCATTAACTTGGCAGGAGGTTCAGTCTCAGCTTATTACCTATGAAAGGCTCTTAGCCAGGTTTAATCCCTCATCACAAAGTGCTACTGCCAGTCCTACTGCTAATTTGGCCAGCTATAATGGTAACTCTGGGCCAGGGAGATCAAACCCTAGACCATCTGGGAAAAACTCCTATATAGAGGTAGGGGTGGAACCTCAAGTGGTGGAAGAAATCGAGGAGGAGGTAGAAGTGGTGGTAGACAATCTAGTAACTCATCCAAGGTGCAATGCCAGCTCTGTGGTAAGACTGGACACACTGTGGCAATCTGCTGGCACAGGTTTGAGACAGATTTCCAACCTCCAGAACACAATGGATTAAGATCAAATCAGCCATCAGCTTACATGGCAACACCTAGCATAGTTTCAGATCATGCTTGGTATCTTGACAGTGGAGCCACCAACCATGTGACATCTGATTTGGGTAATCTTAATCATAGTGCTGTCTACCATGGCAGTGATACACTTACTGTAGGAAATGGTGACCACCTACACATTGAGCACACAGGGCACATTGTACTTCACACTCATATTGGACCTTTATTTTTGCACTATGTCCTTTATGTTACCCAAATTACCAGTAATTTACTTAGTCTCTCAAAGTTGATGTCTG
Source organism: Gentiana macrophylla (assembly GCA_026214975.1). Taxonomy (NCBI): domain Eukaryota; kingdom Viridiplantae; phylum Streptophyta; class Magnoliopsida; order Gentianales; family Gentianaceae; genus Gentiana; species Gentiana macrophylla. The sequence goes on along the minus strand of CM047808.1, from coordinate 19,703,277 downwards.
ATAATAATGTGTACACTGAATTTGTTAATGATGTATGTTTTGTTAAGGACAAGGTAACAAAGATGCCAATGCTCAGGGGTCAACTCAAGAATGGTCTCTATCTGATAGTGCCTCTGCTCAGTGAGACAGACAAGACCTCCCTTCAATCCAAGTCCTTCCAGAATCAACAGTCTACTATTCTTCTCAGTCAAGTGTCTGCTAGTCCTAGAAGTGTCAGGTCTTTAGATGTCATAGACCCTAATAAAGATCCTAATGTGTGGCATACAAGATTAGGCCACCCTTCTAGTAAAGTTCTGAGTCAAATTCTGAATGCTTGTAATGTTTTTATCAATGGAAAATTGCTGTTTTGTGATGCTTGCCAATTTGGTAAATCCCATTCCTTACCCCATTTGAGTTCTGCTTCACATGCTCATTCTTTATTTGATTTGGTTCCTACTGATATCTGGGGCCCTGCTCCAGTCAAGTCCACTGAAGGTCACCTCTACTATATTCATTTCATAGATGATCATACTAGGTTCACCTGGATTTTCCCTTTAAAAGCAAAATCTAAAGCCATTTCTGTGTTCACTCACTTTAAAAATATGGTTGAAACTCAGTTCACCTCTAAAATCAAGTGTGTTCAATCTGATTGGGGGGGTGAGTATAGAGTTTTTGAGCCTTTTCTTAAGCAACATGGTATAGCCTTTAGACATCCTTGCCCCCATGATCATGCTCAAAATGGAAGAGGTGAAAGGAAGCACAGACACATTACAGAACTAGGAATGACCATGTTAGCTCAAGCCTCAATGCCACTCAGTTTTTGGTGGCATAGTTTCCAAGCTTCTGTCTCTATCATAAATTGCCTTCCAACTCCATCATAAATCCCCTCATGAATGTCTCTTTGGCAAGAAACCAGACTATACTATTTTTAAAATCATTGGTTGTGCTGTCTATCCCTACTTAAGACCCTCCCACACTACCAAATTCCAGTATCATACTGCTCAATGTGTCAACTTTGGACTTAGTCCTCATCACAAGGGGTACAAGTGTCTGGATTGAACAGGTAGAATATACATTTCTAACAATGTCAAGTTTGATGAAACCAAGTTTCCTTTCTCTGCTGGTTTCACTCAAGGGCCTTCCAAATAGATTCTATGCACACCTGACCTTTTTACTAATCCTCTTCCGATTGGTCTGTCACACTCAGAGGGGCACACTGAACCTGTGACTGAGCCAGAGCCAAACTTGAGCTGTAACTCTGAGCAAAGGTCAAGTGCAAGTCAACAAAGTGGTAATTCTCAGTCTCATGATTCTCAGTCTCATCAAATTGAGTCTCCTATGTCCAGTCACACTACTGCATCACACAACAGATCACCATCACCTACACACAACAGATCACCTACACCACCACATACTTCTACACCTCTTATGTCCAGTTCACCTCATGCTGTTAACACAGATGAACCAGCATCCACTCACTGCTCACCAGATATTCCGTTACCACTATAATACACACTGAACCTATGCCTACCACCACTATCACTCAAAACACTCACCACATGCAAACTAGGTCAAAAAAGGGCATATTCAAGCCCAAGACCTACAGTGCATCAATATGTAAGGTTCATACTTTTCCTACTGAAACAACCAGTGTATCAGATGCTTTGGTGGATGACAAGTGGAGACAGGCAATGGTTGATGAGAACAAGGCACTACTTCCCAATGGAACTTGGGATCTAGTGAAGCCTGGTTCAAATCAGAATATTGTAGGATGCAAGTGGGTATTCAAGTTGAAACTGAACCTAGATGGAAGTGTTTTGAAGTACAAGGCAAGACTTGTTGCCAAGGGGTACCTCCAAAATTATAGGATTGACTTTACTGAGACATTTAGTCCAGTAGCTATGCTTGCAACTATTAGGATTGTTCTGTCCATTGCAGAGTCAATGCACTGGCCAATTAACCAGATAGACATCAACAATGCATTCCTAAATAGTCCACTACAGGAACCAGTTTATATGGATCAGCCAGAAGGATTTGAAGATCCAAGGAGGCCATGATATGTTTGCAAACTGAATAAGGCAATCTATGGGCTAAAACATGGTCCTAGAGCTTGGTTTGAAGCTCTTAAAACTCAGTTGCTCAGTTGGGGATTCACTTAGTCCATGTGTGATATATCACTGTTTATGTTTAGACTTGATAACCAGATCTTGTTTGGACTCATATATGTTGATGACATTCTGTTAACTGGAAATTCACCTGAACTGATTCAAAAGTTCATTAGACTTTTGGATTCCAAGTTTGCCTTGATAGATTTAGGACTGGTGTCACATTTCTTGGGGATGCAGGTGACCAGAAACTCAAATGGACTTCATCTAACTCAATCTTATTATGCATCACAGTTACTTAGAAGACTGAAGATGGAGCACTTGAACCGCTGTCCAACACCAATGGTGCCTGGAAAACAATTACTTCCACATGAAGGTGAGCCACTAACAGATCCTACTGTGTACAGAAGTATTATTGGGGCCTTACAATACCTCACTCTGACAAGGCCAGACATATCATTTGCTGTGAATACTTTGAGCCAGTTTATGCAGGATCCACACACTACACATTGGCAAGGTTTAAAAAGGTTACTGAGATACATTCAAGGCATACTAAGGATGGGATTGCTGTTCAGGCCTTCAAAAATACTTGAAGTACATGGTTTTTCTGATGCTAATTGGGCAATTTGTCCAATAGACAGGAAATCAACAGGAGGATACTGTGTGTATCTAGGTGATTCTCTCATATCTTGGAGCTCCAAAAAGCAAACTGTGGTGTCTAGATCCAGTTGTGAGTCTGAGTGTAGATCCTTGGCAAACCTTGCGGCCAGTGAAATGGATAAAGCAACTCGCGAGTGAGATGAAGTTCAATCGCGGTGAGTTCTGTTTTATGGTGTGATAACACTGGAGCAAATTCTTTGGCTCAAAATCCGGTGTACCATGCTAGGACTAAGCACATAGAGGTTGATGTCCATTTTATCCGAAACATGGTTATGAATAAGGAACTTGTGGTGAGCTATGTGCCAACCAAAGATCAAATTGCAGACTGCCTGACCAAAGCATTGCTTGTTGGACCTTTTGAAACATTCAGACACAAACTCAATGTGACTACTCCCCATATTCGTTTGAGAGGGGCTGAAAAGGAATAATACTAGAATGGACAGCTGGCTACTCATGATTGGCTCTACTATATTGAGATAAGATTTAGTGTTATATTCTCATGATATGTGTCTAGGTTGTTATAACCAACTAGTTGATATAAGGATGTATGTAAGACATGAATTAATTCAATTAATCTAAGAAATATTCAGCTGCTTAATTCTTTACTGTTCTTATTATATCAAATATTTGCAACCTAATTCCTATGTATATTATTTACGATTATTCTATTCACATCCCTTATATTTTTTCCGGAAGGTCACATCCGTATTTGAGGATTGTTAAATATCTCGTTCCAAAATATGAACTCCCGATCATTGCAAAATGTAGGGGTGGTTTCTTTTTTGTATTCGTATCTAATGTCTACATATGCTTTTGCGGAAACTAAAATAAATCACAAAATATTCAAGCCCCATTAATAGCAAAAAGATTAGTTGAAAAATAAATGCAGCTGAAAAACAAGCCCCATTAACAAAATCAGGACCACAAAAAAGACTATACATACACATTCGGAGAACCAAAACGATGCAAATGGTGAAGTTAACAAACACAATAGGAAGGAAACGTAAAAGAAACGAATCATACCTTACAACAAACAGCAGCGAATTTGAACGTCCCTGCAAAATACATGAACAACAAACCCAAAAAAATTAATCAAAGGCAAATGTAACACTGAAAAGCAAGAATTTATTTTTTAATGAAAAGCATGAAATTTTGGTACAGTAACACAAAAACAAATACAGGAAACAAAGGAACAACAGGTTGCGCTACTCCTCTGAATTGAGATAAGACAGGAGATCCGATGCTTGAAATAGGAATGCATAAGATAATGCATTACTCTGATAAACCGATACTTCGGCTCAAACTTCGTAGCATTCATAAACCGGAATTAGGTACTGATCAACTTTGAATGTTGTTGCAACTGGGATTGGAAAGAGTTTCTTTAAGTATCTATAGAGCCAATAAATTCTGCCTTACATATAACCTTCAGTCCATACCTAATTCAAACCATCATTTTCCTTGCATAAAAAAATCTTTTACACCCCAATTTCTTGCCAAGTGGAGTTCCATTAACATCAAAACTAAACTCTTCTCAATCCTATATTTTCTAATTTCATCCTTAAAACGATAGAATCTTTATATGCAAGGACAAAGAAACGAATGGTTCATGACCCGAATTATGCCGTAAGATAATGCATTACTCTGATAAGCCCATACTTCGGCTCAAACTTCTTAGCATTCATAAACCGGAATTAGGTATTGATCAACTCTGAATGTTGTTGCAACTGGGATCGGAAACAGTTTCTCTAAGTATCTATAGAGCCAATAAACTCTGCCTTACATATAACCTTCAGTCCATACCTAATCCAAACCATCATTTTCCTTGCAAAAAAAATCTTTTACACCCCAATTTCTTGCCAAGTGGAGTTTCATTAACATCAAAACTAAACTCTTCTCAATCCTATATTTTCTAATTTCATCCTCAAAACAATAGAATCTTTATATGCAAGGACAAAGAAACGAATGGTTCATGACCCGAATTATGCCGTAAGATAATGCATTACTCTGATAAACCGATACTTCAGCTCAAACTTCTTAGCATTCTCCACAGAATCTTAGATTAATCAGAACCCAGTTGATTTGCCTCCTCCAAAGTGAGTCCTGAACTTCAAGATAGATAGGGCATTTGAGTCCTTGACATTATACATCTTTCCTCGCTTCTCTTTCAACTCGCTATACAGTAAACGATGGGAACAAATTCAGTTTCAAATAGGAACAGAATACGATTTAAAACCAAACCTCGCCTAAAAGAAAAACAAAAGATTAAAAGCACTAAACAATTATGAATCCTTTGAAAAAGAAAAAGAAACAGATGAAATGCAAAAGAAACAATCATAAAAAATCAAAGAGTAAACAAAAAGGAACCTTGGAGATGTAGGGTCGGCCAGGATGCAAAACATCGATGACCTGCACCAACGAAATCAAGAATCACATTAAAAGGGAGAATAATAAACAAAAGTGACAAACAAAACGTCGAAATAAAAATAGAAATGAAAGGACTAACGAATTGCTTTCCGGAGAGGAGGCGATTGTAAATTATAGATCTAAACTTTGTAAATTATAGAACTTGCTGCTAGAAAAAAATACCTGTAAAGCTCGATGGCTGGTGACTAAGAACTCTACCACATCACTCAAAAATCACAGCTCAAAACTAATATCAGTTTCTCGAGAAATTGATATCACAGTACACAATTATTCATCAAACCCAGAAAAATTTGGAACCCAGAAAACCCAACATCCACTTCGAAATAAACCAAAAACGAAGAAAACACTCAAATCCCAGAAAAACCACAGACGGGAACCCAGAAAACCCAATAACCAAAAATAAACCAAAAACGAAGAAAACACTCAAATCCCAGAAAAACCACAGACGGAAGAACAGCCATTATATTTACATGAATATACAATGTTCTTCCAAGAAATGTAAACCACCGACAGAACGAGAGCAAGGTGAAGAAAATAAGCCGAAGAAATCAACAAGATAAACCGAATAAAATGGACAATGCATGTTCTGTGGATGATATATATCATCTCTATGCTTCCAAATTGTCAGTGGGAATTTTGGCTCCATTTTACTGGAGGAAGAAGACGGTGGTGGGAATGATATAATAATTGGGCAAATATACATAGAACTAAAACGATGTCGTTTAGCTGAATGGGGATGAAAAAAAAGTAAATTGAAGAAAAAAAAAACGCATAAGACGACAAAGGTTTTGTCAACCAAAACATCCGTAAATAATAGGGTGCATACTAAATCGAAGATATGTTTTGCATCCGTACAACCTAAACGTTAGATGACCTTACTATTATTTAAAATCGGTATCGTGTTGACGTAACCGTGTTGACGTAACCGTAGTATAACAAGATCTTTCCGGTCTGAAAGAGAGAAAGATGTGTCCACATTAGAGCACATGCAATGATCGAGAGGGTTAGAGAGATTGATGACAATCAACTTTATGATATTTTTATATCCATTTTCTACCCTTTTAATAGCTTAACTGATCTATCTTTAGAATGATATTGATATAAATCGCATCTTTTGAGCATATCTAGTAGTATTTCGTTATTGTACATATCTTATTTGTATTGTAGTCGTATAAGAGTATATTTTGTTTTAATAAGGTTCAATATTTGTGGTGCACTAAAATTTTAGATGGGGTGTGAATCCATTTATTTTGGTGTAAAGGGTTTTGAAACAAAAGAATGAAGTAAAGAAGGAGAAACAATTAAGAAATAGGAAAATTAGGTTGAGGGAATAAACAAAAGGCGTCTTTGACACCTTGTGTAAATCAACAGCTTCGCCCTACAAGCTCGGCCTTAGATTTTGACCTAATTTATCAAAGGAGTTTTATACTTAGCATTGCATAAGAGACTATCATTAAGAGACTGCCAACTCGTGAGAATATTTCCAAGCACGGAGTCGACATAAATGACAGCGTCCGATATGTAAAGCTTTTACAGAGATTGAACTTCATCTATTCTTGTTGTGCCCATTTTCAAATGGTGCGGAGTCACGGAACTGAGATTTGGACATAATTTTCAGCTTGCAACTCAAAATAACAATGCTTAGGAAGAAATCTGGTTGTGGGATGCTTTGTCTAAAACCGCTCTATGGATCATTTGGATGAAACGAAATGCTTGTTATAATGGATCGATCAAGAAGTGATGATGATTGTGAGTAAATATCAAGGGATAAGCAATCAAACAAGTACAAAAACAAAAAAAAACCACAGATTTAACGTGGTGTCCGGCAATATACCGACTACTCCACGGACAAACGATGATTATTTTAGTATCACAGAAAAGTTATGTTGGTCCCTTGAAAAGGCTTTGGTTAAGTTTAGGGGGGGGGGGGTTTGAATAAACTTAACCCTTAAAACTTTTGGAGTTAACAAACTCAGCAACTTCAAGTGAACTCTTTGATCTTTGAAGAGTCTGCGACTATTGAATATCTTTGAATTTGTGCAGCGGAAATATATAAAAAATTAAACCTTATTACTTGTTGTTAAATATGATACCAAGTATTAGATACTCAGTAGTGTATGTGTGTGAGTTCAGTTGCTTGATTCAGTAGGTTGATGTGTGTAATAAACTAAATACAGAATATAAGTGCAGAAAGTAAGTAGGCAAATTTTATAGTGGTTCCAGGTGGTGTAATCCTGTCAGTCCACTCTTCTCCTGTGATGTTGGAGGTAATTCACTAGAGAGATTCTTGAGATAGCTATTACAAAAATACCTAAGATGTTTGTCCTTCACCAATAACTATGGCTTCACAAACTGAAAACTAGGAACAGGTAGGATTGCTGCTCAGAGTCTTCCACTGGTCCTTGAAGGGTAGGATTGCCTCTTCACCAGCTCCACCACAAACAACAGTCTTTCACACAGATGTGCTTCACTGTCTTTAATAGATTTCTTGTAAAAGAAAGATTGAATCAAGTAAATGATTCAGTTGCAGCAGTTTGATCAGGATGATATGATCAGCAACTTGCATTCTTCAAGTGTGTAAACTTGATGTAGCTTGAATACAGATTACACTTGAAGATTTTCTCTGGATCAGTAGCCTTAAGCACAGTAGGTTCAGCAGGGTGTTTTTCTTGATTTAATTATGATTGCTCATCAATTTTCATCATTTGTATCTGAATTAGGAGTCCTCCATTTATAGGTAGAAATCCTTGTGACTTGTATTTGAAATTCAAATATAGCCGTTCCAAATTTTGTCCTATTTGGCTTGCTTTCTATCAATGTTCATAGTACTGACACAGTCAGACAGCTTTTTGACAGAATGCAGTCTGTCCATCCTTTGACTTGTATTCATTGGATAAAGTCCTGAATCATCCCAACGTCCCTTTAATCTCAACCATTGATTTGTTTGATAAAATCAGAGGTTGTTAGCTGTCCTTTTCCATGTAATCTTCCATTGTAATAATGAATAAATCGAGGTATATATGTCAGCAGGTTCATAAGCCTGCAGAAATACATATCAGTCAGCTGAACCAAGATTTGCTATGTTTAAAACACAATGTAGCTGACTTCTTTTATCTAAAACTTTTATTTGTGAAGTTAGATTACACCTTTTTGCATATAACTAAGTTTCAATCACCATCCAACTTATGGAACTTAGACCTTGTACACAAGGTATATGTAATCAGTTTAGGTCATCACAGAACTCCCTAAATTCTGATTCCATATCCTTGACTTTAATTACTAAGTTTGATCCCTTAGCCTTCATTAACTGAGTTTGAGCCTCACTTCTTCGTCTTGAAGAGGTTCCCGACTAGTCTCTCGACCTAGCTACCCTACTGATATAGACCAGTCTACTGATATAAACCAGCTGACCATTACAGTACTTGTTTGATCAAACCTATACAAAGATCAAACTCTAATAAACCTATACATTTGATCTACACATCTTTTTGCCTTTGCACTATAACAGCTAGTCTGGCACTCAGCACTAAAACTTAAAAATAAGTCCAACAATTTCCCCCTTTTTGGTGATGATGCCAATACCCTCTCCTAACAGCAAAAAAAAAGATTAAAAACAAAAACAGAACAAGTGTGGTGATATCTCATTATAATCAGTTGTTCAAGAGTATTACAGTCTAGATACAACAAATGATAAAACATATAAAGTGTGCTGATCTACTGTCTTATATCTCTTTCTTCTCTTGCTTTCTCCACTTGTTCTTGATAAGCTCTTATCTCTCTATTCATATCTCTCATCCATTCATTTTCAATCAAAGAGAAATCAATATGAGGATTCACTTCTTTCCACCAGTGCCATGCTTCAGGTAGAGTAAGATTTATTTGATGTACTCTAAAGCCCAAACGCATGTATAATTCCTTGAATTAATTAAGTGACCCTTTGCATTTGTTGTAGGCAAACTCCTTTCACCTCTACCACCTCTTCCACCTCTTTTTGAAGCCCTCATAGCTTTAACTCTTGCTTCCCAAAATTTCAAGCCCAAAAAGGAGTTTAAACCTTCATGAAATCCCTTGTCATGATAGGGTCTCCTCTTATTATAGTAAACCTTTTTGTATTCTTTGAGAAGATCATCAGTAAGTGGAAGTCTGCCAGGTGCAGGTTCCCTAAATGCATTAGTATTATCTTCCCATCTTTTCTTGGCAAAAATTCTAGCAGCCTCTTTTGCTACTGCTGTTTGGCTCTCTCCCCCCTTATTGACATCATCAACAAAACGGGACAGCAGGCCATGCACACTCTCCTGAGTCAACACTAGATTGTTCATCTGACTTTCAATAATTTCAGTCCTAGTGTCTATTATAGTGATCCTTCCTTGTAGTGTTTGCTCCAGCAGGGTTATCCTCTCAGTAATTTTAGGATCCAAAGATCTACAGAGGTTGAGGTGCAACAAAGAGTCAAAGCAGTCTATGTACCTCAGCAAGGTTATCTAACTTCTGATGAATGGAATTAAGTTGATCTTTCAAGAATTTTTCCTTCAGTATATTGCCTGTTTAATTCCCCTCACATCTTGTGTTAGATCAGCAATGGCACTGAGTAGATGTGTAGCTTGAAGCAACTGTCTCAGTAGACTTTCTATTGTTATCCACCATGTTCATCAGATCTTCAAATCTTTGTTCATGTCTATCAAGTTGAGTTCTTAACTGTGTCATGTCATTCCTGACAGCCCTCAACTCATCCAGGACATGTCTTTGGTACCCCACGACCATTCCTCCAAAGTGACTCCATCAAGCCAGGCTCTTATACATTGTATTGTTGCCTCATTTGATGCGATTACAAGGCATAGCTCATATCCCTTCCAGCAGGGTGAGGCCCTTGGTACTCCTCCAAGATAGGATCAATAGCAGGTTCTTCAATCACTGGTGCATCATCAGTATATTCTTCCTTAGGCATTTGAAATTCTTCATCACTGTAGTCATAGTCCAACAGTTGCTCCTCTTCATCAACATCAGCAGACTGTTGACAATCTTTACCTACAGTGGTTTTGTCTCTTTAGTAGGCTCCACTACAGCAGCCACTTTAACAACAATAGCAGGGGTTTTCTCCAAACCCAAATCCAGTTCCAACCTTTGTCCAGTCTTTGTTTGTACCTCAAAGAACTTTGTACCTCCTGTTCCAACTTTGTGTCGAGTCTTTGTTTGATCCTCAGTAACCTATACCTCCACTTCTTTCCTTGGTTCTGGTGCAAATTGTGCCACAATAACTTGATCAGGGAATATATCCATATTTTCCTTTTGAAATTCCCCAATATCACCAATCCTTCTCAGAAAATTTGCAGTTTTGGTTAGGGTGTCCTCAGTGTTAACCAGTCTTGATATTGAATAGAATCCTCAGAATTGGCATTAGGTTCACTGTGGTCAGTAACCCTCTCATCATCCAAATCTACATTCTGCTGATCCTCAGGTTGTTCAACAGGTTCAACAACAAATAAATCATCTATCTCACCTACCATCCCGTTTGCACCAATAGATATTCCCTTATTGATTTGTGCCTCCAGTTCATCCATGGTGAGATTTTCCAAATCCTCATCCATTTGTCCAGTTTGTTGTCTCTCAGTGGACTGTCCATCACCAGTAGACTGCCCTACACTTGGTTCAATAATCATTGCAGTCCCACTGGTTCCTCCTGGATCTGATGGATGATCACCTCCAGAATCAGAAGATGATGAGTCATCACTATCATCTCTTGTATCCCTGAACTTGATACCCTCTCTCTTTTTGTTGTTCATCAAACATATCCATCAGCCTTGATTCGAGTAAAGAGGTATCGACTAGTTCCAACAAATTTTCCACTCCCAACTTTTCAAAAGCCCATTCTTCAAAATCTGTCATTGGTTCTGCAGCTGGCTTTTGTTTCTTGTAGAATCCAAACTTCCATTGGAAATAATTTGCCACCAGTAGGAGCTTGGGATCAACATACCCTTCTTTCTTCTTTTTCCCTGGTCTTTCAAAGGGCATGAATGACTTTCTAGGAACTGTTTCAGTACCTTGCTGACCTCCAAAGGTCTCAACAAGTAAATTCAGAGTCTCTTCCATAGATGCCTCAAGGTTAGTAGGTTGCTCAGGTTGGATGTTAGTCCTTACTACCTACATCTGTACAACACTTGGTTCCCCCTGACTTATATGCCCATCAGCAGGGTTATTAGCAGACTGCTCTTCCCCCTGAACTATAGCAGGAATTGCAGGGTCTTGTACCAATGTCTCAGTTACCACAGCAGGTGCAGACTCAGTAGTCTGCTGTGGCTCTTCAACAAGTTGCTCAATTACAACTGGGGCAGAATCAGTAGGCTCAGGAGCCTTTACAGGTGATGATTCAACAGTTTCTACAGCAGGCTCAGGGTCAGTAGTCTGCTGTGATTCTCCATCAAGTTGCTCAACAACAACCTGTACATCCTCAGTTGATTAAGGATGACATCCAAAGTTTCTTCATTGTCAGAATTTTTAGGATTTGAACCACATGTTGATTCACAATCACTTCCAGCAGGAGTATTTATAGATACAGTATTGTATACCTCCTCTGTTTTATCCATGTTAGCCATTAAAGCATAATCTTCCATCTCAGCAACAAGTGCTGTGTCATCAGGTTCATTTCCCTTTTCTGACTCTACTTCATACCCAGATTCATCTTCAGCAACCATAGCCTTCTTGCCATGTCTTCTTTGTTGGCTCTTGGTCTTCAGTAGGTCTGGACAATCAGGTCTAAAATGTCCAGGTTTCTTGCAGTTAAAGCAAAGATAATCAGGATCCTTTTTCTGTTTTAACTCAGGACAGTCTGGTTTGAAGTGTCCTGGTTTCTTGCAATGATAGCACAAGTAATCATTATCTTTCTTTGATTCATCCTTCTTCTTTTCATTGAATTTCTTATTGAAATTCCTAGGAGAACCCTTTCCAGCTTTCATCATCCTGATTTTCTTGCTCAGTAGAGCGATCTGTTCTTGCATTTCATCCAGCAGATCATCTTGGCCTCCTGATGCTTCTTCTTGATGTGAAGCAGCCAATGCAGTGGTCTTTGTTTCTTCTTTTTCAGTTACAGGTACTAGCTTCTTGCTGAATTTATATGCCTTAAGATCTGAAAACAATTTGAAGGTGTCTTCTTCATGCAAACTCCTCATTTCTTCAATTGCAGTCACCTTCATTTCCCAAACTTCTTTAGCAGGTAATGCTTCCAAGATCTTTGTATTTATCTCTTCTTGTGAATACTTCACACTCAGCAAGGTGAGTTCATCCATGATTGCATTGAACCTTGATTCCATTTGCTCAATGGTTTCATTTGGTTTCATCTTGAACTCTTGGAACTTCTTCTTGGCCACACTGATTTTATTCTTCTTGATTGCATCAGTGCCTTCACAGATTAATTGCAATTTGTCCCAAGGTTCTTTTGCAGTCTTGCAATCTTTCACTTTCATGTACATATTGCTATCCAAAGTTCTATAAATGATATCAATAGCAATATTGTTGTGAATTGCTCTATTTCTATCTTCAGCAGTCCATTCCCTTTTTGGTTTTGGAATGTACTGTGTCTCATCGCCCAATGTTACTACCTTGGTAATCTCCAGTGGTCCATCTGTCAGCACATCCATCATTTCATCATGTGTTGCAGCTAGATAAGCCTGCATTCGACGTTTATACTCATCATATCTATCTAAAGAACACATCAGCATAGTTCTAGCATACTGGTTGTTATCCATGATGCAAAGCTTTGAAAATCAGTAACTTGAAAAAGTTTCAAAGTATTTTCTCAAGCACAACAAGTAGGATTCCTTCAGAAAAGAAGCACGGCTCCGATACCAATTGTTGGTTCCTTGAAAAGGCTTTGGTTAAGTTTAGAGCGGGGGGGTGAATAAAATTAACCCTTAAAACTTTTGGAGTTAACAAACTCAGCACCTTCAGCAGTCTGCTGATACTTCAGTAGCCTTCTAATACCTAGTAGTCTGAGACTATTGTATATACTGAATTTGTGTAGCGGAAATATATCAAAAATTAAGCCTTATTACTTGTTGTTAAATATGATACCAAGTATTAGATACTCAGTAGTGTATGTGTGTGAGTTCAGTTGCTAGATTCAGTAGGTTGATTTGTGTAATAAACAAAATGCAGAATATAAGTGCAGAAAGTAAGTAGGCAGATTTTATAGTGGTTCCAGGTGGTGTAATCCTGTCAGTCCACTCTTATCCTGTGATGTTGGAGGTAATTCACACTAGAGATTCTTGAGATATGTTTATTAAAAATCCCTAAGATGTTTGTCCTTCACCAATAACTATGGCTTCACAAACTGAAAACTAGGAACATGTAGGATTGTTGTTCCAGAGTCTTCCACTGGTCCTTGAAGGGTAGGATTGCCTCTTCACCAGCTCCACCACAAACAACAGTCTTTCACACAGATGTGCTTCACTGTCTTTAATACATTTCTTGTAAAAGAAAGATTGAATCAAGTAAATGATTCAGTTGCAGCAGTTTGATCAGGATGATATGATTAGCAGCTTGCATTCTTCAAGTGTGTAAACTTGTTGTAGCTTGAATACAGATTACACTTGAAGATTTTCTCTGGATCAGTAGCCTTAAGCACAGTAGGTTTAGCAGTGTGTTTTTCTTGATTTAATTCTGATTGCTCATCAATTTTCATCATTTGTATCTGAATTAGGAGTCCTCTATTTATAGGTAGGATTCCTTGTGACTTGTTTTTGAAATTCAAATATAGCCGTTCCAGATTTTGTCCTATTTGACTTGCTTTCTGTCACTGTTCATAGTATCGAAACAATCAAACTGCTTTTTGACAGAATGCAGTCTGTCCATCCTTTGACTTGTATTTATTGGATAAAGTCCTGAATCATCCCAACGTCCCTTTAATCTCAACCATTGATTTGTTTAATAAAATCAGAGGTTGTTAGCTATTCTTTTCCATGTAATCTTCCAATGTAATAATGAATAAATCGAGGTATATGTGTCATCAGGTTCATAAGTCTGCTGAAATACATATCAGTCAGCTGAACCAAGATTTGCTGTGTTTAAAACACAATGCAGCTGACTTCTTTTATCTAACTTTTATTTGTGAAGTTAGATTACACCTTTTTGCATATAACTAAGTTCTAATCACCATCCAACTTATGGAACTTAGACCATGTACACAAGGTATATGTAATCAGTTTAGGTCATCACAGACTTCCCTAAATTCTGATTCCATAGCCTTGACTTTAATTACTAAGTTTGATCCCTTAGCCTTCATTAAGCGAGTTTGAGCCTCGCCTCCGGTCCTTCGGCGAGGTTCACGACTAGTCTACTCGACCTAGCTACCCCATCGATATAGACCGGTCTGGCTTTGATATAAACCAGCTGACCATTACAGTGCTTGTTTGATCAAACCTATACAAAGATCAAACTCTAATAAACCTATACATTTGATCTAGACATCTTTTTTCCTTTGCACTATAACAGCTAGTCTGGCACTCATCACTAAAACTTAAAAATAAGTCCAACAAGTTACAATTTACAAACATTACAGATGGTATTTATAGGCTTTTGGAATCCAACCCTATAACCGACTTAACATCCAAACTAGGAAGTGACTGAGATACCCGAGAGTAACTTAACCAAATCGAAAAACCCATGCAAACGTGTTCCCCAAGTTTGCTGAGAATTAACTTAGCACAAACAAACACGAAGATACCAACTCTGTGACTTTCTTGGTGAACACGAACTCAAGACAACTTCATGTTAATGCCGACGGACCCGATCTTCCTCCAAACTCAGCAGAGTATACTGCTCAGCTGACCAGACTCGGCATGAAAACTTTAAGTCACCATTACAAATCTCCACCTTGACTTGAACTCCATACATACCGATTAACCAGATGCCAGATTTCATCTTTTTCTTCAGATTTGAATACCACAACAGAACCCCTAATTCATCTGAGTATTCTAGATACAGATTAACAGCTTCGGATGTTCAATAAGTCCAGACAAAACTGAAACATGAATCTTGGAACTGGTTTAGTGAACATATCAACAGGATTAACATTTGTGCTGCTCTTTTCCACTTTGATCCTCTTCCCATTCCTTATCAAAGGTACGTAACATCAATGTGTTTGTTTTCTCAAGGTGAACATGATCCATAGCCAAACATATTGCACTGAGACTGTCACAATACACCCTGGCTTGATTTCAATGCAGACTCAGATCATTGACTAGCCTCTTTAACCAAATTGCCTCCTTTGTTGCTTCTGTCGGTGCCATATACTCTGCTTCAGTAGTAGATAATGTCACTATTGCCTATAAAGTTGCCTTCCAACTTACCATAGAACCACCTAAAGTAAACACTTACCCAGTCATAGATCTCTTGGTGTCCACATCAGCAGCATAATCAGAATCATGGTACCCTGTGACAAAACATTGAGTACCATCTCCATAAATGAGTCCAATAACATTTGTACCCATAAGGTACTTAAATATCATCTTCACAACTTTCCAGTGTTCCTTCCCAGGTTGAGCCATAAACCTGCTGACAACACTGATTGCCTGAGCCAAATCAGTCCTTCTGCACACCATGGCATACATTAAACTGCCAACTGCACTAGCATATGGAACTCTTGACATGTATTCTTCCTCTTCTCAGCTGACTGTGGAGCAAACACATAAGACATATGTGGATTTGATGCCATTAGAGTCTCTATAGGTTTGGTTGCTGACATGACAAACTTGGATAATATCTTTTCAATATACCCTTTCTGAGACAAGAACAACTTCCTCAGCTTCCTATCTCTATAGATCTTCATCCCCAGAATTTTCTTTGGAATCCCCAAATCATTCATCTCAAATTCAGCCTTGAGCAGATTCCTCAGATCTTGAATGTCAGACTTTTTCACAACAGCTATCATCATATCATCCACATACAGAACCATATAGATGACTGAACCATCCTTCAGCTTGTTGTGATAAACACAAGAATCATATGGACTCCTGCTATAGCCCAACTGGATCATATAACTGTCAAACTTCTTATACCTCTGCATTGGGGCCTGCTTAAGTCCATAAAATTACTTCTTAAACTTGCAAACAAACCCTTCCTTGCCAGGAACTTGGAAACTCTCTGGTTGAGTCATAAATATTTCCTTATCTACATCCCCATGTCGAAAAGCTGTCTTCACATATAATTTCTCAAACTCAAGATTATGATGTGTCAATACTGCTAGTAACACCCTGATGGAAGTGTGTCTGACTACTGGTGAGAATATCTCTTTATAGTCCACCCCTCCTTCTGACTGAACCCTCTTGAAACCAAATGTGCCTTATATCTAATACCCTCGATCAACAGGTGATATTGCTTCCTTTTTCTTGAAGATCCATTTGCAGCTGACCACACTTCTATCATATGGGTTTTTTTACCAGATCCCAAGCCTCATTCTTCTGAAGTGACTCCATTTCTTACTCCTATTGCAGCAAGCCATTGAGATGCTTCATAAACATGTCACAGCTTCCCTGTAAGTGTTTGGTTCAGAACCATCCACTTCTTCTGCTACCTGTAGTGCATATCAAACCATATACTCAAACTCTTACCTTATTGAGGGTCTAATATTGGTCCCTCTATCTCTACTGAAAGCTATACTCTACTGACAAACTTCAGCTGTTTGAGTATCTGCTGACCTAAGTTCAGCAGACTGGTTTCGATCCGGCTTTAGTTCTGCTAAGTGTTGACTATCATCTGCTTAGTCTTTCAATTCAGCAGATTCTACTTGAAGCTCATCTATTTTTCAGACCTCTTAGCCCCAGAAATATAATTTCAGATTCAGAAATTACCTTCACATACTGAGTTAAGCATAGAGTTTTCATCAAAGACTACACTTTTGCTGAGTATAACCTTATTTTTAGCCGATGACTAGATTCTATACCCCTTTACTCCATCTTCATATCCAACAAACACTCCCTTCTTGGCTCTAGGTTCCAGCATACCTTCACTGACATGATAGTAGATTGTGCTTCCAAACACCCTTATCCTGAGTAATCTGCAGGTTTTCCTAGCTAAACCTCAAATAGTGTTTTGAATTTGATCCAATTGTGAGGCCCCCTATTGATTAAGTTACAGACTATGTTGACAGCCTCTGCCCAAAATCTTCTAGCCAAACCAGAATTATAGAGCATCACCTTACCCTCTTCAGAAGAGTTTGATTCATTCTTTCAGCAACACCATTCTGCTATGGAGTACTTCTGACAGTACGATGGTTATAAATGCCATTATTCTTGAGAATTTATCAAACTAAGACCAACAAATTCTAGTCTATTGTCAGTTCTAAGCCTTTTGATCTTTTTCCAAGTCTGATTTTCAACCAATGCCTTCCACTGCTTGAAGTATTTGAATACATCACTTTTGTGCTTCAGCATAACTACCCAGTCCAACCTTGAATAATCATCTATAAAAGACACAAAATACCTATGATCACCCAATGACTCCACCCTTGAAGGCCCCCAGCACTCAGAATGAACATAATCAAGTGTCCCTTTTGTGTTGTGAATTACTTTGTCAACTTGCTCCTATGTAGCTTTCCAAACACACAGTGTTCAAAAAATCCCAACTCTTTGACCTTATTCCCCCCAAGTAGATCAGACTTAGACATAATTTTCATCCCTCTTTTACCTATATGACCCAATCTCATATGCCACAACTTGGTCAGCTATAACTGGTGAACTTATAATGATGCAACATCAGACAACCTCATACACTAGACCCTTGTAGTATGTACAATGTCCCCTACATGATACCCTTCAGAATCAAAGTTGAATCCTTATAGACATTCACAACTCCACATTCACTCGAACCTGAACCCTTTGTTGTCTAATAGACTAAGTGATATTAAGTTCTTGGTCATCTGTGGAACATGTCTAACCTCCTTCAGGGTACAAAATTTACCATCATTTGTCCTCAGCTGAACTGAGTCAATCCCAACTATTTTGCAGACCTTGTTGTTAGCCATAGGAATATTGCTGTGATTCGTAGACCGAATCTGATCCGACATTGCCCGAGGTCTTGACTGAAGGAACCAATAAGATGAGCACCGCGAACCTTGGTTAACCTATAGCCAAAAACCTTGGTATAAATGGCACCCACAAGGTTCACTCACAACCTCGATAAGTCTTGTTTGGAATCCACTAAACACCGGTTTGGAATCCACCAACACTGATAACGCCCTAAATGGTACCAATAATTATGTTTTTGTTCACCCCGAATTCTACTCAAGAGAGGATAGATAGGCTCTTTATTATGTGGAATATGTGTTAAATGCTATGTGTATGTTTCCAGGATCATAATTCTTCATCTATGTTATATTCCTAAATATTTTGTACTGTTTTGTCGAGTTTTGTATGTTTTACAGGATGTACCGAATCTGGAGCAATGGAGAATGGATTTGGACCAAAAGGAGCATGTTGGGCCAAGTAAAAGAAGTCCAAGAAGGAATTTTCTAAAGAAAAAGAAGAAAAGTCGGCCCAGTTTACCGAGGGCTAGGGCCTGTAAACGGAGGACTTGTTGGACATGAAATTGATTCTACCACCTCTACTAGGTCGGTTAGGGTTTCTGAGAGTCATAAGTCGGTCATTGTATCTATATAAGGCCGCATAACAGATTATTGTATAAGTTTTACATAAGTTGATAATAAGTTTTTATATACATTATACAATTTGATGAAATAAAGTTATTCCAAGATTTTGAGGAGTTATTTCTGGTTTTCTCCCTTTCTCTACCATTTTTAGCTTGAGTAGATCGAGCTAGATCTCCATTCTTGAAGTTATGAAGCTTTGAACATTCCTTTTTGTCTTCAAAATGGTAGATCTGTTCGTATTTATGTGTTTTAGTTAATCTGCATGTTTAAAGACCCCATGATTTACTTAGATTAATCATAATTGAGCAATGTAGATCCAGGGATAGGAAAAGCTGACCCCGGTAAACTGGCGGTCTATACCGGTTTACCGAGGTAATATTTAGAAAACCTAAAACTGGAATTCACTACAGCTACGTTGATCGACAGGTTTAATTAACAGTAGGTTAGATATGACCAATCTGCTTATTGTAATCATAAAACTAGCATGAAATACGAATAGTGAAGTGTTAGTTTGGACATAGTCTTGAATGGACCCTAAGAACATGCTGATTAGTGTTGACAGCTGTCTAGGCGGGTTAGCGGTATGATTTAGCACTCGATATCAGAAATTCTAGTTCTTTATGCGTATGGGCTATTACGAACCAATTAAGAAGGGTAGCTTGCGTATAGATTGTCTACTATCATTTTCGGAGTAGATAGGGTTAGGAGTTGCACCCATAGCTGATAAATAAATCAAAAGCTTGCTCGATTAATTTAAGGAAATTATGTGGCGAAGTAAACGCAACGATTAACTAATCCAAGTTAGTAGATCGGTGAGAAGAGGGGGAGAAATACCAAGTTTCTTTTATGTTCATTGTTGGTCAATGGCCGCCTATATGTTGCTTTTAATTAGGTTAGAATCGTTTATAGTTAAAGTTGCATTGTCTCTGTGGGATCGACCTTGGCTTGCATTTAATATACTGCGATGTACCTAGTATTCTTGCCAGTAATATCGACGTTAGCGACTTACACACGATCAAGATTTTTGGTGCCGCTGCCGGGGACAATGGTCAATTTTAAAGTTAAACGTTTTAATTCTGATTAAGAAGTCGTTTTTATTTTATTTTATTTTATTTTGAGTCTTGAGTCGTTCTGTATCAAACCTGCACCGGTTAATCTGCCATAATAAGAAATTTTAGGTCTGGTTTACCGAGGGTTACCTCTGGTTTACCGAGACGCAAAAAATCAAATTCTGACAGCCTTTGTTATTCTGTGTTATTCCCAGTTGATTTTAGTTAGTAGGTCCGCAACAGTTGGGATCATACCCAACTAAAGTGGAAGTTGCTAACCTTTTCTTTATTTTATTTTGTCTCTTTCACAGCAGGACACTTCATAGATTCGATCAAACCGGAGTTGAAGAAGAGAAAATAAGTTAAGCAATATGCCTCATACAATATTGAACGTCACACCAATTTCCATGTATCCTGGATCCACAGCCAGGGAGCAATACGAAGCAGATAAGGAGTGGGTGGAAAACTAGAAAGAAGCAATCAAGCTAGATCCTGAAGGGAACTTAAAAGAGTACATCATGTACCGTCCAGGTGAGTTCCCTATCGAGCTAATTGAAATATATTCTTCGGATTATGATTCTGATGATCCTGAAGAGGATCCCTACAAGATGTTTTTTCAGCCTGAGGATTACCCAGACTCACACATCGTGGTGAAGTTAGGAGACCCTGGCATGTTCCGACTCCCAATCTCTGTTAATGGTATATCAATAGGATTAGGTCTCTGTGACTTCGGCTTGAGTTGCAACATTCTACCTTTTTCCCTTTGCCAAAAGATTAAGATTCCAGTCATTATGAATCAAACCCGAACCATGAATTTTGTCGATAGGACTAGAGATATGCCTATTGGTCTGCTTAGGAAGTCCACGATTAAAGCAGGAGGGTTCACATTTCCAATTGATTTCACGGTTATAGACGTACCAGAGGACCCAAGTGCCTCAGTTTTGTTAGGAAGCCCATTCTTAGCTACGAGCAGAGCAGTCATGGACTTTGATAATGGGGAGATCACTTTGAGGGTGAATAATGATGCAGTATCTTTCAAAATCTTAGAGCCCCTAGATAATAGGCCGGAAAGTTGCAAGATGACGTATGATTCAGGAAAGGTGGAAATTAGCGATAGAGAAAGAAGGGCACAAGCATCGAGAGGTTGTTCCTACCAAATCATTCCACCTTCCATCATTTTTCCTATTTAAACCACCTCTTCTACCACCATTATCATCATTCTCATCTACCATCTTCTCCTTCAATCACCAAATTTCTTCTTCCTTCACAAATTTCGGCCATCATAACCACCACATCTCCATCAAAACCAAACCTATTTTCTTCCATATCAACAACAAAAACACCAACCATACCATTTTCTCCATCATTGTTGCTGATTTGGAGTATTTCTGCAAGGTGAAGTGCTGCGGATCTTCTTCTTTATTCAACAGAGCACTGTCCCAAATAGAAAAAAAAATCAGGCCGGTAAATCGAAGCCTACCTCCGGTTTACCGAGGGTCATTTTTCCATAATCAGCATCATTTTTAGTCATGTTATCATCCGGATGGGTCCTAAGCATAGCCGATCTGTCCTTCGTCCCAGTGGTTATAAGAGTATTTACGGAGATGCTAACCCTTTGATAGACGGGGTTGAGAAATTTCATTCATTAGCTATCTACGAGTCGTTCCGAGGGCATTAGAACGGAGGACCGGTTGCTCGAGAATGGGGCGTAGAGTTGGACGATTGCAGTTCGGTATTTCCATAAGCCTTACAAGAACAAGACATTTTGGATATAGCTGAGCCACCAACACGGTTCAACGCCACGGTGGTAAGAGAATTTTACGCTTATGTTTCGCATAACCCCGGAGTCACATTTGCGATGGTCTATGGGGTTAAGATTGATTTTTCTATTGAGCGGATCAACGAACATTTTGGGGTTCGTAATCCACCGGTGGGCCTGGACGGGTACACATCCTCGAGCAATATTGAATACTTAGAGAGGATGGATATGATAGCTGAATTCTTTGGGGTGCAATGGAAGCGCAATCCTACAAGAGCCCCCACCATCCTCCTTGAGAACGAGTTATCCTG
This sequence comes from Gentiana macrophylla, assembly GCA_026214975.1. NCBI lineage: Eukaryota > Viridiplantae > Streptophyta > Magnoliopsida > Gentianales > Gentianaceae > Gentiana > Gentiana macrophylla. The sequence goes on along the minus strand of CM047808.1, from coordinate 19,681,354 downwards.
GGATAGGAAGGTGGTCAATATATTTGTCTGTGCTCGACTTCTGCCGACCAAGCATACAGTGTCTGTCACACCGAAGAGGCAGAGTTGATGTTCTATCTGGAGTTGGGATCTTCAGTCAACATCGGTCTCCTGATGCACAGCCGTATTCACGAGCTTGCAGCCACATCGAAGAGCGAGCAGTTGCCGTACGGACCGATGATTGACAAGTTCGCTTTAGAGGAAGATGTCAAAGTTTTGGTTAGTGATGAGTGGGAAGACCCTAAGCCAATGATTTGTTCACAGTCAGTTTCAAGAGGACAAAGACGGGTTGGACAGAGAGCAGAAAGAGAGCGTACTCCGGTCCACGAAGCACCTCGGACTTAGAGAGCCTTGCTAGAGGAGCACTCGAGAAAAATTGCAAGTCTGCATCGCAAGATGGACATGATTATAGACTTTCTAGGAGTTCCTCCTGCTACCCCACCGCCTAGGACTGCCCCACGTCATAGAGCATCCTCTTCTACTGCTGGTGCCTCAGTTCTGCACCACCTCCCGGTTTCGAGCCAAGAGATGAATGGGAGGGTTATTCTGATGAGGACTAGTTTTTATTTCTTTTTCATTGTTGTTATTTTCCATTTTCTTGTTTTTATTTTAATTCTTATTTCCTATCTAGTTGATGTAGCAAAATTTTATTAATATAATGATTTTGCCGGCTTAAATTGTTTGGAGTTATTTATTTTCTCTTTTACTGCCGCCATTTTATTATACGATTTCTTGTCACCACTATTCTTCTTGGTTTGTTTGAGATACTTAGCGTAGATTCTTCAAGGATTACTTACATGAGCCCGATGATTTATACGGAGATCCAATTCTTCTTTGGCTTCACCCTTAACTGAAGCTAAGTTCCTTTTCATTTTTCATTTTTCATCTTACACATTGAGGACAATTTTTCGTTTAAGTGGGGGGGTAAGGAATGTCACTTAGCTTCTTAGAATTATATTCCGTGAATTGTGTGATTATCTTAATTCTCTGTGATGCATGATTCACCACCTAGACTTTGATTCATTTCAACAGAATTTCGAAAAAATATGATATCTTTGATCTTTTTGAGTTAATTGACTTCATCTTTGTTCCACGATGTACAAGTAAAATTATGTGCCCACTTCTGAAGTAATGGCATATTAAGCATATATTCTGTTATGAGCCACCATTTTAAGCACGTATAACTCACTTTCCTTGGTGTGTAGTCGATAGCTTATTGCTTTGACTAGAGTTGACCTTGGCTTTATCCCGAATTATGTTTCACCAATGCTTACAAAGGCAAAGGCATTTTGGATTCGGTAGTTTTTCAAGAGTGAGATCGTGAGGATAGCTAAATCAATGAGAGTTCACCCGCCTAGAAAAAGAAGTGCATTGAAATATATACATCTATATTCTCTCTGGCAAAAATTTGAGTCGATGGAGCGTAAGACGCACAACTTTTGCATAGACCGATAAACGCAAGCCTAAGAGTAATATAAACTCGGTTCTCGATCCGCCTTTCCATCTAATTTGAATGATAAAAAGCATGTTCAAGACTGGTTAGTTCGACTACGGGTTGAAGTAATGTGAGATTGTCTGCATTACTAAGCGGTTGTGAAAGTTATTGCACACACACATTGACTCATGACGTGAATAGTGTTTAATGCATTACTGATGGATATGAGTGGCATGATCTTGATTTTGACTTTGTGAGGCATAGTTGTTTTTAATTAACTTGTATACTGATCAGAGTGTTGTTTTCTTTTCGCCTTTTTGCTCGGGATGATCAAAAGCTACGTGGGGGGTAGTTGATAACGCCCTAAATGGTACCAATAATTATGCCTTTGTTCACCCTGAATTCTACTCAAGAGAGGATAGATAGGCTCGTTATTATGTGGAATATGTGTTAAATGCTATGTGTATGTTTCTAGGATCGTAATTCTGCATCTATGTTATTTTCTCCAAGATTCGGTACTATTTTGTCTCGTTTTGTATGTTTTATAGGATGTACAGAATATGGAGCATTGGAGAATGGATTTGGACCAAAATGAGCATGTTAGGCCAAGTAAAAGAAGTCCTAGAAAGAATCTGCTGAAACAAAAGAAGAAAAGTCGGCCCGGTTTACCGAGGGCTAAGGCGGTAAACCGAGGACTTGTTGGACACGAAATTGATTCTGCCGCCTCTACTAGGCCGGTTAGGGTTTCTGAGAGTCATAAGTCGGTCATTGTATCTATATAATTCCGTATTAACATATTATTGTATAAGTTTCGCAAAAGTTGATAATAAGTTTTTATGTGTTTTAGTTAATTTGCATGTTTAAAGACCCCATGATTTACTTAGATTAATCGTAATTGAGCAATGTAGTTCCAGTAATAGGAAAAGCTGACCCCGGTAAACCGGCGGTCTATACTGGTTTACCGAGGCAATATTTAGAAAACCTAAAACTGGGATTCACTACAGGTACGTTGATCGATAGGTTTAATTAACAGCATGTTAGATCTGGCCAATCTGCTTATTGTAATCGTAAAACTAGCATAAAATACGAATAATGTAGTGTTAGTTTGGACATAGGTTTGAATGGACCCTAGGAACGTGAAAATCAGTGTCGACAGTTGTCTAGGCGGGTTAGCGGTATGAGTTAGCGCTTGATATCGGTAATTCTAGTTCATTATGCGTATGGGCTATCACGGACCAATAAATGAGGGTAGCTTGTATATAGATTGTCTACCACCATTGTCGGAGTACATAGGGTTAGGAGTTGCACCTGTAGCTAATAATTAAATCAAAGCTCGCTCGATTAATTTAAGGAAATTATATGGAGAATTAAACATAACGATTAACTAATCCAAGTTAGTAGATCGGTGAGAAGAGGGGGAGAAATACCAAGTATGTTTCTTTTATGTTCATTGTTGGTCAATGACCGCTTATATGTTGCTTCTTAATTAGGTTAGAATCGTTTATAGTTAAAGTTGTATTGTCTCTATGGGATCGAACTTGACTCGCATTTACTATACTGCGATGTACCTCATATTCTTGCTAGTAGTATCGACGTTAGTGACTTACACGCGATCAAACACCAACGTGAGGAAACTCACCAAAGCTTAAAAGTTTCAAATAAAATATATATTTCAAAATTTGTTTGTCTGTTACAATGACTCAATTTGCCTTTATATAGGTTACATACTCCAAGACTAATTTCTAATTTAGTAACATAGGACAAAATAACTATAAATAAAAATAATAACAAAAATAAAATACTATCTAACCAATGTGGGATAATAAAAGACTAGAATAAAAGTAATAATAACTAAAAAATAAATAAAAGACTCCAAATAAATCTAATATGTTTCTGATATCAACGGGAATCACATCATTCCCTCCTGGGTCCAAAAGGATTTGACCTCGAATCAACAGGATGTCATAAAACGCAGCAACAAGAACAAAACATGCCGAACCAATAACGAACACCAAGGATATGCCTAGATCAAATACAAGGCGGACATATCACTTCAAATCAATAGGTCTTTGAGTTGTTGATGCATATATCACCAAGGAAACCAACAAGTAGTAATCTTGCAAGGGCTCAATGCAAATAGTGTTCTCTGGAGCAGCAACATAGGCACATGGACTAGAATCCGGAATAACAGCACAATACACCATAAAAGGATCAATGAAGGTGTGCTTCGGTTTTCCATCAATGTCAAATGGGACAAGAACATCCATAGGCAATATATTGGCTGGATTGGGTATATCAGATAGCCTAGTTTTCTCCTCAACTGGATGATCATCATGTACCTGCAAAGAAGATAAGATAGAGCTCGAACAAGGGACTAATGAGAGAGAATCGACTTCCTCTATCTCCTCCGCCACGTTTCAGCCACAAATGTAGGTGTACGTGCATCATCAATCTCCACTACTCTCGGCTCATTCTCAATATTCATCTCCACCACACTCTTATCTTCATCGTTTTTCACTTCAACCAAGACTTTTTCCCTTCCTGATTCACGTTTCAAACGAGCTTCCTCGTTGATTCTACGTAGTTCTTGCAAGAAATCAGGACAATCATAATAGTGATGGCCACTCCCTTTACAATGCCCACAAAATACAGAAAACAGCCCTGGAGAAGTTTTCTTAACATCTGCACCATCACGGTTACTTTTACCACCACGGTTACTTCTACCACTATGGTTATCTCTACCACCACGGTTAGATTGCTCATTTACTCCCTTTAACATATTCTTCATCTCATCAATCATATCATCAAAATGTTGTTCTATTTTTTCTAAATTCCGATTCATCATATCTTCCAAATTTCAAAATAAGACATCAACAGGACTCACATTTGACATTACTCAAGATTTATAGTCACCAATAAGGAGCACACGGCAAGTATCCAAAAATGTATCTTAAAAAAGGTATGTTTTTTTTTTAAATTTTGATGAAAGCTTATATAAATAGAAACTAAAGCTGGGTGTCTTTTTTTTGTTTTTTGTTTTGATAATAAAAAAGGGGAAAAAACGTAGGAAATACAGAAAAGAAAATAAAAGGGATATTTGGATACCGTCTGTGACCTTCTCCGATACCAACTGATGTGATCCGTAGACCGAATCTGATCCGACAATGCCCGAGGACTTGACTGAAGGCACCAATAAGATGAGCACCACGACCTTTGTCTAACCCGTAGCCAAAAACCTTGGTATAAATAGACACCCACAAGGTTCGCTCACAACCTCGATAAGTCCCGTTTGAAATCCACCAAACACCAACGTGAGAAAACTTACCAGAGTTTAAAAGCTTCAAAAGAAATATATATATCTCAAAATTTGTTTGTCTGTTACAATGACTCAATTTGCCTTTATATAGGCTACAAATTCCAAGACTACTTGCTAATTTAGAAATATGGGACAAAATAACGATAAATAAAAATAAAAACAAAAATATAATACTATCTAACCAATATTAGATAATAAAATACTAGAATAAAAGTAATAATAACTATAAAATAAATAAAAGACTCCAAATAAATCTAATAAGTTTCTAATCTTAACGGGAATCACATCAAATATGGCTTTCATCCACCTGCTCATAAGTTGAAAACTACTCCCTATTTGAGCACACATGATAAGATGTCCCAGAGTCCAATATGCACACATCCCTGTGCCCTGCTGACTCTGAGATTGCTAGTGACAAATCTTTTTTAGAGTTGGTGTCTTGCTTTGCCAAAGCAATAATGCTCTGCTGCTTCTTCCTCTTTGGACATTCATTTTTCCAATGTTCCTCCTCCTTGCAGTAATTATAGACATCTTTTGCATTTTGGACCCTTGGAACCCTTCTTGGATTTATTCTTTCCAGGATTACCTGATCCTCTGGTGACTCAACTGGCCACCAACCCAGCAGACTAACTGTCCGTACTAGAACCAGATGCCTTATGGAATAGCTCTCGAGCATGCAGAGATAACCTTACATCCTTCAATGACACTGAGTCCTTCCCAACAATAAAGGACTACGCAAAGTTCTCATATGATGCAGTCAATGAAACTAGTAGGATCTATGTTGCATCCTCATCTTCAATCTTCACATCAATATTCCTTAGGTCCAGCAATATTGTGATCAGCTGATCAAGATGATCCACCAGCTGAGTACCCTCATGGATCATTAAACTGAACAGACGTTGCTTCAATAACAACTTGTGGGTTAGGGACTTTGTCATGTACATACTCTCAAGCTTGGACCAGAGCTTCTCTGTTGTGTCCTCTTCAGAAACCTCTGTGATAATATTATTTGATTAGCACAACACGATTGTTGAATGTGCTTTCTCCTCCAGACAGGCTCTCTCAGCAGCACTTCCTTTTGTTGATTTTGAAGGATGTAAGATCATAGTTCTAAACGAATTAGATCTACGCGCAGCGGATGGATCACGATTTATATATCACAATACATAAATAAAGGATTTAACTACTACAAGGGGGTTAAGATTATATTACCAATAGTGGGAAGAGAAGCCTTGATCTTCCAATGTGTTCTCCAAACGCTGGTTGGTGGACACCCTTCTTGATAAAAGCACCTCCTTGATATGCAATTCTAAAAACCCTAGACAAGAAAACTAATTTTTTTTTCTCTCTTTTTAAGAGTGTAGGTCGAATTTTTGCCTTGCCAATACCCTTGGAATAACTCTCTTTTATAGGAGAGTAAATCATTGGTCTCCAAGTATTAATTAATTAAATATTTAATTAATTATACAAAATAAAAATATATTTTCCTTAATGACTAATTGTGACATGTACTGACCAATAGGAAATCAAATAACAAGTCATCCAACCAATCATATAACAATAATATCTTTTATTTTCCATAACACAAGAAAATTAATTCTTGTGCTAAATAAACTCAAATTGGCGCCACACATTAGGTCTAGAAGCCCACATAAAATGTCTTTTATGTGTATTATATTATTTAGCCCAACTAAATAATATCCATGCATATCAATTAATTAGCTCAGCCAATTAATTATCACTGAGGCCCAAATAAACAAGAATATCAGCCCGAATTATAGAAGCCACATTGGGGACCATGGACCTATACCAGTAGCTCCAATAATTAATTATTCATCGAACAAAATAAGTACATTAATTATTAATTTCGGGATTACGCCACCATAAACCCGAAACTGAACTCTACCGATTATAGATGGATACTTATACCAACCCATAGAGTGAATAAGCATCCATTGATATAATCACTACATACGGATTAACCCTCCATAGGCTGTCCATTCTGAGTAGGAAGTCTCCGTGAACCCGACTCAGAATATCTTATCCTTATTTACCATTAACCCCCTGATGATCAATTAGTTCACATATCTGACTAATGATCAATTAGTCTAATATGAACTCGGACGATCGATCACTTTCTTAGGGTTACCAAACAAGGGGACTGTCTCTCTACTTCCCGCAGGAAGGAATAGATTCCATGTCTGTGAAAATCAGAACTACTCACTCATCAGGAGATAGTACCAATGAGAAGTGGCTTGGAACACATATTTAAGTGAACCGTAACTAACACATCAAACACTACCCCGAGACAAGCAGCACCCTGTGATCACCTCAGGATTAAGGTTGATCCATATATGATCATCTAATGATTTAATAAGATTCCTCGATTACGGAATTATATCGAGAAATTCATATTAAATCGGTCCAGTCCTATATGAATGCCAAGATATATAAATGCCCCACGTAGGTACCCTCTACCGATAGTCCGGATAAGACTATCACACCCTAAGGTGTTCTGGGCGCAATATTGGTGTTTTAATCAAGAGACCTTAAACTCTGATTAAGTTCACCCTAAACTCTGATTAATCAAGAGACCCTAAACTCTGATCAAGAGACCCTAAACTCTGACCCTAAATCTTTGCATCCAGAGAATCTTGGCGTGTCAGTTTCCGACTTCAGATAGCACACCCATGTTGTTTCCAACCGTTTCAGTGTTATCATTCATGAACACTAATACTACTACTTCACCAATATTGATATCCAGTCTACAAAAGACTTATCAATATTCTGGTCAAGTCCACATATTTTAAAACATGTGACTTTAAAAGATCGAGAGGTTCTCTTAATTCCACAAATGATATAAGTGTTAAGGGTGAATTTATGTGTTTTATAACGCTATATTTTATAATGTTTTCCCCCATATTCGTATTAATTGCATGGGAATTAAGTGTTTAAATGAATTATTGAGCAAATGACATTTTTAATGAGTTAATCGCAAAGTTGGTGAATTTATATGTTTTAATTATGATTTTATGTTTATTGGAATTATGGTTATGCTTTGCGGTGTTTTTGATGTCATGTAGTAATGCGATTATGTGGCTCAATTGATGATCAAATGTTGATGAATTTCGAGCTAATTCAAGTTAAAAGAGATAATTGTGAATTGGATAGAAGAAAAGAAGATAAAGATGGAATTATCAAGTCTTCAGCGTTGGACTAGCGTTCATCCGAAAGTAACGCAGCGCCCAAGACCGAACAGGCGTTTGATAAGTGGACGAGCGTCCAGAATCATATTTTACATTCAGAGAGTTCAGACGCGTTCTGAACGAGCGTTCACCCTCCGTCCAAAGCAGACCAGACGAGCGTCCAAGCATACCGGACGGGCGTCCAACGCCGACTGAACGAGCAACCGACCTAGTTTTGACCTAGCCGACTTATTTCCCTATTTAAGCAGCAGCACCCCAAACCCTAGGATACACATTCATAGAGTCAAAATTCATCTTGAAACACAGCAACAGTTTTTGTTCTTTCTGTTTTTGGTTTTTTTTATGCAATCAAAACAACTTTTTGATCGCAAGATCATTATGAGTAGCTAAACGCTTGGGTTGGACGAACGGGTGAAGCAATTCAAGAGGTGTTTTGGTTTTCTTATTTTTCTTCTGCGTTTGCAATCAAAAAAAGGTTCGATTTCTATTGCGTTTATTTTGTGCTTGATATCGATAGATAAAGCCCGTGATATTCGTTTGATGATAGTTGAATGAACTCTAGATCACAACAATAGTATTCAGATTAATCAATTTGACTAAAAACGGAAGTTATCAAATTGTTAACCTAGATAATAGATTCGAAAGAATTTATGCCTATCGTGCTTGAAGATTCAATCTTTGATAAAAGTTGATAAACTAATTATCTAAGAAATTAGTAATTTGCATTGGGTATAGGTTAATCTTGGCCTTTAGTTGATTTGCATGTATAGGGAATTAGAAGCCTTTACTGCTTTCTTGAATTGCGGATCCTTGTTCGTCTGCCTTTCTCCCCGTTATTTGATAAACCTAAAATTGTTAGTTTTGTGACACTTTTAGCCTAAACTTAAAAACACATTCAACCCCACGTTCCTCGTGGGATCGACCCGGAATAACCGCTTTACTACAAGCTTTGCACTTGGAGCGACTAACCGGATTTTTATTTCTTGTCTTTTTGTTTCATTTACAAAAAAATCCACAACAAGTTTTTGGCGCCGTTGCCGGGGAACTGGCACGGTTTTATGTGTTTTTTTAGCATAGGTTTAGGTAGATCATTCGTTAATGAATCGAATAGCTTCTTTTCTCTGAACCGTTTTTTTTTTTTTTTTTTTACTTGTCGGACGAGCGTCCATCCACTCTGGACGTCCGTCCAGTTCTTCGACTAACCGGACGAGCGTTTGGACTTCTAGACGCCCGTCTAGCTCAATTTCTAAGCGGGCGCCCGCCCAGGACCTTGGGCGCCCGTGCATCTTCGACTCTCTCTTCTTTTTCTCTCCTTAGTTTTAGTTCGTCGTATGCAAACACGAAGTAAACAAGGACAGTTAATTTTTGAGCCTGAGCTTGAACGAGACGTAGTTCGAGTAAACCGTAAACGAAAAGTTCCCGAGCCCATTCCGATTCCCGAAGAGGAAGTCGAAGAGAGTTCGAGTGAAAACTCTTCTGAAGATAATTTCTTCTCCAACCTTTTCTTTGAGGAAGAAACTACTGTTTCAATGGCTCAAGCCAACCGCACCCTGGCAGACTATGCCACTCCCGGTGATGTGAACATTCGCTCGGCTGTGGTTATCCCTACCGATACAGCCCCGTTTGAGATAAGACCGGCTCTCATCCAGATGGTGCAGCATGCATCAACTTTCTATGGGTATCAATCTGAGAACCCCCTACACATCTTTATGTATTTACGGGTATATGCGATACTACTCGCATTAAGGATGTCGATCAAGACATCATTAAGTGAAACTATTTCCATTTTCACTCCGTGGAGAAGCAATGGAATGGTTTAAATCTCTCTCTTCCTCTCGAATCTATCCAAACTTGGGCCTCACTCGAAAGTCAATTTTGGCCCAATATTTTCCTCCGTCTAAGACGACTCAATGTCTTAACGAGATCTCAAATTTTCATCAAGCTGAGTGATGAATCTTTCTTTGAAGCATGGAAGCGTTTCAAAATTTTGTTGAACAAGTGCCCCCATCATGGAATGGATTTGCAGAGAAGGGTCCATACTTTCTTGATGGTCTAAATGAGTCCACTAAAGGGATGGTCAACTCCTCATCCTGGAGGAGTCTTCTTGAAGAAACCCCACGCAAGGGTGGGATTTATTTGAAGATATAGCTAGGTACAACTATGCACCTACGTATCAATCACCAACGGTCCCCTGCACCTAAAATCGAAGAAGTCAACAACGAGAATCATGGTCAAATGATTGCGACCTGCAGCTCAACTTTCGCTTTGACCATGACTAAAAATCAAAATCAACCTCTCCAAGAGAATGCACAAGTATTCTCTTGTGATAACTGTTATCAGACTGGTCACATCAATGACCATTGTCAGGACACTCCTATCCCCACCTTTCAAGCCAATGTTTGCCCAACAAACGAGGCAAGTATGATTCGTGAATCGCTATATACTGTGGGCTTAGAGGTCACATTTCTGCAACATGCCCCTTGAATGGTGGAAATGAGAGAAACAATTCTTCTCGCCAGCAAAACCAGAGATTTTCAAACCAGAATAACTCTCAAGGTCAGAACTACAACGAGAATAGAAATTATGCTCGAATCAAGGTTATGACCAAAACCGCACTCGTAAGTCGGGCTACAATCAAAATTCGGGACAGAATACCACTCGCAATGCCTACTAGCAGAACCCCAACTCGAGTCAAAGTTCAAATTCTCAACCAAAAACAAATCCAACCTGGCCCACTAATCAAAACTCACAGCAAAACCGCCCTAATCAGGATTCCTCAACTTATGGTACTACCCCTACACGGGCAGAGTATGAAGAGAAACAGAGGATGATGAAGAACTTAGAAAGACAGTTAGGGATGACTAGGTGAACAATTAGTCGCTGCCAGACCTCAAGGTCAGCTACCTAGTTTTACAGAAAAAAACCCTAAAAGTGGGCATGCAGCCCAAGCTGAAGCAAGAACAAACCACTGTGCCGAGCTCGCACCCATTACCCCCTATGGACAAGAGGAGTCAAATGCTATGAATCTGAGGTCCGGTACACAATTGCAACAACACCCTAGTTACAGACAGAACCAGGGAAACGAGTAAGCCCTCCTACCCCTGATTCGGTAGGAGGGAAGAAATCATGATCCACGACTGGATGAAGAGAGAGATGAAAATGAGATTGAAGCTGGAAAAAGATTTCGGGTGATTGAAAACCAAAATGATGAACCTGAGAAAGTCACTCAGGCGGATGATCCCCTGACGAGTAAAAAGACTGAAAAAGTGGTGAGGTGGAAAGATCTTGAGGACAAAGCTATAAGAGTTTCATCCCCCGGGAGAGTCTTCTCCGAAGAAGAACTGAATAAGCTCCCATTTCCACCAAGAAAGAAAAACATTTCTTTATCTGAAGACAAGAAGTACGAGAAGGTACTCAACCTACTAAGAAACACCCAAGTAAATTTGCCTTTATCTGAAGTATTGGTTGAGATGCCTAAGTACGCCAAGTTTGTGAAGGATGTTGTTTCTTCAAAGAAGAAGTTGGGCGGAATGGAGAAAAGATTGGGAGAGGAATGCTCCGCTATCGTTGACGGAGAAATTCCTAAAAAGCGCAGTGATCCGGGAAAGTTTGTCTTAACTCGAAGATCAAGGATTTAAGCTTCCCAAATTCTCTGTGTGATTTAGGAGCATCCATTAGTTTGATGTCTCTATCTCATGCGGAAGAGACTACACCTTGACCATCTATTGGAGCCTACCCCATAAGTATCCAAACTTATGAGATAGATCTTTCAAGAGAGCCGACGGAGTACTTAGAGACCTTCGGTCCAAGTAGACAAATTTACATTTCTGTCGATTAGTACGTCTTGGACACTAAAGAAAGAAGATACCCCTCCTCCTCGGGACGACCTTTCCTATCCTTTGCCAGAGCCTCTATAGATTGCGATGCGAGATTTGTCACTTTACGTGTTGGGGATGAGGAAATGCACGCTACGGTGTAGTTAAAGCTCTCAGAGCACCTTCTGAAAACCCCTCAGGTTTTGTGATTGAGACGTCAGACGATTTCACAGACTACACTCTGGACGAGCTAGAGGCTGCATATGGAGAAGAGCTTGTTGAAGAGGACACAGTGCTCTGTGAAAGGACTCTTTCCCCCTCAGAAGAAGTCGATTTGCTTGAGGCAAGAGTTTTTGACCCTATCAGCGAGGAAGATCTAAAACGAGGAGAAGCCAAAACCAGTTTAGAGGAACCTCCTGAGGACCTTGTTCTAAAACCTCTACCTCAGCATCTGAAGTATATCTTCTTGAGAGAAGGTAAGCACTTACCTCTGATTATCTCCTCTACACTGTCAGCAGAAGAAGAAGCTAAGTTAATTAACGTTCTAAAGAAAAATGCGAAAGCCTTCGGTTGGCAGGTAGGTGATATAAGAGGAATATCTCCAGACGTCTGTATGCATAAGATTAGAACCGAAGAAGGAGCAAAGAGTATAAGACAACCACAGAGACGTTTAAACCCACACATGCAGGAAGTGGTGAAGAAAGAGATCATTAAGCTGTTGGATATGGGGATCATTTATGCGATAGCTGATAGCGATTGGGTGTCCCCCACTCAGGTAGTGCCTAAAAAGGGAGGTATTACCATTGAAAAGAATGACAAAGGTGAAGAGGTAGGCTGTTAGATTAGTCCTTCGGGAGTGCAGTCTCAGATAGACTATAGGAAGCTAAACGAGGTGACCTTAAAGGACCATTTCCTCTCCCTTCATAGACCAAATGTTGAAGCGTTTGGCGGGGCATGCTTTCTCTTGTTTTACGGACGGTTATTCGGAGTTATTTCCAAATCCCTATTGACCCAGTAGATCAAGAGAAAACAACCTTCACCTGCCCCTATGGTACTTTCGCTTATAGGCGAATGCCCTTTGGACTTTGTAATGCGCCAGCTACATTTCAGAGATGTATGTTGGCTATCTTTGATGGACTTATAGAGAAATGCATGGAGGTATTCATGGACGACTTCTCGGTGTTTGGCACATCGTTTACGGACTGTCTTGAAAATCTAGACAAAGTACTGCGCAGAGAGGTGTGTGGAGAAGAACTTGATTCTCAACTGGGAGAAGTGCCATCTTATGGTGACCGAAGGGATTGTTTTAGGTCACAAGATTTCCGCTAAAGGCATAGAGGTTGATAAAGCTAAGATAGAAGCTATTGAAAAGATGAATTACCCCAGAAACACGAAAGAAGTAAGAAGTTTCCTTGGTCATGTGGGGTTCTATAGGAGATTTATAAAAGATTTTTCAAAAATATCTAAACCTTTATCAACTTTACTGAAAGATGATGTCACTTTCAATTTGAAAATGATTTGTCAAAGTGCCTTCAAAGAGCTAAAGCAGCGTTTGACCTCGCCCTATCTCGATCTCTCCGGATTGGAACATACCATTTGAACTAATGTGCGATGCCTCCAATTACATTTGTTGGTCTTTGTATTGGGGCAAATGATTAATGGTAAATTCCAACCTATTTCCTACATAAGTCATACCTTGAATCAGCCCAAGCAAACTATACCACTACGGAAAAGGAACTTTTAGCGGTTGTGTTTTCCATGGATAAGTTCATGACTATTTGCTTGGTGCCAAGGTGATTGTATGGGTGATCATGCGGCTTTGCGTTACTTGATGAACAAGAAGGATGCTAAACCGAGGCTGGCGAGGTGGATTCTTACACTACAAGAATTCGATGTTCACATCAAGGATATACGGGGTAGTGAGAACACCGTAGCGGACCATATTTCGAGAGTATTGCCGATGGCGAGGAAGATCCCCAGGACATTGATCTTTATTATCCTTCGAGGCGTTATGAATATGGATGTCCACACTCCCAACCCTCCTTGGTATGCTTCGATTGTCAATTACCTCCATTACGGCTATCTCGAATCACGAATTCTCTTACCAGGAGAAGAAGAAGTTCTTCTCTCGATCTAAAGTACTATGTGGGAAGAACCATATCTTTTCAAGATCCGCGCAAGGATGGGTTGCTTCGCGGTGTGTCCTCGAATCCGAGCAGCGGGATATTATTGAGCAATGTCATAGTGGTCCCACTGGTGGCCATTTCAATCCATGGAAGACCGTTGCCAAAATTTTCCAATGTGGTTTTTCTCGCCCGAGAATCTTTAAAGATCTGAAGCTTTACGCAAAAAAGGCGTGATAGGTGCCAGAGAACCGGCACTTTGACCAGGCGGTATGATATGCCGCTTAGACCCATTTTGGAGTGTGAAGTGTTTGACGTATGGGGCATTGACTTTATGGGACCATTTCCATCTTCATGCGGAAATAAATACATTCTGGTCTGTGTAGACTACGTATCTAAATGGGTAGAAGCGTCGCAACTCCCTTTGAATGATCATAAAACGGTAATGAAATTTACGAAGAGGAACATTTTCACGAGGTTTGGGTCTAGCACTAGATCTATCGATCGATGAAGGTCACACTTCATTAATAAACCCTGGATAGCCTGTTAGCTAAGTATGGTGTTAAGCATAAGAGTGGCACACCATATCACCCATGACCGGATTTTATATGTGGGCAAGTTGAGCGTAATGTCAGTATAAAGAAAATCCTCGAGAAAGTCCACAAAATCACGGTCAACTCCGAAATCACTTTCCTTATCCTATACTTTATTTAATTAATGTTTCGGTTTAGCCTCAAAACTTTAGTTAAGATGATTAACACTTATAGACATTCTTTCCCATTCTCAACTTTCCTTAAAAGAAATAGTCTTGAACTAAGCGATTCAATTGAGTAGACACACTACTGTGAGCTGTAGGATGTCTAATAAAAGCGTTACCAGTGGGACTAATTTTCTAATAAATTAGAAAAACATAAGATAAAAGCTCCCACTAGTTTATCGGTTCCAAATACCGTCTAACTAAGCGACACTTAAATTTTGATTCTCCAATTTTTCTATTAGAAAATTTCTCGTGTAGACACTACAAAATTAAAATTCACTAGAAGAATTTTGTCGTCCCAATCATCTTTCAAACTAACTACGGTTGTCTCTCGCTTACGCACGAGTGGCAATGAAGATGACATGCCTATTTACGTCACTTAAGTTTTGAAGGCTCAAAGGAAATATCTTTTCCGAAATTAATCGCATGTGAGATTAATAAATACAACGTTCTAGTTACTTACCACTTTTTAACGAAGTCATTACTAGTCAATTTTACACTACTTGATCTAGCACCTGTAGAGAGATATATATATGAGCTTGTAAATAAAATTGATGAGAAGATAAATCCAAATCATACACTACTAATAAATTTTAGGAACATAAACTAAGTACTTATAGTCTATCCTACCGTTCCAAGGATTTAATCTAACGCCTCGATGCCGCCTTAGGGTAGGTCAAAGAGGTTTCGATTAATATTGAAGATCAGATTGAGAATCGAACATCTCATTTGTGATCGTCAATCACCTTTCCCTTTTCACCAAAGGTACTACCAAAAATACCCTTTATGAGTGTGACCCTCTTGTCTCGATTTTAGGTAGACCCAGTGTGCCGCCTTAGGTCGGTCGGTGACGGCGAGTACCCAAAATCCTATCCTTTCGGAGACCAAGCCTTGAATTTTGATAGCGGTGAAGGCCTTCTGGGGAGGCCGGTCCCAGCCGACACGAGGCGTCACCATTCTCTCACGTTGCTTGTGTCAACAGTAGAGGCCGTGGTCATTTGTCGCCTCTCCGCCCACTCAATATTTTGAAAAAATGGTGGGTTTCTTGATCACGCGTTTTTGGACTTGATGTTACATTAAGGAACAATAAATCATAGGCCCGAATATTTGTCGGTTATGTGGGCTATTCCATCGAATTGATTGAGTCAAGGTTGGATGATGTCTTGTGGGCTTAGTCAAATGTGAACTCCCGGGATCGATCACTTTCTACGGACCGCATACAAAAATCCTATGGGTACATCACCATACCAAATGGTTTATGGAAAGCCATGTCATTTGCCGTAGTAGAATTAGAGCATAGAGCTTATTGGGCAACTAAGTTCCTAAACTTCGACTCCCAAGCTTGTGGAGAACGTAGGCTCCAGCAGATACATGAATTAGAGGCGAGTTCGGGCTCCAAGCTTATGAGAGTTCACGGATAAGCAAGGAAAGGATGAAATTCCTTCATGATAAGAAGATCAAGAAAAAGGAGTTTCATGCGGTAGGTAATATTGTTATACAATTCCAGGTGCATCTTTTCCCGGAAAGCTAAGGGCGCATTGGTCCGGTCCATTTGAGGTCTGTCTGTCTTTCCTAGCGGCGTTTTGGAACTTAAGGGATTGGTGATCAGCCTTTCAAGGTAAATGGTCAACGATGCAAACACTACATTGGCCAACCGAAGGAATCACCGAGATAGTTAAATTCCTTGATTTGCTTGGTTGTATCACTTGAGAGTCGATGATTGTGATGAGTTCTCCTGGACCTATTTTACGAT
The DNA here is from genome assembly GCA_026214975.1 of Gentiana macrophylla. Classification (NCBI taxonomy): domain Eukaryota; kingdom Viridiplantae; phylum Streptophyta; class Magnoliopsida; order Gentianales; family Gentianaceae; genus Gentiana; species Gentiana macrophylla. Next base: position 19,664,931 of record CM047808.1, on the reverse strand, counting down.
GATAGTCTTTGAATCACCGGTGAAGTTTTGCCGGAAGTGGGACATGGAACAATATTGGAAGGAAGTGGATTTGAAGAAAAATAAAGCACGGAAAAGAGCCCTAGTCAGAAAGAAGATCAAACAGGCCTGGGAAAAATGGGTGGGTCGGATCCCGAGTTTGAACTGCTGTTTACGTAGTCATAATTTTGTTAAAATTACGTTGATAGGATGGTGGAAAAAGCCAAAGTGGCCCGACCGGGTTAAACCGAATTGAATGTCGAGCTAACGACATTAACCAAAAAAGCGCCACAGGGGGCAACCTAGATATCCTTATTTGTTTTAGTTATTTTCGTTTTGTTCTTTTCTTTGATTTATTTGTTTCGTTTAGGTCTAATTAGGGTAATTGTTGACTCTGCTTGTCGGTTGATTCGATTTCACTTTATCATTCTCTTTTTCTTCATTGTACCATGTTATGTCCCCCTATGTTCCCCGAGATCTTGTCGTGTTTTTCAAGTGTGCAGGATAGTTGCGATAGTAATTGTGAGTTTCAGAGGATATCAGTTTTCCGGTGGATGGTCCACAGTCTACTGATTTCGTCAGGCAACTCTGGATTTGAGTTGCAACACTTCCAGAATTTCCCCATTCGAATTACAATCAGCTAAGTTCTTTATCTTTTTCTTTTATTCTGCACAACCTGAGGACATGTTGTGGTTTAAGTGTGGGGGAGTAAGGGGATGTTTTGATATGTACCTATATCATTTGCTTAATTCGTTATGATTCTATGCTAAAATGAGCTAATTTTTCAAAATTTTTGTTTCGTCTCGAGTGAGCAATGCATACTTTTTGTTCGGTTTTAATAGTCATTGATGCTATATATCATATGTTTTGTAATTTAGATGTCTCACCCGACACTATTTTTTTTTCACGAGCCATAGTGAATGATGAGCTAATTTATAAATCTATACCCCCTTTTGACTAGTGATTTCTGATTTTCTGATGAGTCATGTGCTTAGTGCTACATATATATCTTGAGATTTATGATAGTTTGTATTCAGTTCCGAGTATGTTATACTGTGAATATCTAGACGTTTGAATGTGATAAGTAACACGTAACTAATGTCAAAATGAAAAAGTTGAATTAATAATGAATTAATTGGGTGTGTCGAAAGCTAGTCGATGATTTGGGTGCGGTAGGGTTTACCACGTATGTCCTATACCACCATGATGACTAAAAGCTCACGGCTTGATTAGGAAAAAGCTGCCTTATGATTGGAGTAAGGTAGGGTATTATCTCGAAATGTCCTATTCTGCTATGAGGGCAATAGCTTCTTCTAATGTGTGTTTCAAAGTGAATGAATTCAATCAACTTAAGATATGTTATGAATTAAATGAAAGACTTAGTTATCGTCTATCTCATCCCCAGTAGAAACTGATAGATATGCTGTAGGGATTATCCTCTGAGTATTTCAGAAAGGTCCTAAATATATTCTATCATATTTTTCGGGATATGTCACGTTTTGTAGGGTGCATCTTATAAGTGTCACTCATGGCTAGTTTGAAGGGGGTATTAGCTAGTTTTGCTTGAATCAATTCAAGTGTGGATTTAGTGGAAATTTATTATGGCTTTGCACACACACGATGGTGAACTTCTAATTTATTGACTATGTGGTATACGTGTTGAGGTGTCTATACTCTTTCCGAGCCTTTATCTTGTTTTGTTTTGCTCGGGACGAGCAAAGTTTAAGTGTGGGGGAGTTGTTAAGGGTGAATTTACGTGTTTTATAACGCTATATTTTATAATGTTTTCCCCCATATTCGTATTAATTGCATGGGAATTAAGTGTTTAAATGAATTATTGAGCAAATGACATTTTTAATGAGTTAATCGCAAAGTTGGTGAATTTATATGTTTTAATTATGATTTTATGTTTATTGGAATTATGTTATGCTTTGCGGTGTTTTTGATGTCATGTAGGTACGATTATGTGGCTCAATTGATGATCAAATGTTGATGAATTTCGAGCTAATTCAAGTTAAAAGAGATAATTGAGAATTGGATAGAGAAGAAAAGAAGATAAAGATGGAATTATCAAGTCTTGATCGAAGCTGGACTAGCGTTCATCCGAAAGTGAGCAGCCCAAGACTGAACGGGCGTTTGATAAGTGGACGAGCGTCCAGAATCATATTTTACATTCAGAGAGTTCAGACGCGTTCTGAACGAGCGTTCACCCTCCGTCCAAAGCAGACCAGACGAGCGTCCAAGCATACCGGACGGGCGTCCAACGCCGACTGAACGAGCAACCGACCTAGTTTTGACCTAGCCGACTTATTTCCCTATTTAAGCAGCAGCGCCCCAAACCCTAGGATACACATTCATAGAGTCGAAATTCATCTTGAAACACAGCAACAGTTTTTGTTCTTTCTGTTTTTGGTTTTTTTTATGCAATCAAAACAACTTTTTGATCGCGAGATCATTATGAGTAGCTAAACGCTTGGGTTGGACGAACGGGTGAAGCAATTCAAGAGGTGTTTTGGTTTTCTTATTTTTCTTCTGCGTTTGCAATCAACAAAAGGTTCGATTTCTATTGCGTTTATTTTGTGCTTGATATCGATAGATAAAGCCCGTGATATTCGTTTGATGATAGTTGAATGAACTCTAGATCACCGCAATAGTATTCAGATTAATCAATTTGACTAAAAACGGAAGTTATCAAATTGTTAACCTAGATAATAGATTCGAAAGAATTTATGCCTATCGTGCTTGAAGATTCAATCTTTGATAAAAGTTGATAAACAAATTTTCTAAGAAATTAGTAATTTGCATTGGGTATAGGTTAATCTTGGCCTTTAGTTGATTTGCATGTATAGGGAATTAGAAGCCTTTACTGCTTTCTTGAATTGCGGATCCTTGTTCGTCTGCCTTTCTCCCCGTTATTTGATAAACCTAAAATTGTTAGTTTTGTGACACTTTTAGCCTAAACTTAAAAACACATTCAACCTCACGTTCCTCGTGGGATCGACCCGGAATAACCGCTTTACTACAAGCTTTGCACTTGGAGCGACTAACCGGATTTTTATTTCTTGTCTTTTTGTTTCATTTACAAAAAAATCCACAACAATAAGCCCAGGAAGTCATCCTACCGTTTGTTCTAACCTAGACCCTTCTGTTCCGAATGAATCCAGACTCCATTTTTTGGCAAGAAAGTCTCAAGGAATCACCCCTATTTTCTGCTTTCTAACGAAATCCAACAAGACTGAGTGGTGAGAGAGTTCAAGGTCTGGTTAACTCTCTACTTGTCAAGGAATCACCTCTATACCACTCAGCTTTGCGCTGAAATTTTAAACTTTCCTATTCATTCGACTTTTTCCGTGTAGATCCAATTGCTCCCATTGGTCCTGAGAAACTCAGGTGGTTTTACAAGAGGCTGAACAGAACCGGAGTACCAAAACTCCATTCACAGGGTTAAGGCTTTCAAACCAACCTCTATGATCAGAATCCTATACAGCCCACCGAGAGCCATAGGTCATCAATCACCCCAGCAGACTGTAAAGTCAACAAAATCCCAATGTGTCAACGGTTAAACCATACTCCCACTACGTCTTGGGTGGATTGACATTCTGGTCTAATGGTATTTATCAGTATAATCACCAACAACTGATGTTGGACATGGTCTGATTAAATCAGATAGTAACTACCTTTGGGTAACCGTACTCCAAGGTTTAAGGCTGTTACTTATAGATTCTATAAGAAGCCTTGTGACAGTTCAACTGCCACTTTCTGATCTCAAGAATCTTATAACCAACCTTCACTCGTCACATTAAGATATTTCATGAGTTACAATCTGAATGTATGCGTGAAATCTCCCGTCCTACCTTCAAGCATTAAATGCTAAATGCCTACATTTACGGAAGTTGTGTGAACCGAATCCACACCTTATCCATAAATTCACTAGTATCTTCTAGGTAGACTTCTCGGTTTACATTATAATGTTAACCGTTATTTTGCAACCAATTATCTAAATCGAGTTCAGCAGTGTATTGTAGCACATCAATAACTATATAGGGCAAGTCTATGGTTTCTTCCTCAGTGAGAAACATTCCACTAGGAGGCAGGCCGAGCATCAGTCCCAAGACTATGCGATAGCCTATTTCTGAGCATGGAATACTCTATTCTCTGCTAAAATTAGAGACTCCTCCTCGTATTCTTTAGATAAACTAAATCGTGTTTCGAGTAGTTATCAGACAAAATGTCACCACTCAAAAGCTCCCATTAGCTTGTATCTTTCACTAGACCCAGAAGGTCATTGTGAACAAGCTATGTTACTTCTTCAGATCTATTACCCTTTTCTAATAGAAAGGAAGCTTAGTCATTGTTCCTTTGAGACAGTGTTCCGAGACTGGGAGATAGGAATCACCTTTAGCCAGTCGTTAGGTCTTATCTGTAGGATATATGCACTAATTAATAGATTTTGAAGAATCGTTTATCTTAATACGGAAACCGTTTGCCTATAATAGTTTAAGACGTGTTACTTATACCTTTTCAGCATTTCTTAGTGGTTCTGGCTTTATCAAACAAAAGTCCGAGTCTCGGATTCGTACTACAAATGTCATATTCACTTTCTATGAGGCAACAATATATCGAGTTGAAAGTGAATCCATTTGTTTCAACGAATCTGTAAACAGAAAAATAAATTTTTCTGTGATATTCAAGGATAGAATCCAAAATTCATTTCCTTATATCACTCCCACTATTCTAGCTGAAATTACTACCCGTTGTTACTCTATTAATCGTTAATGCACAGATTTCTTGTTCTTCCAAAGAACTAAGCTACCGAGTCAAGTTACTCGGTTAAGAAGTTGCTAAGGTTTCATTGGTTAGTGATCCGAAATCACTTTCCTTATCTTATACTTTCTTTATTTAATGTTTCGGTTTAGCCTCAAAACTTCAGTTAAGATGATTAACACTTATAGACATTCTTTCCCATTCTTAAGTTTCCTTAAAAGGAAATAGTCTTGAACTAGCAGTTCGTTTGAGTAGACACTACTCGTGAACTGTGGGATGTTTAATGAAAGCGTTACCCGGTGGGACTAATTTTCTAATAAATTAGAAAAACATAAGACAAAAGCTCCTACTAGTTTATCGGTTCTAAATACCGTCTAACTAGCGACACTTTAATTTATGATTCTCCAATTTTTTATTAGAAAATTTCTCGTGTAGATACTACACAATTAAAATTCACTAGAAGAATTTTATCGCCTCAATCATCTTTCTAACTGACTACAGTCGTCTCTCGTTCAACACGATTGACAACAGTGACATCCTTATTTATGTCACATAAGTTCTGAACGCTCAAAATATCTCTTCCAAAAAATTAATGAACGATTAATAAGTAGAACGTTCTAGTTACTTACCACTTTTTAACGAAGTCATTACTAGTCAATTTTACACTAGCAGTCTAGCACCTTAGAGAGATATGTATAACAATTGTAAATAAAATTGACAGAATAAATCCAAATCATACACTAATAATAAATTTTAGGAACTATAAACTAAGTAATTATAGTCTATCCTACCGTTCCAAGGATTTAATCTAATACCTCAGTGCCACCTTAGGGTAGGTAAAAGAGGTTTCGATTAATATTGAGGATCAGATTGAGAATCGAACATCTCATTTGTGATCGTCAGTCACCTTTCCTTTTTCAGCCAAGGTATTACCAAAATACCCTTTATGAGTGTGACCTACTGTTTCATATTTTTAGGTAGACCCCGAGTATGCCGCCTTAGGGTCGGTCAATGACCCGGCGAGTACCCAAAATCCTATCCTTTCGGAGATCAAGCCTTGAATTTTGATAGCGGTGAAGGCCTTCCTTAGGGGGCCGAAATCAAAGCCGGCACGAGGCGTCACCGTTCTCTCACGTTGCTTGTGTCAACAGTAGAGGCCGTGGGGTCGGCTGTCACATTCCCCTCTCCCACTCAATATTTTGAAAAAGTGGTGGGTTTACTAATCACGTTTTTGGACTTGATGTTACATTAAGGAACAATAAATCACAGGCCCGAATGGTGTCGGTTATGTGTGCTAGCCCACCCGACCTATTCGTTGGAACATATGTGGCCGTCGGACGGGTCAAGACTAGGGGAGCAACGTTGAGCCGTAGTGGCTCTTCGGATGGCTCAGCCTTTCCGGGCCCCCGTGCAAATGCCACACGTGGAGGGTGAAGTCGATCGAGCCGTAGCTACTGTTGACCACCCAACCGTGGTTAAACCACTTTCGAACCATGTTTGCCCATGATTATCCAATCCTTAAACATCAAACTTTCACGTAGACACTACGGAACAAAAAACGTAATCTCGTCTAGGTAAGGTGGAATTCACCGAGAATCCAACACCTTAACCACGAGGTTTGGGATTTTACTCCTATGCTTTCATGATTGGGATTCACCGAGAATCCATCACCCAACCTCGACGATTGAAAAAACCCGTGATCCTCGGTTTTTACCCTAATTAGTTTCTAATTAATATCAAACAATTAATTAAAACTAATTGCGTGTTTTTATACATGCCTAACTAATTCCTCGAATTAATTTCTACATGTTTGCATATGGAGTGGAATTCATGATATGATGCATGTCATGGCAATTTTCCGGTTCTACACATACAATCTAAACATGTATTCTAGTGTGGAAAATAAACACCGAGATGGACCGTTGGCAGCCCCGTATCTAACCTATTAGAAAATAAATAACCAAACCCTAACTAGAGTTTACTACTTTCTAACATAATCTGCAGCTCTTCAAATTCTTCGATGATCAGGAAACCAAACGAACTCGGATCGCGACGAAACATTCCAGAACTGTTCTTAACTCCTTGGGCTTCAATATGGACGGTTGGATCGGAGTTTTGACTTGTCAATTTTCTCCAGTGAGCCGCCCAACTTGCTGCTGAATCTGTCTCTTACAGCAGCGCATCAGTGACTTCCCGAGGCTGATCGGGAATGGAGATGAAACCCGATCGACCTGAAATGTTTTTTCCACCTCAATGACTCCATTTTTATTAATATGACCGGTCGGATTTGAGTTTCAACGGTCCAAACTCTTTCAGAAATTCGAGTAAGTCACAGGTAGGGTTTCTTTGAATCCTGCGTTTTTACATAAAGAAATGACCTCTTTGCGAACGACGACGGATATGGATACAGATTCCGATCAATGCCAAATTTTGTGCACGTGTTCTCCATCTTTCAATCTTGATTCTGACTGGAGGGATCGTCGTTTCAACGGCTCGATCAATGGGAAAAACGGAGAAACTAAATAGCTACTAAACAGATCTATTTTCTGGAAATTAAAATTGCAATAACAAATAAATTACATAATTTCCTGTACTCATATGAACGAATTTTCATCGTTTATATGAGTTTACAATAGATCTAACGGTTAAACAGTGTCAACCCCCAATCCATCTCTTCAACCACAACAACTAATCAACCTCAATGCATAAAACAATAAATAAAATTTATCTACATGCAAATTTTTTTTTTGAAGCTTACATGCAATTTCACTCCTTTAAATCGTTTAATTATGATTATGACTATATAAATTGTGAAACCTGTCTCTGATACCACATGAAGGATGTAGGATCTTAGATCTAAACGAATTAGATCTACACGCAGCGGATGGATCACGATTTATATATCACAATACATAAATAAATGATTTAACTACTACAAGGGGGTTAAAATTATATTACCAATAGTGGGAAGAGAAGTTTTGATCTTCCAATGTGTTCTCCAAACGATGGTTGGTGGACACCCTTCTTGATAAAAGCACCTTCTTGATATGCAATACCAAGAAAAACTTAGATTTTTTCTTCTTCTAAAAACCCTAGACAAGAAAACGAATTTTTTTTCTCTCTTTTAAGTGTGTAGGTCGAATTTTTGATTTGCCAATACCCTTGGAATAACTCTCCTTTTATAGGAGAGTAAATCATTGATCTTCAAGTATTAATTAATTAAATAATTAATTAATTAAACAAAATAAAAAGATATTTTCCTTAATGACTAATTGTGACATGTACTGACCAATAGGAAATCAAATAACAAGTCATCCAACCAATCATATAACAAGAATATCTTTTATTTTCCATACCACAAGAAAATTAATTCTTGTGCTAAATAAACTCAAATTGGCGCCACACATTAGGTCTAGAAGCCCACATAAAATGTCTTTTATGTGTATTATATTATTTAGCTCAACTAAATAATATCCATGCATATCAATTAATTAGCTCAGCCAATTAATTATCACTGAGGCCCAAATAAAAAAGAATATCAGCCCAAATTATAGAAGCCACATCGGGGACCATGGACCAATAACCAGTAGCTCCAATAATTAATTATTCATCGAACATAATAAGTACATTAATTATTAATTCTGGGATTACGCCACCATAAACCCGAAACTGAACTCTACCGATTATAGATGTATACTTATACTCAACCCATAGAGTGAATAAGCGTTCATTGATATAATCACTACATACAGATTAACCCTCCATACACTGTCGATTCTGAGTAGGAAGTCTCCGTGAATCCGACTCAGAATATCTTATCATTATTTACAATTAACCCCCTGATGATCAATTAGTTCACATATCTGACTAGTGATCAATTAGTCTAATATGAACTCGGCCGATCGATCACTTTCTTAGGGTTAACAAACAAGGGGACTGTCTCTCTACTTCCCGCGGGAAGGAATGGATTCCATGTCTGTGAAAATCAGAACTACTCACTCATCAGGAGATAGTGCCAATGAGAAGTGGCTTGGAACACATATTTAAGTGAACCGTAACTAACACATCAAACACTACCCGAGACAAGCGGCAGACTCGTGATCACCTCAGGATTAAGGTTGATCCATTTATGATCATCCAATGATTTAATAAGATTCCTCGACACGGAATTATATCGAGAAATTCATATTAAATCGGTCCAGTCCTATATGAATGCCATGATATATAAATGCCCCACGTAGGTACCATCTACCGATAGTCTGGATAAGACTATCACACCCTAAGGTGTTCTGGGCGCATTATTGGTGTTTTAATCAAGAGACCCTAAACTCTGATTAAGTTCACCACGGACTTATAGTTTAAGTATATCACCACTAACTCAATCCTCACGTGCATGCCATACACTGAGTTAAGCGGTTACATACTGATATACTTAGGGTTTGCAGCAGTGCATTACTTACAAGAACAAAGCAAGTGATAAGGTGAGATAAATTCTGTTATCAAAAATAATTACACAAATTGTCTTTCGGACACTACACCTAACAGATTTTTGGATAGAGGACCTCATAGTCCCTGTTGTTTTGACAAAACACGTATCTTGATCTCCACAGACTAAACTGTTTCTTCCTGTAAACTTACCAATCCTGATGTTTAAAGCAGACATCTTTCTCACCAGAAAGCTTGTGTTGATCCCAAATCATAATGTCATTATGACCTTGGTACCAATCAACCTTGATTCAAATAGATAAACAGATTCCTTGATGAACTTGGAATGCTACGTGATTGCGGTCAAGTTAAATTACTAACTCGATGCCTAAATAACCACTAGCAAGTGAACTAGGTTCAATCGCGGTATAGCTAGATAGAGTCGTGAGTCGATCCCACAGAGAATCAATTTGTGGATCCTAACTTAAATAGTCAACCGGTTATTTCGTTTGACAAATACGGTCTATGACCAACATAAAGTACGAGAAAAAAGACACACTCAAACATATAAATAACACATAAACAAATAACGTAATCAAGCGCCTAATTATAACCGTGATCCTCACGGATCTAGACAATATATATATAAAAGAAGACTTATCAACTATTAATCCGTCCATATTCATTTATAGTGGCTACGGGAGTCATCCTCTTTTACTTGACTTAGCACGGTTAGGTCACTAGATCACGTGATGTTGTTACGTGACTTCGCTTTTGGTGCCTCCATCTCATATAACTCACACGCTTATGACTCTAAGGATGCCGATATTAACCGTACACCTCGTCCGAGGCAACATTCCTTTGGTTAGGCGTATTTCAAAGCGATCACTCAAACTCTCGTCAACTAACAATTACCGAATTATAGTCTCATGCTAGTTTACGATCTACGATATAAGAAGGTGCGCGCGAATTTCCCTAATATAACCCTACCTAGATAATTTGAAAGTCCGAAGATCAATTCATGAGCCTACCTAAGAGTTTTATACGGTATTTCCTTTTACACGTTTTAATTAAATCAAGTGAGTGGTGAGCGTAGCCATAGCCTACTCTTTGAGATATGATTCAATTAAGCTAACCTAATCATAAAGGCGTGATCGATTAACGGATGAAAGCAGGCTTGACAACTCTCGGTCGACCGAATAGGTGCTCTCGGTCGACCGAGTGACACCTCTCGGTCACCCGAGAGTCGACTCCCATTTACATCCCGAACATATTTCGGCGTTTCATATACGAATCGGATTATATAGCGAATCATCGTGACATCATATAGACTAATCTAAATACACGTAAATTAAACACACAGATTCATCCGTAGATGTTAGGTAGAGGGCGTAGGGTTTGGGATCCTTATATAGACAAGGTATCACCATTGCCCTAACGTCATATCCTAGATCTCATCATCTAGATATGAATACTACTCGGACAATCAAAGCATAATTGGGAAATTGATTACTTAAAAGAAAACAAGAAGATAAACTAGGGCTTACATGTTTGCAACCACAGCAACCTCCGCAAGCCTAAAGAATCCTTATTAGCTTATTTGTAAATATGAAATAGTATTGGTGAATGCCTCTAAAAATACAAAGGGCTTGTGTTTATATAGAGCCTCGGCCGTCATAGAAAACCGACTTAAAATGCCAACACTCTGAACCCTAACCGACTCGGATAATGTGCCGAACTTCTTACTCGATTTGTAGGCCCACTCGGTCGACCAATGCACACTGGCTCGGTCGACCGAGCCTTACATGCTCTGGGCTCTTTCCTCTTTACATCTTGGGCCTCCACGAACTTGTCTGCGATCCATCAAAGCTTTTCCGAAGTCCATCCTTGTGCTCCCAAAATTAAGCGTATTACGACTTATTATTACTCTATTATAGCTCTTTTAAACTAGAATCGGGGATTATAGAATACGGGCACAAAATGATCGTTATCACTACGATACCAGTTTATTATAACGGATCCATCAAGAAGTGATGGTTAAAGATCAGGGGATATACAATCAAACCAGTACAGAAACAAAAAGAACACAGATTTAACGTGCACTGCAAAAAAACACCTCTATTGCTATACTAGTTTTTGCCACACACAAAAAAAAAAGTGTGGCTAATAGTACTTGGTTAGACTCTTTTTCCACGCTCATGTGGCTAAAAAAGTTTATAGCAACACTTTTTTTGTTGTGTGACAAATAATAGTGTAGCAAAAAACTGTTTTTCTTTTAGTGGTGGTTTCCGGCAATGTGCCGACTACTCCACGGACAAACGAGAATTATTTTATTATCACAGAAAAGTTACAATTTACATGCATTACAGCTGGTATTTATAGGTTTTGGGAATCCAACCCTAACTGACTTAACATCCAAACTAGGAAATGACTGAAATACCCCAGAAGTAACTTAACCAAATCGGAAAACCCATGAAAACGCATTCCCCAAGTTTGTTAAGAATTAACTTAGCACAGCAAACTCAGCAAACCAACTCTGCTGACTTTCTTCAGCTGAACACCAGAACTCAGCAACAACTTCATGTTCTGCTGACCAGACCTCAGGCTTCCCCCAAACCCAGTAGAGTATACTACTCAGCTGACCAGACTCGGTGAAGTCACCATTACAATTCTGTTGTCTTCAATTTGAAATCATGCACGGTTAAGGAGGCCTTTGATGATATACAAATTAAAAGCTTTGAACTGGTGACGGGGAAGGAAAAGAAATGTTCAAGTCAATTGGAGCGAATGAAAGAATAATCTGCTACAATGTTAATTCATATGGAGTGCAATTGCTTGGTATACACCATGGATGGATGTTGACAATTTTTTTGCAACTGATGGAGAGCTCTTCGATATACATTAGCTACATTGCTAAGAACTTGCTTTTGTTGTGTACTATGTTTTTGTAGCATCTTGCTACTTTGGTCAATAATTTTAACTTGATGTTCAATGTACTTTACTTAACCTTTCCCTGTGCAACATACACTTTAGCTCAACTCAACCTCAAAGCTTGGCCATATTCATATCATGAGTGTTTTACATAAATTCCCTTTCAACAGGCTTGGCCTTAGCTTGACTCTACTTTTACCTAACCTAATTATTTCATACATGTCTCCGGTTGATTTCACTCAACAAGTCTAATCACACTAATTATGTAGTCAAATTTCTTTGCGCTCCGTTTGTGTTTGATTCAACTCATATTCCATACCTGGAGCATTCCGGCACTGTCATACCTGAGTAATTCAACTGACACAACCAATCAGTCTAACGACTGACACAACCTGATCTTACAACATTAATCATCATGAGCCTACATCATAATCAATTGATCCTACATGATGATCAATGATTATCAATGCCTCAATATGTTTTGGCCGAAATCTCCCAAACTTCCTTTGAAGTGGAGGCATTGGACACTTTCTCACATATCGTATCATCCAAGCACTGATGTATAAGGGTGAGAGCTCGTTGATCCTTCTTCTTTGTCCTTGGCAAAGCCTACCTTTCATTTGGAAATTGTTTGACATCATTTTCAGGCCTTGTATATCATTGCTTTACACTCAGAAAAGGGGTTGAATGATTTGTCAATGCATATGACTATGTACCATGCATGCACATTATCTCAAGTAATAATTTCATTCTTAGACACCACTTCTCATAAATATTTTTTCATTAGACGAGGATGCTGGAAAGCTGTCAAACCATTGTTGCCATTTTCCACTATAGTACAACTATGGCTTTGATTTAGTTTGTTAGAAGAGAAGAGGAAGAAGAATACTTTTAGAGGAAACACTTTGAATTTCTCATTTACTTGCTTGCTTGCTTCAAACGACAAACAGAATAGCTATTCTAGACGCTCCTTCACTTTCCAAATATCAAGGCACAACATACAAAGGGTCATATACATGCATGTGACTGAATATACATTTCTAGTGAACTCCAAATTTTGTAATTTGTTTATATTTTCTTCGTACAATAGAAAAAAAAAACAAGGTTACTATAGGTATTAAATATATTATTTCTTTGTACAAAAGAGGTTCAGATACTTTCCACATTCTTTCTAAAATTCAGGAAAAAAGATAAAAGAATGACCAATATATTAATCTGTCTAATTGAATAACACTAACTGAAAAAAAAGCTTACAGTTTCTTAAATTTTTTATTTTTATTTTTATCAAAAGGGACATTTTGGGTACAATGTGAGGGTATTAATGAAGGTGAGACTGAAACATTATTGCTAAATAATTTGCATGCATGATGCAGGATAAAGCAAAACAGTATCTTGGGACAAGAGCCGATTGTTCTCAGCAAGAGGAAAAAAAAAAACCAATAGGACAGGGGGGAAGAGAAAAAATATGAAAAAGCAAATAAAAGTTATAACATGTCCTAGAACATATACTACTATATTATATATGATAAATGTTTCTCTTTTGGAACAGATGTATACAAGCATATACCAAGGAATTATATGTAAACATGCCTGAATAATAATGTATTACACTACCTTGTCAGGACAAAAAGAAACATACTTATCACCATTTTTATATGTATATATATATATTCGATTTTCCATGAAATGTTTGAGCTTCTATGATTAATAGCATCGTAGCCCACATCATAGAACTGAAAAAGATTGAATCTTTAGGGTTCAAGAACCACACCCTCCTTGATTCTTATCACTTTCTTGAGGATCAAGATTCTTAATGAAATGAAGGGTGGGGAACAAAGGGTTTGGTAAGAGATGTTGTTGAGAAGTTGAGTTCAAGAATTGGAAATGGTTGATTTGTCTATTGGGGTCATGACTTGATGAATTCTCCATTGTTGTAAATGTAGACAATTGAGGATTATTAGTAGTAGTAGAAGTAGTAGAAGGGTAGAAATAAAGCTGATTTTCTACTTGATTTGGAAAGGTATTATTGCTCCCATATTGAGATAAAGACAAGTTTGAATAATTAGCCTCCAATTGGTAATAGGGATGATGATTGTAAGGCAAGGAACTTGTAAAAAGGCTAGGAAAAGAAGATTGATTTAAAATTGGGAAGAAATTTTGAGCTGTGATTTGAGAAGCATTATAATTAGCCTCAAGATTTTCTTGCACATTTGATGCTATCCACTTTTCCTTTTCACCTTGTGGGATGCCATATTTTGATCTATTATCCATCATATTTTGATCATCATTTCCATTGATTTTGATCCCTTCTTTCAAATATGAAGATGAATTTTGATTGAAGAAACAAGGCACAGATGATGATGATGATGGATTAAAAAACTGGCCTAAACTTCCTTGTGGGATTTGGAGAGGTGGCAATTTATCTATATCATTTTTAGTGGCTTCAAGTAGCCAATCTACAACCTTGCTTGGTTGGCTTAGGCCAAGTTTATCTTGAAGGCCATACAATTGAACTGCTGTTGGTACTGATAGCCTAATCCTTCTGTCCCTTAATCCTCTAACTGTACATACCTTGCTATGCCTATCCTTGCCTCCAAAAGACCTCGAAACACGTACGATTCTCGGATTCCTAAAGCCTCCCCATTGTGATCTTGAACTTGAGGAGGATGCTTTGTTGATGAGCTTGTTATCTGATTTGGGATCTCCCTCTTGCATTTCTTGATGACTTTGTTCCCTTGAATTCATTATCAAATTGCTTTCTTCATCACTAACCTGCAAAAAAAAAAAAAAAAAAAATTAAATAAATTTATTTAAATTAAAAAAAAAGAAAGAAAGTATTCTTAGTATTATACTATTACATTTCAGTTGTTTAATTTGACATAATTAAGCACAAGCATATTTCTTAGTTATTCATAAGGAATCAACTTTTAAATCTTGATACTATATAATATTATTAAAAACCTCTTTATATTAGCTGAAAAACTTCTCTAAATCATCATTTTTTTTGCCACCATTCATTATTGGGTACAATAATAATAAAGTATATTGCTATCCTACTAAACAATCATGTATTTACCTAATTATCTTTCCAACAGAAATTAATGATTTTACTAAAAATTGATCAGCAGGATAATGAACCAATGTTTACAAATATACAATAAGGATTCCAAAGCTAATTAGTATGTAGATGATTTAGGGCAAATGATGAAAAAAAAAACTTTTGATTCTTACATGCTTTGAAGCAATCTGAAGAGAGTACAGAAATTGTTGATAAAATCTCAGATTATTCAGATCTAACATGAAATCTAAAAGAATGTTATATGAAATGCAAAAACTTACTATTTATGGATTAACCTTGAAAGAAGTGGGAGAATTCTTTAGTCGAAATAAAGTCTTCTGAGCTCACAGCAGCATAAAAAAAAAAAAAAAGTAAAGGGGAAAGAATTTTTGAGTAAATTAAAACCTAATATATATATGTGCAGAGAGAATAAACTCAACAGAGAGAAGTTTTATTGTTTTGTGAAAGAAAGAAATCTCAGATTCTTACAATGTCATGTTGCATACTAAAGGTAAAGATAAAGGGAAGGGAAGAATGTGAACCATATGGCATCTATAGATGGTGATGTGTAGATTTGACATGTCTTTAAGAAATTTGGAAAATAATATGTACCACTTCTATGATTTCTATAAAATATAATATAATATGTACCACTTCTTTTTTTTCTTTTCTTATTCCTTTGTGCATTTGCCTAGGGCATTGTCAAGATATAATAAAAATGTTATTCAAACAACCGAATATTACGATGGATGTTGTCATGCCCACGCGGTATGTTATGTATTGTTATTGACGATGATCCAAATTGTCTGTGATGAAATTGTTGAAAAGAATTAATACTTAGGAACTTGACAGAAAAAGAAGAACTACAAGACATGCAATAAGTGTTGTCATTAAAAAGATTTTTCGTCCCTCATAATTTGTCACTTAAGGAAATAACAAAAATCTCTCTCAGGATACAATGGAGGTGTTTGATTCAAACAGTGATTTGTTCGAATCAAACCCGAGAACACTCAGAAATTTGTTCTGACGATGCTGCAAAACTTGAGAATGAATTTGTTTGTATTCTTGTGCCTTTTATAGGCCGAAGGTACCCCATACACGAAGTGAGATACTCCTACATGAAAGGCTAATGGACATCTCAGTTCAGCCAAACACTGCAACTCATGTCTTCATGAGGTGTATCCGTTCGCAGGTTCATGAATCTGAACAGATGCATGAATTCGATCTGATGCATGAATCCGAATCTGTTCAGCTAAGGGTGTTTAGCTTTCGAACCCCATTTCGTTGCAGAGGCATTAATCTGTATTATGGTGTTTGCGTTATGGTGAGGTTTATGGTCATTTTCTTAGAACTTTGCATTGAGGATCTTGTATTTTGGTATCTTTGGACATATCTATCGTCTTGTTAGATGTTGTTTTAAATAATAAAAAAATGTTGTTAAAGAAAATCATTAATCTGTACGGCAGTTCGTAAGCAAACGATTATAAAATATTTAATTTATGAAAAAATATCAAACAATTTCTCCCAATTTTTTTCAGAAAAAACATTTTTTATGTAAAAAAATAAATGAATGAAGGGGCTACATCACCTAATCTGATTGCTTACGTACCCTTTTGGGGATCAAGTCATCGTAGTTCATGTAGACGCGGACTAAGCATTATCGTAGGAAATTGTATATAAATGAAAGTAGCTTTTGGTTTTGAACTTCCACTTAGTGTAATTAGCTCAAAGTTTCATCAGGGTGCTATGGTGAACGCATCTTGAACCAAGGACCCCATCGTGATGTAACCGGAGTTATCACACATACTATTCCGATGAAAGAGTGCCTCTTTGTTCCAACGCATTAATGGTCATGCGTTATATCCCGAAATTCATGAGTGCTCTTGAGACGGTCTGTATCTCATAGAAAACGGCCTGACTTTAACACTCACATGGGTAAGTCCATTGAAAGTGATACCGCAAGTCACTTTCTCCAATAATAGGACTTATTAAGAACTATATTTACCCTTTACTATTCAGTATTTACTCACACTAGAGATTTCATGAATGAGATTTATCAAATACTCTAGTGTCTCATTCTAGTTAGACTTTAACTTGTAAGTACCCTTTGAACTTTGTTTATATTTCAAAACATAAGCAGGGTTCCCGTTAAGGGTAACAATGTTTCATAGACCTTAATCACATTCCTTTCGTTGTTTTTAAGGCTAACTAATGCTTGGTTATTCTTTGACTCTACATAGTCAACATAGATTACTTCTTGTTTAAGTAATCCATGAAGTAACTAATGTCTCAGACTAAGATGTTGTTGCTTACCATTGTAAGTCTTACTTGCTACTGAATACAAAGTAGCTTGATTATCACAATATATCATTACTGTTGGAGATGGCTTTTCCCACAAAGGAATATCAATCAATAAATTTCTCAGTCATTCTGTTTCTTTACTTGCATCTGCCAATGCAATAAATTCTGCTAACATAGTCGAATCTGAAAAACAAGTTTGTTTCTTCGAACAACAATATATTGTTGCACCTTCTAAAATAAAAATCTATCCGGTGGTGGATTTAGAATTTGATTCTATGTTATTCCAACTTGCATCACTTTACCCTTCAAGTACAACAGGCAACCCACAATATTGTAATCCGTAATCAATTGTTCCTTTCAAGTATTCAAAAGTCTGGAAATCGCATTCTAATGTTCTTTTCCTTCATTACTAGTGAAACGACTTAATATTTCAACTGCATATGCATTATCAGGTCTTATGCAATGCATAGCATACATAAGTCTTCCTATCACATGCATATTGTAATTGGTAATAGTATCTACCAGTATTTTTCATTAACTTGATACTAGGATCCATGGGTGTAGATGCAGGCTTATGGTCCATATGACCAAACCTTTTAAGGATATTTTCAATACAATGAGATCGATTTAATGATATAAATCCATCTTTCCTCATTATTTTTATCCCTAAGATCACGTTCGCTTCCCTCAAATCCTTCATATCAAAGCCATATTCCAATAATTGCTTGGTCTCCTTTATGAATTTCAAATTCGGACAAAAAGATGAGCATATCATCCACGTATAGGCAAACAATAATGCATGAACCATTTTTATATGTAGAGTAGATACAGTTATCAGCTTCATTGACTCTGAATCCGTTTTTCAGCATTACTTTATTGAAATTTTCATGCCATTGCATAGGGGCTTGCTTGAGACCATAAAGAGATTTGACCAATTTGTAAACCTTTTTTTTCTTGTCCCGGTAAAAGAAATCCCTTAGGCTGTTTCATATATACTTCTTCCTCTAAATCACCATTTGGAAAAGCCGTTTTCACATCCATTTGATGGACAACTAAATTGTGAATCGTGGCAAGAGACTACAACACACGAATAGATGATATCCGTGCCACTGGATCTTATGTATCATAGTAATCTATGCCATGACACTGTTTAAAAACTTTAGCCGCTAGCCGGGCAACTTCTTCTTGAAAATCCATGTACAACCGATTGATTTAAAACCACGAGGTAAATCTATGAATTTTGATTTGACATGATTGATCTCATTTCATCATTGATTGCTTCTTTCCAAAAAAAATAGCATCACGTGATGAAATGGCTCCTGAATATGTGACAGGATCATTATCATCATGGATCATTAACTTGGTTTGGTGTGCAATAATATTTACATCACCTTCCAGTAAATATGTCAGAAATTTAGGACCAAATGATTTTTCTGTCCTTTGTCTTTTACTTCTCCTTGGTTCTAAATCTAATTGTGGTTCCACCAATGTATCATCAAGTGATTCATCATGAACTCTCTTAAGAATGCCAGGAACGCCATTCTTTCCAGATTGCACAAAAGACGACTTATATATACAAATGTTCAATAAATTCAGCATCATTTGATTCGATAATTTCACAAGACTTTAATTTTAGAAATCTATAAGAAATACTATTCTTTGAATAACCTGTTATAAACACACAGAAGAGACTTGCAGTTTATGAAAGATAAAAGACAGATAGCAATGCAAACGTAAGGAATGGCGGAATTGATAAAACACAGAAACAAAGAGAACACAGTGATTTAACATGGTTTTCGGCGTTGTGCCGACTACTCCACAGACAGAAAAGAATATATATTATTATGCACATAATTACAAGGTTTTCACAAGTATGTGAACAACACTCTTGAAAGACACACATTGCATTTATTAAAACATTGGTATTTATAGGCACAAATCCCAAACCCTAACCGCCAAAGATCTTTGTCGGAATTCTCATAAATACCCCAGATGTGGACCCCAACTCCAGTTGTTATCCACCAGATGAAACTCAGCTTCAAACTGACTTTCCAGACTTGTAATGAACTGCTCAGATGTAGAACTCAACTATACTCAAGAAACTCAGCCAGATTAAGCGATGCGACGACTTGAAGAAACTCAGTTGCACTTCATCAAACTGACTTTCACAAAATAGAATATACTTCACTGACCATCATTCTCGGTCTCAGTTTTCACAGACGAGTTCCACAAGAATATTTATCAGTTTAGAGATCAAGTCACCAAAAACTGACAAATCTCCACCTTGACTTGAACTCTCATTCAACGTCACCAGATTGCATAATCAGATGTACTTGTACCAGATGCATTCGTCAATGCCAGAATGTATAGTACAAGACTTCTCCTCAGAATCCACTCAGTTCATCTGCCCTCAACTGAGTATCCAGATTTTAGTTTACAAGCTTTGAATATTCAGCAAGTCCAGACACAACTGAAACTTGCTCTACTGAACTGGTTTAGTGAACATATCAGTAGGATTATCCTTAGTGCTGAAATTTTTCACTACAACCCTCTTCTCATATGATACCTCACATCGATATGCTTGGTTCTCTCATGATGAACCTGATCCTTAGCTAGACAAAATGCACTCAAACTGTCACAATAAATCTCAACTTGATCCTGATGTAGCCCCAAATCACTGACTAGTCCCTTCAACCAGATACCCTCCTTGGCTGCTTCAGTAAGAGCCATAAACTCTGCTTCAGTAGTTGATAAATCCATTGTTTCTTGAAGAGTTGGTTTACAGCTGATAACTGAATTCCCTAATATGAAAACATAACCAGTCATAGATTTACTACTGTCCACATCACCCGCATAATCAGCATCACAGTATCATGTGATCAGTTCTTGAGTATCACCTCCATAAATGAGACCAACATCAGTTGTATCCCTAAGGTACCTGAACATTCTTTTCACAGCTTTCCAGTGTTCCTTTACTGAGTTGAGCCATAAACTCGCGACAACACTTGATTGCTCGAGAGCGAGATCAGGCCTAGTGCACACCATAGCATACATCAGACTGCCAACTGCACTAGCATAGGGAACTCTTGACATGTACTCCATCTCCTCGGCTGACTGTGAAGCAAAAACTGATAAATGAATATTTGATGCCATAGGAGTATCTAGTGTCTTTGCAGCTGACATGCCAAACTTTAACAAAATCTTTTGTATATAGCCCTGCTGAGATAAAAACAGTTTTTTCTGACTTCTATCTCTCCAGATCTCCATCCCAAAGAATTTCTTGGCTGCACCCAAATCCTTCATTTCAAACTCAGCACTGAGAAGATCTTTCAGATACTGAACATCAGACTTCTTCTTTGCATCTATCATCATTTCATCCACATATAACACAAGATAGATGTATGATCCATCTTCCGGCTGACTGTTGTAAACACAGCAATCATAAGGACTTCTGCTGTAACCCAACTGGATCCTGTAACTGTCAAACCTTTTACACCATTGTCTATGAGCTTGCTTCAGTCAATACAAGGACTTCTTCAACTTACACACTAGATCTTCCTTACCAGGAACTTGGAAACCCCCTGGCTGTGTCATGTATATCTCTTTGTCTACCTCACCATGTAGAATAGCCGTCTTCACATCTAACAGGTCAAGTTCTAAGTCCTGTTGTGCCACCATTGCTAGTAACACTCTGATTGAAGTATGTCTTACTACTGGTGAGAATATCTCATCAAAGTGCACCCCCTTCTTTCTGACTGAACCCTCTTGCAACCAAACGTGCCTTATACTTAACTTCTTCTGCCTCAGTCATCCCTTACTTCTTCTTGAAGATCCATTTGCAGGTAACAACTCTCATTTCAGCTGGATGTTTAACAAGATCCCAAGGTCTGATTCTTCAGTAATGTCTCTATTTCATCTCCCATGGCAGCAAGCCATTGAGATGCTTCTGAACATGTCACTTCTTCCCTGTAAGTAGAAGGTTCAAAACCATCCACTTCTTCTACAACTTGAAGTGCATATCCAACAATATCATCAAACCCATACCTCTTGGGAGGTAGCCCAACATTGGATCTTCTAGCTCTGCTGACTGCTATACTCTGCTGACCCACGTTCTCAGTTTGATGCTCAACTGACATTTGCTCAGCTAACTGGCTTGGATTCAGCTCTGGTTCAACAGCCAGATTAGATGAAAACTGACTTGGATAAGTTGATTATGGCGTTTCAACTGACTCCACCTGAAGCACCACCTTACTGTCAATTTTCTCAGTTTCAGCACTGGTTTCAGTTTCAGTTATCCTCCCCACTGATGAACTGAGCATAGAATTTTCATC
The DNA here is from genome assembly GCA_026214975.1 of Gentiana macrophylla. Classification (NCBI taxonomy): domain Eukaryota; kingdom Viridiplantae; phylum Streptophyta; class Magnoliopsida; order Gentianales; family Gentianaceae; genus Gentiana; species Gentiana macrophylla. Next base: position 19,643,124 of record CM047808.1, on the reverse strand, counting down.
AAAAACTGTATCTCTGCTGAGAATAACTCTATTTTCTATTGATGACCAAACTCTATAACCCTTAACTCCATCACCATACCCCACAAACACTCCTTTCATGGCCCTTGGTTCCATTTTCCCTTCACTTACATGATACTAAAGTGTGTTTCCAAATACCCTTAGAACTGAACAATCTGCAGGCTTACCTGACCACATCTCAACTGGTGTTTTGAGACTGATCCCTGTGTGAGGACTCCTGTTGATTAAGTAGCAAGCTATGGTTACAGCCTCTGCCCAAAATATCCTTGACAAACCAGCATGAGAAAGCATACATCTTGATCTCTCTAGAAGAGTTTCATTTAGCCTTTCAGCTACCCCGTTATGCTAAGTAGTATTCTTGATTGTGTGATGTCTGGAAAAACCCTTATTTATGCACAACTCATCAAACCCAGTCCAGCAAAATTTTAGACCATTATCTGTACGAAGCCTCTTGATCTTCTTCCCCAACTGATTTTCAACTAGAGCCTTCCATTGCATAAAGCTCTTGAATGCCTCACATTTGTGTTTCATCATCACCACCCAAGTCATCCTTGAATAGTCATCAATAAAGGATACAAAATATCTATGACCACTCAATAACTCAATCTTTAATGGCCCCCAACAATCAGAATGAATGTAATCAAGTGATGACTTTATGTTGTGTACCCCTTTTGAAAACTTGCTCCTATGTAGCTTCGCAAATACACAATGCTCACAAAAGTCCAGATTCTTGACCTTACATCTCCCAATAAGATCTTTCTGAGAAAGAACCTGCATCCCCTTTTCACCCATGTGACCAAGTCTCATGTGCCACAATTTTGTAAGCTGCGACTGATGAATCTCAGCTGATGCCACAACAGCAGAACCAGCAACAACTGACCCTTGTAATATATATAGAGTCCCTTTCTTGACTCCCTTGAGAACCTCAACTGAGTTTTTATAGACACTTAGCACACCGTTTTCCCTCTTAAAACTGAATCCCCTGCTGTCAAAAGAACTGAGAGATACCAAGTTTTGGGTCATTTATGGAACATGTCTAACTTCACTCAGTTTACAGAATCTTCCATCCTCTGTCCTCAACTGAACTAAGCCAACCTAACTACCTTGCAGACCTTGTTGTTTTCCATAGATATATGACCACCATCTATTTGCTGATAACTTGAGAACAACTCTCTGTGAGGGCAAATATGAAAGGATGCTCCAAAGTCCAGAATCCACACATCAGTTTGATGTGCTGACTCTTATGCCACATCAGCTGTTCCAGAACTATGCTCATATTGTTTCTTCATTTTTGGACAATTGGACTTCCAATGTCCCTGCTTCTTACAGTAATTGCAAACATTTGTGGATTTAGGGCCTTTGGACATTGTCTTCTTGGAATTTTTCTTCCTAGACTGACCATGCTCCTTTCCACTATTGCAACTGACTATGAGTCCAGCAGCCTGATTGTCTGCCCCAGCTGCTTATGTCTTAGCTCCCTGGCATGTAAAGCTGACCTTCAATCCTCTAAAGCAACTGTATCCTTCCCAACTATGAAGGACTGCACAAAGTTCTCATAGGAAGCTGGTAATGAAACCAGCAAAATCAAAGCAACATCTTCATCCTCAATCTTAACATCAATATTCCTGAGATCAAGTAATATTGTGTTAAGCTGATCAAGATGATCTCTCAATTGACTCCCCTCATGCATCCTCAGGCTGAATAGCCTGTGCTTCAGCAGAAACATGTTGGTCAATGACTTAGTCATATACAGGCTTTCAAGTTTCAACCATAACTTGGCAGCGGTGTCTTCCTCAGCAACTTCTGTGATAACATCATCAGACAAGAACAACATGATGGTTGAATGTGCTTTCTCCTCTAGACTTGCTTAATCTACAGAACTGGCATCCCCCTTATCAAATAAAGGAGTCCAGAATCCTTGTTGCTTTAACAAGGCTTGCATCTTGATTTGCCACAAACTGAAGCTGTTCCTCCTTGTAAATTTATCAATCTTCACGTTCATTACTAGCATCCTTCTAGTTAAAGAACAAACATTTGATCACAAAATCCTAGTACCAGTCACCGGTCTTGGTGAAGATCAACTATATTCACCTGCAAGCTCCTGAATCTTGAACCTGACTCTCTGATACCAGCTTATTATAAACATGTTGGTCCCTTGGAAAGGCTAACACAAGTTTAGAGGGGGTGAATAAACTTGTCACCAAAAACTAATCTTGAGTGGAAAAGCCCACAGAATCGAAGTTTCTCTCGAAACTCAAAGCGATCTTGATTCGATTTTGTTCTGTCCCCTTAACTTGTGCGGAGTTCAGTTAGCTCAACTGAATATAAGTCAATGCTGACTTATATTTAGTCTTCTTAACTGGCAGCGGATAAATATTAGCCTTTAGTGCAATAGGTGTGTCAGTTAAGTTCTAAGACTCTCTATGTATCAGTTCTGTGCTGACTCAGTGTCTAGTGTTTGTAGAGTGATAATGCAATAAATAAAACAAACACAAATGCATAAAGTAAATCAACACAAGATTTGTTTATGGAAGTTCCGGGTGGTGTAATCCCGTACGTCTCCCCTTCTCCTGTGGCGTAGGAGGTATCACTAGAATAATGAGATAACCGTTACAAAATCCTAGCACTATGACAGTCCTTCACAACACCCTAGTTTCACTGTCTACACAAAATGAAGAAAGGTGAGATTGCTCTCTTCATCCTGCACACTGATCTTTCGGAGGTGGAATTGCTCCTTCACCAGCTCACCACTAATACCAACACACAGTCTTCAGACTGCACCAACAGCTGTGGCAACCAAGTTGCAACCGTATGAAGAAAGGTAGAATTGCTCTCTTTAAACTATGCACAACCAACCCTTTTTCACAAAGGTTAGGTTTAGAATTAATCAAGGATTAATTCAGTGAGCTGTTTGATTCTTCTGGATCTGACTTTGTAGCTCCAAGATGCCTTCTTTCCCCCTTAATGGGTTACTGGATCTTTCTTTGAAATCTTTAAGGCAATTCCGTTGGCTTCCCCTTTTTCTAGGTATATCTGATTTTGTGGATCTGGATTTGGATCTTAGAATATATGCTTGTAAATCTCTTTTTCTGATCCTCCTCACTCTGCCTTCAAGTGATTTTCTTTGTATTTATAGGGGTGATGTAACGGTCACTAGCTCTTGTAGCCGTTACACGCCGTTTAGCTTAACGTTCACATATACGATCTTTGTCGTGTTGTCGAGTTCAAATTTAACAAGGCTTTAACTCGATTTTACGCTCTTCTTCAAAAGCGAGTACCTTGTATACTTAATATCGACTTCAATTGACTAAGTCGAGTACACCAATCGATTTCTTCTTATCCAAGCAAGCGATAATCTTTGTCCTTAAGATTATTCGATTTTACATGATCTATAATCGAGTTTGAGTCACCACAGACTTGCTCGAATCGACTTATAGTCACGACTTAATCGACTTCTAAGCGAGTTTGACACCTCGGTTCTTGATTTTCAGAATCGAGTCTGTGTCCTCGAGTTCTTGATCTTCTAGATAAGCCAACTGAGTCTGTGTCCCTCAGCGAACTTATCTTCTTCAGTTCTAGCATAACTGAGTTTGAACCCTCAGTTCTTCATGTGTATAAACAGTTTTCTTGCTATAACTCAGTTTTCTTGTTGTGACTCAGCTGTTCGCCTACTTCCTATTCTATTACAATGCTTGTCTGAAGTAACCTATACAAAGTTCAGACTCTAGATAGAACTTATACATTTATCTCTAGACCATTTCTTGCTTCTACTTTCATTATGCACTATAACAGTTAGTTACGACTTCATCATCATGGGTTGTAAGTGATTTGTCTAATTTCGTGACGAATCATCATCAAAACATAAATAATATTTCCAACAATTTCCCCCTTTTTGATGATGTATCATAACCCTCCCTAAAAGCAATAATAAAAGAATAGTGCAAGAAATCATAACAAAACAAATAACAAACTAGAACAACCAAGTTTATTACAAGATTCAAAATGAAACAAACTGAGTTAAAAACTGAATAGATTACATCTTTTCTTTTTCAAGTGCTATTATCTTTTCTCCGAGAAAGATGCTTCTCCTAGTTTCCAGAAGTCTTCTTTCTTTTCCTTCTTCAACTTATTCGTCATCTCTAGGTTTGATCTCTCAGATATTCACTGATCAAGCGATTTGCTTCTTCATTGTTGTTGTTTCTGAGCTTGATCAGTATTTCTTTAATTTCCTCTTCCATCAGCTTTTCTTCTTCATCCGAAATGAGATTAGGTTCTTTTTCAGTTTTTCTTTCTGGTTCCTTTTCATCTTCTCTTTCTGGTTCAGCTTCCCCCTTAGTTCTTGTCTCTCCTGCCTTTAATCGTTCTTTCAGTCTGATACAGATTGCAAGTCTCTTCCTTATATTCAACACAACTTTGACTGCGGTTTCTTCATCTTCTTCAGTCCTTGTTTCTGTGAAGGTCTCTTCTGCAGTTAATTCCTCAATCAGACTATCAGCTTATTCTTCGTTGAGTTGAGTGGTTAACAGATCGGCGTTTATCTGTTTGTCTTGTTCTTCCATCAACTGTTTGGCAAGGAATTCTTTATCTGTTTCAGCTTTGGCATCGCTTCCACCAGTACCAGCTTCATCCTTAACTTCATCACCAACTTTATCTTCCCCCTTGTTTGAAGATAAGCGATAGCAATCTTCAAATAATCTACGAAGGGTGATGAGGTTAGAGTATTCAAATAGACCTGAGAAATGAGATCTTCCAATTAAATCATGTAGATCGAAAAGCTTCTGCTGTAGGGTGTGCATTACGCCTTCAATGATTTCATCCACATTTTTCCTTCTTTCAACTTCTGTTTCTTGATGCTGAGATTCTTCAATTGTCAATTTGCTTGTATATGAACTTGTGATGAGGACCCAGTTTCAGGATAATAAAAATGAGTATCATGAACTGTCAATTCCTTTTCATACTCAGTTTCACAAAATTCTGCATCTTCCACAGCTTCTCTCTGTCTTTCAGTGTATTCCCCATACAGCTTAGTTGGAGATTCACTAACTTCAGTTTCATCAACATCATCATCTTCTTTAATTTCTTCATTTTCTTCATCTTCACTTTCTTCAGATTCATCAGACTCACTCCCTTCGCTTTCTTCAGTCTCATCCTCAATTTCAATTACATCCTCAGTTTCAGTTTTCTTAGCTTGAAACTTGTTCCACATTATTTTCTGTCTTCTCAGAGTTCTGTCATCCAAACTTACCGTCTCACTTGAACTGGAGTCTGAAACTTCACTCCATTCTTTTTCTTCAATGATTTTTCTTTTCTTTGTCCCGGTGGACACTGATTTGAGTTTTGCTTTGGTTTCTGTGACTTTTGAGATGGAGAAATGATCTAGTATCCTTTGCACTAGATAAGTAAATCCCTTTTTCAGTAAGCACATTTCTCTAGTGTCCTTTCTTCCTTTGACTCTTTCTTTTTCGTCTGAAATTTGTTTTATCAATTGATTGATAATAAATTTGTTCCAATCAAATCTCTCTTCAAACCAAATAGCATATATCAACTTCATTTTATCTGATGAGAGAGTGTAGAAGTTTTGAACATGACCAATGACGTTTCTGGTAAGAAGTATCGTCAAGATTGCGAATTCTCTTTTCTGTTGATAGATGGAGCCAATGAAATTTTTCTCCTTCTTGTTGATTGCAGTGACACTCCAAAGTTTGTCTTTTTCTTCATTCCCAAAATTGAGAGATGAAGATCCTCCGATTATGTCTAACCCGAAGACAAGTGGACGACAAATGTTCATCAACGAAGAAAGCTTTTATCTTGAGCGATCGTTTTGAAGCTTTTTCCATTGTTGATGACTTCGGCATTCCTGTAGAAATCTCTGATGCCATCTGGACACAAAGTAATGACCTTTGTATCAATCAGGTTCTCCAATCCTCGAATCTTTTTGATCTTCTGTGCAATTTGGATTGAAAGAGTGGAGTTTGAGAATTTTTGACAAAATTCGTCCAGGCTTGTAGTGATTCCTTCATCAATGTTGTAATGATCCATTGATTTCTGATTTGTGAGATCTGGGGGTGGAATCTTGAAAGTTTTGAAGATGATTGAACAAGATTTCGTCAAGATTGCGTATATCAATCGTTTTCAAAAATGAGAGTCGTGTCACAATCAATGGGATTTTGTAGGGATGAGCTTCTACTTTTCCTCCCAGATTGACACGTGGCTTCGAGTGATTTGTTATGTCAGTCCAAACATCAGATGGTAGCTGGAAAGTTTTCTGCTTTTGACCAATTTGTCCTTTATCAGACTTTGTCTTCTCAGTTTTGTATAGAAGTCAGTTTTCTAAGGATTTTGCAAACTGACTTTTCCTGCAAAACAGTTTAAGTTTTCTTCGGTACCCATACCTTTTTGGGTCCGGCTGAGTTAGTTACTGAAGTATTACTTTCAGTTTCTTTGTTGAGAGAATTAAGCCTTCTCAACTCTTTTCTGGATAGACCATTACGCTCAATCTTAGTTGATTTCACAAGGATTCTTTTAGATTTAACATTTTTAGTTTCCTTGTGTAATCCACTAGATCTTCCAGTATCTTGATTTCTAAAGTTTATACTTTTTGAAGTCTCAAGACTGGGTAGGGGTGGGGGATTATCATTGCTTTTTTCAAATTTACTAGACATTAATCTTTCAGCTAGGTTTGACACCTCAGTTTCAAGAAACTCATTCCAAACTTTTGCTTTGTCAAGTTCCATGTCTTTCAATTTTAGTTCCAATGTAAGCTTTTTAGTTAACTTGACAAGATCAGAGTTTCTCAGACTGAGTTTAGCAGATGAAAACTGATTTGAAGAATGTACCTTTCCTTGATGATTTGATGCTGTTTAAGGATTTGAATGTACACTCTTTTGTTGCTATGATGAATCTTCTATATCAACAACCACTTGCAACAACTTCTATCCTTCTTCTTTTGAGAGATCTCTTAGTGATGGAACTCCTCTGGATTCGTTAATATTAACATTGAAGTTTGTATCCACATCATCACTGAGTTGAGGTTCTGGATTTGTATGTGAATTTGTCGCACTGAACCTTTCAATCATTTGATCCTGAAAATCAGATATACTTTGCAAGCAATTAGTCAGGGGGTGAGTAAGCCAACTTCTAGTTCTAGATGTAGACATTGAAACTAAGTGTTTTACAACTGATACAGTGAAGGGTCTTCAACAACTGGATGTTTTGAACAAATAAATGATGAACAGTTATCTCCTTGAGCAGTAACAATTCAGATCTCTTCCAAAAGGAAGATTTGCTCCGATACCAATTGTTGGTATCGGAAACAACTGAACCTAGAAGCGGTAAATGATTTGGATCACCTTTAAAAGAAGGAACCGCTCCGATACCAATTGTTGGTCCCTTGGAAAGGCTAACACAAGTTTAGAGGGGGGTGAATAAACTTGTCACCAAAAACTAATCCTGAAGTGGAAAAGCCCACGAGGCGAAGTTTCTACGAAACTCAAAGCGATCTTCGATTCGATTTTGTTCTGTCCCCTTAACTTGTGCGGAGTTCGATTAGCTCAATCGAATATAAGTCAATCTTGACTTATATTTAGTCTTGTTTATCGGCGGCGGATAAATATTAGCCTTTAGTGCAATAGATGTGTCGATTAAGTTCTAAGACTCTACATGTATCGATTCTGTCTTTGACTCGATTGTACAGTGTTTGCAGAGTGATAATGCAATAAATAAAACAAACACAAATGCATAAAGTAAATCAACACAAGATTTGTTTATGGAAGTTCCGGGTGGTGTAATCCCGTGCACGTCTCCCATTCTCTGTGGCGTGATGAGGTATCACTAGAATAATGAGATAACCGTTACAAAATCCTAGCACTATGTGATCCTTCACAACACCCTAGTTTCACTTGTGTACACAAAATGAAGAAAGGTGAGATTGCTCTCTTCATCGCACACTTGATCTTTCGGAGGTGGAATTGCTCCTTCACACGACTCACCACTAATACCAACACACAGTCTTGATTGCACTAACATATTGTGGCAACCAAGTTGCAACCGTATGAAGAAAGGTAGAATTGCTCTCTTGAACTATGCACACCAACCCTTTTTCACAAAGGTTAGGTTTAGAATTAATCAAGGATTAATTCGGTGAGTTATTTGATTCTTACGGATCGACTTTGTAGCTCCAAGATGCCTTCTTTCCCCTTAATGGGTTTTTGGATCTTTCTTTGAAATCTTCAAGGCAATTCCGTTGGCTTCCCTTTTTAGGTATATCGATTTTGTGGATCTGGATTTGGATCTTAGAATATATGCTTGTAAAGCTCTTTTTCTGATCCTCCTCACTCTGCCTTCAAGTGATTTTCTTGTGTATTTATAGGGGTGATGTAACGGTCACTAGCTCTTGTAGCCGTTACACCTGTCGTTTAGCCAACGCGTTCACATATACGATCTTTGTCGTGTTGTCGATTCAAATTTAACAAGGCTTTAACTCGGTTTTACGCTCTTCTTCAAAAGCGAGTACCTTGTATACTTAATATCGACTTCAATTGACTAAGTCGAGTACACCAATCGATTTCTTCTTATCCAAGTAACTGATAATCTTTGTCCATAAGATTATTCAGTTTTACATGATCTATAACTCGATTTGAGTCACTATAGACTTGCACGAATCGACTTATAGTCACGACTTAATCGACTTCTAATCGAGTTTGCCACCTCGGTTCTTGATTTTCAGAATCGAGTCTGTGTCCTCAGTTCTTGATCTTCTAATAAGCCAACTCAGTCTGTGTCCCTCAGCGAACTTATCTTCTTCAGTTCTAGCATAACTGAGTTTGAACCCTCAGTTCTTCATGTGTATAAACAGTTTTCTTGCTATAACTCAGTTTTCTTGTTGTGACTCAGCTGTTCGCCTAGTTACTATTCTATTACAATGCTTGTCTGAAGTAACCTATACAAAGTTCAGACTCTAGATAGAACTTATACATTTATCTCTAGACCATTTCTTGCTTCTTCTTTCATTATGCACTATAACAGTTAGTTACGACTTCATCATCATGGGTTGTAAGTGATTTGTCTAATTTCGTGACGAATCATCATCAAAACATAAATAATATTTCCAACAAAACACACAGAAGAGGCTTGCAATTTATGAAAGATAAAAGACAGATAGCAATGCAAACGTAAGGAATGGTAGAATTGATAAAACACAGAAACAAAGAGAACACAGTGTTTAACGTGGTTTCCGGCATTGTGCCGACTACTCCACGGACAGTAAAGGAGATATATTATTATGCACAGAATTACAAGGTTTTCACAAGTGTGTGAACAACACTCTTGAAAGACACACATTGCATTGATTACAACATTGGTATTTATAGGCACAAATCCCAAACCCTAACCGCCAAAGATCTTTGTTGGAATTCTCATAAATACCCCAGATGTGGATCCCAGATCTAGCTGTTATCCACCAGAAAAAACTCAGCTTCAAACTGACTTTTCAGACTTGTATTCAACTTCTCAGATGTAAAACTTCGGCTATACTTCAAGAAACTCGCCAGACCAAAATCGATCACGACTTGTAAGAAAACTTCGGTTGCACTTCATCAAACTGACTTTCACAAAACTGAATATACTTCACTGAACTGACCAACAATCTCAGTCACAGTTTTCACAGATTAGTTCCACCAGATTATTTATCAAATCAGAGATCAAGTCACCAAAAGCTGACATAGCCTATAAAAACACATTTATAAGTTTTACTACCTAACTTAGTAATCTCAGGTTTTGCTTTTCTTACGTAAGCAAGACATCCTTAGACCTTTAGACGACTAATATTAGGTATCCGATTAAACCATAACTCATAAGGAATTTTACTATTTTTTCCTTCAGAATCCAATTAAGAACACCATTGATCAGATAAACCAGAACTAATTAACATGCAATTTACCATATCTATTAAGGTTCGGTTTTTCCGTTCTGCCACTTCATTCGATTCTGGTGAATACAGTGGAGTAAACTCATGGACAATACCATTTGCCTCACAAAAAATTATTAATTCTGTTACTTGGTATTCTCCACCTCTGTCAGATTGTAAAACCTTAATTTTCCAGTTCAATTGATTTTCAACTTCTGCTTTAAAATTTTGAAATTTACTTAACACTTCGTCTTTACTTTTCAGCAAATACACATATGTATATTTTGAGAAATCATCTATAAAGATCACAAAATACTTATGTTCTCCTCATGAAACTTTGCTATGAAAATCAGAAACATCTTAGTGTATAAGTAATTCAGTTGTGTGCTCTACAGATTTATGTGGTTTACATGTCATTTTTCCTTGAACACATATATCACATTTGTCAACAATATCATGTGTGCATTTTGAAATAATGCCTAGGTTATGCATGTATTTGACAGACTTGTAATTTACGTGTCCTATTCTAGCTTGCCATAAAGATAAGGAATCAACAACATAAGCAAAGTTATTTTTATTACATTCATCTTAATCATTCCATTACAAGAATAGCCTTTAGCAATAAAAAATTGTTTTAGATACAATATGGTTATCAGATTCATAAATAAGCTTGAACCCTGCCTTGTTGAGGCAATCTCCAGAAATCAGATTCTTCATCATCTTGGTCCATGGTTTTGCGGTTTTTGTTCCCTGATTCGTCAAGCTAAAACATAGATCATAAATTTGAGAGAGATGACCCCTTATAAGGGACTTCAATGTGGGAAAGAAACATGTGCCCCGGATGGGGGCAAGAAACGCGAGACAATTAGAGCTCATGCCATTATGAGAGATAATCATGGGGCCATTATCTTGGCAGTTACTATTGTGGAGTAATGTTTGTTACACGTACGGAGAACCCATTTGATGGAGAGCCGATAATGTATGAGTTTGAGGTCGATCTATTACAAAGGACCTAGGTGAACTGGAACCAGGTCAGTAAAGAGTACTCCCGCACTGAGCTAAGATGATCTCGAGCGAAGTCTTATGATATGCAGTCACTTTTGATCCGAGGCCATATGTTGGCCCGTCTTAGGAGAACACTCGATTAAGTCTTGTGATTCCACCTATATGAGGTGGGGTCATACCCATGTCAGTTATGTTTTGTTGTTCTTTGTTACGTTTTGTAACACCCCGTGGTACCTTGCTATGGTTAAATAAAGCTTGTTGAGTCACTTGTTGTGACATTCCTTTGTACCAGTAGCTAACTCAAGATATTAGGTGCCATAATTTTTTGAAGATGTTAGTGCCATAACAAAATTATCACAGTAAATGACATATCACACTTTTACATCATTGATTCAGATTGGACATTGATCAATAAATATGTCATACACTATATATGGTAATTGTGTAAATGTGTGATATGTTGTCAATCCCCCTACTTTCTAAAAAAATTGGAGTGAGTCATCTGAAATAACCTCAACCTTCCGGTCTGTTTCTTTCATAAGATTGCTTGTAGATCAATTTTTTGTTGATTGTAGTACGGTTCTTGATGCTCTCTTGGATATGGAATGTGAATCCTTTACTTGTGAATAATTTATCTTGAATCAGAACTTAGCAGACTTTGTAGATTTTATGGCTTGTGCAACGGTAACAATCATGATGATGGAATTGTCAAAAGTGTCAAGTCTTGTGGATTGACAGAGGAAGCTTTAGGTGAGCAGATGGTTTATTTGTCTAGTAGTACTGCAAATAGATCAATATATGCTATTGTTGAAGGAGAGGTTGTGAGTGATAAGCACATTGATTCAAATGATGATGTGGGTGCATGTTTTTTGTGGATCAAAGCATACAAGCCTGGCTAATTGTAATCCCTCTTGATTGGATATGATGGCTTGTACGAATGAACTTATGATCAATAAGATCGAGATCCCGCTTCCCTACACCAATTAGGAAGTGAAGCACTTTTTGGACCCACTAGAGTCTTCCTTAAAAGGACCTCTTTCTCGAAACAAAATGGTCACAAAAATTTCTTTCATGCAAGATTGCTAAGCCTTTAGGGGTATCTTTAGAGGGTCGTAGTCATTTATCTAAGTTCATGCTCCTCAAAGGCTGGAGCATAAGTTTCAAAGAGTGTTCTTCCACCGCTAGTGATTTGATGATCATCGCCATGGGCTTAGGTCTTATGATCAAAACTCTGCACAACACAATTTTAACAAATTCTGTAATGAATTCGGTGTTACCTTTGGTTGATTAGGACATGGTGTTATGACGGATGGAGATAACTTCAGATGCAAGAAATAGAAACAGATGCAATCAAACGTAAATAATCAAAGGAGATAACAGAAAACAAGAAGAACACAGATTTAACGTGGAAAACCCCTCTCAAAGTGAGAGAGATAAAAAACCACGGGCAGAAAAGAGATCTTTATTATTATGCACTGAGTTAAAGATTTCACAAACACAGACAATGCAACAACAACTGTATTTATAGGCACAAATCCCTAAACCCTAGCCGCAAGGAATCTTTGTCTGATACGCCATAAATACCCCTACATGTGTCCTCCTTTTAATGACACTATATAGCTGTCACATAACAGAAATAGCAGATGTGGGACCCTGCTGTATTCCAGTCTCAGCAGACTTCACTCTGCTGACAGAAGCCTCAGTAAACTCCATCATACTGATGTACAAAATTGAATACACTTCTCAGCTGTCCATCCACAGCTGAGTCTTCAGATTGGTTCCACTAGATGTAGAGTTTAAGTCACTTTACTAACACATGGGTTGGTGCAAACTTTGTTTTAAGGCTTAGTTGTGTTAAGTGCTTATAGTAGCTTAAGGGCTCTCTGGTCATTTGTCTCTTTGGTGTTGTTTTTGCTTGGCATCTTTTCTTTTGTTTGGTGATGATATTTATGCATGGTAGGGAGATTTTGGGTTTTTGGCTCTTGGTGAGTGGGTAGCCTCTAGGTGAAGTTTTGTGCTTTGGTAGTTCGGATCGAGAGTTCTCCGGCAAGGCGATGTTGTTTTTCGAACCTATGTAATTTTTTGTAGCTTAAAAAACATCTTGCTACTTAAGTCTTTTTGGATTAGATGCACTAGTGAAATATATCACTTAAGATAAACTCTATTGTCTAGTGCAATGCTTGGGAATTGTTATTTGGGCCGGGTTCAAAAGAGTTTTGTATTATTCACTATATTGATATAGTTCTTTTATTCTCGTGGATGTAAGTTTGTTGCCACATAAATTTGGTGTCTTATCTCGGTTTTAATTTTCCTTCTTCTCTTAGTTGTGTTTCTATTATTTCCGTTAAGCGTTATTGCACGGAATTCGGTTCCTAACAAACTGCATCAGAGCATGATTGTCCGAGTTTTGGAAAAATTTCATCTTGGAAAAAACAGAAAAATTCTTTTAATAAGTTTGACCGGTGAGTCAACTTTCAGATATGTTAGCTTAAGATAGAGGTATCGATGTTTTCTTACTGGGGAATAAGGAGGTTTCAAAGAGGAGATTGTTAAGATGCAGGTTTCCATTCAAAAAAATCAATTTTCAGAGACAATTATCATTAGTTGTTCCAACAATGCGTTGATTGGTTTGGCTTTTGTGAGTTGTTGAAGAAGATGAATTAACATTACTATTTTTAGACGTAGGCTTTTGTCTCAATATGGAGATTCATTAAGACGTACCTCTTTGACAATAAGCTAGCCTTTTAGTTCAAGTATGGTCATAAATTGTATTGTATTAGATGCATCTGTAAGATGCCTTACTTAATATAATCTATATACATTGCATGTATTCAGATTTTTATATCATAGTTACTTGGGTTTCATAAGGGTATTTTAATTTTTTTTTTGTTTTTCTTTTTTGTATTCTCCGCTATATTCACATTGCCCTCTTTTGCCCGTTGATATATGTTAGTTGAGAAAATCACGTAAATTTGGTGTCTCGTTGTATATTTATTTTTCTTTCTCTTTTATATACTGTGGTACTATCACTAAGAGCTAAAGTTCAGAGTTATGTTTCCTAAAATTGATCATGTTCTTGTGACACTAACACTAGTTACTTACTCTACCTATTAGTCGATGTAATTCAAAAAAATATTTTTAAAAAACAAAATCAATTAATAACAATATATAAAGAATCCACTCAAAAAAATAATAATAATAAACAGAAAAAAAAAAACAATATTCTCCGTATAAAGAAAACAAATCCAACATCTCATGTCCAAAAAGATCTAGAAAATATACCTAAACTATAAAATAATGAGATCTTGAAAGAGATAGATATCCCTACTCAAAACATACTCAATATATACCACAAAATAACCAGATCTTGAAAGGAAAAAATGTAAAGATTATTCACATTTTAATGGGTGCTTAATTAAGTTGGACTTTCAAATTAACCTGGACCATCCTACACACTCTAGCCTGGGGAGAGATGACACTTTATTTTTTATTTTTTTGAAACTGATGACACTTTATTTTAATTTTAGCAAAAGCTATTTATGTTTGGGCAATAAATGAAACTCTGCATTATAAACCTTGCTCCTTCCGTTCATATTTAACTGTCATAGTTAATGTTAAAGGTGTGAATTCTTTAACCTTGTGGAACATATATTAAGATGAATAGTTAATGTTTTGACTTAACATCAAAATAACAATAACACCCCTTGAATATAATTAATGCAATGGTATTTTCAATCTCTCACCCATTAACAAATTAGGGTAATTGTAGAAAAATACAATAAATAATACTTTAAAAATATAACTACGATAGATGAAAAAAAATATATTTTGATTTTGGAAATTGCGACAGTTAAATAGAAACGTGAGAGTGCTAAAGAACCAAAATACAGCCGAGGTTTATTTTTTTTAATTGTTTCTATGATTAAAGGGTGCATTTAGTGTCTCTTTTCTTTCGAGTTACTCCATCCGTTCCAAATTGTTTGAGACTTATTCCTTTTATTAATATCCCAAAACAAGTCCCACAACTAATATTTAAATTAAAAATTTATTCTTAAATTCTAAAATGCCCACATAACTACATTTATTAAAAATATTAAGCACAATAAAAGAGGAATATAATTGTAAAGTAGCTATGTTTTTAATGACTAGACAAGCCAATAAATGATGTCCCCTTAAATTTTTAGAATTCCAAAATGTCTCAAATAAATTGGGACGGAGGGATTAATAAATATAAAGAAATTGTTCAATTTTACTCGTGGATATGCATCGGTCGAATTGTATTATTCACTATAAAGATATTGCTTCATTTTATTTTTCTTTCTTTTCTTTGTTTTTTTGTTATTGTCATTAAGGGCCTAAAACATGAAGTTGGTTTCCTAATTACAAACATATACACTTATGTCTGCTTTATCATTGCACATTCTAATATTCTATCATGTGATGCATTATTTCATGTAAACGATATTTTTTTCTTCTTTTTCACTTAATACATCGCTACTCACATTTATATGATAGTTAAGTTGCAGCAAAATGGATTTCAAGGTTGTGGTGTGGTGTTGCTCAATCAGCTTATTGTTATCAGCCACGTCATGAAGGGACCAATATATATAATATATTAAAAGCTTACAAATAGGACCACATGTAGTTGAAGTGAGATTGCATGACTTTTTAACATTTTCTTTAAGTCTCAAATCTTACTAAATTGAATGTTAAGTGACTTCTCCCAATAAGAAATAATATATATAGAGAGATATATATACACAAACGAGAAAATCGGAAATCAAGCTCATGTAAGGACCTGATTTGTAAATCAAATTATGTCAGATTTCATATTTTTTTTGTTCAGGTAGTACGTGTAAATTTCACGTTTTGAAAAAGTGAAACGTGCAATTGGAATATTGGCCAAACGGCTTCAAAGTGTGCAAATTTCTCTGTCTCTGAGACAAAAACGGTAAAACTTTCACGTTTTGAAGGTTTCTATGAGGAAAATTGGCCAAACGCAAGGGCTCAGAACGAGAAAATTTGCACGGTTTGAATTGGTTTGATCAATATTCTAACTACACGTTCCGCTTTTTCAAAACGTGGAAATTTTCCCTTTTCGGACGCAAAATGTCGAAGATAATTTAGGAATTATCTAAAATATATTATTTGTGTATTTATTTATTATGTGACTTGTTGGCCAAGTTGATCCAGACCTATATATTTCATTGATATATAGGCCTGGATCAATTTGGCCAACAAGTCACATAATAAATAAATACACAAATAATATAATTTTAGATAATTCCTAAATTATCTTCAACACAAAACGTAGAAATTTCCACGTCTGACATAACCTGATTTCCAAATCAGGTCTTTATGTGGACCTGATTTCTTATTTTCTCTATACACACACTTCTCAATTTTACGTTGTGTTTGTATTCAAAGTAATTTTGGTTCCACGACATATTGCCATAACAAAGTTAGATACTACATCCGTATCGATTTTTCTGACTCAGTTATTAAAATGTTTTGTTCCATTTTATGTGATGTAATATCTTTTTTAATGCAACATTTATTATTTTTTTACTTGTTTTACTCTTATTATTACAATTGAAGATATAAAAAAAGGTTATATTAATTATATCCATTGACTTGTTAGTCATTTCCTTGTAAAAATCAATGTATTAACTCTTTTCTTTAGTATTCGTGATTTTATCAACCACGTCATATATATTGGAAAAGAGGGAGTATTAATTTATTTTATTAGGGAGAAACTTTTCACACCTATATGTTATCCTGATCGAATTCGAGTAAGGAAATAATTATTATTCTGACCGACGTTGAGTCAGGATGTTGGTTTTTCTTAGACTCAATATTGGTCAGAAAACACAATTGAATTTCCTAACTGACATTTGGTCCGTAAACTAATTAACATCCTATCCAATCGAATTTGAGTCAGGCAATAATTTATATTTTGACCAAATTTGTGTCGAGATGTTGGCTTCTACTAGACTCAAATATTAAGAATTTTTTAGATGTGAGAAAACTTCACCTTTTAATATCATTTATCATAATGACATATTAATTTATAATATGGGTTTTATAATAATTAATGCTTCATAAAGTGTGTTGCCTAACTTTTTTTCGGAACTATCATTTTTTGGTATTTAACTTGGAATGGTAATAAGCATACAAAAGTGGGTTATTGTTAAATTGTAGATACGATTCAATCTAATAAACTCTCATGGAGCTATATTTGTAGCTTACAATGTAGGGGATGCTCTATTATGACTTTAGTTTATTGTCAACAGTACCCATTAAATGTAAAATAAAATAAAAAATTATGTCATGCACGTAAATACTTATAACCAGTTTGTTCTCATATTAACATTTCTAAACACTACATGATCAAATTTATTTTTCGTGTGTTCTAATTATAAATAATGACATTGTTTAGTCAAAAAAATAATGACATTGTCACTATTACTTTAACACGTCAAATTTTATGAGCCGATTATAAGTGTATATTTTAAATAAATCTCATATCATTAGGAGATAATTTTCCTAGTGTCTCCACGTCGTACATCTACGTTATTTTACACTTATAAACACTCAATTTTTTTTTTTGGTTACTACTCATATTTTTAAGTGTATTTATTATTAACATTTAAAGATACGAGTGTTCTTTTAAAAAAAAATTAAAAATACGAGTGTTTAGTGTAAATTGATAGAATAATAGAGAAACGATAATTGATTGTATTGATAATATTGAAAGATGATTACAATATTTATAGGACAATATACTTGGCCAAAAAGTGAATAATAAAGACATAATCAAATAATATCAAATGACAATCAATCATCATTATTAGCAGTATCCAAAGATATGGTAGCAATTAATCTTCAATCTTTGTCATTATCTCTAATACGCCCCCGCAATCCCATGGTAATATAATGAACATGGAGATTGGCTAATAAGGAAAGCATGGAGGGATATAACCCTAAAGGAAAAACGATAGTTGAAGGGATGTACCCTAGCAAAATTAAAGGAGTGGAGGGATATACCCTAACAGAAAGAAAGGCTTGGAGGGTTGTACCGAAACATAAATAAATGAGTGGAGGGATATACCCTAACAAAAATAAAAAGGAACGGAGGGTCATGCCCTAACAAAAAATAAAAAGAAGCGCATGGTAGAAGGTGGAGAAAAGAAAAATAGAAATGAGTTGAAGGTGGATACGGGTTTGTGGATAAGATAATGACAAGATTGATAAAAATAATAATAATAATAATAAGAAAATATTAAAGACACAAGGAGGTTGCCGGAGGCTTTGGTGGGGCATGGAGATGAGCAAGCGTTTGCGGAAGGGCCGTGCTAATATCGGCATTGCGGTGAGGGTGAGTCTTTGCTATATATTGCGAAATCATTTGCAGCAGGGGTTGAAAAGGCTTCACCATAGAATCCAAGAAGCTTGAATGAACCTGGAGCGCGATGAAGAAGGAGGATGCTTGGGAGCCTAATTCGCTTTCAATTTTGACGCCACCGGAGCATTTCAATCCCATGTTTATTTCGAAAGGAAAAAAAAAATCAACGTGAAAATAAAAATTAAAAAAAAATTGGGAGGGGTGAGGTTTGATCATATTGATGTCACAAACCCCACCCAAACATTCTTTTTCGTAAAGCTCGCTTCACGATCGAAAAGACGCGTTACTGAGCCTCCGATACCACGATCTGTGATAGAATAATAATAAACGATAATTGATTGATTGATAATATTGAAAGATGACATAATATTTATGTGACAATATACTTGGCCAAAAAGTGAATAATAAAGACATAATCAAATAATATCAAACGACAATCAATCATCATTATTAGCAGTATCCAAAGATATGGTAGCAATTAATCTTCAATCTTTGTCATTATCTCTAATATAAATGACGAGTCTTCACAAAATAGACCCGAAGAAAAATTTTAGATTGCTGAGATGGTCACAAGAAAATTCAGAGATTGTCCCCAGAGCCTAGAGGTTAGGTTTGTCCTAAGTAATTTGACACTAGATCCAAGACATGTCTGTTTTTTCTGCAAAATATCTCTCTGTATCCAGCAGTCTACTGTGAATCTTTTTTTAAAATATATCCACCAGCATCAATTTTAGCCTTTTTGTTTCCTAAAAATAAAATAAAAATAAAATTAACACATCCGTCCCAAAATATAAATCCGTTTGAATTTTTACACATTTATTTTGTTAAATTTGTTAAATTTCATTAATTTTAATTTAAAACATTAAAATGATCTTTTATTGGTATTAATGTAAAATAGTAAAAAATGGTTAGGTGTCTAATAAATGAAGGGTAGAATGAGAAAAATATAATAAATACTTTGTAGGTTTCTAAATAGATATGCATTTTGGGACAGAACCAAAAAGCTAAACGAACTTGCATTTTAAAACGGAGGCACTACCAGTATTTTTGCATCATTCTATGATTTCTATCAATTTATTTGCATTAACACGTTGAGATTCCCTTGCAGCTATTTATGCTGAATCTATTTATTTAGCAGTGTTAATATTTTCGTTCATTTATCAAGAAGATAAGTGTTAAACGGTATATGTTTGAGTATAAAGCACCCCAGAGCTCTGTGATAAAACGAGCGATGATAAAAGCTAACGGTAAAAAGTTTGAGTGCTTTAAAAGGACAGCTGAAGCGTAGAGGTTCGGGTTCCGTAAATGGAAGGTATAATACCAAGTTTATGACTCTGAGTTACAAGATTAACATCTTCAATCATCACGTGGGATAGGACAAGTGGAGACCCTCATTGTTAGAGTTTAACCATTTTATAACAAGAGTGACGATGTTGTAGTTATGATATTGTCTTTAAGTTGGATGTAGAGATTCTGTTGTAACAGATTCGCAAGAAAGAACCTAGAAATAAAATATATAAGCAATAAACGAGCAAATAATCAACAAGAAGAATAACAGATTTAACGTGGTTTCCGAAAATGTGACGACTAGTCCACAAACAGAAGACGATATTTTATTGACACAAAAATTTACAAAGATACTATATGTCAGTTGCAATAACTGCCGGTATTATAGCTTTGAGAACCTAAACCTAGCCGCCATAATCTCCAACTGAGTACTTTACCCAAAATACCCCAGATGTAGTCTTCACAGAATTCAGACGAGGACTACCAGATGTAACAACATTCAGACTGAAAGTTGATTCAAACGTGAACGCCAGACTTTAAATGTGTTCACCAAATTTCAACTGATAACACCTCAGCTGAACATCACACTTAACTGAATAAACTCAGCTGATTCTACAGACTTGCAATAATTGTGGGTATTTATAGACTTGAGAACCTCTAGCCGCCATAATTTCCAACTAAGTACCTTACCCAAAATACCCCGGACGTAGCCTTCACAGAATTCAGAAGAGGACTACCAGATGTACCAACATTCAGACTCAAAGTTAATTCAAACGTGAACACCAAACTTCAGATGTGATCACTAGATTTCCGTTGAGAACTCCTCAGCTGAACATGACACTCAGATGAATAAACTCATCTGATTCTCCCAGACTTGAATATCTCAACGAAAACACCATTTCAGTCGAGTCTTCCAGATTCTGCTGATCGCATGTAAATCGCTTATACTAGCAAGAGGGCTAGGTCATCGTAGTTAGCGAACGAGCAAGGGTTGATCCCTCAGAGAACAAGTGATAACTCTGAATATAACTAGTAACATAAAGCTAAGAGCACATGGTCATTGACTAACAATCAAAACAAAGAAAAGAAACATACAACAACCAATATTCTCCCAATCAATCTAACCCAATCTTGGTATAATAACTAACGACTCCCTTATTCCCTAAATATATCATGTTCGTAATTCTTTAGTTTATACAGATGCAAGTGTAATTCCCTAATATGCTCCCACTTCTTTCCAAGACAATAGAACTATATGCTCAGTTACGTGTATACCGTGGATGGGCTAGAACTTCTCTAACTAGAACACGCTTAATAACGAGGAATGCTAGTGTAATCCGAAAATCTCACCTAAGCAGCCATCGTGGACGGGCTGGTAGTACTTAAGTGATCTAACTACTTATGTCCAATTTCACACTTCAACAGAGTTCTTTCAGTTAAATTACGAAAACGCACAACAGATTGGCCAAATCTGATATACGTAGGTTAAACCTAGATATCAGACGTAGCTGGCGCCAAATCCCTCAGAAATACCATTTCTGGGTGTCCCGCCGTGAAGGTAACGACCACCATTGCTAGCACAACGATATCTTGTATTCCGGGTCTTACATGTTACGAATGTGATTATACTACGAATTAAGGTTTGTTGATTATCTTGATGGATTAATTGCACGTCAATCAATGTTAATTGTTCATCTACCACTAGTAGTCGTTGACGTCGGCGAATGGACCTGAAAACCCCCCAGGAATCGGAAGCCTTTCGATTCACTCCCATTCTCTCTTAAATAAATAAAGCACGCAGACCGGAAGATCTCACTTCCTAGAATATGAATGAACGTTCAAGAAATTCATACCTGAGATGATGACATATACCAAGAACGACCCACGCTAGTGATTGATTGGGAAGGGATCGTTGCACACCTCAAGGCTTCACAATCACATGCAAACAACTAAATGAAATTTTATTGAATGTGTAAAAGTGTAATACAATGGTTGTTTGATCGGCCTTTTCTGGTGTCCAATCTAACCGGCAGTGTACCGGGTCAAATTGTAGTCTAGTCTAGCGGTCAAGGTCGTTTTCACAGTGAAATGCAATGTGAGGTTAACCACCAATTAGCTATGATTATCTTGATCTGAGTCGCAGTTTAACATAAAAGTAATGATTTTAAGCTACTAATGAAGTTTATGGTTAATAATAAAGGTACTAACCAAGACAACTTCATTGAACCACAGTCTCTTCTAGTTTCATGTGCTTGACCGGCCTATTGAGGTTGTCCAAGTGTGTGAAACGGTGTACTCCTATGCTAATAATTTCCCCTTTGACGAGTGTATGAAATTATTCTATGCCTCCTCCTTGGTTTAAGAGCCCTAAACCTAATGATTTGACATATTAAATTACGAGTACAAACTCATTCCTTCCCCGGATAAGAAATTGAACTCCGATAACGGTCAACTTCACCTTCCGGTTTTTCTACCTCGTTCTCACACCTAATATCTCCGTTCGGTCTCCATTAAGTGTGTGTGTGCTAGTATTGGTCAATTACTCCAACACAAACAAGCAATCAATATGAGTATAGAAAGCTTCAACACCATCGAAAATAAAATATACATAACATAATCATCATCCGATCAACCAAAAGAGAACACTTAGTTCAACTACAATGTCTTGGCTAGTTACAAGTCTAGCTATTCATTACTACTAAATACTAGCATGTTGAAATTACCATTCATAGTAATAAGAACAACAAACAAAATAAAACTAGAATATTACCGATCACAACGATAGGGTTTCAAAGGGAAGCTTGCATTCATCTCCGGAGAGCATCAATGGAGGTTGCACCAAGTGTTGAACTCACTCCAATCAACTTACTCAAAAGATTAAGCCAAGTATTCTATGGATTAAATTTGTGATGAACTAGTTAAGATGGAACTAAAATTTTGGCTCTAGAAGCCTTGGAGTAATGATGCCTGCAAGATGAAGATGATGAACTTCGTCTCCCCCCCTCTTCAGCTCTGAATGTGAAATATTAATATAGCGCTGAATAGGTCCAGTTCCGGCCTGAGCTAGTCTCTTTTTCAGCATGAGCTGAATCACGGCGGTAGGTAGAGCTGTCTTGTTCAATAAATGCCCGATCTTGATAAATGCACCGGCTCATCTCGCTTGCGCCGTCCATCTTCTAGCCAGATGTAACGAAATTTGATAAAATTGTATGCACTATCCATCTTGATAAAAATTATTCCGATAATTGTATGCACCGGCTCATCACGAACCCAAGGGTTCACCACGTGGTATCTGTAACAGAACAAACACAAGAAAAACACGGGTAATTGTGATAACAAAAGCAGGCCGATCGCCTCAAAATATGTCAAAATAATGAGCTTTTACGATGTCTACTAATACAAAAATGAAACCTTACCATCACAATATTTACTATAATTGAAACGAAAACGTCTCTAAAAACTCAATAAATGGGATTAAAATACATCAAAATACGCAGCGGATGGATCACGATTTAAAAATTACAATACATAAATAAAGGATCTAAATTCTTACCACTAGCAGGAAGGGATCTTTTAGTATGTCTTACCACTAGCTTGAGGAAGAGAAGCCAAGATCTTCCTATGTGTCTAAAAATCTTCTTCTTAACGGTGGTTGAGTGGACACCAATTCTAATTAATTAAATAAATAATTGGTACTAGAACCTCCTTGATATGCTTCCAAGAAAATACTACAAGTTTTTCTTCAAGACAGTTTTTGGCGCCGTTGCTTTATATAGGAGAGGAACCAACGGTCAATTTTATATATAAATAATTTTCTTAGAATTAAATCCAAGACAAGAAACAAGTATTTGTTTTTCTCTATTTTGAAACAATAATGTGAGTATGTAAAGGCTTAAATTCTTAGTGGTACAATGTTGAAAAATCTTCTTCTTATATGTCTTGGAAGAACTCTCTTTATATGAGTTAAAAGTAAATCATGGGAGCAACAAATTGTGTAGTTTAAGCATTCACAATCTTAATAAGCGTTGAGTTTTGAGAGAACAAGTTTCTAATTAATTAAATAAATAATTAGTTCAAAAGAAATCACAATAAAAGATAATTCGATAAGCCTATTTATAAAAGATTATGATTAATCAATCAATTAGGAAAGGAAACAAGTTGCATGAAGTGCGTGATCACTTTATACTTATGATAAGTAAATTTAAGGAACCCTATAGATACGCTCTTGCTCATTGCTCTAGTGCTTCAAAAAATAAAGGGCATAAGAAGTATGAATGCTGATGTTGGTAGGTTGAGATTACGAAGTTGGCATAAACTCTAATCTTGCTACGAATATATAAAACTAATTGCACATGCACACAATCACTTCGATTCATAATAAGTAGTGAATAATGGATATCTGCTGAGCATGACTAGTATGAGTTGACTTGAGGTTCTTGTGTAAGTATGATTTGACCATAGAAAATGTTGTCTTGGGGAATGACTTATTGATGCTTTGTTCGGGACGATCAAAGTCTAAGTGGGGGGTAGTTGATGACGGTCAAATTATACCCGTAAAAGTCATCAACATTGACCTTAAATCGAGACTAATAATATATATTTCATATTAAATCACATGTTTATATTTATTATTTAATGTTAAGTGATTATTAATATGATATTTGGTATTTATCCGTTTTATTATAAAAAGCCGATTTATTGTGCGATAAATGCTGATTTTACAGATCATTACAAATCGAGAAGATTAGTGTCATTCAATCAATTATCTCAAGATAAGGAAGGAAGGAAATCGGAGCATTAAGTGGAAGATTAATCGGATCAACATGCAAGCGTGGAGTGGGGAGCAAGATAGACGAGAAAAACGATTAACGTGTGCAAAAGTAGGTTCGGTCGACCGAGCCTATAGCTTCCGATCGGCCAGTGTCGGCTCTCGGTTGACCGAGCCTTAGGTTTGGGTCGGTTTTCGGCTTTACTCGTGTTTATCTTCTAGAACCACCCTAAGTCGGCAAAAGCCTCTATATAAGCAGCATGATACGAAATTTGTAAATCATCCCTTCATTCTTTCTTCAATTTCACAATTCATAATACAACTTTGATACAATGTAGAATAATGTGAAGGTTTCCAGCAATTTAAAGGCTGCAATTATGTAAGCCTTTATTTTCTGTTTCTTTTATTTTAAGTAATTAATCCCTTCCAATTATGTTTTATCGTTTGAGTTAGTTAATTCATAGCTAGATGATGTAGATCTAGGCTATGACGTTAGGGATGTGGCGAAGCCTTGTCTATGAGGATCCCATAACCTACGTCATATGTTTAACATCTATTCATGAATCTGCTTGGTTTAATTAATGTGTATCTATGTTAGTTTATATGAATGCTTTACGAGTTACTGCTTAATCTGTTCTGTATGATGAAACGCTGAGAGATATGTTCAGGGATGTAATCTGGGGACGAAATTGATTCGGGTGACCGAATGAGTTCACTCAGTCGACCGAGCCCAGCTATTCGGTCGACCGAGCCCTGTTTTCATCCGTTAAATAGCCACGTCTTTATGGTTAGGTTAACTTAATAGAATTTATCATCTCAGTAGGTATGGCTACGGCTATGTTGCTCGTCAGTTTTAATTAGCGTACGATTAGGAAATACCAATATAAGGCTCCTAGGTCGGCTCATGAATGATCTTCCGGGGCTTTCAGCGAGATCTAGGTAGGTTTTGTATTAGGAATGACGATTGAAATCATCATTATCTTTTATTAATAAATTATTTAACTAGTAAATAATTAATCACACAAGAAAATCAATTCTTGCACTTTATGACATGGGAGGTGCCACACCTAGGGTTTTAGGCCCACAGAAAATGTCTTTTCTGTGTATTATATTATTTAGCCAAACTAAATAATATTTCGCATATCAATTAATTGGCCCAACCAATTAATTATCAATGAGGCCCAATAACAAGAAAAATACCCGAATTCATCGGAGCCACATTGGGGACCATGACCTATAACCAGAGCTCTAATAATTAAGTAAAATATTCATCGAATGTAATATTCATACTTCAATTATTAATTCGGGATTACGCCACCAAAACCCAAATCGAACTCTACCAATTATAGATATATACTTACACTCAACCCTATGAGTAAATAAGCGTCCACTGATATAATCACTACATACGGACTAACCCTCCATAGACTGTCCATTCTGAGTGGGAAGTCTCCGTGAACCCGACTCAGAATATCTTATCCTTATTTATCATTAACCCCCTAGTGATCAATTAGTTCACATATCTGACTAGTAGCTAATTAGTCTAATATGAACTGGGCCCATCGATCATTTTATTAGGGCTAACAAATAAGGGGACTGTCTCTCTACTTCCCGTAGGAAGGAATGGATTCCATGTCTGTGAAAAACAAAACTACTCAAACACTACCACGAGACAAGCAGCATCCTGCTATGACCTCAGGATTAAGGTCAATCCATATATGTGTTAGGAGTGATGCCCGAAAGACAATTTTGTAATTGTTTTATTTAATAAATGAAATGATATTGTTATTCATATTTATTATTCTCATATTCACCGATGTGACAATAGTATTTACACTACAGAAAACCCTAAAGTATATCGTTTATGTAATCACTTAACTCAGTGTATGAGATATACACGGGAGGATTGAGTTAGTGAAGATGTACTTAAAATACAATTAGCCCGTAGTGAAGTTAATCAAGAGTATCGGGTCTCTCCTTTAACGTGCTATTAATGCGCCCAGAACACAATATGTGTGATTGTCTTATCCGGACTTTCGGTTAAGAGAACCTAGTGGGGCATTTATATATGATAGATATATCATATGTATTTGGACCGATTTGATTAGAGTTCACGATATAATTCCGTAATCGAGAAGTCTTATCGAATCAATCGATGATCATATTTATGGATATATCTTAATCCTGAGGTGATCACAGTCAATTGCTTGAATCAGTATGAGGTTTGACTTGACGGTTAAGGATTACACCGAGTGCGTGGGTCCGAATTACCCCATCTTGGCATTGTCTTTGGATTGAGTGAGTAGTGTGTGTTATCACAGATACGGAATCCATTCCTTCCATTTATGGAAGTAGATAGACGATTCCCTTATTTGTTAATCCTAGAAACCGGTCGATAAATGCGAGTTCATATTACATCGATTAGCTACCAAAGTGAGTTGTATGTATTAATTGATCACTAGGGGGTTAATGGTAAATAAGGATAAGAGGTTCTGAAAAGGGTTAACAGTAACTTCCCGATTTAGAATGAACAGTCTATGGAGGATTAATCCATATGTAATGATTATATCAATGGACGCTTATTATCATTCTCGTGAGGAGATAAATATAATCTCATAATCGGAGGAGTGCAGTCATGGGATTATGGTGGCATATTCATGTGATTGATTTATCGAATATAATTATTCTGTTCGTAAGATAATTATTTATTTGATTTATCGGAGCCGCTGATTATTTGTCCATGGCCCCTGACGTGCCTCCAAATATAGCATAGCTATTCTCGGACGTCGAATCCTAATAATATTAATTTAGTTCTTGTTGGACTTTATTAAAACAATATGTGAATTAATTGTTTAGTGGACTATTAAATTAGTTGGGCTAAATAATTAAATATGTGAAAAAGACATTTTTCATAATCTTGGCCCAATTTAGTGTGTTAGTCGAAAATAATATTGACTTGGTCAATATTGGTGATTATCGCCCCATGCATATTTTAGGGAAATAAGAAATTGTTTTCTTGTGATTAATAAGACATGTGCATAAAATATTTATTAGATAAATATTTATGGTAAGAAATAAAGATAAATGTTATTCTAGATTTGTTTAGAATATTATGGAATTATCTTTTATTTATTGGATTATTTATTTGCAAAATAAAATCCTTGGAGGTTAAGTTTTGCTCTCCTATATAAAGAGAGTTCTCCCAAGCCTTACAACACACATAAAATTCGACATACACCTCTTGGAGAGGAGAAAAGAATTTTCGGCCAATGGGAGATTTAGGAGAAAATCTTGGAGGTTTTCCAGGTAGCATATCAGAAGGGTTCGAGTCGAGAATTTCCTTCCACCGGGAGTTGCTTGGATCATACGTACGGAAGATCGTGGTGCTCTTCACATCTTCTTGCATTCTTTCTATTGCGGTTCTTCGACTTGGATTTTGAGATCCAAGAGGTATGATCTACAACACCCTTTGTAGATATAGATCTAGTTATTTTATTACTTGTATTTTATAGATCTAGATCCTTAAATTTCTTCCGTTGCGGATGGTATTACTAACAATATGATCATCTAATGATTTAATAAGAAGTCCTAATTACGGAATTATATCAAGAAATACAGATTAAATCGGTCCAGTCATATATGAATGCCATCATATATAAATGCCCCACTTAGGTACATTCTACCGACAGTCTGGATAAGACTATCACACCCTAAGGTGTTCTGGACGCATTATTTGTGTTTTAATCATGAGACCCTAAACTCCGATTAAGTTCACCACGGACTAACAGTTCAAGTATATCACCACTAACTCAATCCTCACGTGCATGCCATACACTGAGTTAAGTGGTTACATACTGATATACTTAGGGTTTGCAGTAGTGTATACTTTATAAGCACATAGCAAATAATAAGATGAATAATAAAATCTGTCATAAAAAACAATTACATAAATTGTCTTTCGGGCACTACATCTAACACACACAACACTGGGCACACCACCAAGGGCTAAGGTAGACATAGGAAAAGCTTGGTGGGAGGTATGGGTAGGCACAACAGACACCCAAGTAGGTGAGGTATAGGGATCTTGTTGACATTGGTCAAGATCATCAGAAATCCGAGCATAACCAGGGTAAATAGTCCTAAGAAAAGTACGCTGACCTTGAATACCAACACGTAAATCATTGGCCCACTGTCAGACTCTCTCAATACCGGTGATAAGATTTGCATCATGAGCAACTTGGCCACCCCGAAGGGTAGTCAATTCAGACGCATGGAAATCGAGCCGAGCCTCATGAGCAAGGTTCATGATAGGAAACATGCCAGGAAGGGGAAAAGTGGAGGTGACAAATGTTGGGGTAGGCCTAGGAGGTGGGTCTTGGGTTGGTGCAGGATTGTCGTAATTAAGACGACCAGCTGAAAGTTCTGCAAGGTGAGGGCCAATCACAGGTGTAGCGGGGATTCGGCCATCTATGGTGGTGATATCAACACAACAATTACCCAAAACAAAAGTTTAAACTTTTCTCCCAATTCAAAAGTAAAATAAGTACTGATAAAAAATCCATGAAATGAGAGATAAAATTTAAATACCTTTTGGTTGTGTTAAACTCGCCGGAGCAGAATAGATGTTGGCCGGAAATAATGGAGTTGCGCCGGAAAGATCTGGTTGCTTATCCCCAGGGCAAAAGTCGGCTTGCTTTTTCGATGGAGGGGAGGAGAAAAATAGAGATGAGGAGGAAATGAGATGATTGTGAGGAGGTGGGTGGTTGAAATTTTTGTTTGGTGAAAGGGGTTGTAATGGTGGAGTAAATAGGGAAGGGAAGAAACCGAAATGAGCGAGTTACGGGGGAGAGAGGAAAAGAAAAAGAAACCGATCTGCAATTCAAAAACTGAACCGACGGAACAGACCGTGGATGCACGGCGTAAGCCGTAAAACGGAGGTTTCCTTCTGATTTTGAAAAAGTCCGGCGTAGACCGTGTTATACACACGGCGCACGCCGTGTATAATTCTTACTGAAAACAGAGACTTCAGTTAAAGAAAGCCCCAAAATAAAATCATCTAATTATTTTTAACATTGACCAATTATACAAACCAAAATTTTTACATAACACTGCACAAGTACGGGTTGCCTCCCGACATCGCTTTTGTTTAATGTCGTTTGCTCGATAGAATTAAGAGGCCAAAATGCTGATGATTAATCAGGATGCCAAACAAAAAAGGATACTTCTAACAATCACTCACCAAAGTCCGTAACAATTAAGTACACGAACCAACCGGAAATAAATGCTTAAGGAGTAATAGGAAGGATAGTACCCGTGAGTGCCACATTTATAGTCTATAGCTAGACTATCTCATGCTTCAATTGGTTGGGGGGTCAACAAGTAACATCACCCTTCGAGTTGGAGGGATTCCTTCTTCTTCAACGTAAATCTTCACTCTATGACCATTTGCTATGAAGGTCGTCTTTCCATCAGTCAATTCCACAGCTCCGGATGCATGCACTTTAGTCACCCAAAAGGGAGCTGTCCACCTAGACTTAAGTTTACCTGGAAACCATTTCAAACGTGAGTTGTATAAGAGCACCCTATCACCCACATGGAACTCACGACGAAAGATTCTCTTATCATGGAAGGACTTCGTGCGTTCCTTGTAGATTTGGACGTTCACATAAGCATCAAGGCGAAACTCCTCAAGTTCCGTGAGTTGGAGGAATCGTTGTTCACCAACGGCCTTGGGGATCAAAGTTAAGGAACTTGATTGCCCAAAAGGCACGATGTTCCAACTCAACCGGAAAATGACAAGACTTGCCAAAAACTAGTCTATAGGGAGAACAACCAATCGGTGTTTTAAAGGCTGTCCTGTATGCCCATAGTGCATCATCTGACTTTTCTACCCAATTCTTACGGTTTGAATCGACAAATTTTTCAATGATTCTTTTTATTTCTCGATTAGATACTTCAACTTGTCCGCTACTTTGCGGGAGGTACGGAGTACCAATCTTATGTTTCACGCCATATTTGTCAATCAACTTGGCAAACGGTTGGTTACAAAAATGTGACCCTCTATCACTAATGATAGCCCGAGGAGTACCAAATCTTGTGAAGATATTCTTTTTATTGAATTTCATCACCACTCCGGTATCATTAGTTGGAAGATCTTGGGCTTCAACCCATTTCGATACCTAATCGACCATTACCAAGATGAATTTCTTACCAAATGATGGGGGAAATGGGCCCATGAAATCAATGCCCCAAAGATCAAATAATTCACATTCCAATATGGTTGGAGAGGCATCTCATGTTTCATAGAAACATTTCCCCATTTTTGACATGATTCACATGATCGTGCATAGTGGTGTGCATCCTTATACAATGTTGGCCAATAAAAACCACATTGCAATACCTTGTATGCGGTTTTCCACCCTCCATGGTGGCTTCCATCCTCACGATCATGGCAAAAGGATAAGATACTTAAAATTTCATTATCGGGCATGCATTTCCTAATTATGCCATCCGAACACCTTCGAAAAAGGTCCGGTTTCTCCCAATAATAAAATTTTACATCATTAAAGAACTTTTTTTTCTTTTTCTATGTCCAATGAGATGGAATATACTCATAGGTAAAATAATTAACAATGTTACCGAACCATGGCGAGCTCTCCTTCGGTGCATTACCGGCTTTAATGAGTTGCATTGTTGGGGGAGCATCAACCATGAGGAGTTGTTCGTCCAGAAATGAATCCTTAATCTCTTGCCTCTTTCCTTCTTCTTCAGCAAATTCCACACGGCTCAAATGGTCTGCTACCACATTCTCACAACCTTTTTTATCTTTAATTTCAATGTCAAACTCTTGCAGTAATAGAATCCATCTGAGAAGATGCGGTTTTGCATCCTTCTTGCTCAACAAGTACTTCAATGCTGCATGATTGGTATAAACAATGACTTTGGAACCGACAAGATAAGAGCGAAATTTGTCTAATGCAAAGATGGAAAGTAGCTTTTCTTCCTGTCGTGGCATAGTTGAGCTGAGCCGCGTTTAATGTGTGAGATGCATAATAGATGGCTTTAAGTACTTTGTCTTGGCATTGGCCTAGAACAGCCCCAACCGCCAGATCGCTTGCAGCACACATAAGCTCAAAAGATAAATTCCAATCCGGTGCCACTAGCATTGGTGCACTCGTCAGTCATTTCTTTAAAGTCTCAAATGCTTCTATGCATTTATTATCAAAATTGAACGGCACTTCTTTCTCAAGAAAATGACTAAGAGGCTTTGCTATGCATGAAA
Source organism: Gentiana macrophylla (assembly GCA_026214975.1). Lineage (NCBI taxonomy): Eukaryota > Viridiplantae > Streptophyta > Magnoliopsida > Gentianales > Gentianaceae > Gentiana > Gentiana macrophylla. The sequence continues at coordinate 19,611,455 of CM047808.1, read as the reverse complement.
AGTCTGTGATAAACAGCCTATAGAAACCGGCATGTCCCAGAAATCCTCTCAGAGTTTTTAGATTTGCTGGTGGAGGTAGCTTTTCAATCACTTCGATCTTTGCTTTGTCCACTTCAATGCCTTCTTCAGAAATTTTGTGACCCAAGACAATACTGTCTGACACCATGAGCTGGCATTTCTCCCAGTTCAGGACGAGATTCGTGTCTTCACAGCATTGCATAACGCGCTGTAAGTGTGAGAGACATTCTCTGAAAGAGTCTCCAAAAACGCTGAAATCATCCATAAAAATTTCCAAAAACTTTTCTACCTTGTCAGAAAATATTGCCATCTTGCATCGCTGAAAGGTAGCTGGTGTATTACACAAACCAAACGGCATTCTTTTGTATGCAAAGGTTCCATATGGACAAGTGAAATTTGTTTTTTCTCTATCTCCTGCCACAATAAATATCTGCAAATAGCCTGAATAGCCATCCAAAAAACAATAAAATTTATGACCACTCAAGAATTCCAACATCTACACTATGAACGGAAGTGGGTGTTGGTCCTTCTTAGTGTGCTCATTTAGTTTGCAGAAATCAATGCACATGCGATATCCCGTGAAACCACCCTTCTCTTGTTTGTCATTTTCCTTTACCGTGAAACCGCCCTTCTTTGGTACCACTTGGGTGGGACTTACCCATTCACTGTCTGATATGAGAAAAATTATCCCCATCTCCAATAGTTTAATAACCTTTTTCTTGACCACTTTTAGCAGGTTTGGGTTGAGGCGGCGTTGTGGTTGGATACACGGTTTAGCACCTTCATTCAAGATGATTTTTTGTACACAAATCTCGGGGCTTATTCCTTGAATATCTGCCACTGTCCATCCAAACGCTTTCTTGTGTTGCCTCAGCATCCTCAACAATTGGTCTTCCTGTAAACTGGTTAGTAATGATGAAATAATAATAGGAAGTAAATTATTGGATTCAAGAAAAGCATATTTAAGATTAGAAGGGAGAGGTTTCAATTCTAGATTCCTTGGTGGCTCCTTCACTGAGGGTTTTAATACTGGGCCATCCAGTTCCAATTCCAAATAACAATGCCATGGTTTTCTACAAAAGAACCACCTGTATCCAAGTGAAAAATCACTTCTTCCATCTCTTAGTCATACTCATCTCCTTCATAAAAGGATAAAGCCAAACATTCTTCAAGATTATCTTCAAAGACCTGCAATTCAGTATGATCCATACAAAGAGATGATACAGTATCTATGAATGAAAATGACTCTTGTGATGTGTACGGATGTTTCATAGCTTTGAAGATATTAAAAGTGACCTCATCCTCATTGACTCTTAAGACTAGCTCACCTCTTTGCACATCGATATGGGTTCTTCCCGTGGCTAGGAATGGATGACCAAGAATGAGGGGCATTGAAAACCCTTCTTCCATTTCCATAACTACAAAGTCAACTGGGAAGTAAAACTTATCTACTTTGACCAACACGTCTTCGATGACTCCTTTAGGACGTTTAATAGATCTATTTCCCAATTGTAAGGTCATCTCAATGTTTTAGAGCTTTCATATTCCTAGTTTCTTATAATCCTCATAAGACATGAGATTAATGCTTGCACCAAGATCTCAAAGCACCTTCTTAAACAAAAAACCCCTAATCTCGCATGGAATGGTAAAACTACCGGGGTCTTTAAGTTTAGGCAGGAGTTCATGCTGACATATTGCGGAGCATTCCCCATTAAGACAAATGTTCTCATACTCTTCTAAACATTTTTTGTTCGAGAGGATGTCCTTAAGAAACTTTCCATATGTGGGCATGTTGATGAGTGCTTCAATGACAGGAATATTGACATTAAGGTGCATACTTCTTATCTGTTTTCAACTTTTTAATTTTCTCTCTAGGTGGGTAAGGTAGAGACTCAAGATCAATAATTTTAGGGTTCGAAGTCATACCTCCCTTACCTCTCTCCTCAGATGAAGATGGAAATGCTTCCTTGAACGTTTCCGCATTTGGGGGTCGCCATGTGTCATGATCTTGCACTACTTTCTTTGAAACGTGCCATGAATTCTTCTTTTCACGCTCAGTGTGAACCATGCCATGTCTAGTGTGGGCCATATCTTTTTCTAGACTTTCTGGTTTTCGAGTGTTGCTACTCCCGGCGTGGACCGTACCATCAACAACATGGTCCTTTCTAACATGTTCATTAAATAAAGTCCGTAAATCGCTAGCCATTGGGTTTTTCAATATTCTCGGGACTTTGATCCATTCCTCATCTTCGCTTTCTATTTCAACATGTCTATCACGTCTCAAGAAATTCTCAATAATTTTTTCTTCTTCTTCCTTGGTTAACTCTTTTTCATCCTTATTTTCTAGATCTTCTTCGAACTGATCATCCAAATCATCTTCCACTTCATTGTTTCCGGAGTTCTCTACTCCATTGCTTCCACATACCCTTCCGCTTCAGGTAATGACATCATTCACCTCTCTCGGGTTTCTTTCGGTATTGCTTGGTAGTCCTCCCGGAGGTCTACTATTTTTTCGTTCTCCTTCTCTACTCAAATGATCTTCCACATTTCGCATGGATGCTTCTGTTGGAAAGGTGCCCTAAGCCCAATCGGGTTGGACGGATCCGACTGGGTCGGGTCGTTTATAGTCTATTTAGTTCATGTAATAACTTTATTATGATTAATAAAAGCACTTATGTTATTATATATATTGTTTATCTTCATATTATTTGTTGTGTATATATAGTAACGTCCCTAGTATCGATCTGTGATAGAGAAACCATGATAGTGATTATGGTTGATGAGATCTCTAATCACTATAACAAGGTTGGTACTTAAATGTCTCTAGTCTTACATATTATCAAATGGGACATTGATAGTATAATCAGACTAGCACGTATTGGATGTCTTCTATCTTTTAGAAGGTAGGGATAGATCTCGTCTATCGAAGTGTAGGGACACTTGGAAATGTATGTGGACGTGTATTAGAGAATGCGATGTTGGGATCGACCCACTTACATTAAGTGTCACACTATGTGGCGGTTGTGTAATTATCCTTATGACCGGAGTCTTCATGGCATCACGGTGTGGATTGTCATGCTTTGACACTATTGAGATTTCTCCTAACCACGGGGCGATCATGCGGTATTGATTGGGTATGATATTGAAGCATGCGGAGTATACATGTTTGGTCGTCCGGGAATCGCGTATCCTATGATTGGGATCGAATATCCGAAATGGCCTTCTTATAAGGAGTGTCTAGCTCTCGAGAATCTTTGCAAAGTGGGAGTAAATGTGTTATTCCGAGAGAGAGCATGATATCCAGATTATAAGATACGATCGTCAATGTATTGACACTCGAGATACGATCGTATGGATATTATTACAGCGATAGGATTGTAAGTTACACGGTAACTGCTTCAAATGAAAGGTAGTAGTCATTGCTTTTGACTCTTCCGATGATTGGGGGTCACGGTGTGTTGCTAGACGCTATCCCGTGATCGTTAGGTATGAAGGGCATTTTAGTAAATTGCACTTTGTGTCTACGGCCAACATATTCGGAAGCCTATCGGGTCACACACATATGAACATCGAGTCGGATTAAAATGCGGTTATAGTTGATAACCAAATAAGGAAAGTTTATCTCTAGACTATAAAGGTTATAGTGGTAAATTAATATGGTGGTATTTATTTATTATGAATAAATTAAATACAAGATGTTAATTATATACAAATTATATTAATTAAAGAATATTCCGGAAGTCAATTAGTTGACTCATGGGGCGCCACTTTTGAGTGTATAAGATACACTTGGATTGTGCACTTTAATTAATAAGATTTCCATAATATTAATATGAGATATTAATTTATTTTGGAAAATAGATTAATGGTAATAAGATAATTATAATCAATATAGGATATTGACAAAAAAATTATAATTAAAGAGATAAATCAATTTAGTTGATTTTCCTTATTTTATTGGAAAAAGGTTTTCTTCTCCTCCACACATCATATGGGGCGCCACCTCCTCTATATAAAGGAAGTGGGTGTCAAGCTCTTTTGTACATCACAATTGCAAGAGTTCATAATTCTTGTGTAAAATAGAGAGCCTTCCATAGTGAGTTTGTGAGGGAAGAAAAGGTGTGTCTAGCGACCGGAGTTTTTTTGATAGCAATCCAAGGAGGATTCGGCAAGGGTTCGTGTGGATTAGCGATAGAGGCCGGATGCGTGGACGGCTTGAGCATTGAACTACTCTCCGTTGGCGGTCAAAGCGACGATCTAGTAGATCATCTAAGGTATAACCGTCAAACTACTTAACGTGTTTATTGCATTAAACGAAGAACGATCTAGAAAAGGAAATCAAATTTTAAATTCCGCTGCGTTAAACTAGTGATTTCCTAACAGCTTCTATGGTTTTCATTCTCATATCGTGTCCACTCATGGATGTTTTTAAAGTACACACATCCTTTGTAATTGTACCTATAGAAGTCATCATGGTTTCCATATTCTGAGCTTGAGTAGACATCACACCCATTATATTCTCCATCAATTTTTCCTACTTGTCAACTCCTTTCATGGACGGAGTTGAACTTTGAGTAACCAGTATGCTCTGAGTGGTGTGTTGGGGGTACGATCTGGGTGGTTGGTGAGTTTGACTTGAGGTATTTCCTTGGTAACCATGGGTTTGAGCATTTGCATTGTATGAGCTATTGTATTGAGTGGGATACTGAGGTTGTCCTTGATTGCTTGAGCTATCGGTCCAGCAAAAAGTAGGGTGATCTCTTCTAATGGCATTGAATGAGTTTGAATAAGCATTGTTCAAGTTCCGATGTTGTTTCATAAAACTCACCTCTTCCCTTGAATATCCTTTGGATTCTTCCATTCCTATTGATATATTGTCATCACTTCTCATGCCATCATTCGAATACTCACTGGATACATTGCCTTCCGAGCTCAGACTTTTGCTTGCTTTCAAACCATCAAACTTCTTACTAAGATTTTCCAATTGTGCTAAAACTTCCGAGTTTGATGTAGACTCTCCTACAAATGCCACTTTCCTTGTGCTAGAACCGGTTTCCCACATTAGGTTATTCTTCGAAATTTTCTAAATAGCATCATACACAACTTGTGCTTCACTCATCATCAAAGAACCACCACATGCGTGATCAATATCTTCAAGTGAGTCTTTTCTTAATTTTTGACAAAAAAAGTTGAATTTGCATATCAAGAGAGTAACCATGATCGGGCATGGTCTTAACAATTTCTTGAATCTTTCCCAAGAACTTCCAAGTGTTTCCTCGGATCCTTGCCTAAAATTAGCAATTTTAACCTTCAATTCCAAATTCTTTCCCGGAGTAAAATATTGCTTCAAAAATTCATTCTGAATTTCCTCCCAACTTGTCAATGAATGATGTGGTAGTGACATAAACCAATCCCTTGCATATCCTTTTAGGGAAAAAGTCAACATTGACATCCTTGTCTACTCTCGATGAACACCTTGACTTTTGGCCGTATTACACAATTCTTCAAAAAGATATTAGTGATGATGCGGGTCTTCATCATCCTCACCAAGAAATTGAGCTTGTGTCAATCAAGCCAAAATATGGGATTTCACTTCAAAGTTGTTTGCTCCATCATTGGGTAAACGAATTGGATTGTTGGTCTCGTGCCTTCTCAATGTTTGATCAAAAATGGGTCTTGGGTTTTGAGGGTTATTATTACGGTTATTTTGGTTTCGGTTTTTGTTATTCCGATTATTAGGGTTTTGGTTATTGGGATTTAGTTGTGGAGGAAGATTTTGTAATGGTAGATTTGGATTATTGGGGAATTTTCCATGACCTTGGGCATGAGATCAAGCCCTTGTTCAATTGGTGTCTCCTCACTATTTTCGGCCATTTCTGTTTCTTGATTCGATGATCCTTGGGAAGATTCATCACGAAGATACCTTGGCCAGTTTGACCATGCTTATTCTCTGCTCTTAACTGCCTCTTGTAACTGTTAATGTCTGGCTTGTATGTAGTGAGTGGGGCCTTACCGCTCCGGGAACGGGACATCAACTACAAGATAGAAATAACAAGAAAACAGTAAAATAGCACTTGGCTACTTACCCAAGAGGTAAGTAACAAAGAAACAAAATATAAATGAGGTTAAGAAAAGTGTTGACTCATTACATCAAGAATTTTTAGCTAATGCAAGAGTAACCGTTACACAAAAAAAAAATCCCCTGCAATGGCGCCAAAAAGCTTGATCAGCCTGTTCTGGTGTCCAATCTAACCGACAGTGTACCGGGTCAAATTGATTCTAGTCTAGCGGTCAAGGTCGTCTCCACAGGGAAATGCAATGTGAGGTTAAACACCAATTAGCTATGATTATCTTGATCTGAGTAGCAGTTTAACATAAAAGTAATGATTTTAAGCTACTAATGAAGTTTATGGTTAATAATAAAGGTACTAACCAAGGAAACTTCATTAAACTTCTAAGTGTGTGAAACAGTCTACTCATTTGCTAACAATTTCCCCTCTGACGAGTGTATAAAATTGTTCTATGCCTCCTCCTTTGTTTAAGAGCCCTAAACCTAATGATTTGACATGATAAAATCACGAGTACAAACTCATTCCTTCCCTGGATAAGAAATTGAACTCCGATAACGGTCAACTTTACCTTCTAGTTTTTCTACCTCGTTCTCACACCTAATATCTCCGTTCGGTCTCCATTAAGTGTGTGTGTGTGTGTGTGTGCTAGTATTGGTCAATTACTCCAACACAAACAAGCAATCAATATGAGTAGAAAAAGCTTCAACACAATCGAAAAAATAAAATATACATAACATAATCATCATCCGATCAACAAAAGAGAACACTTAGTTCAACTACAATGCCTTGGCTAGTTACAAGTCTAGCTATTCATTACTACAAACATTAGCATGTTGAAATTAGCATTCATAGTAATAAGAACAACAAACAAAATAAAACTAGAATATTACCGATCTCAACGATAGGTTGCAAAGGGAAGCTTGCATTCATCTCCGGAGAGCATCAATGGAGGTTGCACCAAGTATTGAACTCACTTCAATCAACTTCCTCAAAAGATTAAGCCAGGTATTCTAAGGATTAAATTTGTGATGAACTAGTTAAGATGGAACTAAATTTTTGGCTCTAGAAGCCTTGGAGTAATGATGCCTGCAAGATGAAGATTATGAACTTCGTCTCCCCCCTCTTCAGCTTTGTATGTGAAATGTTAATATAGCGCTGAATAGGTCCAGTTCCGGCTTGAGCCAGTCTCTTTTTCGGCGTGAGCCAAATCACGGTAGTTGGGTAGAGCTGTCTTGTTCAATAAATGCCGATCTTGATAAATCTTTGCATCTGGTGTGCACTGGTTCATCCGGCTTGCGCCGTCCATCTTCTAACCAGATGTAATGAAATTTTATAAATATTGTTTTGATATTTGTATTTATGCTTTTATCGAGCTTTACGTCACGACCCTAAGGTTTCACCACGTGGTATCTGTAACAGAACAAACACAAGAAAAACCACGGGTGATTCTGATAACAAAAGCAGGCTGATCGCCTCAAAATATGTCAAAATAATGAGCTTTTACGATGTCTAATATATACCAAAAAAAAACCGTACCATCATAATATTTACTATAATTGATACGAAAACGTCGCTAAAAACTCAAGATATGGGATTAAAATACATCAAAATAAATCATCTGGTTGACATACATCATTGTTACAATTACTTCTTACATTTCGTCTACTACGAGCTTTATATAGAAATGCAGCCGACCTAACTATCCAACTAAACCTAACCGACTTGAATAACGTGTGTGTTAAGTCGGCTCATCTCTTGAGGGTTAGGGTGCAGCTTGGGCTGTCTCGCCGTGGCTGCGCTGGACTTGGCCTGTTTTGCATAAATCTTTGAACATTGTATCTTTTTTTCTTTCCCAAACTCTTTAAAAAATTAATCATTTTTGATCCATTCTTCCATGCCCGAATTTCTATTGCCTACAAATCGCAATAAAATACGACAAAGTAATACCAATTCGGGAACAAATCGCATAGATGCAAAAGTATGAACTATGAATCACTAAACATGAAATTGACTCGTAATGTATGCAATGCCTAGTCTAATTTACGTCAATCGAGCATTTTTTTGAGGGGTAATAAAGGTGGTAAATAAGGTATAAAGTTGATTGCCATCAACTATCCCCACATAGCTTTTGATCGTCCCGAGCAAAAAGAAAAGAAGGAACCCGCGAAGGTAATATACAAGCTAACTAAGGACAAGTTTCTTCAAAAAGTCATAATAAGAAATATGTCAGCCTCTATCCATCAATCATGCATTAAGAACTACTTCATTCTGTAATCTACGTGTGTGTGGATAACTCATCATGCGACGTGTTGGTAGAAAGTATCAAATTATACCAACTTACAGTCTCACCTAGCCAACCACAAGCTTGTTAGTTCCTTCCCTTCATTTAGTATTATTTCTCTGGGAACATATCATCCATGTAGGTCGGGCAGATTCGGGGACATAATACTACTCAAGGTTCATGTTTGTTTCATACTTACTTCTGCGAGGGCCGTGTAGATTCTCAAAAAGAAACATGCAATGGTGGGTGCATAGTAAGAAACTCTATCTAACCTACTGTAACATTCTAACAAAAGAAACTTGCAATGCTTGGTGCCTAGCAAGAATCCCCTAGTCAAACAATCTACATGACTTGCTACTCTTCTGCCAATTGATTTGCTTTTTCTGGAAGTTCACTCTTGTTTTTGAATACTCTCCTAAGTACAATATTTTTGTGGCCCTTTTATCTCCAATTCGATCTCATATTCGCTCCAAGCATTATCTGATGTTGGCTGGGGTACTGACATGGATGATCAACGTTATATTAGTGCCTATTGCATTTTTCTTGGCCGTAATCTCATTAGTTGGCGTGGCAAACAAAAACATATTGTCACGAAAAATAGCACGGAAATTGAATACAATGCTCTTTCCACTTATGCGGCTGCATTCAGTGGATGAAAAGCCTTTTTAAGGAGTTGCGTATTTCCATCAAGGAAGCTCCCTACTTTGTGGAGTGATAATATCGATATCCCGTATCTCTCTGCTAATCCGGTATTTCATACGTGCGTTAAGAGTATTGAGATTTACATTCACCATGTTCGTTGATTGGTTGCCTTCCACAGAAACTTCAAGTTGCATTTTTACCCTCAAAGGACGAAATAGCCGATATTCTCTCACCAAAGAGCTATTCCACACCCCATAAAATTCACCACATACCTTCACTTGCTCCGATCTGCACCTCCGCAAACCACCACGGAACCACCACTCATCTTACACTTACTACAACAGATTCTCCACCTCTCACCACCACCGAAAATGTTGTTTGATGCCACTAGAAAAATCTTACTTCATACTTTCTCTTTGAGTGCTTGGAATCGATAGCTCGTTTGTTTTGATTTAGATCCACATGGTGTAACGAGTTGAAGACCAATCTTTCTATCCATTGCATTTTCATGGGATTGAGGATGTGTGTGTTGAAGAGCCAATCTAAAATGAAAATGGATAATATATATTTTGTAATCAATCAGAGATGGTGATATATTGTAATCAATTATTTCACATGTGTAAGACTCTATTCAAATCATTCTTGCATTTAATAAGCCTAAGTATCAATTATTCTGAATAAATGAAAATTTTTTTTTTAGGAACAATGAAAAATTGTTTTCACTCTAAATCCAAACGTGACCTGAATTAAAACATAATTACAATAAAATGAAGAAAAAAGTAATTAAAGATAATACCATGATAAATAAAAATATTGTATAGTATAATTTGTAACGGTGGTAGTAAATTGATAATTAAGGTTTTATGATATACCTGAGATCGATCACCGTAGAGGTGGTACACATGAAGCCGTATAAAGTGTTCAGAAGAAATTAGCCGACACGGACTCAACTCAGTGTTCGACTTTGTATCAGAAGACTTCAGCAAGACTTGTCTCAATACATTGTAGGTCGATAAGTCGTCATTTGTCTCACATGACGTAGGTCGTCATCTGTCCTTTATAACCGATATGACACAGGGTGTCTATGGTCTATTATTTCCGACGTCGTGCGACCTCAGATAGTGGTTACACACCATTAAAACGAGCATTCCGTACTTAACTTCACTATAATAATTGCTATAGTGATGGATTCGAGATATATGCTTTGTGATAGCCTGAATTGTAAATGCTCCATGACAAGCTCATCTACTTCAAAATGTCGTAAACATAAACATCCTTGACAACAAATTTATTGTGCAATAACTCATCATCCAATGATGACACACTATATATTGCATTTTGATCCTCATTGTTCATGTACGTTCAATATACACATGCATTATATATGCACATTCCTGCATACTGTCTTAATAGAAATTTATCTATTCAAATACTGATTTAGCATCAAATTGTCCCCAAGGGACAAACTCCGGGACCCCTCACAGTTTGTGCATGTGTTATGCAAGCACATACAAAAAATACTTGCATCATCATTCAAATATAAACAACTTTAAAACCCTGACGATTTCCAACATCGTCATATTACATGTGAACGTTATCAATGTTGTTCTTCACGTATGATCTAGATTTATCTACATAATAACTCCATAAACGTGGATGTTAGTTTTGGTGACTTGATCTCTAAACTGATAAATAAAGTGATGGATCTAATCTGAGAAACTGAGATTGAGAATGATGGTCAGTTTTAGTAAAGTATATTCAGTTTTGTGAAAGTCAGTTTGATGAAGTGTAACTGAGTTTCTTCTGAAGTCAGCAATCAGTTTTGGTCTGCTGAGTTTTGCTGAGTATTGTTGAGTTCTACATTTGGTCAGTTGATTACAAGTCTGGAAAGTTAGTTTGAAGCTGAGTTTAGTATGGTGGGGTCCACATCTGAGGTATTTATGACATTTCCGACAAAGATCTTATGGCGGTTAGGGTTATGGATTTATGCCTATTAATATCAATGTTGTAATCTATGCAAAGTTTGTCTTTCAAGAGTATGTCTTTCACTTTGTGAGAAATAACTTGTAACTTTGTGCATAATAAAATATCTCATTTTCGGTCCGTGGAGTAGTCGGCATAACACCGGAAACCACGTTAAATCAATGTGTTCTCTTTGTTTATGTGTTTTATCATTTCCGCCATATGCCATACTTTACATTTGCATTGCTTTTGTTTTAATCTTTCTTAAACTACAAGCTGCTCATCTGTGTTTTAACTAACTGGTATCGGACCGTCAGGTTCAAAATTCAGAGAATTGCAGGTTGAACAGAGTTGATCTTCACCAAGACCGGTGACCGGTGCTAGGATCTTGTGATCAAAAGTTTGTTCTTTAATTAGAAGGATGTCAGCAATGAATGTAAAGATTGATAAATTTACAGGGAGGAACAGTTTCTGTTTGTGGCAAATCAAGATGCGGACCTTGTTAAAGCAACAAGGATTGTGGACTCCTTTATCTGATAGAGGGGATGCCAGTTCTGCAGATTAGTCCAGTCTGGAGGAGAAAACACATTCAACCATCATGTTGTGCGTGTCTGATGATGTTATCACAAAAGTTGTTGAGGAAGACACCGCTGCCAAGTTATGGTTGAAGCTTGAAAGCATGTATATGACTAAGTCATGGACCAACAAGTTCCTGCTAAAGCAGAGGCTGTTTAGCCTGAGGATGCATGAGGGGACTCAGTTGAATGATCATCTTGATCACTGAACACAATATTACTTGATCTCGATGTTAAGATTGATGATGAAGATGCTACTTTGATTTTGCTGGTTTTATTACCAGCTTCTTATGAAAACTTTGTGCAGTCCTTCATAGTTGGGAAGGATACAGTTGCTTTGGAGGATGTAATGTCAGCTTTACATGCCAGAGAGCTAAGACATAAGGCAGCTAGAGCAGACAATCCGGGCTGCTGGACTGATAGTCAGTAGCAGTAGTGGAAAAGAACATGGTCAGTCTAGGAAGAAAAATTGCAAGAAGACAAGGTCCAAAGGCCTTAAATCCACAGATGTTTGCAATTATTGTAAGGAGCAGGAACATTGGAAGTCCAATTGTCCAAAGAGGAAGAAACAGTAGGAGAACAGTTCTGGCACAACTGTTGTGGCAGCTGAGCACAATCCCGAGAAGGACATGGTCCTAGTGGCAGGAGAGTCAGCACATCAAACTGATGTGTGGATTTTAAACTCTGGGGCATCCTTTCATATTTTCCCTCACAGAGAGTGGTTCTCAAGTTATCAGCAGATAGATGGTGGTCATACATCTATGGCAAACAGAAAGGTCTACAAGGTAGTTGGGATTGGCTCAGTTCAGTTGAGGATAGATTATAGAAGATTCTGTAAAGTGAGTGAAGTTAGACATGTTCCATAGATGACCAAAAACTTGGTATCTCTCAATTCTTTGGACAGTAGGGGATTTAGTTTTAAGGGGAAGGTGGTGTGCTGAGTGTCTATAAAAATTCAGTTTTGGTTCTCAAGGGAGTCAAGAAAGGGACTCTGTATATATTACAAGGGTTAGTTGTTGCTAGTTCTGCTACTGTGGCATTTGATGAGATTCATCAGTCACATCTTACAAAACTGTGGCACATAAGACTGGGTCACATGGGTGAAAAGGGGATGCATAATCTTTCTCAAAAAGAACTTTTCAGGGAGTGTAAGGTCAAGCATCTGGACTTTTGTGAGCATTGTGTGTTTGGGAAGCTTCATAAGAGCAAGTTCTCAAAAGGGGTACGCAACACAAAGTCATCACTTGATTACATTCATTCTGATTGTTGGGGACCTTCAAAGGTGGAGTCATTTAGTGGTCATAGATATTTTGTGTCCTTCATAGATAACTATTCAAGGATGACTTGGGTGGTGCTGATAAAACACAAAAGTGAGGCATTCAAAAGCTTCATGCAATGGAAAACTCTAGTTGAAAATCAGATGGAGAAGAAGATCAAGAGGCTTCGTACAAATAATGGTCTGGAATTCTGCTGGATTGAGTTTGATACATTTGCAAAACTGAGGGTATTGCCGACATCATACAGTCAGGAATACTCCTCAGCAAAATGGTGTAGCTGAGAGAATGAATCAAACTCTTCTGGAGAGGGCAAGATGCATGCTCTCTCATGCTGGTTTGTCAAGAAGATTTTGGGCAGAGGTTGTTAGCACGGCTTGCTACTTAATCAACAGGAGTCCTCACACATGGATCAATCTCAAAACACCAGTTGAGATGTGGTTAGGCAAGCCTGCAGATTATTCAGTTCTAAGGGTTTTTGAAGCACAATTTACTATTATGTTAGTGAAGGGAAACTAGAACCAAGGGCCAAGAAAAGAGTGTTTGTGGGGTACGGTGCTGGAGTAAAGGGTACAAAATTTGGTCATCAGTAGAAACAGAGTTATTCTCAATAGAGATTCAATTTTTGATGAAAATTCTATTCTCAGCTCATCAGTGGGAAGGATAATTGAATCTGAAACCAATGCTTAAAGTGAGAAAACTGACAGTAAGGTGGAGCTTCAGGTGGAGTCAGTTGAAACACAACAATCAACTGATCCAAGTCAGTTTCATCATCGATCTAGTTCTTTGAACCAAAAAATCGAATCCATGCCGGTCGGTGAGCAAATGTCAGTTGAGCATCAAACTGAGAACATGGGTTAGCAGAGTATAGCTGTCAGCAGAGCTAGAAGATCCAATGTTTGGGTACCTCCCAAGAGTATGGGTTTGATGATATGGTTGGATATGCAGTTCAAGTTATAGAAGAAGTGGATTGTTTTGAACCTTCTACTTACAGGGAAGCAGTGACATGTTATGAATCATATCAATGGCTTGCTGCCTTGGGAGATGAAATGGAGTCATTACTGAAGAATCAGACTTGGATGTAGTTAAATATCCAGCTGATAGGAGAGTTGTTACTTGCAAATGGATCTTCAAGAAGAAGGAAGGGATAACTGAGGCTAAAGATGTTAAGTATAAAGCATGTTTGGTTGCAAGAGGGTTCAGTCAGAAAGAAGAGGTAGACTTTGATGAGATATTCTCACCAGTAGTCAGACATACTCCAATTAGAGTGTTACTAGCAATGGTGGCACTGCAGGACTTAGAACTTGAGCAGTTAGATGTGAAGAAAGTTTTTCTACATGGTGAGGTAGACAAAGAGATATACATGACTCAGCCAGAGGGTTTCCAAGTTCATGGTAAGGAAGATTTTGTGTGTAAGTTGAAGAAGTCCTTGTATGGACTGAAACAAGACTGGTATAAAACAAGCTCCTAGACAAATGGTATAAAAGATTTGTGATTATATGATCCGTTATTGGGTTACAAAGAAGAAGTCCCTGTGATTCTTTGAATTTGTGTTTACAACAATCTTGGGGATTGGAAGATGGATCACACATCTATCTTGTGTTATATATGGATGACATCGATTTATTTGATGTTTTATCGTTGGTTTTATGTTTATTTGGATATTGTTACACTTTGCAATGTTTTGATGTCTTGTAGATACAAGAAAGAAGTCGGTGTTCGCATGATCTAAAAGACCTTTCTAACGGAGTGTCGTGTCGGATTTACGTTTGGTATTTTGGTGGTTCATTCTTGAATTTGAAATGAAGGATTGGGATTTGACCTAGCTTAGAGGCACCAACAAAATCTTGGGGATGGAGATCTCGGAGAGATAGAAATCAAAAAAGCTCGTTGGAAATGGCTTATCTTAACAGGGCTATATACGAATATTTTGTCAATGTTTGGCATGTCACGAAGAAGAGTCCTTCATGAAAGTTGTAGAGTTTTCGAGACCGCTAAGCCAATAGATACTCTATGGCATCAAATGTTTATTTGTCGACCTTTGCTTTGTTTTATTTTTTTTTGTAGATTAGCTATATACTTATATACTTATATATATACTTATAGAGAGAAGGAGTACATGTCAAGAGTTCCCTATGCTAGTGCGGTTGGTAGTCGATGTATGTCATGTTGATGCACTCGTAGGCACGATCGCTCAGCAACTTTTCTAAGAGATTAGGAGTTCATACCTTCGATAGGTGTTGTCAAGATTTATGGCTCAACCTAGAAAGGAACACTAGAAAGTTTATTGTAGTGAAAAGAATATTCAGGTACCTTAACGGTACAAGCGATGTTGGTCTCATTTATGGAGGTGATACTAAGAACATCGATCACGGAGGATACCGTGATGATGATTATGCGAGCGTCGATGTTGTCGGCAGATTTATGGTGATATGAAGGCGGAATATTGAGAGAAAAATATGATAAGCGATCACAGGGTTATGTTTTCACATTCGGGAATTCAATTTGTCACCGAAAGCAACTCTTCGTGCAATCGTGGCTTTATCAACTCTTGAAATTTGGGTATATGGCTCTTACTGAAGCAGCCAATGAGGGTATCTGGTTGAAGGTACTAGTTAGTGATTTGGGGCTAAATCAGGATCAAGCTAAGATTTATTGTGACAGTTTCAGTGCAATTTGTCTAGCTAAGGATCAGGTTAATCATGAGAGAACCAAGCATATTGATGTGAGGTATCATTTTCTGAGAAATGAGAAGAGGGTTGTAGCGAAGAAGATCAGCACCAAGGATAATCCCGTTGATATGTTCATTAAACCAGTTCAGCAGAGCAAGTTTCAGTTGTGTCTGGACTTGCTGAATATTCAAAGCTTATAAACCGAAATCTGGATACTCAGCTAAGGACAGATCAGCTTGAGTGGATTCTGTGGAGAAGTCTGGTACAAGTACATCCTGGCATTGACGATTGCATCTGGTACAAGTACATCTGATTATGCAATCTGGTTGACTATGAATGAGAGTTCAAGTCAAGGTGGAGATTTGTCGGTATTGGTGACTTGATCTCAAAACTGATAAATAAACTGGTGGAACTAATCTGAGAAACTGAGACTGAGAATGATGGTCCGTTTAGTAAAGTATATTCAGTTCTGTGAAAGTCAGTTTAATGAAGTGTAACTGAGTTTCTTCTGAAGTCAGCAGTCAGTTTTGGTCTGCTGAGTTTTGCAGAGTATAGCCGAGTTCTACATTTGGGCAGTTGATTACAAGTTTGGAAAGTCAGTTTGAAGCTGAGTTTCGTCTGGTGGATAAAAGCTGGAGCTGGGGTCCACATCTGGGGTATTTATGACATGTCCGACAAAGATATTATGCAGTTAGGGTTAGGGATTTGAGTGTATAAATACCAATGTTGTAATCAATGCAAAGTGTGTCTTTCACTTTGTGAGAAATACCTTGTAACTTTGTGTATAGTGAAATATCTCATTTTCTGTCCGTGGAGTAGTCGGCATAACGCCAAAAAACCACGTTAAATCACTGTGTTCTCTTTGTTTCTGTGTTTTATCATTTCCGCTATACTTTACATTTGCACTGCTTCTATTTTAATTTTTCTTAAACTGTAAGTTTCTCATCTGTGTTTTAAAAGTGGACTTAGCACCCATGAATAACCCCATGTGTATAGGACGACCATAAATCCTTGAATGCAGTAAACTTGAACGTCAACCCTCTCAGACTGTGATGATACAGCTAATCAGAATGCAGTGTCCATTTTACTTAAATGTCAATGAGGGATATCACCATCACTTCCTGTCAATGATCCATTTGAGCTCTTCAGTGGGAAATCAGTAAAGAAATCACTTACGTGCAATAAAAACGACATGCACTATTCCTCTATCTAGATTCCCTTTTCATTTCAGACAATTTGGATACAAAGAATATCCATTATAATATACACTTAATTAGATTGGTATACATAAAAATATAAAATGGTTTTTGTCTATTCCGACATATGACATTGAACTCTTTCATAAATACTCCTATTATTTATGCTTAGTATATTCACTCCTACCCCTTTGACATGATTCAAGATAATTGTAATTCATTGATTTAACTGAGAAGTAGTAGTACAAATATATAGGTCTACAACTACTTGGCCAACAAATCATAATAAAACAAATACACAATAATAATATATTTTAGGTATTTCCAATAGTATCCTCGATACGCCTCCACAATCCCGTGGGAAGTGGCTGAACACGGAGATTGGATTTCAGACAAGCAAAACGAGGCTAAGCCAACGGTTTGGTGATGAGATCGGCTAACTGATCATTCGAGGAGATAAAAGAGATGCCGAGCTTGCAGGTAGCAACTAATTCATGAACGTGGTGGAAGTCGATCTCTATGTGTTTCGTGCGGGCGTGAAACACCGGATTGTGAGCAAGGTAGGTGGTGCCAATATTATCACACCAAAGAGTAGATGGGTAAGACAAAGGAACTTGCATATCACGAAGAAGACTGCAAAGCCACTGAAGTTCTGCGGTGGTGTTAGAAAGAGTCTTATACTCGGCCTCAGTGCTACCCTTTGAAACCGTCAAGTGTTGCTTACCAACTAATGAGATTATCTCCAAGGAAGACATAATATGCCCCAACAGAACGGCGATTATCACTGTCAGCAACCCATTCAGAGTCAGAATAAGCCCGGAGCAAAATAGTGGATCGGTAGGAGAAGAAGAGATTATCGGAGATAGTATGTTTAAGATACCGAAGAATGCGTTTAACTGCAACACAGTGAGCTTCGGTAGGCGAATGCATATACTTACTAACCTTGTGAACCGCAAAGACACTATTAGGCCGAGTGAAACTAAGATACTGCAAACCGCCAACTATAGTGCGGTAAAACGAGGGATTGGCATGGGGAGGGCCATCGTCCTAATAATAATATCATCCACATAAATCAGTATATGAACACGAGCACCATCACGAGAATAAATGTATAAGGAGTTGTCTGTTGAAAGAGTGTCCTAAACCCAATCGGGTTGGACCGGATCCGACCGGGTCGGATCATTTCTACTATTTCTTTATGCTTATACATATATAATAAATGGCTTTTTGTTGTCATATATCTGTTCTTTTAAAGAACCAATCATGAATTGTTATATGATAATATCCTTAGTATTAAATTGTGATAGAGAAACCATGATAGGCTATTATGGTTGATGAGATCTCTAATCACTTTAATAAGTTTGATACTTAAATGTCTCTAGGCTTATGTACTATTAAACAGGGCATTGATAGTACAAACAGACTAGAACGTAGTAGATATCTTCTGTCTTTAAGGATAGGGATAGATCTCATCTATCGAAGTGTAGAGACACTTGGACTGTGCGTGGACGTGTATTAGAGAATGCGTATGTTAGACTGACCCACTTACACTGTTAAGTGTCACACTATGTGGCGGTTGTGTAATTATATTTAGGACCGGAGTCTACATGGCATCACGGTGTGGATTGTCATGCTTTGACACTATTGATGTTTCCCCTATCCACGGGGTGATCATGCGGTAGTGATTGGGTATGATACTGAAGCATGCTGCGTATACATGTTTGGTCGTCTGGGAATCGCGTACCCTATTAGTAGGGTGAATATCCGAAAGGGCCTTCTTATAAGGAATGTCTTACTCTCGTGAATCTTTGCAAAGTGGAAGTAAATGAGTTACTTCGAGAGATCATGATATCCGGATTATAAGATACGGTCGTTGATGTTTGACACTCGACGTAGGACCGTATGGATATTATTACAGCGATAACATTCTATTTACACGGTAATTGTTTCACATGAAAGGTAGTAGTCATTGCATTTGACTCTTCCGATGATTGGGGGTCACGGTGTCTTGCTAGACTCTATCCCGTGATCATTAGGCATGAAGGGCATTTTTGTAAATTTCACTTTGTGTCTACGGCCAACATATTCGGAAGCCTATCGGGTCACACACATAAGAACATCTAGCCAAATTAAAATGCGGTTATAACGATAACCAAATAAGAAAAGTTTATCTCGACTATAAAGTGTTGTAGTGATAAATTAATATGGCGGTATTTATTTATTATGAATAAATTAAAGTCCTAGCTATTCTTAGCATGATATTGGGAAATATCATTGCTATTACTCAAACAAGCAAAGATACCTTTTATTCTTCACGTCCTAGATTACGTCCTGGATCATTAGATAGGAATCCAAAGACCAGGCGAGATACTTTAACCAGGTATGTACACACCTTCGCCTTCACAAACCAAGAACTACGAGACAAGATATTAATTATGTTGATTAGTCAAATATATGTATTTAATATATATGCGCCGCATAAATGATGTGTATATGATACACTTGAATTTTTCCAATTAATTAATCATGGTATTATATTATCTAGTTTTAATATAAGATATTAATATTTATATATATACTCATATACATGCGTGACATGCATATAAAAGGATATGCTTGTGCACATTTGTAGTTAATATGTATATATATATATGGATTTATATGTGTAATATATATATGTGATATATACACATGTGTAAATTGATTTATGACAATATAATAAGATATATTCAATATAAGATATTGTCAATATATATCTTGGAAAAATATTTAATATAAGATATTGAATATTAATGAGATAAATCAATCAAATAGATTTTCTTTATTTTATCAGAAAAATGTTTTCTTTCTCCTTAATCTACTGAAGCTTTTCCTATTGGGAATAACATTCATTGGGGCGCCCCACCCTCTATATAAGAGAAGGGTTGACTAGCTCTTTTGTATATCATATTAGACGAGTTCTAATTTACTAGAAAATATGAGAGCTTCTTTAGAGAGATTTTGAGAGGGAGAAAAATTCGGTCTAGCAACCGAGTTTTTTCTGGTAGCAATCCATGATGGGATTCCGGCGAGCTGTTCGTGTGGATCGCCGGTGGTAGCCGAATGCTTGGGCGACTTCGTGCAGAAACTACAACCGTAGACAAAGCGTCGATCCAATTGGATCAACCAAGGTATTATCTTGTCTACTTCTTTTTTTCTTGTTGCTTAAACGAAGTTGAGCTTGAGAAAAAGAAAATCAAAATTTTGAATTCCGCTGCGTTCCCGCGTTGATTTCCTAACAGTGTCAGCTTTGGACAACAAAGCCAAACTGAGTCAATACATTGGTGAAGGGAGAGAACCAAGCACGAGGGGGGCTGACGAAGGCCATAATGAATACGGCAAAGACGGCATACACAATGGCAGAACCAGAAAAAAATTTCGGGGTGGTCTTGGTATATAAACTGCAAAGCTAAAAAAAATCTGGGAAAGAAATATGGGGTGGTCTTGTTATATAGACTATAAAACTAAAAAAAATCCGAAAAAAAATATGTTGGTAGTGGGATTTGAACTTGCAACCTAGAAATATGGAGACTGAAAATGATTTGTTTTTAAACCACTAGGATATAAGGTCTTTTGTTCAAAGAAAAAGACACATAACATACTAATATTAACACTACTACTAATACAACAATAAAAATAATTATTTTTTTCAAAATTTGTGTGGGGGCTTGAGACCACCCCACCCCTCACTTAGTTCCGCCCCTGGGCATACATAGTCAAGATAATCAGCTTGAACACATCCCTGTGGCTACTGCATATATACGGGCTTAGATAAATGCCATGGAGAAAAGCATTATGAATGTCCATCTAGCGAAAAACCAACCCTGTGAAACATCAAGAGACAAAAGAAGATGAATAGTGACCGGTTTAACAACCGGACTAAATGAGTCAATAAAATCAATTCCTTCAGCCTGATTAAAACCCTTGGCCACAATTCCTTCATAATCATAGTTAAAACGATTTTGCTATACAGAAAGAAAGATTAGTTCATGGAACACAACATTCGTAGAAATAAAAATTTCTTTGTTGTTTATGTCCATGTGAATACATCCTTTTATGTCGTTGGGTTGACCTAAATTTATGATATTCCTTGCTCTTGCATCAAATTTTGTCCTCCCCTATGCTTAAGTGGAACAAAAAACTAAACAGTCAAAAACTCTAAAACTTTTGTAGGCGGGTTCCTTATTGTATAAATGTTGACAAGGAGTTTTATTTCGTAACACTAGTGCAGGAACAATATTAATTAGTTTTACAACATGTAAGACACAGTTACCCCAAAGATTTAACAGTAATTGAGCTTGATGTTTTAATGCTCTTGCCACGTTTTGAATGTGTTGATGTTTTCTCTCAACAACACCATTATGTTGTGGTGTGTCTACAAAACTTAGCTAAAGAATAATTACATTTTCAGTATAAAATGGCATCATAGTTAAATTCTTGGCCATTATCAGACCTAATAATCTTGATAGATATCTAAAATTGATTCATACCATCGTTATAAAAAGCAAGCATAATGCCTCTAACCTCATCTTTTGTTTTGAGCTAAAAATCCATGTGAATCTACTAAAGTCATCTACAACATTGAGAAAAATATTTTGTCCATGAATAGTAGATTCTTGTAATGACCCCAAATATCCATATGAACTAAATCAAACATAGAATCGGCTTTTGAATGACTAATTTGAATAGGTAATTTTTCTATTTTTCTAAAGAACAAATGTAACAAACAGATTGTTTTGGTACTTCTATGCCACTACAGGGCCGGCACTCGCTTGTATTGGGCCTAAGACCAAACCCCCGAATTGGGCCTTTTAGTTGAAATTGTTTTTTTTTAAAACATACTTATTGTTAGATATTTTTTCATAAATAAATATTTTGGTTATCGTTTGCATCTGAGTTGCCGTGCATTTAATTAATGTTATAGCAAGAAACGGGTTTGACACAAAGCGCGGTGGGTCGAGGGGGCAGCGCCAACTTGTGGGGGTTCGGGGGCAACGCCCCCGAAACCTAAACCACTGCATGCATCAGTTCATGAAGGGATATGCATTTTCAGATACACGCATTTTCGAACTGATATGTACTTACCCTTTTGTTTAAGGGTTGCATGCTTTTATCCGGTGCAAGGAGTACATCCATTCGTTTAGAGGGTACTTGCAACCTATAAAAGGCATAAGTATGAAGACGAAAATCAATAAATTTGACAACATCATTAGAAAAACTTTGATTGTTCTCGGGTTTGATTCAAACAAGTCACTGTTTGAATCAAACACCCCCATTGTATCCTGAAAGAGATTTTCATTTGATCCCTTAGTGACAAATCGTGTGAGACAAAACATCTCTTAAAAGACAGCGTTATTAATGTGCCTTGGAGTTTCTAATTCTCTGTCAAATCCTAAGTACTACATTTTTTCCAACACTTATCGAGTTTTTAACATCCGTAAATGCAAAAAAATAATAAAACTTGTTTGTATATATCTATTTTTTTGGTCAAGTAAAATTTTTTATTGGAGCCTTTATCAATTAGAGTAAAAAAAATTGGGCCTTTATCAAAAAAGAAAATTAACATATTATATTAGGTTGAATCGGATTAAATCTATCTTTAATTTTTTTTTTTTTTAGCGAAAACATGTATCGTTGGCCCTGAGTAATGTGGGCTTAAGACCCGGGTTTCGCCGGCCTTAGCATAGGGCCGGCCCTATTGACATTTCCTTTCCTTTTGAATTGTGGTAGAAGTGCGCAATTGAGCACATAGACCAGAAGCAATGCTCTTCGGTTGGTTTGCATTTAAAATGTACAATCCTTTTTCCTTCTCATCTAATCCAATCATTATCCCACTGGATGTGCCCTATATCACACAATACCAGAAAACTTCAGAGATATAACACCATTTCCAGTAAGTGTATCTAATTACAAAAAGTTATATTTGAAATAAAGTACCTATGTCACATATGTTGGAGTCAAGGTAATATTTATCTGTACATCTCCAATACATTTAACTGGTATTTCTTGACCATTAGGTAAAGATACAGTAATGTCCTTGACATGTGTTCTGTTTGAGAAAAGTTTATTATTAAAAATAACTTGATATGTAGCTCTTGAATAAACTATCTAATAGCTAAGATATCATGGTGAAATACCTTGATGTTCAAAGGGATCTTGCCTGGAATTTGTAGCGAGTGTTGTCACTTGGTTAACATTGTGAGTAGTAGTGTCTGGTTGGACTTCAGGTTGATCAAGAAGTCTAAGTAATTGATTGATTTAATGCTAGATTCTTTTGAACTTTCCGATTATATATGCCCATCATGTCTTGATTCTTCTTCATAACTTGGCTTACCAGATTCTTTTGAACTTTCCGATTGATGCACCATGTTTGCTCTTGATTTTTACATGAAACCAGAAGGATAGCTATGTGTCAAATGTGACTTGATCTCTACATTTGGTGGAATTAAATCTAAGATCAGCTGAGTTTGATGGTCTGCTGATCTAGAGTATTCAAGCCTGGGATGTCGGCTAAGTGAAGTGTCATTGAGTCCACATGTCAGCAGAGTAGTTTGTTGAGTCAGTGATGACGGTCAAATTATACCCATAAAAGTCATCAACATTGCCCTTAAATCGAGATTTATAATATATATTTTATATTAAATCACATGTTTATATTTATTCTTTAATGTTATGTGATTTATAAAATATAATTTGGTATTTATCCGTTTTTATTATTTAAATATGATTTACTTTGGGATAAATATTTATTTTGTAGATTGAGATAATTTTTGGAGGATAATTACAAATGGACAAATTAAATTACAAGATAAATCCAAGAAAATCCGGATGCATTGAAGATAAAGATCGGATAAGCACGAAAAGAGGAGTAAGGCATGACAAGAGCCGGCGAGCCAATCCGAGGAGTTGGCGCCGATGGAGGATGCGCTAGGAGGGGGGTGCATTTTTGCTTTTGAGATCGGCCGGGAGTTATCTCTAATTGTTTTGATATTTTGAATTATGTCTTTTAATTAGCTTGAACTCCTATAAATAGAGCTGTACGAATTTCATTTGAGACACACACTAGAATACTTTAGCAAAATACAAGTGTTGGACTTATTTCTTAGTTTTGATGATGAGTGCCATACTATTTTGTTATAGTGCAAAGGCAAAAGATATCTAGATCAATTGTATAGGTTTATTAGAGTTTGATTCATAAATATGTTTGATCAAACAAGCCATTGTAATGGTCGGTGACTTCACGCCAGACTTATCTAGTCGATGGGGTAGATAGGTCGAGAGACTAGTCGGGAACCTCTTCAAGATCAAGAGCGAAAGTGAGGGCTCAAACTCGATTCATGAAGGCTAAGGGATCAAACTTAATAATTAAAGTCAAGGATATGGAATCGAATTTAGGCAAGTCTGTGATGACCTAAAGCGATATATATACCTTGTGTAGAAGGTCTAAGTTCCATAAGTTGGATGATGTTTGGAACTTGGTTATAACTAAAAAGGTGTAATCTAACTTCACAAATAAAAGTTAGATAAAAGAAATCAGCTGCATTACATTTCATACATAGCAAGTTGCTGTTCAAATAGATCGATATGTATCTCACAGATGATGAACTCGCCGATAATATACCTCGATTAGTTCAAAATTATATTGGAAGATTACATGGATAAGGACAGCCAACTACCTCTGATTTATCAAGAAAATCAAAGGTGAGATTAAAAAGACGTTGGGATGATGTATATTTTTATCTATTGGATACAAGTCAAAGGGTGGGATGGGATGATTTGACTTTGTCAAAAGGAATTTGAGCAAAGTGTCGACCCTATGAATAGTGACAGAATGCAAATCAGATGGGACAAAAACAAGGAACGGTTACATTTGAATTTCAAATACAAGTCACATGCATTCCTACCTATAAATAGAGGACTTTCAACTCAGAAATAAGATGATGAATTTTGGATAAACTTTATGAGATAACTCGAATTTTAAAACACACCTGTTGAACTTGTCGAGCATAAGGTCAGCTGATCTAGTGAATTTCTTCAAGTGCATTATGTATTCAAGCTACATCAAGATTACACACTTGAAGCCACAAAAGCTGCTTTGATTACTTCATCCTAATCAAGTCTGCTTTGCGAATGAATCATTTATTTGATTCAATCTTTATTTTATAAAGAACTCTGAAGACAAAGTGAAGCATCTGTTGGGTGTGAAAGATCTGTTGTTTTGTGGTGGAGTGGTGAAGAGGCAATCCTACCCTTCAAGGACCAGTGGAAGACTCGGGAGCAAACAATCCTACTGTTCCCGGGCCAGATTTGTGAAGCCATAGTTATTGGTGAAGGACAAACAACTTAGGAATCTTTGTAACAGCTACATCAAAGATCTCTAGTGAATTTCCTCCAACATCACAGGAGAAGAGTGGACTGACAGGATTACACCACCTGGAACCACTATAAAACTGCCTATTTACTTTTAGCATTTACATTCTGCACTTAGTTTATTTTACACATCAACCTACTGAATCTAGCAACTGAAATCAAACACATACACCACTGAGTATCTAATACTTGGTATCATACTTAACAACAAGTAACAAGGCTTAATTTTGATATTATTCCATTTGCACAAATTCAAAAAATCGAATCTGTCGAAGAGACTCACATTTATCGCCAGCTCACGAGGTCTCAAGCAGACTATAGAAGTATCAGCAGGCTGCTGAAGTTGCAGAATTTGTTAACTTCAAAAAGTTTTAAGTGTTAAGTTTATTCACCCCCCCCTCTAAACTTAACCAAAGCCTTTTCAAGGACCAACAATTGGTATCGGAGCAAAGTGCTTATTGCTCAAGAAATCCTACTTGTTGTGCTTGTGAAAATTCTTTGAAACTTTCTTTCAAGTTCTCGATTATCAAAAACTTGCATCATGGATAACACACGGTATGCTAGAACTATCTTTGATGTGTTCTCTAGATAAATTTGATGAGTATAAACGTCGAATGCAGGCTTACCTTTGCGCAACTCATGATGAGATGATGGATGTACTAACTGATGGACCACCTGGAAATTACCAAGGCGATAGAATGGGTGACACAACCGAGTATATTCCTAAACCAAAAAGAGAATGGAATGCGAGAAGGCGTAAAAGAGCAAACCTCAACAACATTGCTATTGATATCATTTATAGAACCTTGGATAGCAATATGTACATGAAGGTTAAAGATTGCAAAACTGCAAAGGAACTTTGGGACAAGATACATTTGATCTGTGAAGGCACTGATGCAATAAAGAAGAATAAAATCAGTGTGGCCAGGAAAGAGGTTCCAAAAGTTCAAGATCTTTGCCAAATGAAACCATTGAGCAAATGGAATCAAGATTCAATGCTATCTAGATGAACTTACCTGCTTTGAGTGTAAGTTATTCAAAAGAGAAATAAACACCAAAATCTTGGAAGCTCTACCTGCAAAAGATGTTTGGAAAATGAAGGTGACTGCAATTGAAGAAATGAGAAAGTTGCATGAAGAAGATACCTTCAAATTGTTTTCAGATCTCAAGGCTTATGAATTTAGCAAAAAGCTTGTACCTGAGACTGAAAAGGAAGAGCCAAAGACCACTGCATTGGCTGCTTCACATCAAGAAGAAACATCAGGAGGACAAGATGATCTTGCTGGATGAAATGCAAGAGCAGATTGCCCTCTTGAGCAAGAAAATCGAGGATGATGAAGAGTGGAAAGGCCCTTCAAGAAATTTCACAAAAGAGGCCTCTTGAAAGAAGGAAAGAAGAACCAAAGAAAGATAATGACTATCTCAGTGCTTTCATTGCAAGAAACAGGACACTTCAAACTGATTGTCCCGAGTTAAAACAAGGCAAGGAACTCGATTATCTTTGCTTCAACCGCAAGAAGCCTGGACATTTTAGACTGATTGTCTCGACTCATCAAGACCAAGAGTCAACAAAGAAGACATGGCAAGAAGGCTATGGTTCTTTGAAGATGAATCGAGGTATGAAGTGGAATCAAAAAGGAAATGAATCGGATGACACAAAGATCAAGTTCTCGATATGGAAGATTATGCTTTGATGGCCAATATGGATGAAATCGAGGAGGTATACAACACTGTATCCATCAATACTCATCTTTGGAAGTGATTGTGAATCAACTTGTGGTTCAAATCCCGAAACTCGACAATAATGAGACTTTGGATGCCATCCTTAATCAACTGAGGATAATACAATCTGGTTATGAGATTGTGAAGGCTGAAAAAGAAACTCTTGAGTTAGAAGTTGGAAGATTGAAAGTTGAACTAAAAGTTCTCAAAGGTAAGGAAAAAGATGTTGGACAGAATCACTATAAGTCTGCTGAACAACCAGCAGCCCCTGAATATGTTGAACCATCTTGTTCCTCTGCTGCATACAAATCTGGAAAGCCTTATGGTGATAGAACAGGGCTTGGATTTGGAACTCAGCAATCTAACAAGAGTGGATCCAGTAAGGTCACTGAACCTGGCACCAGAATTGGTCCTAAGTTTGTGCCTGCACTAGATTCAACTCCCAGTAAGGTTGCTGAGGCAGTAAAACCCAATGAGAATGCTTCAAGGAAGCAAAATCAGAAGTCAAAGAAGTCAACAGCTCCTAATAAAAAGAGTAAATCTAAAAATAGGATCTCTTTGTGCCTTCTAAGTCTCTTGATAGCAGCACTGCTACCAAGTCTCTTTGGACCACAGAAGGATAAGAAACAGAAATATTCCAAGGATAAGAATCCTAAACCCAAAAATGTTAATCATTCAAGGGATACTTATCTCAGGGGGAAAGGTAGATTGTTCCCTACTGATGATGATTGGAATATTCCTGCATCTAATGCTAGAAACAGTAAGTACAACCATGCTGCTAGGGTAAAACCTAAGCAATGGAATCAGCAAAGGACTCAGCAGAGGACTTGTAAAAGGACTCAGCAGGGACCTCAGCAGACTCCATATTACAGGGCTGTTCCTAACAGACAGCAAGCTAATGGTTATGCTAATGTTTCTAACACCCAAAGTCACTTGAAACAGCATTATAAACCAAAAGGCCAGAAAATATATGTGATTCCCACACAACCTACTGTTAGAACTTATGGATGTGTGGAATACATGTATGAACCAAAGTATGACACATTCAGAGAAGACCTTATGGAAACATACCAAGGGTCATGCTTGCCATCGACCACTATGGACCCAAACAGTTTGGGTACCTAAAATGCATTAACATTGTTTTGTAGGGTGTGCGGTACTTTTGGTGGATGTTCCGGACATATGACAAAGAATAAGCACTTTCATTTAACAAACTTTGTGGCAAAAGATGGTCCAAGGGTGAATTTTGGCAACAAGAATACACCTGGATATACAAGAGGATATGGCACAATTGTGAGGAATGGACTTACAATCAAGAATGTTGCATATGTGGAAGGACTGGACTACAACTTACTGAGCACTGGACAATTCTGTGACAAGGGATGCAAGGTCACTTTTGACAAAAACAACCGTATTGTCATTGGTGAAAGAGGTGATCAAGTTGTACTTGCTGGTAGAAGACAACAGAATATGTATGTTGTGGATTGGTCTACTGCAGTTCCAGAAACCTGCATGATTGTGCATACCAAGTCAGAACTCAATTGGTTATGGCACAAGAAGTTGAATCATTTTAATTTTGATGATATCAATCATTTGGTGAAGCAGAAGCTGGTGATTGGTTTACCTGAGATCACATTCAAAAAGGATGCTATATGTGATGCATGTCAGTGGGTAAAACAGATAAAGTCAAGCTTCAAGTCAAAACCAAACAATCAACTAATAGAGTGTTGGAGGTGATGCATATGGATCTTTTTGGACCAATAACTCCAAAAAGTGTAACAGGAAAGAAGTACACCTTAGTGGTTGTGGATGATTACTCTAGGTACACTTGGGTAATATTTATGAACAAGAAAAGTGAAACACTTCAAAGCATGCCTAATCTTTTGAAGAGATTACAAAATGAGAAAAGTTTAACAGTAATAAAAATAAGATCAGATCAGGGTACTGAATTTCTCAACAAAGTAATAAGAGAATACTGTGAACAGAATGGTGTACTACATCAACTTGCTGCTGCTGGTACACCTCAGCAAAATGGGGTTGCTGAAAGAAGAAACAGAACCTTAAAGGAAGCAGGAAGAACAATGATCTGTGAAGCATTGCTACCTGAAAGATATTGGGCTGAAGCAGTCAATACAGCATGCTATACACAAAACATAACATCAGTAAACAAGAAGTTGTTGAAGACACCTTATGAGGTTTGGAATGGAAGGAAACCTAACATATCCTATTTCCACCCATTTGGAAGTAAGAGTTTTATCCTGAATCACTTCATTTGAAAACATTCCAACCAAAATCAGATGAAGGAATTTTCATGGGATATTCTTGATCAGAGCATTGAGTCTTGAACAAAGGTCACTAAAACATGAAGAAACAATCCATGTTGTGTTTGATGAACCTAAGTTTTCTTGGTATGGAAGATGAAGATTGTGAACTCTTGAGAATCAACAAATCATCGATCCAGATTGTGTTGAAGTTTTGGAAAGATTCAATGACTTAAAAGTTTATGATATCGCCCTGCTTGAACACCTACTTTGGTAATGTTATCGATGCAACAATCTGAAGCGGTTCAAGGATCTCTTTGAACCCCTGCAGAGAAGAAGCTACTGAGAGACCTATCAAGATGAGGTTCACGATAATCAAAATAACCAGAATCCACAATGGTTAAGGAATCACCCTGCTGAACAAGTTATTGGCAATGTACATCAAGGTGTGAGGACTAGAAGACAACTGGAAGCAATGTTTACTTGTTTTCTATCTCAAATGGAACCTAAAGTTGTTGAAGAAGCAATTTCGGATCCACATTGGATAATTGCTATGCAAGAAGAATTAAATGAGTTTGAAAGAAATCAAGTTTGGACACTAGTTGAAAGGCCAAGTCATGCAAATATCATTGGTACTATGTGGGTATCTGAGAAATAAACTTGATGAATCTGGTACCATTGTAAGGAATAAGGCCGGACTAGTTGCAAAGGCTATTCTCAAGTGAAGGAATAGATTTTGATGAAACTTATGCACTGTTGCAAGATTGGAAGCTATCAGATTATTCTTGGCACATCTTGCATATAAGAACTTCAAAGTATATCAAATGGATGTTTAAAGTGCATTTTGAATGGCATTCTAGAGGAGGAAGTGTATGTACAAAGAACCTCCTGGATTTGAAGTTAAAGATCAAGAAGATAAAGTGTATAGACTCAACAAAGCACTTTATGAATTGAAACAAGCACCAAGAGCATGGTATGAGACTCTATCTCAATTCTTGGTGGATAATGGTTTTACTAAAGGCACCATTGACAAGACACTTTTCGAATCGAGTGAAGGGACAAAGACACCTGTTGGTACAAATTTATGTGGATGACATAATATTTGGTTCTGAAAATGATTTACTTTGTGAAAAGTTTGCAAATCTAATGAAGAGCAAATTCCAAATGAGTATGATGGGAGAAATGAATTACTTCTTGGGATTGCAAGTTAAACAAATGAAAGATGGAATCTTCATTCATCAAACCAAGTATACCAAGGAGTTCTTTGAAAAAGTTTGGTATGGAAAATAAAGACCAAAAATTCAACTCCAATGAGTACAAATATCGATGGATGAAGATAAAGAAGGCAAAGATGTTGATCGGACCTTATCTGATGAAGGATGATAGGCGATCTGTTGTACCTAAGCGCAGCCAGACTGATATATCCTTTCTTTGTAGGTGTTTGTGCAAGATTTCAATCTAAACCTAAAGAAAGTCATTTAAGCGCTTGATCAAGAGAGTTCTCAAGTATCTAAAAGAGACTTTGGGAGTAGGGATATGGTATTCCAAGGAAGGAAGTTTCAAAGTTATATCCTACTTAGATTCTGATTATGCTGTATGCAAGATTGATAGAAAAAGCACCTCAGGAACACATCGGCTTAATGAGAAATAGATAGTTTCTGGTTCAAGAAGAAGCAATTCTATATCAACTTCCTTTGTTGAAAGTTGAATATATAGGCTCTTTGGAAGTTCTTTGTGCACAAGTATTGTGGCTAAGACAACAATTAAGGGATTATGGAATTGAAGAAAAGGAAATTCCAATTATGTGTGACAACACAAGTGCAATTGCAATCACGAGAAAATCTGCTTTTGCACTCAAGAACCAAGCACATTGATGTGAGACATCATTTTATAAGAGATCATGTTGAAAAGAAAGATGTGGTGGTTCTATACATCCCTCTTGAAGATCAACTTGCGATATTTTTACTAAACCACTTGATAGTGAAAGATTTGCTAAACTAAGGAACTGAACTTGGAATTATAAAAGTTGGTGATGATCGAGCAGTGTCTTGGAATTCACCAAGGGATTAGTCTTTGCTATGTTGGGTGAGCTCACTTAGCAGATTAGTCATTGGTATCAACAATTCCACGTACTTATGTTTGGGCAATTGAGCAAATGAGGTTGCCAAGGGGATTGGTCTTTGTCATGTTGGGTGAGCTCACTTGACAGATCAGTCATTGGTATTAAACTTCATCTTGTATTATCAATTGAACAAAACAAAATGAAAACAAGGATCAGCAGAGTACTTATGTCAGCAGGCTGCTGAAGCTTATTTATCAGCAGACTGCTGAGCCCACCCTGCTGAGGATTACCCTGCTGAATGGAACGTTACTCATTCAAATTTTATTAAAGTCAAAAATCAGTTTGGCGGGATATTTATTCTATCCTTTGTTACCATGGTTAACACGATCTAACGGTTACAAACGTTATGGAGGAGTAATGGGGCCACGTGTCAAGACAGCATTTACCTAGATTAATCGTGGTCAAGCATCAATGTACGTGCACTGACAGTTACAACTAATCACTGTCTATTTATACGGGCTATCACACAGCAGATTCTCTACTTGCAAATCTGCTTTATCACTACGATTTCTACACTGTGTGAACACAGATTTGAGAATCAATCTTCTTCATCTTATTCTTCTCATACAAATGGCGGAAAAGGTTGATGTCCAGATTGAATCAAGCCAAAGTGTTAGAGGCTTTGTTGAGGATGCAAACAGAACTGAACTGGCCATTAACATTGGTCGAAGAATAAGGAGATATGCCGGTCTGGAGAATGTGCTCAATATAAGACTGGAGACAATTTCTTACACAAATGTTGTCAGTTTCTGGAGAAACATTCAAATACAGGAAGGAATCAAGCGTTTAAAAGCTTTGTGAATGGGCAAGAAATTGAAGTTTCCCAGGTCCCGAGGGAAGTCTTTGGATTTGATGAAGTAGTGGATGGCTCAGTCAATCCTGAAGCAATGGGATTGGACAGAATGGCGTTTGTTGATCAGATCAAAACTAATGCAGCCACCAAATCCATTCCAGGCATCAACTGCAAACATATTGGAAGTGAATACAGTCTGTTGAGCAAACTCATTGCTAAAAACATACTTGGACTAGTTGGAAGTATGGATACTCTATCAGGACCCAAGATAGAGTTGATGACAATCATTTGCAGGAGCATGAAGTTTGTTTGGGCTGGTTATTTCATTCATTATATGAAGAAGGTTTTCAAGGAATAAAAAGAGGGAAAGAGGAAGTCCAAGGCACTGCCCTTAGGATTGATGGTTCAGACCCTGCTGAATCATCTGGAAATCCCTGATGTAGCATCTGAAAAGATCAATCAATCTAGATATAAGAAGGAAATTGATTATGCTATTCCTGGTCTAGATGATGATGAAGAGGTTCTTTGGAGAAGGCTGCGATGATGATAATGGTGGAGATGATGGTGATCTTTGGTGGTGAGCGGGTCAAGCAACCTAAAAAGAAATCATAAAACTCTTTTTGCACTAAAGCTCACGAGAAAAGAAAAGGTGGAGATACAAGGAAGATAACTGAAGTTTCAAAGCCTTCAAAGAAAACAAAGAAGCAAACATCACAGACTGCTGAGTCTGCTTTGAGGGTCCATGAAGGATTATCGACCTGCTATTCTTTGCAAGAAGAACAGATTGTTGAAATCTTGAGGAACAACAAAAGGAAGCCGATAGAAAGAGGAAGTCTCTTGTGGTTGAAAAGATGATGAACCCTTTCCAAGAGGAGAAAAGAAATTATTCATAAATGTAGAAACATGGAAAAGGAAAGAACTAAAAAACTTGGAAGCTTAAAGAATCCAAGAGGAAGCATCGATAGAAGAAGAAGAAGAGGCTATTGAGGTGAGCCCTTGACCATAATCAAGCCTGTGAGATTATCGACTCCTCACTTTGAAGAGGTTGTCAAGTCTCATCGATCTTTGGACGAGTTGTTGTTGAGCAATCTGTTGAAGATATACAACACCCATCGACCACTGAGGCTGCTTTGTAGTATCTCTTGAAGAACCACAAAGAAACCATGAACTCGAACTCTTTGTGGTAGTTGAAGAGGTAATTGAAGACTTGGTTGAAGACCACGCAAATGTGGCAAGAACTCGGGGAAGAAGCGTCTGCTGCGACCTGGCGATGAGCATGTAAGTTAGGGGAACCAAGTGTGGCATGGGATGGAAGTAGTAGGCACAAACGTACAACCTCAAACAACTTCTTGACTTTAGAACATCCGTTGAAGAAACCATGAACTTACTTGTGGAAGCTTTTGGAGGTCGACCAGCCACACGAAACTGCCATTAGAAAGCCATCTATGCCATATGAGAAGGCATCTAGAAAGGGCAAAGTAGATCCTAACTTCAAAAGGTGCAAAACTACTTTCGGTGGAAGTTTGGATTCTACAAGAGACAGAAACCACATTCTTGATCCAATGAGTGGATTTGAAGAATGGGCATTTGAGCGACTAGTGTGGACGACTGTTGGATTTGATAGACACTAGCATGTCGCAATCCAGGTGATGGATCTTTTGGATGAAGGAAAGAAAAGTGGAGCTATTATGTTCGAGAGATCCAAAGTTTACATCGAGACAGTGATTCATCAGATTCTGATGATGATTCCACTATGTTTCCTGGAGAGACCAGTGGAGTGGCTAGAGAAACAACAACTGAAGCTACTAGTCAAGAAGCCACCGATATCATAAAGCGAGAACCCATCGAGACCGGTAAGTTCAATGAGGGCCAAAGAGATGGTGAGATGGATGAGGATCTCTGAGGATCTCACCATGGATGATCTAGAGGCATTGATCAATGAAGGAATTAATTTGAGTCTTTGGTAGGCTAGCCGATGAATCTTCTACATTCCATGTTGTAGAGCCTCTTGCACTGGCCGAAGGTTTGAGCAGTGAGGATTTGGATGGAGAAAAGGTTCTATCGATTTCAATGAACCTAGTGCCAGTTCAGAAGAGTCCATTGAATATCAAGAAGGATTTGACTTTAAGGGCATTCTTACTAAAACTGCAATCATCCTGCACAAGATTGGTCATGCAGAAGGATTCCAAGTGGATAATGAGGCTATATTCAATCCACAGAGAATTGAAGAGGAGGTACAGGTTGCTGGGCTACAAACAGCACCTGGACAAAGGTTGGAACAGGAGGTACATGCTGCTGAGTCTCAAACAGCACCTGGACAAAGGTTGGAACAAACTTTGGGTTTGGAGGATACCCTGCATTCTTTGGTAAAGGCTGTAGTGGAGCCTACTGGAGACAAGACCACTGAAGGGAAAGATGGTCAGCAGATTGCTGTTAATGAGGATGAGCAGCTATTGGACTTTGACTTTAGTGATGAAGAGTTTCAGATGCCTGAACAAGAAAATATTATTGTTGATCCACAACAGGAATTTGTACCTATTTTTGAGGAACCTGCCATTGATCCTATCCTGGAGGAATATGAAGGACCTAACCCTGCTGGACTGGATAGGAGTTGGGCAATGGTTGTGAGCAATCAGAGGCCACAGTACAATGTTGAGGAGCCTGCTGATGAAGCTACTGGTGGAAGGATGACCAGTGAAGTGCCAGATGAAGTTTTGAATGAGTTAAGGACTGTTAGAAATGATATGCAACTTGATTAAGAACTCAAGCTGGATAGGCAAGAACGAGAGATTTGAAGAGTCGATGAACTGATAAATGAAAGCAGACAATCATTGATACAATTGCTTCAAATTTTGCATCTACTCAAAATGTCAATGATATGATGTTAGATGTAAGGGAATCAAGCTAGGGAATACTTTGAAAGATAAGTTTCGAAAGACCAATTCATTTCTATCCATCGAAACTTGATAATCTTGTTGAAACCCTAAACTCTTGAGCTCTTCTTTGCACAACAAACTCGCTATGCCCGATCCTAAACTTCTTGAAAGGATCAACCTCATTGGAGGAGACCTTGCAATCAAGGATTACCGCAATTGATACAAGAACTGGAGTTATAGAAGGTCAATTGAATAGAGTGGTCATCTCACAGGAAGGTATTCATGGCCTCATATCCCGTTTTGTTGATGATGTCACTAAGGGGGAAAAGGGCAATAATCACCGCAAACAAAAGAGGTTGCAAGACTCTTTGCAAAGAAAAGATGGGAGGATGAGATCAATGCTCTCGTGCAACTCGCACACTGTGAGTTCAACTCACTGATGAAGCTATAAATAGAGCTGTACGAATTTCATTTGAGACACACACTAGAATACTTTAGCAAAATACAAGTGTTGGACTTATTTCTTAGTTTTGATGATGAGTGCCATACTAGCTGTTATAGTGCAAAGGCAAAAAGATGTCTAGATCAATTGTATAGGTTTATTAGAGTTTGATTCATAAATAGGTTTGATCAAACAAGCATTTGAATGGTCGGTGACTCACGTCGTGAGACTTGTCTCAGTCGATAGGGTAGATAGGTCGAAGAGACTAGTCAGGAACTCCGCCAAGACCAAGGCGAAGGTGAGGGCTCAAACTCGCCATTCTGAAGGCTAAGGGATCAAACTTAGTAATTAAAGTCAAGGATATGGAATCGAGAATTTAGGCAAGTCCGTGATGACCTAAAGCGATTATATATACCTTGTGTAGAAAGGTCTAAGTTCCATAAGTTGGATGATGTTTGGAACTTGGTTATAACTAAAAGGTGTAATCTAACTTCACAAATAAAAGTTAGATAAAAGAAATCATTGCATTACATTTCATACACGACAAGTTCTTTGTTCAAATGATCGATAAGGTATCTCAAACAGATCGATGAACTCACGATAATATACCTCGATTAATTCAAAATTATATTGGAAGATTACATGGATAAGGATGACTAACTACCTCGATTTATCAAGAAAATCAAAGGTGAGATTAAAAAGACGTTGGGATGATGTATATTTTTATCCATTGGATACAAGTCAAAGGGTGGGTGGATGATCTTTTGTCAAAAGGAATTCGACAAAGATGTCGACCCTATGAATAGTGATGAATGCAAATCGATGGGACAAAAACAAGGAACGGTTACATTTGAATTTCAAATACAAGTCACATGCATTCCTACCTATAAATAGAGGACTTTCAACTCAGAAATAAGATGATGAATTTTGGATAAACTTTATGAGATAACTCTGAGCTGAAAAACACCCTGCTGAACTTGTTGAGCATAAGGCTGCTGATCTAGTGAATTTCTTCAAGTGCATTATGTATTCAAGCTACATCAAGATTACACACTTGAAGCACGCAAAGCCTTGATTACTTCATCCTAATCAAGTCTGCCGCGAATGAATCATTTATTTGATTCAATCTTTATTTTATAAAGAACCCGCCAAGACAGTGAAGCATCTGTTGGGTGTGAAAGATCTGTTGTTTGTGGTGGAGTGGTGAAGAGGCAATCCTACCCTTCAAGGACCAGTGGAAGACTCGGGAGCAGCAATCCTACCTGTTCCCGCCAGTTTGTGAAGCCATAGTTATTGGTGAAGGACAAAAACTTAGGAATCTTTTTGTGACTACATCAAAGATCTCTTGTGAATTTCCTCCAACATCACAGGAGAAGAGTGGGTGACAGATTACACCCACTGGAACCACTATAAAAGCGCCTATTTACTTTTAGCATTTACATTCGCACTTAGTTTATTTTACACATCAACCTCATGAATCTAGCAATCGAAATCACACACATACACCATCGAGTATCTAATACTTGGTATCATACTTAACAACAAGTAACAAGGCTTAATTTTGATATTATTCCATTTGCACAAATTCAGCAAATCGAATGTCGAAGACTCATTGTTTATCAAGAGAGCTATCGAGGTCTCAGCCAGAGACTACTGTATATCGTCAGTGCTTTGAAGTTTGAATTTGTTAACTCTAAAAAGTTTTAAGTGTTAAGTTTATTCACCCCCTCTAAACTTAACCAAATCCTTTTCAAGGGACCAACAACAAGTCACAACATTTGTTCTATTTTCAATATATGCTTTCTTTATTTTATGTTCTTTCGTTACGGAGTCGTTAGAATCACCGGTTAGAGATCGTATCGAGGAGTAGGAATCATGCTCGTCTTCAAGGGTAATGTCTACTCTATTATGCCATCTTTATTCGTAGATCTAATTTATTTCGTGATATAGTAGTCGTTTTGTGTATTGATTCCGTGATGTAGTTAATTTACTAACCCATGTTTATGTAGATCTGAGACGTAAAAGACGTTTCACGAGCAAATCTGGTTTAGATCTGAGCTTGCTGGAAGCGAGCCTATGTCTCACTGGTAGCAAGATCTGTGATGTTCTTGATTTGTCTGTGAACGGCTTCGACTACGTCAGGTTCTCTGTTTTGTAATTCAAACGAGTAATTAAACTTCATCAACTTAATTATTTGTCATCGTAATTTAACATGAGACCCAAAAAGTGATTGTTACTTAGGACAAAGATTGAATCGGTGTCTAAGAAGTACGCCTAACCATAGGAATGTTGCTTAGATGAGGTTACGGTTTATACCGGCATCCTTAGTTTCGTAATTGTGTCAGAAGTTATATGAGATGGAGACAAAAAATGTGAAGTCACGTAATGGAGACACGATGATCTAGATGGCCTACCCGGAGCTAGATCTATTTTAGGGGAAGACTCCCGTAGTCAGAATAATTAATCTTAAATGTCTAGTTTTGTCTCGTCGTCAATCTACATAGCATGAAATTACTACTAGCGTTATCAATAGCGTTTGCTAATTATTTATAAAACCTATAAAAATAAGTGTCTTAGTGTCG
Organism: Gentiana macrophylla; assembly: GCA_026214975.1. Taxonomy (NCBI): domain Eukaryota; kingdom Viridiplantae; phylum Streptophyta; class Magnoliopsida; order Gentianales; family Gentianaceae; genus Gentiana; species Gentiana macrophylla. Next base: position 19,573,557 of record CM047808.1, on the reverse strand, counting down.
TTGTGTCTTTTGTTGGTTTTGTGTTTCTATTGTGTCAATTTTAATTCTACGTTATTTGTTGGTCGTAGACCGCCTTTAATTTGCTTTTAGTTTAATAAGTCGTATTTCGTTTAAGCCGAGTCTCTGTGGGATCGACCTCGACTCAATCTAACTATACTACGATTGAACCTAGTTCTCTTGCTAGTGTGTTATTTAGGTATCGAGTATTTTTATTACTTGACCCGACATCATGTTTTTTGGCGCCGTTGCCGGGGACTCGTGTCATTAATCAAGTATAGCTTATTTTATTAAAAGTAAATTCGTAAATATTGTGAATAATGTCTGTTTAATTATTTTTCATAGCATAGAATTAACCTGTTAGTGTCGTAAAACGAATCAGGGCAGTCCCCCAGAATTTGGTGAATTCGCTCCCAGCCAGCCCTGAATTCACTGGGAGCAAGCCAGATTTTCTGGTCGGTTTCTGTTTTGTTTAATTTTACATAGTTTCTGCGTTGTGTTTTCGTTATTTTCATAATTTTTAGAGTTTGTTTTAGTTTCGTTTTTATTATATAGTCTAGTTAAAGGCCTAGCCTTTTATGTTTTTAATTGTTTTATTGTTTTTTGTTATTTTATAGTACGCTACTCGGAAATCGAAAGAACTACTTGAGCCATATAATCCTGAAATAGAGAAATTTGCAAGGTGAAATAGGAAGTTAGCTAGAGAACTGGCTAAACAAGGAGAAGAGGATCCAAATCTTGAGGAAAGCGAGCATGAATTGGAAGAAGGACATACAATCGATCATTCTGAGCATTCTGAATCTGAGGCAGAAATGGAAGTCATTCCGAACAATCCGAACCAGGTACTTAATCCTGAAGTTCTTAATAATGCCAATAATGTTAATAATGCTAATAATGGAAACCAAGCCCTAGCTCAAGGAGCGAGGCGTACTTTACAAAGTTATGCAACACCTACTATTGAGCAATTCATTCCCGCTATCATAACACCGCAAGACCCTACGGAAGTCTATCACCCTAGGCCTAATGTAATTCAAATGGTGACCAACTATTCCACTTTTCATGGAATCCAAAACGAGGATCCTGGTGTTCACGTGACAAATTTCTTGGAAATCGTTGGCACTGTGAAGCCATAATTAATCCCGGAGGGTGAAATTCGTCTTAAACTTTTCCCTTTCACTTTGAAAGATAAAGCTAAGCAATGACTTCTCTCTTTAGAGGCTGGATCTATCACTACTTGGGAATAGTTGTTGCAAAAATTCATGAATAAGTATTTTCCTTTAGGAAAAACCTTTAAGTTACGCCAGGATATCTTTGGATTTAAGCAACAACCTGGGGAGAGTTTTGATCAAGCTTGGGAGCGTTTTAAGGAAGCTATGAGAAAGTGTCCTCATCATGATATCTCTCTTTGGCTTTTAATGCAAACTTTTTACCATGGATTGAGAGAGACTGAGAAAATTAGAGTAGACGCCTCCAGCAATGAAGCGTTTGTTCTGTTATCTCCTGAGGAGGCACAAGGAAAGATGGAGCAAATAGCGATGAATAGTCAATGGGGAGGCAATGACATAGCTACTGTGAAAATGGCCGCTGATATATTTGAGGATAGTGCATCTACCAAAATCTTAGAACAACTGTCTGTTATCAACAATAAGGTAGATAGAATGCAGGAGAGGTTGGAAAGAGTAGAGAAAGGGACTGGAATTGAAGTAATTCCTCAAAGTGAGAATGCTGGTACTGAAGAAGCCAACTATATTGGGAGACAAGGAAATCAATGGGGAGGATATAAGCCTAATCATAACCATCCTCGATTCCGATATAGCGACCCTAATGCAGGAGAAGGGCCTAAACCGCCTACTACTTATGTACCCCAGCAAACTAAAACTTTTGGTTGGGAAGCTGCGATAGAAAAATTGAGCAATGTCGTTATTGACAATATGGGACAAATTTCAAAATCTATGGCTGAGTTAGCCACTAACTTTAGCCAATATTGTCAGAAGAACGATGCTAAGGTGACCAATCAAGAATCCATCGTCCAAAATCTCACTCACCAAATAGGACAGTTAGCTGAGCAAGTCTCAACTAGACCTCCTGGAGGATTGCCGAGCAATACTGATAAGAACCCTAAAGATTTGAATGCGATCATGACTAGAAGTGGGAAAGAGGTGACTCCACCATCTTCGAAAGAGAAAGAGAAAGTAGTCGAGAGTAAGGATGGTGAGCCAAGCAAGGAAGCAAATACCTCTGGAACCTTGCCGGAGCAAGAAACCTATAAGGAACCTGCTAGCCATAGAGTTGAGCTTTACAATAATAAGTATCCTATTTTCACTGATGTCGATCCTTCAACCTTACCTTACCCTCCATGCAAATCTAAGCCTAAGGTTGATGACAAAAGGTATAAAAAGTTCATTGATATTTTTAGAAAGTTACACATCAATATACCTTTAGTTGAAGCACTTGCTGAGATGCATGGGTACACCAAGTTCTTAAAAGAAGCCGTCTCTACTAAGAGGAAACTCCTAGATTTAGAGACCATCTGCCTAAATGAGGAGTGCTCAGCCATTCTTCAACATAAGTTACCTACTAAATGCAAGGATCCGGGAAGTTTTCTCATTCCCTGCACCATAGGTAACGTATGTTTGAACAAGGCCTTGTGTGATCTAGGAGCGAGCGTAAATCTGATGCCTCTATCCATTTTTCAAAAGCTAGGTATGAAAGACCTTAAAAAGACCTTGATTACTTTGCAATTAGCTGATCGATCGGTTAAGGAACCTTGTGGAGTGGTTGAGGATGTGCTAGTAAGAGTTGAGAAGTTTGTGTTTCCTGTCGACTTTGTTGTGATAGATATGGAAGCTAACTACGAAGTGCCCCTAATATTAGGAAGACCTTTTATGGCAACTAGTAGGATGCTTATCGATGTTTACAAAGGAGTGTTAGTATTAAGAGTTAATGGAGATGAAATAGCATTCAACGTGTTTGACACTATGAAGACACCTGATGATGGAGATGATGCATGTTTCATGTTGGATTCTGTTGACAAGCTTGTCAATGACTTCCAACAATATGAGGATATTAAGGATTTCCTCGAGGCTACTCTAGAGTTAGAGGATGAAGTGCCATATGAACGTAGCGAGGAAGAAAAAGTGATATGGACTGGATGTAGTAGAGGAACCCCTGGCCATGTTGAGGAGTTGAAGTCTACCGAGGTTGAGAAATTCTACCATAGACCGACGTCGCATAAGTTCTTTGAACTTAAGCTAACCGCACAAAAGTTAAAGACCTCGTTAGAAGAACCACCTACCAATCTGACGTTGAAGCCTCTGCCTGCACATTTGAAGTATGTATTCATTCAAGATGAGACCTTGCCGCTTATTATTTCTTCTGCATTGAGTGAATTACAAGAAGAAAAGCCGATGAGAGTGTTGAGAGAGTATCGCGGAGCATTTGGATGGACAATAGCTGACATTAAAGGCATTAGCCCTAGTGTCTGCATGTATAAAATCTCCGTCGATCCTGCAAAGAAAGCGGTTGCACAACCCCAAAGAAGGTTGACTCCACAATTGAAGGACGTGGTTAGGAATGAAGTTATAAAGATGTTAGAAATGGGAATCATCTTTCCTATTCCTGATAGTGAATGGGTTAGCCCGATCCATGTAGTTCCAAAGAAGGGAGGTTTGACTATACAAGCCAATGAGTTAAACGAGTTAATTCCTATTAGACTCATTACTCGTCATAGAGTATGCATTGACTTTAGGAAGTTGAATGATGCAACTCGTAAGGATCACTTCCCTCTTCCCTTCATTGATCAAATGCTCGAGAGACTGAGCGGATATGCGTTTTATTGTTTTCTTGACGGTTACTCGGGATACTATCAAATTCATATCGCACCCGAGGATCGTGAAAAGACCACCTTTACATGTCCATATGGAACCTTTGCTTACAATAGAATGCCTTTGGTTTGTGCAACGCACCAGCAACGTTTCAAAGATGCATGATTTGTATGGTTGAAGATTTCCTAGAGATCTTTATGGATGATTTCTCCGTATTTGGAGATGATTTCGATTCATTTCTCACACATCTAGCAAGAGTGTTGAAGATATGCGAGGAGACGAATCTGGTGCTTAATTGGGAGAAATGTCATCTTATGGTTACTGAAGGTATAGTACTTGGCCACTGTATTTCAAAGAACGGTATAGAGGTGGATAGAGCAAAAGTAGAGGTGATTGAAAAACTGCCTCCACCAACCAATCTTAAGACTTTGCGAGGTTTTCTTGGCCATGCAGGATTCTACCGCCGGTTTGTGAAGGACTTTTCCTTAATCTCTCGACCTCTTATTGAGTTATTGGCCAAGGATGTGCCATTTGTGTTTACTAATGAGTGCATGAAAGCTTTCAATAAGTTAAAGAGCATGCTTATTACTGCACCCATTCTGATTGCACCTGATTGGAATCTACCTTTTGAGTTGATGTGCGATGCAAGCGATACTGTTGTAGGTGCTGCATTAGGACAACAGAAAGACAAGATCTTTAGGCCCATCTACTATGCTAGTCGAACTTTGAATACTGCTCAAAGGAATTGTGCAACTACTGAGAAAGAGCTTCTGGCTGTTATATTTGCGTTTGACAAGTTTAGATCTTATCTAGTGGGATCTAAGGTCACTGTTTGGACTGACCATGTAGCTTTGAAGTATCTTTTAGCCAAACAAGATTCCAAGCCAAGGTTATTGAGGTGGATTCTACTATTGCAAGAGTTTGATGTAGAAATCCGTGATAAGAAAGGATCTGAGAATTTGGTTGCGGATCATCTTTCCCGTTTACAAATAGAGGATAATGAGCCATTGACCGAGATTGGAGAAACATTTCCTGATGAACAGTTATTCTCCATCACGGCTATACATGGAAAGGATGATTGCACTGCAGTGTCTTCGCGTGTTGAGGTTGTGAAGGAGAAGAAACAACCATGGTTTAAAGACTTTGTGAATTATCTATCCACGAAATACTTGCCACCAAATCTCCTCCCCCAAGAAAGAAAGAAATTCTTTAAGGATCTTAGGCACTACTATTGGGAAGAGCCCTATCTGTTTAAGCTAGGATCCGACAATGTCTTTAGGAGATGTGTGCCGGAAGAGGAGATGTATGATATCCTTAGACATTGCCACGCTTATGAGGCCGGAGGACCTTATGGAGGAGACAAGACTGCTGTGAAAGTTCTCCAATATGGTTTTTACTGGCCCACTCTGTTCAAAGATGTGCATCAATATGCTAAATCTTGTCATTCTTGCCAAATGACGGGAAATATCTTGAGAAGGAACGAAATTCCACTGAAGATATCCTAGAGGTGGAACTCTTTGATGTTTGGGGTATTGACTTTGTGGGGCCCTTTACTTCATCTTTGTCCAACCGCTATATCTTAGTGGCAGTCGACTACATGTCCAAATGGGTTGAAGCCATTGCATCACCTACTAACGATGCGAAAGTTGTACTGAAGTTCTTAAAGAAGAATATTTTTACACGGTTTGGAACCCCTCGTTCCATTATTAGTGATAATGGGAGCCATTTTTGCAATAGGCCATTTGAAAAGTTGATGATTAAGTACGGGGTTAGACACAAGTTAGCTACAACATATCACCCTCAAACAAGTGGACAAGTTGAGGTTACAAATCGAGAAATAAAGCGCATTTTGGAGAAAACTGTGAATACGACTAGATGACTATTGGTATGTCCCCTTATAAGATTGTTTTTGGGAAAGCATGTCATCTACCAGTTGAACTTGAACACCGTGCCATGTGGGCTACGCGTATGTTGAATTTTGATGAGAGTTTAGCTGGAGAAAGAAGATTGTTGGAATTGACTCGCCTAGAGGAGTTTCGTCTGGAAGCTTATGAGAATGCAAAAATATTCAAAGAGCGCACGAAGAATTTCATGATAAGAAAATCTTGGACCGCACCTTTAAGGAAGGCGATCTAGTTCTTCTTTACAATTCGCGCTTGAGACTCTTTCCTGGCAAATTAAAATCACGATGGTATGGCCCTTATCGAGTGAGTAAGGTTTTCCCTTCTGGAGTTGTTGAATTACGTAACCTTAAAGATCAATCCACTTTTGTGGTTAATGGACACCGTGTGAAACATTACATTGGTCTTGGTCAAGGAAAAGAGGAGGAAGTCTTCACTCTCGAAGATCCCACCTATCATTAGACCATCGTTGAATTAAATCGAGCTGACGACTAAAACCACAGAACTATTTCTTAACACCTATCTTTTGTTTTTGTTTTGTTTGAATAAAGTAGCATGAGACTGTTAAGGTTTTTTTCATCTCGCCATGTTCCGATTCTAAGTTCGGAATAAACGAGGTTTTTTCCTTGATAGCCGCCGTGTGAGTTTTGTAGTTTTAACTCTTTGGTTTTCCTTGTTGTTGGTTGTATAAAATAAAGTGGCTTAAATTGTTTTTGGATATTCTATATCTAATTACTGCCACATTATTTTATAACTTCCATTGACATGTTATTAACGATTTCGTGGAGTTTCTGTTTGGTTTGCTTAAACAGGTTTTTGTTTGCTTCTCCACGACGTGCTTGGATAGCTCCTATATTCTGCATCTACTTGAGAGCCGTTTCCAGAGCTAAGTCTTTTTCTTAAATTCTCCTTTTTCTTTGTCATTGGGGACAATGCCAAGTTTAAGTGGGGGGTAGGAGACTTAGCTATGATGTGTTATAATTGAACAATTGAATGAAACGGTAAAATGAAATTTTTTTGAACAAATGCCAAATTAATTATCTCGTACCCTTAGAATTGTGAGTTCTTATACATGGAATTAATAGGAAATGAACCAAGTTGCATGAATTCGTGATCATTTTATACTTATGTGAGTGTAAACTTAAGGATATTCATGCCAACTATTGCGAGTAGTTATTTATTATTTGATTACTCAATTTGAATCGACGAATACCGCAAAAATTATAATAACTAAGAAGAATTATGTGTACATTGCGTAGATGATTGGTTATGCAGACTTAGTGTCAATATTTATCTATTGATGTATTCTTATCTTCTAGCCATCAAAGCAGAGTAATAAGCTTGAGAATTATCTGTATTTTAACAAAGCGTTAAACACTGGGCTTGTAGTAACATTACCAAAGTAGCCCCGTGCTTGTGGTAATATTCAATGCTTCCACTAATCCATGAGAGAGGGATTCTTGCAATGCATACTTTACCTTTAAAGCAAGTTTCTTTCTTGAGAAGTGGTAAAGCTTGAAATTATGAAAATACGAAGAAATTCAAATTTTTAAGAGAATGTGAGTATTTTCTCGGTCTCCGAGTCCAAAAACCTTATGGATAACGCTCTTGCTTATTGCACCATGTCTTTACCCATTGCGAGGCTTAAGAAGTGGGAATGCTGATGTTGGTAGGTTAAGACTGCGAAGTTGGCATAAACTTTAATCTTGCCGCGAATATATAAAACTAAATGCACATGCACACATCACTTCGATTCATAGCGAGTAGTGAATAATGAATACCTTATGAGCATGAGTGGTATGAGTTGACTCGAGTTTCATGTGTAAGTATGATTTTACCATGGAAAATGTTGACTTGGGGAATGACTTATTTATGCTTTGTTCGGGACGATCAAAGTCTAAGCTGGGGGTAGTTGATGACGGTCAAATTATACCCATAAAAGTCATCAACATTGGCCTTAAATCGAGATTTATAATATATATTTTATATTAAATCACATGTTTATATTTATTATTTAATGTTATGTGATTTATAAAATATAATTTGGTATTTATCCGTTTTTATTATTTAAATATGATTTACTTTGGGATAAATATTTATTTTGTAGATTGAGATAATTTTTGGAGGATAATTACAAATGGACAAATTAAATTACAAGATAAATCCAAGCAAATCCGGATGCATTGAAGATAAAGATCGGATAAGCGCGAAAAGAGGAGTAAGACATGACAAGAGACGGCGAGCCAATCCGAGGAGTTGGCACCGATGGAGGATGCGCTAGGAGGGGGGCGCATTTTTGCTTTTGAGATCGGCCGGGAGTTATCTCTAATTGTTTTGATATTTTGAATTATATCTTTTAATTAGCTTGAACCCCTATAAATAGAGCTGTACGAATTTCATTTGAGTCACACTCTAGAATACTTTAGCAAAATACATGTCACAACATTTGTTCTATTTTCAATATATGCTTTCTTTATTTTATGTTCTTTCGTTACGGAGTCGTTAGAATCGCCTGTTAGAGATCGTACCGAGGAGTGGGAATCACGCTCGTCTTCGAGGGTAATGCTATTATGCAATCTTTATTCGTAGATCTAATTTATTTCGTGATGGAGTAGTCGTTTTGTGTATTGATTTCGTGATGTAGTTAATTTACGAACCCATGTTTATGTAGATCTGAGACGTAAAAGACATTTCACGAGCAAATCTGGTTCAGATCTGAGCTTGCTGGTAGCGAGCCTATGTCTCACTGGTAGCAAGATCTGTGATGTTCTTGATTTGTCTGTGAACGGCTTCGACTACGTCATGTTCTCTGCTTTGTAATTCAAACGAGTAATTAAACTTGATCAACTTAATTATTTTTCATCATAATTTAACATGAGACCCAAAAAGTGATTGTTACTTAGGACAGAGATTGAATCGGTGTCTAAGAAGTACGCCTAACCATAGGAATGTTGCTTAGATGAGGTTACGGTTTATACCGCATCCCTATTTTCGTAATTTGTGTCGTGGTTATATGAGATGGAGACTAAAAATGTGAAGTCACGTAATGGAGACACGATGATCTAGATGGCCTACCCGGAGCTAGATCTATTTTAGGGGATGACTCCCGTAGTCAGAATAATTAATCTTAAATGTCTAGTTTTGTCTCGTCAACAATCTACATTGCATGGGGGAGTAATTACTACTAGCGTTATCAATACCATTTGTTAATTATTTATAAAACCTATAAAAATTAGTGTCTTAGTGTCGTTGTGTCTTTTGTTGGTTTTGTGTTTCTATTGTGTCAATTTTAATTCTACGTTATTCGTTGGTCGTAGACCGCCTTTAACTTGCTTTTAGTTTAATAAGTCGTGTTTCGTTTAAGCCGAGTCTCTGTGGGATCGACCTCGACTCTATCTAACTATACTACGATTGAACCTAGTTCTCTTGCTAGTGTGTTATTTAGGTATCGAGTATTTTTATTACTTGACCCAACATCAGTCAGCTGAATACTGTTGAGTTCTACATCAGGTTTTTCTTGGTTACACAGCTGGTGGAGTCAATAGTACCGGGGCCTACATATGAGGCATTTATGGCAATTCGATAAGAACCAGATGGTGGTTAGGGTTTAGGGCTTTGTGTCTATAAATACCAACTGTTGTAATCAATGTAAAGTGTGAATAACCTCATGTATTTATGTGCATAATAAAATATCTCTGTTTCTGTCCTTGGAGTAGTCAGCACAACGCCGAAACCATTTAAATATCCATGTTCTTCTTGTTTCTGTTATTTGTCAGTGTCATTAATCTTTTATGTTTGAATTGCTTTTGTGTTTGTTCTTTCTTGAAGAGCAAGATTCACAAGTTTGTTTTAACACTATGTTTCTGTAACATTTTTCCATATTATGTCCATTGTAGCCACATACAGTACATTGCACTTTCTTTCCGTCATTCGTCAATGTCCTTCGATATCTCTTGGCATTTTCATCGTTATTCTGCCCTTGAAATCTAGTTGGACCTTGTTGATGACCAATTTTACTTTCCAATACAACTACTTCAGAATGACTAAGGCATATTGTCTCTGTCTTCCAAACTTGATTGCATAGAGAATGTATGTTTAATAGAAGGCATAGGGCTAATCAGAAACACTTGAGATCCAACTTAGGAAAAATCATCATTCAACCCTTTCATGAATCTTATAACACAATCCAATAAAGTAGAAAAGTTATGACAATCACCCCCTCAAAGCTGGGTTGTATATGTTGATACTGACCAAGTTTGTGACTTAGTCTCTTGAACATAAGAGGTGGAATAGCCTTGGTGAGAATGTCAAGATTCAGTCTCATTGAGGAACATACTGGAGTTGAATGATCTTTGCATCAATCTTCTCCTTCAGAAGTGTCTGTCAATGTCCACATGTTTGGTTTTGTCATGATGAGCAGGATCCTCTCGCCATGCATAATGTGAATTATTATCACGGAGAGTGTGATAGGTTGGTGAAGTTCGAAGTAAGTACTCTTTTGAGCCAAAGGGCTTCACAAATGCCCAAAACAAGTGCCTGAGTTCACCTTCAAGATCGCTTCTAGAGACATGAGGGTTGTTTCTTGCTCCTCCAGGTGACAAGATTGCCCCATACATAAGAACGATGCTGTGGTAGACCTTCCCGTCTATATGACAACTAGCCCAATCAAGATCGGTGTAAACCTTGATAGATCTCTCGGTAGACTTGATGAAGTGTAAGCCTTGGCCAGAGTGGATTTCAAGTATCTCAAAGATTCATTCACACAACATCCCAATGTTGCTCAAGAGGGCAATGCATGAATTGGCTCACCGGGATCGACTCCATATGCAATATCGGGTCTTGTATGGGAAAGATAAATGAGTTTCCTACAAGTCTCTCGATATTGATCCTTCCCGACAAAGACAATGTCACCATGCGTGAGGTATTACTGGGGTCTCACTGGGGATACAAAGAGTTTGCATCCCAAAGATGCCCGTTTCCTTCAAAGCAGATCCAGACATACTTCCTTTGAGAGACTGAAATGCCTTTACTGTTTCTAGCTATTTCCATACCAAGAAAGTATTTTAGGGAGCCCAGATCTTTAACTTGGAATACCTTTGCCAGTAGAGTCTTCAAATGTTGGATCTCAGTAGAGTCATCTCCAGTAAGGATGATATCATCCACATATACACAAGAAACAGACCTTCTCCGGTTGGTTGTCTTGATAAACATAGTGTGATCGAGTTGCATTGATGATATCCAGCAGCCTTTAACCACGTGAGTGAGTTTTCCAAACTAGGCTCACGGGGATTGCTTGAGCCATATAGAGATTTCCGAGTTTGCATACCTTGCCTTGAGTGTGAGGATTGACAAAACCAGGAGGTACATTCATGTAGACTTCCTCAAGTAAGGTCACCATTGAGAAAAGCGTTTTGATATCCAATTGGTAAAGAGGCCACCCAGCTTGGACAACTAGAGAAATCAAGACTCAGCGGTGTTAAGCTTTGCTCATGGTGCAAAAGTTTCTGTATAGTCAATGCCATAAGTTTGAGTGAACCCTCTAGCCACCAACTCGGCTTTATACTTGTCAATAGTACCATCGGCATTGTATTTTATAGTGAATAACCATCTACAATTGATTGTCTTCTTGCCTTTGGGGAGAGTTGTGAGGTCCCAAGTATGATTATCCAGAGTGCAAATCATCTATGTTTTAACAAAGACCTTCCACTTATCATTTTGAAGGGCCTCCGAATATTTTTAGGAATAGAGTGAGAGTCCAGTCTGTGTAAACATAGCAAATACTGAGAGACAACTGGTCATAAGATAAATAAGTATGAATAGAATGATCAATGCATGATCTTTTCCATTTCCTTAGAGCAATAGTCCGTCATCAATGTCGGTAGAGTCTTTGTGGTTGTGAGCTCTCGAGTCGATAGGGTGTTGAGGCTCAGCGAGGCTCAGTTCAGCAGGCTCTGGGTCGAAGTGTGGCCGAGGTCCAAGCAGCTCTGGGTCGATGAGGGTGCCGAGGTTCGATCTGCCGAGTCTCGATGAGAGTTGCCGAGGTTAAGAATTTGTTGAGGAACGGATTTAGATCAATTTCAATTAGATTTCCATCGTTGGATCGCTTGAAGAGACTTCTTTGTAGTAGGAGTCCTTTCAAAGAATTTTACATCCATAGAGTTGTAAAATTTCTTTTCAAGAGTGAATAGCATTTGTAACCTTTCTGCCCTTAGCATACCCTAGGAAAATGCACTTGTGAGCTTTGGGATCAAGTTTGCTTCGTGTTGGGCATGGATATAAACAAACACAAGACAACCAAAGATTTTTGGAGGCGGTTGGGCAATAAGATGAGGCGGAGTGAGTAGTCACAGGTTTGGATAGGAGTCTTGAAACCTAACACTCTTTGGGAAGCCTGTTGATTAAGTATGTGGCGATCAATATAGCTTCACCCCACATATATTTTGGAACATTTGTAGTGAACATGATTGATCTGGCCATTTCCAAGTAGTGCCTATTCTTTCTCTCAAGAACCCCATTTTCTTTGAGGTGTCTCAACACAACTACTTGATATGGACAATTCCCTTATTCATCAAGAAATTACCGAGATTAGACTCATAATATTCAAGAGCATTGTCGGTCTTCAAAATTTTAATCTTAATGTCAAATTGAGTAGAGACCATGTTGTAAAACTCTTGAAAGATGGATCCAACTTTGATTTATCCTTCATTAAAAATAACCAAGTGGTTACGGTGTGGTCATCTATGAAGGTTACAAACCACCTCTTGCCTGTTATACTTTTCACTCTTGAGGGTCCCCATACATCAACGTGAATTAAGGTGAAAGGTGTGGATGGGAAGTGAGGTAATTTAGTATACACAGATTTGGTGAGTTTGGCAACTTGACAAATATCACATTGAAGATCATTAAGATTACATCCTTTAAACAATTCTCGAATTAAAGACTTTAAATAACCAAAACTTGGATGTCCTAGTCTATAATGCCATAACATGATATTGTCTAGGTTTTGAGTGTGGTCACGAGGCGATTCGGTCTTGATCTTTGTCTTCACGAGGTTGATCACAAACTTGATCTGAGCGGGGTTTAGCTTGACCAATCACTTCCTATGAAGAAAGATCTGGAATGTGCACTGATCCTTATCAAAACAACGGTCCAATTCAGATCTTTAGTGAGTTTCTTGTGAGATATAAGGTTACAATCTAACTTTGGAACAAATAAGACCCCCTTGTAGATATATATCGATTAGTAAGTTTAACCTTCCCAACACCTTTTGCATAAGAAAGAACCATCGCTAGTTTTAATTACGTGAATTTGGGTGCATGGCATATAGTGGGTAATGAGATTTTTATTACTAGTCATGTGGGAAGAAGCCCCGTAATCAACAATCCAAGTCTCATTACTAAGAGGTGAGCGGAATATACTGTTTTAGCATGAGTGGCCATTTCAAGAGAGGAGCTACCTTCCCGATCTTTGAGCAATAAAGGCTTTAAAGGCACAGAACCGAGCATTTAGATGCATTTGTCATTCTCTCAAATCGACAAGTCTCGCGCTTTGATTTTCCCAAAGTTGGTTTTGAGGTTTTAGAGGATTAGGCTTGCCATGAAGCTTCCAAACAATTGTCCTTGGTGTGATTTGTGTGTTTGCAAAGTGATCACAGAACAACCTTCCGATTTTCTCAACAAAGCTTCTCAGAAGTCCCGGTAACCTCAAGTGACCTTCCCGACATTCAAGCAGGCAAGACCTTGAGTAGGGTTATCGGCAGGGTGTTCAAAGAAGATGACTTTCCTCTCGATTTCTTCATGTTTGACCTCGGCAAACATGGATTTGAGATTTGGGAGAGGTTTTGTGGCAAGAATTCTCCTCTAACATCATCAAGAGTAGGGTTCGATCCGGTGAGGAACTTGAAGACTCTTTTCTTTCTATGATGTCCTTATAGAGGGCGGCATCCTTAACATCATTCCAGGGTGAGTTTCTAGCATATCTAAGTGTTGCCATGCCTTAGATAGTTGATTGAAGTATTGAGTTCTGAGACATATCCCCTTGTCTCATAGCTTTGAATTTGAGCTTCAAGTTCGTACACTTCGATGTATTGTCTTTCTTGGAGTAAAGATCTCGGCATTGTCCTGCATTTCTTTGCGCAAGATCATACATCATAATGTTCTCACCGATCTCTTTTGTCATTGATCTTGTGAGAATGGTCATGACTTGATTATTAGAATATTTCAACAAATGTAAACTGCCATCTTTGGAGTAATGTCACAGCTACAAGGATTACTACATTCACATGACGGCATAGGTTTTAGTACCAAGAATTCATCCCACTTAGATTTTAGTTAAGTAAATAACTGACATATTCTCTTGTTTGATCATGTTTACTTCTTCAACAAGATCAAAAACTCTTAAATATTCTACATTAGTATACCCTTAGAAATTTTAAGCCACAGTACACTTTGTGCTATGTCTGGTATGTATGATTTCAAGATCCAAGCCATGATTATTGTATTACATTGACTTCATACACGGTAAAGATTAGCATTAGGATCAGTTTTATCAATTGTTCAATCCACAAAGGCTAGTTTATTCTTTGTTTTCAGCATCATTAACATAGACCTAGACCAAGAATGATAACCGTTGCCTTTAGTAAAAGATTTATCATTGTTCTCATTTGGATGAAGAAAGAATGGACTAGATTGGCTGTGTCTTCATAGCAACATCATTCTGATTCCTTGCCAGGCATGATGAATTCTCAATCAAGAACTCAGAAGAACAGAATAATCTTTGATCAAGAAACTCGAAAGTCAATACTTTCAAGAAATCTTCAATAACAGCAACAATTGAGCAGTATAGCTCTGATACCATGAAGAAAATGATGAAGTGATAGAGTTTACTAAGCAAGAAAACTCTACAAATTAACTAGGATGAACTCTCAAGTTCAGTCCTCAACCTTAATCAATTGAGAACACGAAATGAAATTAAAATTTATTGATGATTTGATTCAATATACATGATACATTGATGTAATTAGTAGGAACACCTTTATACATGGAGGAGAAGGATCATCTATGGTTTCATTAATCCGGATATCCGTGTTCGAATCCCAACAAAGACAAAAAAATATGTGTGCTTATATATTGTTTTGAAAAAAAAACACTTTTATTGGTGTGATTTAAATTATAATAGATCACGGTTTTAAGTGTGATAACAACTAAAATAGATCACAGTTTTTAAATGTGTTTTAATTGTAATAGATCTCGGTTTTTGAGTGTGATAACAACTATAATAGATCACGGATTTTAACTATGATAACTACTATAATAGATCACAGTTTTTAAATGTGATGAAATTATAATAGATTACGGTTTTTAAGTGTGATACCAACTATAATAGATCACGGGTTTTAAGTGTGATAATTATTATAATAGATCACAGTTTGTAACTGTGATTGAGTTAAAAATTTTTATGTCACACCTCAATATGCCACACTTTGGAAGCCGTGACAAATGTAAATATATCACACTTAAAAACCGTGATCTTTATGTTTTTTTGTAGTAGAAACAGCTTTAGGCGGCAAAGTTAATTAGTAGTAGTTACTATAACTAACTTTGCAACCTAAGTGTTTGATGAATGTCTAAGAGATGTTTATATCTCATATAAGCTCTCTAATCATGCACTTATATCCTGATTTACATCTGTTTCAATTACAGTGTCGTTAAAAAAAATTAATGTTACTGAATGATTATTTAATTAAAAAGAAAATATTGAATTCAAGTTTCATCTTCCAAGTCGTGTCATTTTCGGTTCAGACAGTTATTTCTATGGTTACATACTTTACACATGCAGCCCAGCAGGCAGTGTCGTCACCACTCACCACCGTACCCTTCCTTTGTCCATGGAAAAAATAAAGTAAGGAACGACAGACGTGCATATACTACAATGATGATGATAAATGCGTGCCATCAATAATACAAAACTTAACAGGAAAAAAAAAGTAAAAGAAAAAAGAGAAAGTTAGCTCAATGTTATGTCTTATTCGCTAGCTGCATTGACATATGGCCCCTTCTTTACGGGTAAAGTCTTGGATGGTCAGTTACAAATATGGAGTGGCGTTGTATCTAAATCTTGACCACACGGTTTATTTATGAATTTAAAGTGTGTGGTTCAGATTTGGACACATCGTCACTCCACAAGACCAAGACTGATCCCTTCTTTTCTCCCTCCCATATTCAAACACCGAAAATTCAGACGTGGTTTGACGGCAATACGAAGACCATATTTTTACACTTAAAAGCCATATAACTCTTACGTGTATGTAAGGAATAACACTTAAAAGAAAAGAAACTTATATGTATAGAATAGTAATACATCCATTGCACAATATATCACTACAAGCTTCACTACACTTTTTTTGACCATAGATTATGATTGACTCATGTCAGTCAATGAATTGTACACTTTAATCAAGGGCTAAAAAGTGTGTAGTGGAACATGTACCAATTTGGGTAGTGCACGTATCATTTTCGATATGTATATGATAAACTTAAGTGATGTAAAGCTTTTAATTAAGTATTAGTTCCGAGTCTCGTATTTGGCTCTAAACATGTGATATACCACGCTAGGATTGTGAGAAAAGTATTACCTTCCTATAAGTGTGAGACTTAAATATCTTGTCATCTCGGTTTAGCCATTTTAGACCAAACGAAAACGACGGTCTAAGCAGTTGACCGGATCCTTTATGTCTCACTTAGAGCTACCGGACCCTAGGTCTGAGGGCATTACAATCATTTATGACTCACTTTGCGCTTCCAGACCTGGGGTCTTGGAGCGTCACAATTGGTATCAATGCCGACTATCCAGACAAAACTAAGTGCCGGACACCTTTAGAGTCCTCTGGTGGGGGCGTTGCACTCATTTATGACTCACTTAAAGCTACCCGACCCGGGTCTTAGGGCGTTAATCTCAAAGCTGACTGCCAGACGGAACTAAGTGTCAGGCATCTCTAGAGTCCTCTGGTAGGGACGAGTCTGAGATAAATCCTAGCGAGGACCCTAGTAGTTTATAAGGGTGGAGAATGTGATATCCCACTTTGGAATGTGGGAAAAACATTATCTCCTTATAAGTGTAAGACATAAATGTATTATCAACTTGAGTTAACCTTTTTAGACCAAACGAGTACGACGGTCTAAGCAGTTGACCAGATTCTTTATGTCTCAATTAGCGCTACCAGACTCGGGGGATTTGGAGCGTTACGAAACACAACAAAAATTCCTCTTAGCACAACGAAGAAAGAAACCATCAAATGGCCGGCCCTCGGGACATAGCTCATTGTAAAAGATTTGTAGTTAGAATCGAGACTAGGATTTGATATCAGGTATCGACTTTTTTCCGTAAAAAAGTATGTATCGGTAGTCTTTGTAAATCAACACTCAATTTACATAGTTTACGAAACACTAGGAGAACGAAGTGGGACAATTGAGTTGGGGCTCAAACTATTCTTTTTTTTTTTTTTTTTTTTTTTTTTAAAGAAACCATCAAGTGATGGAAAATATGCCTCCAGTTACGATGCATTTTTGCTTTTTTTCTCTTTTTGTTCTTGCCTTGGATCGCCCGCAACAAGCTATCATTGCAGCTGTACTCTAAAGTTGTTCAGAAAACTCCTCCCGTGACAGGGACTTGCATTGGAATGGAAAGAGATAAGGTGTCCAATTTTATATGAAAATGATTTTCTCACTCTTGTTTTGTGATTCTAAAGTAAGGAGTGATATATTTTGTGTAAGAATTTAAATGGATTAAGCATTCATTAAGAGGATAAGATAAAGAATGAATAATTACTATTCCCTCCGTCCCATTTTATTTGTCCTGTTTGACTTCTCAAAGATATTTTGACTAGCGTATTTAATGCTTTGAATCTAATTAAATGATCCAATATTTTTACATTTATGTCATTTAAGTAATACTTTATCATATGTAAAAATATTGGATCGATTAATTAGATTCAAAGCATTAAATACGTTAGTCAAAATCTCTTTCTGAAAAATCAACGTAACAAATAAAAATTGATTTGCGAATAATAAATAAATGTAGAGGGTTTTTTTTTTTGTTTTTGTTTTTGTTTTTTTTTTTTTTCTTTCAGAGTGAACATAGAGTTTAATTATAATTTATTAAATTTTTTTTGAAAACATTAATTTAATATTAGAAAATAAGAAATTAGTTTTCATATTCCTATCCGTGGAGGATACTAGGCCGACGATGATATTATAATGAATTTATAGAGAGAGAGTTAATTGTTGTAATATGGTAAATCCGTTAAGTGTAAGGGTGGATTCCTTTTCATGGTAAATCTATAATGAGAGACAACCGTAAAGCCAGGGGGATTCGTTCGTAGTATTGTTTGTGCGTATATATGCTTGTGTAGGGTGGTGTGTGTGTGATTGTCTCCCCGCTATGAGGTGGTTGTCTTTTAAATCATGGCATGGGTCCTTGCATGGCCTAAGTGTCGGGCTGACAATGTGACAATAGAGATAATGCATGGTGGTTAGCCGGATGGGTGGCTATGGAGCATACGGTGGTTGTGTCTTGTCTAGGTACGGCTATATGTTTAGTGTGTGAGTTGTGGCCGATGATACACATTGGGTGGTTGGGGAACTTGTATACGGTGATATATATTGCCCGGAATTCTTATGCACTGAGTGTTAAGGTATGCACAGTGTGATTGACAAGTGTATTTATAATGGTGATATAAACTATGCATGTTGAGTCTATTCTAGTCCGCTGAGTAGTGTGCTAAGATGAATCTGTGTGAAAGTTCATCTGGTCAGCAAGGTAATGAGTTGTTGCTGAGTCATGTGTTCAACTGAAGGGGTCAGCACGGTTGATCAAACTGCTGAGTCTGCTGAGCTGAGTTGGTTCTCAGCAACTTGGAGAACACGTCAGTACTTTGGGCTTACTTATAGGGTATTTAAGTCATTTCCTGGATTGGCTGTTACGGCGGTTAGAGTTTGATTCCCGAGGCCTATAAATACCATTGTAATTGTAACATCTGTAAGAACTAATCTGTGAATAATATAAAATCCTCGTTTGTCCCTGGAGTAGTCGGCACATTGTCGGAAACCACATTAAATATGTGTTCTTCGTGTTTCTGCACTTTTTGTTTGCATAAATATATGTTCTTTACTTACTATCACTATCAATTCCTGAACGATCTTTTATAACAAACTGTTATCAAAGCATCTTGGTTTATCATGAAATCTGTAATCTGTTTGAAGCAAGGTTGATTGGGATCAACGGAAGATTTTTTGGTGAGAAAGATTTCTACTTTAAACGTTAAAATAGACAAGTTACATGAAGAAACAGTTTCATTTTATGGAAAATCAAGATGCGTGCTTTGTTGAAACAACAGGGACTTGGGGGTCCACTATCAAAATCAACAGAATGAAGTACTGCTGAGAGGTCCAGTCTGGAGGAGAATGCACATTCAACCATCATGTTGTGCTTGTCAAATGATATTATCACAGAGGTTGCTGAAGTGGATACTACTGCTAAGTTGTGGTAAAAGCTTGAGAGTCTATACCTGACAAAGTCTCTGACCAACAATTTTCTTTTAAAGCAACGTCTGTTTAGTTTAAGGATGCATGAGGGTACTCAGCTGAGATATCATCTTGATCAGCTGAACACAATATGCTGGACCTAAAAATTATTGATGTGAAGATTAAAGATCAGAATGTTGCACTGATCCTACTAGTATTATTGCATGCATCATATGAGAAATTTGTGCATTCTTTTACTGTAGGGGAGGACTCAGTGTCATTGCAGGATGTGAGGTCATCACTCCATGCTCGAGAGCTACTTCATAAGGCATTTGGTTCTGGTACAGATAGTCACTCTACTGGGTTGATGGCCATTGGAGTCAGAAGAGGACTAGGAAACTCTAGAAAGAATAAATCCAAGAAGGGTGGTTCAAAGGGTCCGAAGGCTAAGGATTTTTTTAATTACTGCACGGAGCAGGGACATTGGAAGAATGAATGTCCAAAGAAGAAGAGGCAGCAGGACAATCAGTTAGGCACTACTGCCTTAGCAGTATAAGACACCAACTTTGAAGAAGATCTGGCCCTAGCAGTAACATAATAATTTGGGCACTGTGATGTGTGGATTCTGGACACTAGGGCATCCTATCATGTATGTCCACACAGGGAGTGGTTGAAACCTATGAGCAGGTGCATGGAGGCCATATTGCTATGGCTAACAGCAAGGTCTACGAAATAGTTGGGATTGGATCAATTCAGATAAGGACACATGGTGATAGGTTATGAACACTTAAGAAGGTTATACATGTTCCACAGATGACCAAGAATTGGTATCTCTAGTCCCTTAGATATCAAAGGGTTCTGGTTCATAGGTGAATGAGGAGTGGTGAATGTCTATAAGGATTCAGTTGTGATTCTATAGGGTATCAGGCATGGGACGTTGTATATTCTACAAGGGTCTACTGTATCTGGTTCTGCTGCTGTTGAATTATCAGAATTAACAAGTCACAGCTGACCAACATGTGGCATATGAGACTGTGTCATATGGGTGAAAGATGGATGCAGATTCTGTCTAAGTCTGATTTACTTGGAGGACATAAGGTCAAGGAGCTGGATTTTTGTGAGCACTATGTGTTTTGGAACCTACATAGTGTTGGAATAGTGTCCTAAAACCAATCGGGTTAGACCGGATCCGACCGGGTCGGATCATTTCTACTATTTCTTTGTGTTTATACATATATTGAATGGCTTTCTGTTGTCATATATATGTTCTTTTAGAGAACCAATTATGAATTGTTATATGATAACGTCCTTAGTATTAAACTGTGGAGAAACCATGATAGGCGATTATGGTTGATGAGATCTCTAATTACTTTAATAAGTTTCATACTTAAATGTCTCTAGGCTGATGTACTATTAAACAGGGCATTGATAGTATGAACATGCTAGCACGTATTATATGTCTTCAGTCTTTAGTGTAGGGGTAGATCTCGTCTATCGAAGTGTAGAGACACTTGGACTGTACGTGGACGTGTATTAAAGAATGCGTACGTTAGACTGACCCACTTACACGGATAAGTGTCACACTATGTGACGGTTGTGTAATTATCCTTAAGACCGGAGTCTTCATGGCATCACGGTGTGGATTTTCATGCTTTGACACAATTGAGGTTTCCCCTAGCCACGGGGTGATCATGCGGTAGTGATTGGGTATGATATTGAAGTATGCGGAGTATACATGTTTGGTCGTCTGGCAATCGTGTACCCTATTAGTAGGGGTGAATATCCGAAAGGGCCTTCTTATAAGGAATGTCTTACTCTCATGAATCTTTGCAAAGTGGGGGTAAATGAGTTACTTCGAGATAGCATGATATCCAGATTATAAGATACGGTCGTTAATGTTTGACACTCGACGTACGACCGTATGGATATTATTACAGCAATAGGATTGTAAGTTACACGGTAACTGTTGGAAATAAAATTTATGTTTTGATAATAATTCATCATATTTATTCAAAGCATTATCTTAGTCCCATTGATGAAGTGCTGAAGCCAGATGTTATAGTGAAAAGCCAAAAGATGTCTAGAACTGAATGTATAGGTTTTACTAGAGTCTGATTTTTGTATAAGTTACATCAGACAAGCACTGTAACAGTTAGTGTGTCGTAAAACTGAAAAACTAGAAATCATTCAGAAAACTGGACATCATCAAGATAAACAAACTGACTCAAAATACACCTACAAGAAACTGAAGAAGGTAAGTTCATTTGAGGACACTGAGATCAGTTGGCTTATCTAGAAGTTGAAGAACTGAGGGTCACAGACTCAGTTATTGAAGATTAAAGAACTGAGGGTTCAAACTCAGTTATGAAGACTACGTCGAGACTGTAAAGTTAGACTTCAGGCAAGATTGTGGTGACCTGAACTGACTTTATGGATCTTGTATGAAGACCTAATAATCATAAGGACAATGAGTTCTTAGATGATAATTAGTCATGGTGTACTCTGATTAAGTCAATTATAATCAGATGAAACTAAAGTACTGATATTTGAAGAAGAGTGAAATCACAGTTAACGCTCCAAGTCAGTCAAGAAACTGACAAGTGATAAACTCAGCGTAAAACTGATAAGGAAATTCAGTTTTATATGTCAGTCATCCAACAAACTGATAGTACAGTTGAACGTTATAAATGAAGCAATTTTATTGGATGAAATACTGACACAGCAGAACGGTCAGAAAATATAGCCGTTACAAAATAGACGTTGATACAATTCGAATTGAAGCCAGATGAACGTTGGACTTCACACTATAAATAGAGGACTTTGCACCAAGGATTAAAATACAGATGAAGTACAAGAAATCAAAATAACAAGAATTAACGTGTGCATTAATCATTCGAATTGCTATCATCTTTGCGCTATAACAAGATCATATTTAGAAATTCTTCAAGTGTTCAAGTTACACAGATTTTATCAAGAATCAGACACTTTGAAGAACCACAAACAAGAATCAATTTATTGATTCTCAGCCCAACTTTGATTCTACATCAAAGGTTTTAGACTGTGAAGCAAACCGGGAAGGTTTCTCCAAGGACAGCTGTGACAAGCAGTCGGGTAGACTGTGTTTGTGGTGGTAGCTGGTGAAGAGGCAATTCAACCCTCTAAGGACCAGTGTTCAAGCAATTGAAGAGCAGCAATTCTACCTGTTCTACAACTGTTTAGATAGTGACGCTAGGGATTAGCCAAGGACTATTGTTTAGGACTTTTTGTAACAGTTCAGCTCAAGAAGTTCTAGTGGAATTTTCCTCCGCACCACAGGGGAAAAGAGGACTTACAGGATTACACCACCTGGAACCTCTATAATACTTTATGCACTTACATATTTATTCAGCATTTATTTAAAGCATCTTGATAATTGATTGTTATACATTTCACAGTTCACAAACTGACATTCATCAGAATTCAGTTTACTACACTCAGTTTTCACAGAGAATAACAAGATCAAGAAAAAGGCTAAAACTTTATCCGCTGCCGGTTGACTCAGTTTTAAGCTTAAGTCAGTTTGACTTAAACTCAGCTTAGTCAGCTTAACTCCACACAAGTTTAACTGTACCTTAATTTGTTTTAAATCCAGTTTTAGGGACAAGTTTATTCACACCCCCTCTCTAAACTTGTGTTAGCCTTTCCAAGGGACCAACAATTGGTATCGGAGCAGTGTTTCTTTGACAAGATATCATTTGCTCTATATCTTCTCTAGTTGTTCTCATTTGAAAGCTTAGTTCAAGTTAATTTACTATCAGTCTTCACTCACTCACAATGGATAACAATCAATATGCGAGACATATGCTTATGTGCAACATGGACAGATTTGACGAGTATAAACGTCATATGTAGGCCTTTCTAGAAGCTACTCATGATGAAATGATGGATGTACTCACTGATGGACCAATTCAGATTACTCATATGCAAGCTGTTGAACAAAGAAGTTCGAGTTGCAAAGCCCAAATCCGAATGGACTAGTGATGATCATAAGCGAAACAATCTCAACAATGTTGCTATGGACTTTATCCTCGGGACTCTTGACAAAGAACATGTACTTAAAGGTGAAAAAAATGCACAACCGCCAGGAAATGTGGGACAAACTACAACTTGTTTGTGAAGGAGGCAGATTCAATCAAGGAAAACAAAATTTCTGTTGCAAAACAAAAGTTTAAAAATTTCAAGATGAAATCTGGAGAAACCATTGACCAAATGGAAACAAGATTCAGTTCTCTCATGGATGAATTAGATCTACTCAAGATTGAGTACTCTAAGAAAGTTATCAACACAAGAATCTTGAAGGCATTACCAATGTGCTGGAAAATGAAGGTCAATGCTATGGAAGAATCTAGAAGACTTGACATAGAGGATTCTTTCAAAATCTTCTCAGATCTGAAAGTTTATGAATTCAGTGAAGATTTTACAAGTACAGCTGCAATAATCAAAGCTCTGGAAGAACCAAAGACCACAGCACTCGCAGCAGCATCAAATGACATTCAAGAAAACTCATCAAGCAATCTTCATGAATTGGATGAGATGGAAGAACAAATGGCTCGAATGATGAACATAATTCGAAGAATGAAGAGTGGACACCCAGTCACTCAGAAGTTCATCAAGAGGACTCCTAAGAAAAGAAAACATGATGAATATATTTGTTTCAACTGCAAGAAACCTGGACATTATAAGGCTGAATGTCCAGAACTGACCAAGAAAACTCCACCAAGAAGAGTTGGTAGAAGAGCACTCCTTGCTGGAGATGAGTCAGATTATGAAGCTGGTACTGAAAGATTATCAAATGACACAGCTTTAATGGCACACATGGAAGATACAAATGAGGTATGTGAATCAAATTCCAAATATTCTTCAGCCCAGATTTCCATGCAAAATGCATGTTCTTCGACTACTGACTCCAATCCAAAAAATCAAGAATTAGAAGAAACACTTGATGAATTGATGAATCAGCTAGTAAATATACAAGCAGGTTATGAATCAATTAAAGCTGAGAAAGAGAATCTAATTCTTGAAGTTGAACGATTGAAGTCTGAATTAAAAGTGTTGAAACTGACTAAAACTGATAAAGAAAAGATTCAAAGATCGATCTCCCATCAGACGACAAGCAAAGAATCGAATCATTTGCTCAATCAAGTTCAGTTACTGGATTCAAATCAGGAAAACCATATGGAGACAAGACGGGTTTAGGATTTGATTCACAGCAATCTTCTAAGAATGGAACCAGCAAAGCTGCTGAACCAAGTACCAAAACTGTTATTAAGTTTGTAGCAGAGCAACTTCCACAAACTGAGAAAATTATTGAACCAGTAAAGCCAGTATCACATAGGATAAATCAGTTTTTTAAGAAAACAACTGTATCTACCAAAAAAGGTAAATCAAATGGTAGATCAGCTATATCTAATGGAAACCGAAATGGCAAGACAACTGCCAGATCCACTCAAGTCAAGAACCAGAAAAATTACAATCAAAGTAAATCCAAGAATGTCAATCATTCAAAGATTCACACATTCAGGGGGAAAGGAAGACTATAACCCACTGATGATGATTGGAATTTTACTGTATCTATTAGTAAAACTGATAATAACAATCATTCCAGACAGAAAACCTATCAAAGGTTTCAGTTCAAGACTCAGGAGAGGGCTAATCTCGGTTCTCAAAAAAGTCCCGATCAACCAAGGTCGATTGGACCTCGATCAAGATGAAGGAATGACGGTTATAATTCTAGCTTTAATAATAGAAAGCAACATGGAAATAAGTTTCAGTCAAAAGATCTGAGAGATCATATAAATAAGACACAGTCCAAACATAGACACTATGGGAGTGTGGCTTACATATATGAAACCAAGTGCAACAATATCCGAAGAATCCCAAAAGGATATATTCCCAGAGTTGTACTGACAACTGACCCCTATGGACCCAAACTGAGTTGGGTACCTAAAAATGTTTAATTTTTATTGCAGGATATATGGTACTTTGACAGTGGTTGCTCTAGACACATGACAAAGAGTAAAGACTGTCTCAGTAATTTTATTGCAAAGGATGGACCAAAGGTTAATTTTGGAAGTAAAGACAAACCTGGTGATATATTACTTTTATATGATTAAATATACGTTATATTATTATGTTTTATCAACAAATTCTATATAAAATATAAGAAATTATGATATAAATGATATGAAATGTTAATCTTTATAATTTAGAGTAGTTAGTAGTAAAACTTAGTAATAATAGTAAAAAATTATCATTTTGTACCGATTTTAGTAAATCGGAGTATCGTGTCAGATTTACGCGGGTATTTGTGGTATTTTATTGCAGATTTATAAACCGAGACCCCGAGAATCGACATATTGAAGTATAATCATATATCTGGAAGGATTTAGAGAGTGTCACAAGCTTAAATGGTCAATCGAATTGCTTAAGCGGTCAAGTGGTCAATCGAAGTGGTCAAGTGGCTAATCGATTCGATTAAGTGGTAATCGAGAAATATCTTTGACAAACGAATGACTCATCAAAACGACATCATCTGAAGAAGAGTTCTTCACGAAAGTTGTAGATTTTCCCGAGAGCTTTCCGATGCCTCTTGAATCATGATTTTTGGAGATCCGGAACTCGAGATATGAATTGTAGAAGTTTAATAATTATATATAAATATATATATAATCCTTCGCTGCACATGCTGATTAATCAAGGAGATGGAGTTAATCATTACACCGGCCCAGTCCGGCTATGACCCGGCCCGGTCCGGTCTTCACCAAAATTTCTATAAAAGGAGCTCAGATGCAGAGTGAACGTTTGTACCAGTATATATATACAATATCCTATATATATTCTCTATATCTTTTTAATTAGTAGTTTGTAAATAGGCCTTATGCCAAAAATAATAATCTCGTAGTACTGTTGTAATGCTCGGGAAATTATCGGAAGTTCGGTGTTGTTGAAGTTGTTGTAATATCCGGAAGAATACAACTCTGATTCAACATTTGTAATCGGGTAAATTTTCTAAAGTATTTATGTTTGTTATGTTTATTTTTATCTTTTTAGTCGTTATAATGTTTTTTAGCTAAGTCTAAATAACTAGCCAAAGTTATGTAATCGTTTTATTTCGATCTTTTCGGTAAAGGAATGCTGTCTAATTAAAATTGACTAAAATTGAGTTAATTGAATCTTTTTCTATTTTGTAACGTATTGATAATATTCGGATTGACGTAATTAACCAAGATGAATCGCAACATATAACCTAACGATGAACTGACCAGAGAAGTTAGGATATGAGATAAAAGATAGAAAAACCGGAGGGTAAAATTGGGCGTGCGTAAAGCGTGACAACGGAATCCTATTTCCTACCCGGGGGTAGATTTGTCTTGGGAAAGATTAATTTTATTAAATTTGTGCTCAAGATCATAATAATGTTAAAATCAACGGTTTAATTGAAACTAACACCGGAAAGTTAAATCGATCCGCCGACAACCGGAGCCTTTTGAATAACATCGCCGCCTCGACAAACGGAATATATAAACTCTTTTATCCGGGGTAGATTTGTACTCGGTACTGCTCGAGACTAACCGAGATTAGCATGGGGCGATTGTGGAGATTAAAGCGATGACAATGACATATGACAATTTCATACGCTCGTATGAGGAGGAATTGTTAACCTCAGGAGTACACCGTTTCATTTACTCAATTGGACCTAATATAAAAGGAAAGATCGAGCACATTCCGTTATTGAAAAGATCGTATAAATGAATTATATAAACTTTGGCTAGTTCTATTTGTCTATTACTATAAACTATATATTGGTATATATATATATATATATATATATATATATATATATATATATATATATATATATATATATATATATTTTGCATTCCATGTACATTTATATATATTTATATATCTATATATATTATATTAGAATAACTTTTAAATTACGCATTTATTTTATGTTCAGTAGAATAGTAGTAATCTGTGTGATAAAATTGCGGTTTAGATCGAGTTAATAACAGCTCTTTGGTGTTTAACCACACTTAGAAGAATTACCACGGTTTTCCTTGAGGATTCGACACTCGACTCACCACACTAGCACTCTACTGATTTGACCGGTATGCTTCGCCGGTTAGGATCTATATAGCCTAGAAAAGGTCCGTCAGCTTTCTGGCGCCGTTGCCGGGGACACGCACGTCGCTAATTTCTTTCTTTGTGTCTATGGTTACTACTTGTACTAGCTCAAAATTCTCGAGAATAAATCAACACTTTTTCTTATCTCATTTCTATTTTATTTTTCGTTGGTATCTATTTTCTTTAGTTACCAATTTTCTTCTTTTTCGAGCAATTTTTCTATTTTCGTTAGTTGATGACCAGAAGTGGTAAGGCCCCGCTCACTCCTTATAAGCCTGACATAAACACTTACGAAAGGCAGTTAAGAGTAGAGAGTAAACGTAGTCATACTAGTTAGGGAAATCCTGACCAAGAATCATCTTCAAACAGAAATAAAGAAATGGCTGAAACTAGTGATGAAACAAATGAACAGAAGCTAGATCATACTCCAGGGCATGGACAAAACCCTGTTAACCCTAATAATAATAATAATAATAATAATAATAATAATAGAAATAATCAAGATCGGAACCAGAATAATCGTAATAACCCACCAAACCCGAGACCTATCTGTGATCAAACCGTAAGAAGAAACCAGACTAATAATCCCATTTTTTTACCCAATGAAGGAGCGAACAATTTCGAAATTAAATCTCATCTTTTTGGTTTAATTGACGCAAGAGCCCAATTTCTAGGAGAGGATGATGAAGATCCACATCATCATCTCTATCTTTTGAAGAATGTGCAATACTGTACCCAAAAGTCAAGGTGCTCATAAGGAATTAACGAGGATGACTATGTTTCCTTTTTATTTAAAAGGACGAGCCCGAGATTGGTTTATGTCTCTTCCACATCATTCACTTACTAGTTGGGAGGATATTCAAACTGAATTTCTGAAACAATATTTCACTCAGACTAAATTTGGAATTAAAAGTCGAGGTTGCTAACTTTAGACAAGGATCTGAAGAAACACTTGGGAATGCCTGGGAAAGATTTAAAAAATTATTAAGAGCTTGTCCCGACAATGGTTATTCCTTAGATATGCAAATTCAACTCTTCTGTCGTAAATTAAGAAAAGATTCACGTGCAGATGTAGATCATGCATGTGGTGGTTCTTTAATGATGAGTGAAGCTCAAATAGTTTACGATGCTATAGAAAAGATTTCCAAAAATAACAGAATGTGGGAAACCGGTTCTAGCACCGTAAAAGTAGCTTTTGGAGGAGAATGTACATCTAATACGGAAGTTCTAGCACATTTAGAAAATTTGAGTAGGAAATTTGATGGCCTACTACAACAAAGAAAAACCAAAGTTCGTAAAATAGTACACCAACCTGAATACTCAAATCAGGATAATATGTCAATAGGGATTGAAGAACCAACAGGATATTCAAGAGAGGAGGTGAGTTTTCTTCAAAGAAAGATAGAATTTGAACAATGCATATTCAAACTCGTTTAATGCGATTAGAAGAGATCACCCTACTTTTCGATGGTCCGAAAACCCTAGTAAGCAAGGACAACCGCCATATCCGATTCGATATAGAATTCGTCTAATAATCAAGTTTATCAAGAAAACACATCTAATCAGAATTTACAATCATTACCTAGATCCTATCCTCAACATACCACTCAAAGTATACCAGTAACTCAAAGCTCAACTCAACCTGCAGAAGGAGTTGAAAAATGGGAAAAACTAATGGAAAATATGATGGGTGTGGTATCTACTCAAGCTAAGAATATGGAAACAATGATGACTTCTATTGGTACAGTCACTAAAGATATGAGTACAATGAAAACATCTATGAGTGGACATGATACTAGAATGAGAACGATAGAAGCCTCATTAAGGAATATGGAAGATCATTTGAGTAGGGAAGGTGAACGTAATAACAGTAGACCCCCTGGGGGGTTACCAAGCAATACTGAAAGAAACCCAAGAGAGGTAAATGTTGTAGTTACGAGAAGTAGAAAACTCTGTGGTAGTAATGGAGCAGAAAACTTCGGAAATAATGAAGTAGAAAATGATTTAGATGGAAAAAATGATGAAACTAAACATGAACTTGAATTCACTGATGAGGAAGAAGAAATTATAGAAAATTTCTTGAAAAGGAATAGAAGTTTGGAACCTGAGAATGAAGGTGAAAAATGGGTAAAAATCCCTAGGATTTTGAAAGATCTCATGGATAAAGATTTAAGGACTTTATTCAAGGAACATGTTAGAATGGAAGATAATGAAAACGAGGATAAAAAACAAGAAGAACTGAAGGAATCTGAAGTAGAGATTGATTCAGGGAATGTTTTAAAAGAAAAATTTCAAGATCATGATACTTGGCGATCAAGTAATACTCAAAAGTTTAAGGAAAAAGGAAAAGAGAAAATGACTTTGGGATCAAAGGTTATAGATTTCAATCTTTACCTTACCCACCTAAAGATCAAATTAAAAAGATTAAAACGGATCAGAAGTATGCTCGTTTCCTTGATACTTTTCGTCATATTCATGTTAATATCCCTGTTATCGAAGCTCTAATTAGTATGCCTGCTTATGGAAAGTTTCTGAAAGATATTCTGTCAAACA
The DNA here is from genome assembly GCA_026214975.1 of Gentiana macrophylla. Taxonomy (NCBI): domain Eukaryota; kingdom Viridiplantae; phylum Streptophyta; class Magnoliopsida; order Gentianales; family Gentianaceae; genus Gentiana; species Gentiana macrophylla. The sequence continues at coordinate 19,543,593 of CM047808.1, read as the reverse complement.
AGAAAAAATTAGAGGAATATGAGAATATATGCCTAAATGAAGAATGTTCTGTAGTTTTGCAGCATAAGTTACCGCCTAAACTGAAAGATCCTGGAAGTTTCACCATTCCGTGTGAAATTGGAGGATTTCTGTTTAAGAAGGTATTATGTGATCTTGGAGCTAGTATACATCTCATGTCTTATGAGGATTATAAGAAGCTAGGCATAGGAAATCTTACAAAAACTGAAATGACTCTGCAGATGGCAGATAGATCGATTAAATACCCTAAAGGAATTATTGAGGACGTATTGGTTAAAGTAGACAAGTTCTATTTTCCAGTAGACTTTGTAGTTATGGAAATGGAAGAAGGATATTCAGCGCCACTTATCTTAGGTCGACCATTTCTAGCTACAGGAAGATCCTTAATAGATGTCCAGAAAGGAGAGTTAATTCTGAGAGTCAATGAAGATGAAGTTACTTTCAATATTTTCAAAGCTATGAACCTTCCATACAGATCACACGTAATCATGTTCTTTTATAGAAGATATTCATTACATCTATGATAATCGATTACCAACTTTTGAAGACAGATTAGAAGAATGCTTAACTCTGTCTATCTATAAGGAAGATGAGAAAGACACCGAAATGAAAGAGATAATCCTTTCTCTAGATAAAGGAAGTTTTACTTTTAAACCATCATGGCATAAGTATTTGGAATTAGAACTAGAAGGACCGGTTCTTAAACCATCACCTGGAAGATCCACCTAAGAACTGGAATTGAAACCGTTACCTTTAATTACGAAATATGCTTTTCTTGAAACTAATAATCTATTACGGTTATTATTTCATCATCTTTAATCGAGCAACAAGAAGATCAATTACTTAGAATGTTGAAAAAGCATAAGAAAGCTTTTGGATGGACAGTTGCCGATATTCGAGGTATTAGCCCTGAGATTTGCGTTCATAAGATAATTCTGAAGGAAGATGCTAAACCTTGTATTCAACCGCAACGCCGCCTCAACCCAAATTTGCAGTTAATTGTTAAGAAAGAGGTCATTAAGCTATTAGAAATTGGGATAATTTTTCCCATATCAGATAGTGAATGGGTTAGTCCAACTCAAGTGGTACCAAAGAAATGAGGTTTCACAGTGAAAGAAAATGAAAAGAATGAATGGATTCCGACAAGAGAAATTACCGGTTATCGAATGTGCATTGATTTTAGAAAACTAAATGATCATACTAAGAAAGATCATCATCCACTTCCATTCATAGTTCAGATGTTGGAACGTTTAAGTGGACATAAGTATTACTGTTTCTTAGATGGTTATTCAGGATATTTACAGATATTCATTGTAGCAGGAGAGAGAGAAAAAACTACTTTCACTTGTCCTTATGGAACTTTTGCTTATAAAAGAATGTCGTTTGGTTTATGTAATGCACCAGCTACGTTTCAAAGGTGTATGATGGCTATATTTGCTGATATGGTTGAGAAATTTTTATGGATGACTTTAGTGTTTACGGAGACTCATTTGATGTTTGTTTGTTACACTTAGAACGAGTGTTACAACGCTGTGAAGATACCAATTTAGTTTTAAACTGGGAGAAGTGTCATTTAATGGTATCAGAAGGAATTGTTTTAGGTCATAGAATCTCTGAAGAAGGTATTGAAGTTGATAAAGCTAAAGTCGAAGTAATTGAAAAATTACCTCCACCAGTTAATTTAAGAACCCTAAGAGGATTTCTCGGACATGCAGGATTTTATAGAAGGTTCATTGCAGATTTCTCGAAAATAGCAAAGCCTCTAAGTCATTTACTTGAAAAGGAAGTACCTTTTAACTTTGATAGTAAATGTATGGAAGCCTTCGGACCTAAAAGCGAGATTGACTCATCGCACGCAGTGCTAGTAGCACCAGATTGAGTTTGTCGTTTGAGATTATGTGTGATGCCGTTGATTTAATTTGTAGGAGCTGTTTTAGGTCAAAGATATAACAAAATTCTCAAAGCTATTTACTATGCATCTCACACATTGAACGCAACTCAACTAAATTATGCAACTACAGAAAAAGAACTGTTGGCTGTGATTTTTGCCTTAGATAAGTTTAGATCGTATATTGTTGGTTCTAAGGTAATAATTTATACTGCACCATTCAAATTTCAAGTATTTACTAAGTAAGAAAGATGCTAAACCTCGTCTTCTTAGATGGATTCTCTTACTTCAAGAATTTGATATTGAAATTAAAGATAAAAAAGGAAGTGAGAATGTAGTAGCAGATCATCTAAGTAGAATGGAAAATGATGAAGAAAAAGGAATTGAAATTAAAGAATCATTTCCTGATGAACAACTATTTAGAATAGATACTCCTTCAACCATGCAGTTATTAAAGAATAGAATTCCTTCTAAGGAAATGTCACCTTGGTTTGGAGATATCATTAATTACTTAACTTTGTGATTATATTCCGTCTCATTGGACTTGGCAATGTAAAAGAAGTTCTTTTATGACTTAAAATTTTATTCTTGGGAGGAACGGCACTTTTCCGTAAATGTTCGGATGGGATAATCGAAAATGTGTGCCTGATAATGAAATTTTAAGTGTTTTATCATTTTGCCATGATCGTGAGGCGGAGGTCATCATGGAGGTTGGAAAAGCGCGCTAAAGTTTTACAATGTGGTTTTTATTGGCCTACACTATATAGAGATGCTTATAAGTATGTTAAATCTTGTGAATCTTGTCAAAAATGGGGGAATATATCTAAAAAACATGAAATTCCTATGCAACCTATTTTAAAATGTGAGTTATTTGATGTTTGGGGTATAGATTTCATGGGACCTTTCCCTATTTCGTTTGGAAAAAGATTTATTCATGTAATGGTAGATTATGTTTCAAAATGGGTAGAAGCTGAAGCTCTTCCAACTAATGATACCAAAGTTGTCATACGATTCCTTAAAAAGAATATATTTACCAGATATGGCATTCCGAGGGCTATCATTAGTGATAGAGGGTCACACTTTTGTAATAAACCATTTACTAAGATAGTTGAAAAATATGGTGTAACGCATAAGTTAGGAACGCCCTATCATCCGCAAACCAGTGGATAGGTAGAGGTGTCAAACAGAGAGATCAAAAGAATCGTGGAGAAAACAGTTGATTCAAATCGTAAAAACTGGGCAGTTAAATTAGATGATGCATTATGGGCGTACATAACAGATTTTAAAACACCAATTGGTTGTTCTCCCTATAAGCTAGTCTTTGGTAAGTCTTGTCATCTCCCAGTTGAGTTAGAACACCGAGCCTTCTGGGCTATTAGATTTCTGAATTTTGATCCTAAGGCTGTCGGTGATCATAGATTGCTTCAGTTAACTGAACTAGAAGAATTTCGTCTCGATTCTTATGAAAACGCTCGAATCTACAAGGAACGTCATTTAAATCTTTCCATGATAAGAGAATCTTTAAACGTGAGTTCCATGTAGGTGATCGAGTGCTTTTGTACAATTCACGTTTAAAGTTGTTTCCAGGTAAGCTTAAATCAAGATGGATAGGTCCATTTAAAGTAACACGGGTTTACAAATCTGGGGCTGTTGAACTAACTGATGGAAATACGACTTTTATAGCCAATGGCCACAGAGTAAAGTTATTTGTGGAGGGAGAAGGAATCACACTGAAAGAAGAAATAATGCTATTGATTGATTCTCCGACAAATTGAAAAAGGTAAAAATCGAAAAAGCGAAAAGCGAGAAACTGAAATCAGCCGAATACCAGGTGCTATCTATCTTTACTCTACTTTCTTCGTATTTTTATTTATGTTTAAACTCTTTTCGTCTTTTACCGGATAGGCGTAAAAGTAATTGGATGTTTTTTTAGATAGATTAGGAGTTTTGTTTTACTTTTAAAATTAGGCCTTGATAAAGATGTCGCGTTTATATGAAGCTTTAGTTTTTGAACAAAACAAGAAATTGTTGAGAGAGATCAGATTGGGAGAAGTTTGTAATGGAACATCAAGAAGTGCAATAAAAAGAAGGGCAAAGTTTCTGATGAGATGCAGAATCTGTGGAAAAAGTGAACATGTTGGACGCTGTGGGAAAAACACAACCAAATCCTAGGATGAGTGTTTGAATATTGTTAGGAAGGGAACAATTAGGTGGTTATCCGAAAATCCCGATGGAATTCCAAGAGATAATTCAAATGCCTCGTTTTTAGGAGTTAGGTTGATTGAACATTATATCAGAACTCTGGAAGATTTAGAAATCAAAGAATCAGAAACCCCTTAAGTTTCGAGTCTTTTCTTATGTTTTATTTTATAAAATTTTCGCATAACTTCTGAAAATTTTATAAAATTGGATTTTTATGAAATTTGAGGAATTTTATAAAAGTTTTATAAAAGTTTTTTTTAGTTTTTATTTAGATGTTTTATAAGAGTTAATATAAATTTATTAAATTTTTATAAGCTTTTTATTAAAGTGTTATAAAGATTTTATTAAATTTTTAGAAATTGTTATAAAATTATAAGATTTCCTTCAAATTTTATTTTTAAAGATTTTATTAAGTTTTAAAAATTATTATAAACTTATCTTTAAGATTTTAATTAAGTTGTATTAGAATTTTTATAAGTTTTAATCAAAAATCATAAAAAGTACAAAAAATCGAAAAAAGTGAAAAAAAAATGAACACGGACCGATCCGGCCTTAACCCGGACTGATCCGGGGTCTAAAAACATAAAAAAAAACGGGGACTCCCTTTTTCTTCTTCTTCTTCTCTAATTTTCTTTTAACAGCCGCACCCTACACCAAAACCCCACCACTCGAATTTTTTTTCAATTCTTCCACAAAAATTCACCTCTCACACTACCACTACTTGATTTATTCATCTTTTCATCTCCTCTCTTCTACACAAATTTGAAAAAATCAAAAAGGATCAAAAACAAGCTACATTCTTTTCCGGCGACTTTATCACTTTTCCGGCCTACTTTTCAACGTTTTCTTCATATTAAGGTATTATTTAGTTTATTTAGTTATCAATTTCGTATTTTTCATAATTTTTTAGATTAATTTCAACTGTTTTGATTTTTGAGTGTGTTGTGACATTTTATTTTTTTGTTGTTTTTTGTTGTTATTGTTGTTGTTGATTGGCTTTACCAATATTGTAGAATGGCTGAGTCGAGTAGAAAAGCCTCTAAAAAGCGAAAATCAAACATTCCTATATCAACTCCGGTAGTAGGCACAATAATTTTATCACCCGAAGAAGAAGTCGTAAGCTTTAATAAAACAGCATCACAAGAGGCTAAGAAGGCGTATGAAAGAATTTATAGTAAATGTGATGTTTTGGTTGAAAAAGGATTAGATTTGGATGACTTAGGTGATGAGGTTAAAAATATTTTTACGAGACGTCAGTGGTTAGAACTAGCAGCTAGAAGAAGGGGAAGGGGAGATTAATACGACTTTAGTAGCTGAATTTTATTCGGTTTTGTCTACTATGTCGCAAGATGAGCTTAATCAGTCGCAAACCGTACCCCTAAGATCTAGAAATGTTCCTTTTAACCCTGATGTCATAAATGCAATTCTTGGAGTTGAAGTTTTTTCCGATGAGGAGGATTTACAGGTAGTTTGGAATTTAGATGATCCTGCAAGCTTTGAGCAGATTGCCTGAGAGCTCAAAGACGCTTTTTGACCCAACCGCGGTGTGGGTTGAGAATCGGTTTAACTACGGGAAGTGTATTAGAGGTTTAAGGGCAATTAAAAGATTTATTAGTCATACTCTCTACCCTTCTAGTAAACATACTGCGTATGGAAAGGAAGATGTTTGTATCTCTTGGGCGATGGTGAATGATGTTAAGGTGGATGTTGGAAAGGTCATGTTTAAAAGAATTTTTGAAAGTATTGTCATCGCCAGACCAGGGAGTCATCTATACTTCCCTTGTTTTATCTCAGATTTATGTCGTAGGGTGGGAGTACCAGTCCTGCCTAATGACAAGTTAGCTCTGGCTGATGCACCTCTGATTGGACCAAGTTTGACTAGGCTTCCAGATGGTAGTATACGCTCTTTGATTAGAAGTCATCAAACTCAACCAGCTCCACCAGTTTTCACATCTTCCTCTTTTCCATCTTTTTCTAGTCAGCCTCAACAAACTCCTTTCTCCAACACTATCACCTATGATATGTTTCAATCTTTAGTATCAGACGTTGCACGTGGTCAAGCCAACATGGCTTTGTATGCTGAAAGTAATAGGCAGTGGTGTGATGATATTCGTAGAGGTTTAAGGAGGAACGAGCAGTTGCTTCGTAATCCTATCTTTGATGATCCTGCATATCCACCTTGTCAGTCAGATCCTTATACCTTACCAGATTGGGTAACACCTATTCCACCACCTTCGAGCTTTCATCCATCGTCATATCCTTTTGGGAGCCAATCTAGTGGAACAGGTGTATTTTCGACAGGTGTTCAGAGACCAGCGATGTCTAGTTGGGGAGGATTCACTGAGTTTGCACATATCACAACGGGCATGAGTTCGATGGGTCTTGATAGTTCAGTCAGGACAACGACTACAGTTCAGCCACCAGCTTCTCAGTCGTTTCCGAGTTCAAGCTTTAATGTTGATCCTGAGGAAGACTATGGAGAATATTGAATTTCATGACTTTGTTTGATTAAACATTTTTACTGCACGTTTTATTCGACATTTTCAATAAGATATTGGTTTGTTTTTGTTTTCGTTTATTTTGATTTTATAATCATAATATGGTTTGCATTCTAAATCGTTTTAATTTTTATAAACTATAAAAAAAAAACCAAAAATAATTTCGTATCGTTACTAAGTCGTTTTAAAAATATATGATGTGTCGTTTTATCAGTTCGTATCAAGTTAGAGGAAGCTTTTTAAATATCTTTAAAGAGGTATGTAATGTTCAACACGTGAAGTAAAAAAACAAAACACAATTTGACTTTCACCTCTGTACTCGGTAAAAGAAAATTGAGGCCGGACCGGTCCGGCCTATTCTCGGCCCGAGCCGTGAAGAAAGAGGGGTGAGTCATTCTAGAGTTCGTCTGATACAGCCACGTATGTTTTATTTACTTCTATTAAAGGTAGGAAGCCAGGAAGTAAAGCATTGCCATTCCTTTCACCTTCTACCTTGTTACTTTTATTTTTTTCATCTGTTTTAAATGTCAAACCGATCCTCACCTTCTGTCAATTCATATGAGCCTAACACCCCGGATGCTCCGGAGTCTCAAGCTTCCACTCAGAATATAATTTTGCACCCTCGTTTTGCTAATTCTCCAATCCAGTTGGAGAAAGGTTTAAATTTCGATAAGATAGATCGATGGGGTAAAACTATTATTCGAGGATTTGGCTGGAAGAAGTTCGTCAGTACGCCAAGAGGAAGGATAAATGTCTCGATAGTTCGAGAGTTTTATTACCGCCTAATGACGACGCCCATGATAGATATAACTCAAATTGTCTCGGTAAGAGGAGTGCATTTGTTCCTTCTCTTCATCTATTATCAACCAACTTTTGAAATTTCTCTCATTACGATGCAACATTTCGAGATGAAATGGGAACTACAAAATCCATATAATCATTTGAATAAAGTGCAGAGTCTTTCCAATGTCTCTGTTTCACTTTTCGACACAAATCACGAAATGTCTACGCGTGCTTTACTTCCACACCTAAAGGCGTGGAAACATTTCATTAACTCTAGGGTGTATCCTACTTGGGATTTCGGGAGCCTTAGTGATAATGAAATGCTTCTACTTTTTGCTTTGGCATTTGGTGAATTTGTCGATTGGGGTATTTTGATTCAAAGGACAGTGTTGGAATTTGCAATCACGAGAGGTAGTAGGGGAAACCTATGCCTAATGCTTGGATGATTTCGCGTCTTTGTACTCAAATGAATGGAGTTGGAGAGCTTGAGACGGATGAAATTTTTCCGTCTAGAGATAATAGAGTTGGCTTGTTACCGGTTGATACACCGGGTTGTTCGTCAACAATTTAGTTGGTTTGTTAGTTTATGATTGTTTAAGTTTTTAATAAGTTAAGTTTGTAGTTTTCAGTTTAGTTAATTTTTTCTTTAATTGTAATCGTTTGTCTTGTTTAATATATATGTTTGATTTTTAAGTTGTTTGTTATTTATATTAGTATACGTTAAGTAAGAAAATCAAAATAAAAACGATAATATATAATTTTAATTTTATTTTCAAACCTACTTATTTAATACTCTTTGAACATCGGGACGATGTCACTTCGTAAGTGGGGAGTAGAGTTAGGTTAGAAAATTCATTAAAATTTTCGAAAAATAATTATAAATTATAAAAATTAACAAAATTTTTATTACTTATTTAATATATAAATATGAAAAAATAAAAATAAAAATAAAAAAATTATATAATTTGGAAGAATAAGTTTTTAATTAAGTAAAGTATATTAGATATATTATAATTATATTTTATGCCTAATTTAGATCTTAATTAGATTTTAAGTTTATATAATTAAGTAATTAATATTAAATATTGTTTTTATGAAATTATATAAGTATGTTGATAATTATAAGTAAAATTGTTAGAATCATTTTCTTTTCAAAAATGAATTATGAGTTTGGAATTGGACTAGGAATGACGATTTTTGGCACCACAAAAATATAACTATAGCCAAATAACCTACCTAAATAAATTTCCAATTTTTGTTCTACCTCAATTTTTGATTATTAGAGTGATCAAGACCTCACTCAAAATGGCTATTGTGATTAACTAGAAATAACCAACCTTTAGCTAATTTTGGTCTACATTTCCTTGAAATTCGCATAAGTTTATGCGCACTTATAAAAAGAAATGAAGACATAAAAGCTAAGTTTTGGTATATCTTTGAGATTGGAAAAATTAGATAAGTATTATTATATTCGATCTTACCTCATGACACTTGCAAGATAGCTGATTTTGGTAATAAGTTCGGATATGTTAATATTCTATAAAAGAATTAAGAACGAAGCACCATATTTACACAGAATTAATCAAATATCAGGTATCTTCCTTATCTTTGATCCACAACTTAAAAAGAACATATCGGTTGTAGCTACCAATGATTTGAGTGCAGTAGGGTATTATCTCGAAATGTCCTATATCACTATGAGGTTAGAAGCTCCCGATTGCCTGATGATAGTGGTCCAGCTAGGGTATTATCTCGAAATGTCCTATTGCTGAGAATGAAGGCACAGAATGAAAAAGAAAAAGTCGAATCACAAGATCTCAAGAATGATTACAAGTTTAAGGAAACCGGACTTGTAATTTTCGATCGAAAGAGTAGTACTCCGATCAATCTTGATGAAGCAATGCTTGTAAGTTTGATTTTCTACACACACTCACGCTTTCAGTTATTGATTAAAAAAAAAGAGAAAATCTGAAAAAAAAAAAGAGATGCTATTCATCGATGATTATTTTTTGATCAAGAATATGAAGATGTAGGTACGTACGACTTGCCTCTTTCTCTTTTTGATTTTCTTTTTTCCGATTAACCAACATCTTGAGCCTAAACTTTATAAGCCATTTTTGTCGACTACCTGACCAAGTTTACAATTCCAGGATTTCATAATAGTTGCGATTAAAAATCATTCTAATATTTTATTTATACTTATTAAGTATTACATATACAATTTCATCTAAATAATATTTGATGTTTAAACTATTTAAGTTATATACACTTTCTGTCTTCTTTCAATTTTAAATTAGAATAAATAATATATTTATAATATTGACAATATAAATTACATTAAAAATTATAATCTGATCAATTATATTATCTTTTATTACCGCTTATTTTTGCTCGAGGACGATCAAAAGCTAAGTGGGGAGTAGTTGATATATTACTTTTATATGATTAAATATACGTTATATTATTATGTTTTATCAACAAATTCTATATAAAATATAAGAAATTATGATATAAATGATATGAAATCTTAAGCTTTATAATTTAGAGTAGTTAGTAGTAAAACTTAGTAATAATAGTAAAAAATTATCATTTTGTACCGATTTTAGTAAATCGGAGTATCGTGTCAGATTTACGCGGGTATTTGTGGTATTTTTTTGCAGATTTATAAACCGAGACCCCGAGAATCGACATATTGAAGTATAATCATATCTCTGGAAGGATTTAGAGAGTGTCATAAGCTTAAATGGTCAATCGAATTGCTTAAGCGGTCAAGTGGTCAATCGAAGTGGTCAAGTGGCTAATCGATTCGATTAAGTGGTAATCGAGAAATATCTTCGACAAACGAATGACTCATCAAAACGACATCATCTGAAGAAGAGTCCTTCACGAAAGTTGTAGATTTTCCCGAGAGCTTTCCGATGCCTCTTGAATCATGATTTTTGGAGATCCGGAACTCGAGATATGAATTGTAGAAATTTAATAATTACACCGGCCCAGTCCGGCTATGACCCGGCCCGGTCCGGCCTTCACCAAAATTTCTATAAAAGGAGCTCAGATGCAGAGTGAACGTTTGTACCAATATATATATACAATATCCTATATATATTCTCTATATCTTTTTACTTAGTAGTTTGTAAATAGGCCTTATGCCAAAAATAATAATCTCGTAGTACTGTTGTAATGCTCGGGAAATTATCGGAAGTTCGGTGTTGTTGAAGTTGTTGTAATATCCGGAAGAATACGACTCTGATTCAACATTTGTAATCGGGTAAATTTTCTAAAGTATTTATGTTTGTTATGTTTATTTTTATCTTTTTAGTCGTTATAATGTTTTTTAGCTAAGTCTAAATAACTAGCCAAAGTTATGTAATCGTTTTATTTCGATCTTTTCGGTAAAGGAATGCTGTCTAATTAAAATTGACTAAAATTGAGTTAATTGAATCTTTTTCTATTTTGTAACGTATTGATAATATTCGGATTGACGTAATTAACCAAGATGAATCGCAACATATAACCTAACGATGAACTGACCAGATAAGTTAGGATATGAGATAAAAGATAGAAAAACCGGAGGGTAAAATTGGCCGTGCGTAAAGCGTGACAACAGAATCCTATTTCCTACCCGGGGGTAGATTTGTCTTGGGAAAGATTAATCTTATTAAATTTGTGCTCAAGATCATAATAATGTTAAAATCAACGGTTTAATTGAAACTAACACCGGAAAGTTAAATCGATCCGCCTGACAACCGGAGCCTTTTGAATAACATCGGCCGTCTGACAAACGGAATAACCTCTTTTATCCGGGGTAGATTTGTACTGTACTGCTCGAGACTAATCGAGATTAGCATGGGGCGGTTGTGGAGATTAAACTGATGACAATGACATATGACAATTTCATACGCTCGTGTGAGGAGGAATTGTTAACCTCAAGAGTACACCGTTTCATTTACTCAATTGGACCTAATATAAAAGGAAAGATCGAGCACATTCCGTTTACTGAAAAAGATCGTATAAATCAATTATATAAACTTTGGCTAGTTCTATTTGTCTATTACTATAAACTATATATTGGTATCTATATATTTTTATATATATCTATATATATATATATATATATATATATATATATATATATATATATATATATATATATATATATATATTTTTTTGCATTCCATGTACATTTATATATATTTATATATCTATATATATTATATTAGAATAACTTTTAAATTACGCATTTATTTTATGTTCAGTAGAATAGTAGTAATCTGTGTGATAAAATTGCGGTTTAGATCGAGTTAATAACAGATCTTTGGTGTTTAACCACACTTAGAAGAATTACCACGGTTTTCCCTGAGGATTCGACACTCTGACTCACCACACTAGCACTACAGTTTGACCCGGTACACTGCTGGTTAGGATCTATATAGCCTAGAAAAGGTCCGTCACCTGGATACACCAAAGGTTATGGCACCTTAATCAGGAATGGACTTACAATCAAGAATGTATCTTATGTAGAAGGACTACACTACAATCTACTCAGCACCAGTCAATTCTGTGATATGGGATACAAAGTTACTTTTGACAAATAATTCTGCGTTGTCATCAGCGAATAAGCTTATCAAGTTGCTTTAGCCGGAAGAAGAAAAGAAAATATGTATGTAGTAGACTGGACAACAGCCGTTGCTGAAATTTGTTTGCTTGTGCACACCAAATCAGAAATCTGTTGGCTATGGCACAAGAAACTGAGTCATCTTAATTTTGATGACATCAACACACTTGTTAAGAAACAGTTAGTCATTGGACTACCAGAAATATCATATAAGAAGGACAGCTTATGTGATGCTTGTCAACAAGGAAAGCAAACAAAAGCAAGTTTCAAGACTAAATCTCAACATTCAATAACCAGACATATGGAGTTGCTACACATGGATTTATTTGGACCTATTACGCCAATTAGTATCAGTGGAAAGAAGTATACATTGGTGGTAGTAGACTATTTTTCAAGATACACTTGGGTAATCTTCTTAACCAAGAAAAGTGAAACCAAGCAAAGACTTACAGAATTACTCAAAAGACTTCAGAATCAGAAAGGAGTATCAGTTGTGAAAATAAGATCAGATAAGGGAACTGAATTCCTCAACAGCGTAATTATTGAATAATGTGAAGAGAATGGTGTCTTACACCAACTGGCTGCCACAGGAACACCTCAACAGAATGGTGTAGCTGAAAGAAGAAATAGAACACTCAAAGAAGCTGGGAGGACTATGATCTGTGAAGCAAAACTACCTAAAAGATATTGGGCAGAAGCAGTTAACACAGCTTGTTACACACAAAATAGAGCTCTCATAAACAAGAGACATGAGAAGACTCCTTATGAAATTTGGAATGGAAGAAAACCAAATGATTCATACCTTCATGCTTTTGGAAGCAAATGTTTCATACACAATAATGTGAAGGATCAACTTCATGTTTTTCAGCCTAAAGCTGGTGAAAGAATTTTTCTAGGATATTCAAGTGTCAGCAAAGCATTTAGAGTACTAAACAAAAGGACACTCAAGCATGAAGAATCAATTCACATGGTATTTGATGAACCAAACTTCCCTGGTGAAACAACTGAAGACAGACCAGAACCAGTTTCTCAGTCTTAGTTACCAGTCTTGCCAGAATCAGTTATAGTTGACATTGGAATACTACAAATTTCAGAATGTTCAGATCCAGATCAGTCTCAGTTTCCAACTACTCAACAAACCACTACTGAACTACCTGTTCCTGATCCAAATGAAGAAATTCAAGACCCAGTTCTTGAAGAACCAGTCGAACAAAATATAGATCCCTTGATGCAAACACCCACGTATCAATGGATGAGAGATCACCCTGAAGATCAAGTAATTGGTGATACTCAAACTGGCGTTCGAACAAGACATCAACTAGATGCAATGATTGCATGTTTCCTATCACAATCTGAACCTAAAGAATTGAAGAAGCTTTGAAAGATCCAGACTGGATATTAGCTATACAAGAAGAACTCAATGAATTCGAGAGAAATCAAGTATGGGATTTGGTAGATAGACCAGTTCATGTCAATATCATAGGAACCAAATGGGTTTTCAGAAACAAACTTGATGAAGATGGGAATATCATCAGAAACAAAACAAGACTTGTAGCTAAAGGATACTCTCAAGCTGAAGGCATACACTTTGATGAAACCTATGCACCAGTTGCAAGATTAGAAGCAATCATATTATTTCTTGCCTTTGCAGCTCACAAGAAGTTCAAAGTTTACCAGATGGATGTTAAAAGCGCATTCTTGAATGGAATTCTTGAAGAAGAAGTATATGTTCAACAACCACCTAGATTTGAAATCAAAGATCAAGCTGACAAAGTTTTCAGACTAAGGAAAGCTCTATATGGACTTAAACAAGCACCAAGAGCTTGGTATGAAACTCTATCTCAGTTTCTAGTGAACAATGGATTCATCAAAGGAACTATAGACAAGACATTGTTCAGAATGAAAAATGGTGAAAATACTCTACTTGTTCAAATTTATGTTGATGACATTATCTTTGGATCAGAAGATGAACAATTATGTGAGAAATTTGCAAGTTTGATGAAAAGCAAATTCCAAATGAGTATGATGGGAGAATTGAATTACTTTCTTGGATTACAAGTTAAACAATTAGATGATGGGATTTTCATTCACCAAACCAAGTATACAAGAGAACTTATCAAAAAATTTGTCATGGAAAAATCAACTGGAATTTCTACACCAATTGGGACCAACATCAGATTAGATGAAGACAAAGAAGGCAAAGATGTTGATCAAACACTCTACAGAAGAATGATTGGAAGCTTACCCTATCTCACAACAAGTAGGCCAGATATATCATTTATTGTTGGTGTATGTGCAAGATTTCAGTCAAAACCAAAGGAAAGTCATCTCACAGTTGTGAAAAGAACTTTGAAATATCTGAAAGACACAAATGCAGTTGGAATATGGTACTCAAAAGAAGGAGAATTCAAGCTAATATCATATTCAGATTCAGATTATGCTGGATGCAAAGTGGACAGGAAAAGCACATCAGGCACATGTCAATTACTAGGAAATAGACTTGTGTCATGGTTTAGCAAGAAACAAAACTCAATCTCAACTTCTACAGCTGAAGCTGAATACATAGCAGCTAGAAGTTGTTGTGCTCAAGTTTTATGGATTAGACAACAATTAAGGGATTATCGGGTAGAAAAAGGAATGATTCCCATAATGTGTGATAACACAAGTGCAATTGCAATAACTGATAATCCAGTTTTACACTCAAGGACAAAGCACATTGATGTGCGTCACCACTTCATAAGAGATCATGCGGAGAAGAAGGATATCACAGTTCTTTATGTACCTACTGAAGATCAGTTGGTAGATATCTTTACAAAGCCATTGGACAAAGACAGATTTGCCAAACTGAGAACTGAATTAGGGATAATTAAAGTCAGTTGAAATCAGTTAAGCCAGAAATTCGTCAAGGGGATTAATCTTTGTTATTATGGGTGCGCTCACTTAACAGACTAGTCATTGACATCAACAATTTCAAACTGATCAACTGAAACGGAAACTGATTAATTTTCTGAAACTAAAAGTTACATCTTCAAACTGACTTCAGTCTCAGTTTTTATTCCAGTCAACTCAAGTCAAAGGTTGACAAGATAAAAGCGACATCGGTTATATCGCATTAAATTACCGCAGTTCCTTTTGTCAGAATTTCGCGTGTACACCCCTCGTTTGTCAGATTAGTACAAGTATCGGTTACCCAAAACCATCATGGAATTTGAAAAGTTGTACTACTCAACCGCCAGAATTTCCTACCTATTTATTCAACCTCCGTTCACATTATTTTTCTAAATCCTCAAAACAAAACAGACTCCTCAAAATCTCTTTCTTCTCAAAAATCAACTTTTGTGTTCACACCCAAACATGGCCACTTCAGAAAAATCAAAACAAGAAAGATTAATAAAAGAGTTAGATGAACTGACATTCGAAATGTATGAAGCTATGCGTCAAAACACTCTGTTAGCAAGATGGGTATGTGATAAAATCGAGAAACAACCAGGCTTGAGAAACATCCTGAAAGTTAAGTTCAAAGAAGAACGTGATTTTGCAATTTTGGCAAAATATGCGTTTGGTACGAGACTCTCTGATGACCAAAGTTCGTGGAGATCGCATTGTGCTCAATGAAAGCGTCATAAGGACACTCTTTGGCCTCACAAATTCAATTGTGACAACAACAGATTGGACTACTCTACCATTGAAAAGAGAAGCTTTTATTGAGCAAATTACTTTTTCTACGGAACCAATCGAACATGGTATTCATGTAGACAAAATCAAGCCAGAATTTGGACACCTCAGCAGATGGCTCAGCAAACATGTCATTGGAAAATCAAAGGCATCAATATACTGTCAGAAGAAAATATTTATCTCATGAATATAATCTGGGATGGAATAGAATTCAATTGGGCAGGTTATATTGTCAATCAATTCAAGAGACAACATTTATTGAATTAAACAAAGGTAAAAGGGCTCAAGCCGAAGGTCAAGTGATTGTTTGATGATTTCGATCAAGAAAACACTTAGTGGAATCATTGTTTTACTTAGAAAGAATCAAGGAAGGAAGCAAACAAGGCAAACTACAGTTACAAAGGAAATCGCAGAACAACTTCCCAACTGAATCAAAGTCGTAAAATCGTGTCTCAAAGAGAAGCGAAACACGAGGAATCAAGCGAAAATCTGAATCAGCAGAAGTAAGATCAGTTGTAAGATGCTTGTACCCAGAAATATCAAGAGAGAAAGCACCAACTGAGGGGGAACAACAACAACAACAACTGAAGTTATACAAGAAAATGCCACTACTGACCACACTTCTCAGTTACAGCATCAATCAGTTCAGCAATCAGCACCAGTTTTTGAAGCCGATAGAATCATCAAGCTGATGAAGATGAAGCTTAGACCAGAGGATTTTCGAGATGTCAGTCTACAGACTGAAGAGAAACTACTCTTGGAAAAATTGGAAGTTAGAGATCTATATGCTATGTTTCCTATTTCAGAATTTCTTGACAATTGTTTCAAAAGATTCACTGAACTAGCAAAAAGAAGAGAATCAGCCACATCATCCAAAGATACTTCAAAGAAGAAAGATGATGATAAAGATGATGAATCAAGAAAAGAAGCTGATGAAACTACAGTTTTGCAAACACAAACTCAACCCCAACCTCTAGCAACGCAAACTGTACCTCAGCAAAAAGGATTGCCAGTTGAAGATCAGACAACTGACAATCAGGAAGCAGCAGATGGAACTGCTAATCAACAACTGATGATTATTGAAGATAATACTCAATTTAAGGATCCAATAAAAGATACTTATGATCCTTCTGACATCCTCACAAAGGATGAATTGGCAAAAGTTCATGAAAATATGAAGATTGTGCTTAGTAACAAGGATGCACAAAATGATCTTTTATCAAACATTTCTGGATATCTCGACTACAGAACTAGAACAGATGTTTCAGTTCATGCAAGACTAGAGATGACCCACAAGTCAAGTTCAAGTTATGCTTCAGAAATTGTGTTACTCAAACAAAAACTTGAAGACTCAACCGCAGTAGATAGGGAAACACATGCACAGGCTCACTGGCATATGAATCAGCATATCTATGGGTTAGAAACTCAGCTTAAGGAAGTACTTGCTTCTCAGCGACAGATCTCAGCAGATCAAAAAGCAACCCATGCCCTGGTAGATCAGTTATATGATGCCAAAAATGAGAAGCTAAAGAAGAAAAGCTGAAGTTACTTGGAGAAATGAAGCGACTTGAAGATGAATTGCAAAGATACAAATCAGATCCTAAGTTCTTAAGGAAAGAACTAACTGATGAACAACTCATTGAAAAGTACAGTCAACCTGGAGAAAGAAGAGTTACTCTAACAAAGGATCTATGGATGAAGTTTACCAACGATCACAATCTTATCAAAGCTAAGTACAAGGACAAGACAACTGAAGAATCCTTGAACTACTTTTTACCTGATTTATTCTCAAAGCAGAAAATGGCACAGTATAAGAAGAATCAGAGGATTGATGATAAACTGAAGATTAAAGACAAGACTGAACAAATGAAAGCAGATGTAGTAGAATTTGTAAATTACTACTTGAAAGAATCAGACTTGCCAAAGCTATTTCAATGGAGAAGATGGAAAGAAGGTGACTACAACAAGACCTTTTCAAAGATAGACTCCAAGCTAGAAGATGATTTTCGTTTCTATGACTAAGCAAGAAAATTTGATCCAGTCATGCAAAAAGCACAGAAGAGAACTTAGTATCTAGTTACACTATTTTGAAAAAAAAATGTAACTATTCCAGTTTTTGCTCATTCTAATGAAATCTAGTTTTACAGTTTTACATTGTTTTACATTGTATTGATCTTTAAGCTTTTCTTTTAGGGAGAGTTTTGGCATCATCAAAAAGGGGAAATTGTTGGAAATAAAATTTATGTTTTGATGATAATTCATCATATTTATTCAAAGTATTATCTTAATCCCATTGATGAAGTGCTGAAGCCAGCTGTTATAGTTAAAAGCCAAAAGATGTCTAGAACTGAATGTATAGGTTTCACTAGAGTCTGATTTTTGTATAAGTTACATCAGATGCTAATCAGAATGCTTGATTAGTGTGTCGTAATACTGAAAAACTAGAAATCATTCAGAAAACTGGAAATCATCAAGATAAACAAACTGACTCAAAATACACCTACAAGAAACTGAAGAAGGTAAGTTCGCTGAGGGACATAGACTCAGTTGGCTTATGTAGAAGTTGAATAACTGAGGATCACAGACTCTGTTATTGAAGATTGAAGAACTGTGGGTTCAAACTCAGTTATGAAGACTACGTCGAGACTGTAAAGTTAGACTTCAGACAAGATTGTGGTGACCTGAACTAACTTTATGGATCTTGTATGAAGACCTAAGAATCATAAGGACAATGAGTTATTAGATGATAATGAGTCATGGTGTACTCTGATTAAGTCAACTATAATCAGATGAAACTGGAGTACTGATATTTGAAGAAGAGTAAAATCACAGTTAACGCTCCAAGTCAGTCAAGAAACTGACAAGTGATAAACTCAGCGTAAAACTGATAAGGAAATTCAGTTTTATATGTCAGTCATCCAACAAACTGATAGTATAGTTGAACGTTATAAAGGAAGCAATTTTATTGGATGAAATACTGACACAGCAGAACGGTCAGAAAATATAGCCGTTACAAAATAGACGTTGATACAATTCGAATTGAATCCAGATGAACGTTGGACTTCACACTATAAATAGAGGACTTTGCACCAAGGATTAAAATACAGATGAAGTACAAGAAATCACAATAACAAGAATTAACGTGTGCATTAATCATTCGAATTTCTATCATCTTTGCGCTATAACAAAATCATATCTAGAAACTCTTCAAGTGTTCAAGCTACACAGATTTTATCAAGAATCAATTTATTGATTCTCAGCCCAACTTTGATTCTACATCAAAGGTTTTAGACTGTGAAGCAAACCGGGAAGGTTTCGCCAAAGACAGTTGTGACAAGCAGTCGGGTAGACTGTGTTTGTGGTGGTAGCTGGTGAAGAGGCAATTCAACCCTCTAAGGACCAGTGTTCAAGCAATTGAAGAGCAGCAATTCTACCTGTTCTACAACTGTTTAAATAGTGACGCTAGGGATTAGGCAAGGACTATTGTTTAGGACTTTTTTGTAACAGTTCACCTCAAGAAGTTCTAGTGGAATTTTCCTCCGCACCTCAGGGGAAGAGAGGACTTACAGGATTACACCACCTGGAACCTCTATAATACTTTCCTTATTTACTTTACGCACTTACTTATTTATTCAGCATTTATTTACAACATCTTGATAATTGATTGTTATACATTTCACAGTTCACAAACTAACATTCATCAAAATTCAGTTTACTACACTCTGTTTTCACAGAGAATAACAAGATCAAGAAAAAGGCTAAAACTTTATCCGCTGCCGGTTCACTCAGTTTTAAGCCTAAGTCAGTTTGACTTAAACTCAGCTTAGTCAGCTTAACTCCACACAAGTTTAACTGAACCTTAATTTGTTTTAAATCCAGTTTTAGGGACAAGTTTATTCACCCCCCCCCCCTCTAAACTTGTGTTAGCCTTTCCAAGGGACCAACAGTAACTGTTTCTCATGAAAGGTAGTAGTCATTGCATTTGACTCTTCCGATGATTGGGGGTCACGGTGTGTTGCTAGACGCTATCCCGTGATCGTTAGGCATGGAGGGCATTTTCGTAATTTGCACTTTGTGTCTACGGCCAACATATTCGGAAGCCTATCGGGTCACACACATAAGAACATCTAGCCGGATTAAAATGTGGTTATAGTTGATGACCAAATAAGGAAAGTTTATCTCGAGACTATAAAGGTTATAGTGGTAAATTAATATGGTGGTATTTTTTTATTATGAATAAATATAATACAAGATATTAATTATGGTGATTAATTAAATAAATGTATTTAGATACATATGTTGAAATTATGTATATATGTGATATACATGTATTTTGTAAATTGATTAATCATAGTATTATATTATTAATTAAATATATATGGCCAAAGTTTGTGCGTGTATTGACACACGTGAATTGGCTATAATGTTGGGCAATCTTGGGTGTATTTGGATACATTTTGATTGTGCGATTTAATTAATAAGATTACCATAATATTAATATTAGATATTAATTGATTTTGGAAAAATAGATTTATGGTAATAAGATAAATATAATCAATATAAGATATTGACAATATCTTGCAAATGTTTAATATAAGATATTAAATTAAATGAGATAAGTCAATCAATTATATTTTCCTTATTTTATTGGGAAAAGGTTTTCTTCTCCTCCACACCTAGATGGGGCGCCCCCTACACTATAAATAAGAGGTGGGTGTCAAGCTATTTTGTACAACACAATTTCAAGAACTAATAGTTCTTGTGTAAAATAGAGAGCATCCTATAGAGAGTTGGAGAGAGGGGAAAAGGGCCGGTCTAGCAACCGGAGTTTTCCAATAGCAATCCATGATGGGATTCCGGCGGGCTGTTCGTGTGGACTAGCGGTAGAGGCCGAACACTTGGGTGGCTCTATGCAGAACTACTCTCCTTAGACGGTCAAAGCGTCGATCTTTTAATCAACCAAGGTAACCACCGTCTACTAGCTTATTCGTTTATTGCTTAAACGAAGTCGATCTTGGGTAAAAGGAAATCAAAATTTTGAATTCCGCTGCGTTCTCACGTAGATTTCCTAACAGTGGTAGTAGAGCGAGCTTCGAGCTTAAGCAATAAGCATGTTATTTTACGTAGTTAATTTTATCGTTTTAAATCACGTAATTAAAATATGAAAGATTTTTTATTCGCAAAACTGATACATGAAAAGAAAGAAAAAAACGAGATCGGGTGGTGCTCGGCCGACTGGCGGCGGCACCACCACCGGCGGCGGCTGGTCGGCGGCGGTGGCGGCGAGGCAACAACCATTACGGCGGCAATGGTTGACGGTCAATGCTAGCGGATCTCCAAATTTTTGTTTTGTGTATTTTGTGATTCAATATGGTTCATAGTTGTGATTGATAATTCCTCTTTTGTTTAGTTGTGTCATGTGGCTAACCAATGGTTCAAATAGTTTGGGCCATTGGGATGCCACATGGCATTAAAATAATAATGGCATTTCTAAACGTTGTTTGCTCAGACCCTTCCAAATATTTGCTAGGCCCAGCCACTTCAAATATTTGATTTTTGGGTGCCTAAACCAAAATTTTTGGTCTTTCAAATATTTGAGAAAGCTCAGCTGCACTTTCAAAAATTTGATTTTTGGAAAGTGACGCCTAGCTACTCCCAAAATTTTTGGCTGTCAAATTTGGTTTAGGAAAATATTTGATTTGGAAGGCATCCCTTTTGATTACTTTCAAAAGGAAGAAAAAATTTGACATAATTTTAATTTTGATTTATTTTGGAATAGTTCTAATTTATTAAAATTAAAATTAAAATTTTGATTTTAGGGAAAGTGGAGTGCCTAAATATTTCATCAAAACGCTTTTTGAAACTTTTAGGAAGACAAAATTATTTATTTAGGAAAACTTGTGTTCAAAATTTGCATTTAAATTGAAATTCACTAATTTTCAAAATTCACATTAAATCACTAAAGGATTCACTAGAAACAAAAAATTCACCGATTTGGGATAATTTTAATTTTGATTTATTTTTGGAATAGTTCTAATTTATTAAAATTAAAATTAAAATCATTTAAAATTAATCGTTAATTTTATTTAGATTAAAATCATTTAATTAATTAAATGTTAATTAATTAATTGATTAGATAAAATTATTTAATAGATTAAATGTTAATTGATTAATTATGACGCAAGTAGTTAAATATTAATTTTATCTTTTTCATAAGATGTCATTGTATGGATTAGATATAGTAGATATAATTTGATTATATGGACCCCGATTGATCATGGACTCGACCAATATAATAGATGTGAATGATTTAAATTTTCTGTTCGTTTTAAAAATTGTCCTAGGCCGTTATGAAGAATGTGACCTAGTTATTTTCTGCATTTATACCATTTCCGTTAGCTCCCCCCGTGTGCGGCGGGTGTATTTATTTTATTAGATAGAATTAAATGTAACAAGAATATGCAGAAGATGAAGACCAAAGAAAGACGAAAATAAAGATCCCATTGGATAATGGAGAATTAAAGATCATATTGGCGGTTGCAGCTACCTTTAGACTGTGACCCACGGTTTCGTCAGTTTGTATTCGAAACCGCACCTAGGAAATGTCCATGATCATACCGGTTACTTTACGCATTTATTTATTTTGTGCTTGTATTTATTTTATATGATACGATAGATGCATGACTAGGCACGATCTAGATAAATGTGTAGGATGTATATGTTTATAGAGATAGCTAGACATATTTATGATGAGACCATAATTAAAATTAATTAAGTGAATTAATTTACATAAATACTTCCACCTCAAAAGAATCAAGTTGAAATTGCCTCCACATATTATAATGACGGTGAAGAGCCCTTGTTCGGATCCAACTCATCAGCCAAAGCAGGGGGTTGACCTACCTCGGGTATATCGTTATTATCGAGATATGATCGTATGAGATCTCATGAATATTGGGGTTATGAGTTGACT
Source organism: Gentiana macrophylla (assembly GCA_026214975.1). Lineage (NCBI taxonomy): Eukaryota > Viridiplantae > Streptophyta > Magnoliopsida > Gentianales > Gentianaceae > Gentiana > Gentiana macrophylla. The sequence continues at coordinate 19,520,941 of CM047808.1, read as the reverse complement.
AAGAATTCTCTCGGCCACCAGCCAAAGCAGGGTCGTTTGGATTTTAGAGGCAAGGGTTTGACTACTTCGTAAGATGAAAATTGTCAAAGAGTTGACTAGTCAAACAACAAGAGTCGTATAAGATACGATTGTCAAAGAGTTGTCTACCTATTAGACTATTTTCGGCCCACCAGCCAAAGCGGGGGTCGCGGTAGTTTAGTGGGATCTTGTCCACTAAAGAAATTAATAATTCGTGAAAGTCAATTGGAAGTAGTTGACTAGTGGGAGAAAAATCATAAACCAAAAGACCATTTTTGATTTTGCGTGTGTAAACAACAACACTCTTTTATTTTCATTTTTATGTTGTAGTTTTAGCAAATTTTTATATTTACGTTTTATTCTCGATTAGTAAAACCAAATTATGAATGTTACCTTTTGAGAAACGTTCTCAAATATTGTTAAGTAATTTTAATCCTTTTCAAATAAGCAATGACACGAGCAATCCCGTTATAGTAGTTAGAGACACGGAGACTACATATTTGATCCAGTACTCCAAGGCTTTAATTATTAATGAAAGCGGTAGCTCATGATTGAATCATTTGAAATAAGTTTCAAACGAATTAATCAAATATTGGATACGATCCAAGATGATCATTCAGTCATACGATGACAATTAATTCAAACGTTGGATAAGAATGATCATATCTAATTTTGGAAAGGTTGTTTTCAAAATTGTAAGATTTAAGTATTGACTTAATTCTATCATTGCTTAAAGGTTAATTAAATAGTCAATGTTTTGAATAAAAAGGTTAAATAAACTATTTAATAAACTTTAGATTTTCTTTATGAAAGGAAATTAAAGACATGGCTCTTGTGATCTTTTTTAAGTCTTATGAAGACTACAATAAGAAACATTTTCAAGTGTTTAAAGGATTAAAAAGGAATGTTATGGCATGTGCTTAAATAGAGAACTTATTGAAGTTTATATTCTAGGCAAGTGAGTTGAGATAAATCTATCTAAGTTCAAGTCAACTCTTAGATATATGATATCTTGCCAGTGTGATTAAATTAGAAAGATTAAATACATATATGGAAGGTGAAGCAAACGTTGTAACACTTACCATATTCTGGATCTAGTAAACTGATAAGGGAACTAAATAAATGTTATTATGTTCCGGTTCTTATGAAGAACATACTTTCAGTTATTTGTTAGGATTTAGTAGACATATTCTATTGTAAAGAATAAATGTTATTCCGATAAAGTTGGAAGGTCACTGAATCTAACATACTAGATTGATGTCACTATATAGTTGATATATGTGATGAGATCTCAACTGAATATTTGTATGGCTGTTATCCTTGATATTTGTAGTTCTTCTAGATGTCGACTCTCTGGAAGAGAAACGTATAATCAAATGTAATTTAGATGATGTCTGAGCCATGTGATTATGAATTATGTGGGTGATACGTATCTTATCTAAAGATGACCAATATACCCTTTTAAGAAAAGGTTATGAAACCTAGAAGATTGGCTAGAGCCTAAACATATTGATGTTTGTTGGCTTATGACAATTAATGCCACAAATAATTGTTTAATAATCTCTACGACTATTTTTAGAAATAGTCAAGTGTACTTATTGAAGTACAACAATTCGGAAAGCCCGAAAAGTTTGAGCTAGTACGAATATGAGATTGATGAGCTACTTGGAATTAATCTTCAATTGGATTGAAGTAATTAATACCTGAAGGATGTTTCAGAAGTCGTCTGAAAGGAATAAGATTCTCTCTTGAAGGATAACATCTTTTGGATACGCAATTAGATTGTGTTCCCAAAATGGAAACAACACTTTATATGATAAAGGTGTGATGCAAGCCATGTGAAGTATCCCTTACCCATTTCGGGATAGTGCCCTTATACTTAACCGAGTTCCAAAGAATAAAGGTTGAATAAATTCCATATTAGATATGGAAGAGGATAATGTCGAATCCATCTTAACCGATGATTTGATGTTTTCATAGGCAAAGTCAGAAAGGCTTGGAGCCTAGTACGACATATGCAACTTTGTGGAATATCTTAGCAAGTACGCCAGATATTATTTACTCATCCGTGGAGCAAAAGGTGTTTGTCTCCAAACATGCTGTCTTCTAGAGGAAGTGCTTCTTCCAAAAGAAACAGTGGGAGCAAATTAAATCTCAAAAGAGTTTGAGAACCGCAAAGATACATTCAACCATGGGAACATGATCACACACCGCATAGCGATGAGGTGTAGAACACTGCTCAGTGCACACAAAAGTTCTGTAAGTCTGTGGATAACCTCAAGCCTGAAAAGGCTGCTGGTAAGTTCATCTTGAAGAATGAATATCTCACGACTTATGAAAGAATGTTTGAAAGGCAAGATTGAGAGATATGGCCAGGAGCCATAATATATGAATTAGATTCCATCAGTGACAACCAGCTTATGAACCTAGTCTGTCTTACCTAGAGGGAATGTCCCTGTAAGGCTGAGCCCAGTTCTATTCAGACTATGCTTGTTGTAACTTCGTATCATGACTATATGATAGTGTTGAAGACATTGGCAAGACAGCTCAATGTTCATAGACGATAACATGATATGTAAGTGCATGAGATCCATTTATGAACTCAAACAAGTTTCTCTAGACGATTTCTTTGTTTGATAATCAAAGGAGTTTGATTTAGTCAAAAGAAGAATATGCCCAATGTGCAAGATGGATAGTGGGAGTGTGTTACGATTTTTTGAGCAAGGTATTAAATATATCTCTCGAGAATTAATACCCCATGTCACAGTTAATTGATGTTTGGTAGTTCAAGGTCTTTACGAAAGCACTTGGATTGGCAGTTCTTATTTTTAGGAATAAGAATTTATAGCGATAGATTTAACTGTTGTTAGATTATAGTTTACCTATATAGATGTGATGCTAAAAGAGTTTAGCATAGATTGCGCGAGGGGATACTGCTAGCCAGTGTTCTCAAGATCTATCTATGTTAGGATGTTCATCCTAAAAATAAGTTGAAAGATGATGCTTATGGAAGGTTTCCTTCGCTACTGCGATAGGAACCATCATAAAGGTAATGCCGGATGTTCATGGTCCATGAATAGTCATGAGGAAGTATGAAAGTATATCTGGTGAATGTCGAGAATATCCTTAAACGAGTTAAGGAAGAGTTCCTTGTTTATTGAAACTTGGAATTAAATAAACGTAGATATATAGACGTATATCCTGAGTCTTATGAAGGCGAGTGGGAGCTACAGTCTGGGTATGCAATCACTTTGACTAAGTGATACAGTGAGCTGGAAATGTTCCAGCCTATGGGTCACTGTAAATTCTACAACCAGGCCAAAACATAGTAGTGCCTCAGAGGCGCAGCGGGAGCAGTACATGGATCTAGGAGGTTCATTCCTGAACCTTATACGGTTCTTCCACCTTATCTATATAACTGATATAGAGAGTGGATTCATTCCTTGAAGCAAGGTCCAGGGTCTCATCAGAGATTCGTGTGTGTGTTGAGGCGGTTCCTTTCACTTGGTCATTTGGAACATGATATGAAGATAGTCTGAGTCCCCACGGATAGCGATCCGTTCATGGCTAGGGCTGGTTGCGAGTATTGCATGAGATTCTTGTGCTTCCACTTGGTCTTGTGTGTGCGAGTGATTGGTTTTAGGCAACGTGGGAGATTGTTGGAATAGTGTCCTAAACCCAATCGGGTTAGACCGGATCCGACCGGGTCGGATCATTTCTACTATTTCTTTGTGTTTATACATATATTGAATGGCTTTCTGTTGTCATATATATGTTCTTTTAGAGAACCAATTATAAATTGTTATATGATAACGTCCTTAGTATTAAACTGTGATAGAGAAACCATGATAGGCGATTATGGTTGATGAGATCTCTAATCACTTTAATAAGTTTGATAGTTAAATGTCTCTAGGCTGATGTACTATTAAACAGGGCATTGATAGTATGAACATGCTAGCACGTATTAGATGTCTTCGTCTTTAGTAGGCGTGGATAGATCTCGCTCTATCGAAGTGTAGAGACACTTGGACCGTGACGTGGACGTGTATTAGAGAATGCGACGTTAGATCGACCACTTACACGGATAAGTGTCACACTATGTGACGGTTGTGTAATTATCCTTAAGACCGGAGTCTTCATGGCATCACGGTGTGGATTGTCATGCTTTGACACTATTGAGGTTTCCCCTAGCCACGGGGTAATCATGCGTTAGTGATTGGGTATGATACTGAAGCATGCGGAGTATACATGTTTGGTCATTTGGGAATCACGTACCCTATTAGTAGGGGTGAATATCCAAAAGTGCCTTTGTATAAGGAATGTCTTACTCTCATGAATCTTTGCAAAGTGGGGGTAAATGAGTTACTTCAAGAGAGCATGATATCCAGATTATAAGATACGGTCGTTAATGTTTGACACTCGACGTACGACCGTATGGATATTATTACATCGATAAGATTGTAAGTTACACGGTAACTGTTTCACATGAAAGGTAGTACTCATTGCATTTGACTTTTCCGATGATGGGGGTCACGGTGTGTTGCTAGACGCTATCCGTGATCGTTAGGTATGGAGGGCATTTTTGTAATTTGCACTTTGTGTCTATGGCCAACATATTCGGAAGCCTATCGGGTCACACACATAAGAACATCTAGCCGGATTAAAATGTGGTTATAGTTGATGAACAAATAAGGAAAGTTTATCTCGAGACTATAAAGGTTATAGTGGTAAATTAATATGGTGGTATTTATTTATTATGAATAAATATAATACAAGATATTAATTATGGTGATTAATTAAATATATGTATTTAGATACATATGTCGAAATTATGTATATATGTGATATACATGTATTTTGTAAATTAATTAATCATAGTATTATATTATTAATTAAATATATATGGCCAAAGTTTGTTTGTGTATTGACACACGTGAATTGGCTATAATGTGGCGCCATCTTTGGTGTATTTGGATACATTTGGATTGTGCAATTTAATTAATAAGATTACCATAATATTATTATTAGATATTACTTGATTTTGGAAAAATAGATTTATGGTAATAAGATAAATATAATCAATATAAGATATTTACAATATCTTGGAAATATTTAATATAAGATATTATATTAAATGAGATAAATCAATCAATTATATTTTCATTATCTTATTGGGAAAAGGTTTTCTTCTCTTCCACACCTAAATGGGGCGCCCCCTACACTATAAATAAGAGGTGGGTGTCAAGCTCTTTTGTACAACATAATTTCAAGAACTAATAGTTCTTGTGTAAAATAGAGAGCATCCTATAGAGAGTTGGAGAGAGGGGAAAAGGGCCGGTCTAGCAACCGGAGTTTTCCAATAGCAATCCATGATGGGATTCTGGCGGGCTGTTCGTGTGGACTAGCGGTAGAGGCCGAACACTTGGGCGGCTCTATGCAGAACTACTCTCCTTAGACGGTCAAAGCATCGATCTTTTAGATCAACCAAGGTAACCACCGTCTACTAGCTTATTCGTTTATTGCTTAAACGAAGTCGATCTTGGGTAAAAGGAAATCAAATTTTTGAATTCCGCTGCATTCCCGCATAGATTTCCTAACACATAGAAGCAAGTTCCCAAAATCAATTCACCTCATAAAAGAAACACTTCATTATGTTCATTCTGATTGTTAAGGACCTTCAAAGGTGGAGTCATTGGTGGTCATAGATACTTTGTGTCTTTTAAAGATGATTATTCAAGGATGGTTTTGGTAGCCATGATGAAGCTAACAGGTGATACATTCAAGCAGTTGAAGGATTTGGTTGATATTCAGACCGGGAAGAAGATCAAGAGGTTTAGAACTGATATTGGTCTGGAATTCTATTGGTCTGAGTTTAATGAGTTCTACAACAATGAAGGCATTGTTAGGCAGCATACTATCGGACACTCTCCTCAACAGAATGGTGTTGGAGAAAGAATGAATCAAACCCTTCTAGAGAGGGAAAGGTGCATGCTCTCTACTGCTAGTATGGGAAGACAATTTTGGGTAGAGGTTGTCAGCATAGCCTACTACTTAATCAATAGGTGGCTGACACTAGGATCAATCTCAATACACCACTTGAGGTTTGGTCAGGGAAGCCTGCAGATTACTCAGGTCTTAGATGTTTTGGAGCACAGTCTAATATAATGTCAGTGAAGGTAAACTGGAACCTAGGGCAAAGCAGGGTGTGTTTGTAAGGTATGAATATGGTGTTAAGGGGTTTAGAATCTAGTCATCAGCTAAAAATAGGGTTATACTCAGCAGGAATGTAATCTTTGGATAACTCTATGCTTAACTCATCTGTGAAGGCCACATTTGAATCTGAAATTAGGTCTGAAACTGAGAATGTTGACAAACAGGTATAGCTAAAGGTTCACTCGGCTGAATTTAAAATTTTAGATGTAGACAGCCAGCAATCAGCAGATCTAAATCCAAACCTGTCTGCTGAGCAGGGGTCATCAAATACGCAAACAGTTGAAGTTGGTCAGCACAGCTAGAAGGACCAATGTTGGACCCCTTTAGAAGATATGGGTTTGAGGACATGGTTGGATATGCACTTCAGGTAGCTGAAGAGGTGGATGGGTCTGAGCCATCAACTTGCAGGGAAGCAGTGACATGTTTAGAGACATCTCAATGGCTTACTGCCATGGAAGATGAAATAGAGTCATTTCAAAAGAATGAGACTTCAGATATGGTCAAACAACCACATGGGATAATGGTGGTCAGCTGCATATGGATCTTCAAGAAAATGAAGGGATATCACATGTTAATGGCATAAGGTATAAGGCACATTTGGTTGCAAGAGGGTTAAGTCAGAAGGATGAGATTGACTACAATGAAATATTTTCACCAATAGTCAGACACACTTCTATCAGGGTGGTACTAGCAGTGATGGCACATCAGAATCTTGAACTTGAGCAGCTAGATGTGAAGACAACTTTTCTACATGGGGATGTAGATAAGGAGAAATACATGACTCTGCCAGAGGTTTTACAAGTTCCAAGAAAAGAAGGGTATGTCTGCAAGTTGAAGAAGTTATTGTATGGACTCAAGCAGACTCCAAGGTAGTGGTACAATAACTTTGACAGTATATGATCCAGCTAGGCTATAACAGAAGTCCATATGATTGGTGTTTTTATCCTAACAAGCTGAAGGATGGTTAAGGAATCTATATGGTTTTGTATGTGGATGATATGTTGATAGCTGCAGTGAACAATTCTGACATTCAAGATCTGAGGAATCTGCTCAAAGCTGAATTTGAGATGAAGGATTTGGGGAATGCAATGAAATTTATAGGAATGGAGATCTATAGAGATAGGAAGCAGAAGAATTTGTTCTGGTCTCAGCAGGGATATATTGAGAAAATATTGTCCAAGTTTGGCATGTCAGCAGCCAAACCTATAAACACTCCAATGGCACCAAATCTCTATATGTCTGATGTATTTGATCCATAGTTACCTAAGGAGAAAGAATACATGTCAAATGTTCCATATGTTAGTGCAGTAGGCACTCTGATCTATGCCATGGTCTACACTAGGCATGATTTGGCTCAGGAAGTCAGTGTTATCACCAGGTTTATGGCTCAATGATCGCGCCCGCAGTGTGAGCACGGGCTTCTACTAGTAATAGGTCTAGGTCTATCATAGCAGATTACTGGTGAGTCAAGGTCGAATCCTATAGAGACTCGTAAAGATACGTTTAATCTAATTGTCACAAATAGGGTATACGACTAACTTTAAAACAGAGAAGTAAATTATGGTGCCAATAGGCGTGCAAGATCAAACGCAACTATAATTCAATGAGTTTATAATTATTAGTTCTAACTACGAGTGATTAGTTATTCCCCCCATATCATGCATCAATCATCCCCGTTGGTAAATTCTAGAACTTTAACAGCTACCGGTGCTAATCCCTAATATTACGCTCTTTCATTGAAAGGACAGTAGATGCCTATATGCAATTCACATCCTTCGTTGGTTGTATTAATTCATATGCAATAAGAATTTGGACTAGCCCACTCAAGACCGAAGACCTCCCTAAGCTACTATCGTGAATTGACAAGCATGTTCCTAAGGATCGATCTAGACACCAAACTAACACTTCACTTTATTGTCCTTCATATTAATTTATGATGACATGCATATAGATGATCATGTTAACAACATGTAAATTAAATCTATTGATCAGACCTAGCTGGCGCCGATTATCATGAATTACGATTTACTTGGTATTCAGATCTAACGATAAAGACCATCATAGATCTGAAAAATGCAACCTCTATTTCATGATTTCTTCCCAACGATTCAGATCTATACATATATGGGGTTAGAGAAACTAACTACTACATAGCAGAACTAATGCAAATATTCAAAGCATACTAATCACAATGAAAAAATGACATATCTACATATAGAAAGCCGAAAATCATACCCTCGAAGACGAGTGTAGATCCTCCATAGATCACTCCATAGGCGGCGAATCAGTTGGATCTATGACTAAAACTCATAGAGAAAATAAAAGAACAAAAGAGAACTTCTATTGAATAAATGAATTTGTCTTGTGGAAAATTGTACACTGAAATTCGTGGCTGGTGCCACTTATTTATAGTGCTATAACCGACTTAATGACACCTAGAAACTACCCCTCATCCAAGAAAACGTGGTTTTCAAAGCTTCTGGAATTCTCGCGGCTACGGCAAGGCCTCACGTAACTACAGGGGTATTTTCCTCCTTTTCTCTTCTGCCGACTTATTTGAAACTTCAGGAACACCCTAGGTCCGTTTCTTCATCCAGTTCGGCCCACAATCGGTCGTCAACACTTGCCCTAATTTTCGCAACCTAAAAATAGTCCAATAATACACGAAATAATATCGAATCGGGGAAAATAAACGTTAAATGCAAATTACTATACTCATGAACCCAACATATGACATTCACTTCAAATGGCTCATATAAATGGTCAAAAACTACTATTTTTAGCTTAAAATGGGTGAAATGTTGATACCATAGGGTGTATCATTTTGAATGTCATCAACTACCCCCCCACTAGCCTTCTGCTCATCCTCGAGCAGAGTATCAAGGCGGAATGTACCTTCAATATCAATCCCTATCAATTACCATATATTCAATCAATATTTCAGGCAGAACATGCTGCATGCGACAATCCATAAGCTCCCCATCAATCAGTACTTACCATTCCATCAATGTGTTGTGTGATGAATCTTTCGTGATTGTGCATTCATGAAAAGATTCAATTTATAGTGACCCCACAATCTTAACTTGCTAGTGTGGACACTTGCTCTTCTTGCTTTCAGACTTAGGCAAACAACACGAAACCTTACTCAGGCTGGGCGGACTTGGGGACCGAGTACTACTGAAAGGTCCTCTCGTTGTTTTATTTTTATGCGAGGGTCGTGTGTCTTACGCTCCGAGTTTGCTTCCCTCACTGCCTTTCCTTGCTTATTCTATTTTTTTCCTTGAATCGTTTTTTCTTTTTGGCAGAATTCATCTCTCTTTTTTTCTCTCTTCTCTCGCAAGCCCGTTTTATCCCGTTTTATCAATTGTGGCATTAGGATTGCTACCATCATCCTACAACAATTAGTTAAATTATATTAGCTGGCAAGTATCGATTCCCGGTATAAAATAACTTTTCATCTCATCCAAATACTTCTCAATCATATTGGGTGCGTAAAAATTGAATGCAAATGGAAAAATACGAATTAAGAAGTTACTACTTCATGCAACATAGCACATGCTCATTCTTCCATACTAATCTGAATCTACTATACTTAACTTCAAATCATTCTTGGGCTCCTTTTCTACCTATTCCTTTCTCAAGACGTGCAATAGACAAGCTTGAATAGTGTTTAAAAATTTCAAGATTATTCCCTTTTTCGAATATAAGCTAAGACCGCCCTTACCCCCTATTTATTATAGACATGTTTCCAATGACTAATAATAAAGAAAATAAAATGTACTTAGCTCTGGAATTGGTTGTCCAAGTCTAGATAAATCATGTAACTATTGTAAACTGGCCCTTAGTTGCTCCATCATCCTGTGTCGTAAAATTCCCCAAAAACTCTAAGTAACATGAAAAGGGAAACGAGAAAATAAGGTGGCGGTAATTGAGCATACACGAGGCATGCACAAAATAGATTAAGCCACTTTATTCTTTATTGACCGTCGCAAGACACGAAACTTGTACGAGGGTTCACATGAGAATCGCTGAGGAAAATACCACATATATCTAGAGTCTGGTGACAACATATATATATGATGAAAAAAACCTTGCGATTGGCATGCTACTTTATTGACTCAATAACTTAAAATAGATAAAAGCAATAAATATGGGTTTAGAAATAGTTATGAATTTATAGTCGCCAGCTCAACTGTACTAATAAGGATACTTCACTCGTATATCGGGTCGCCAACATAAAGACTTCCAACTCGGTGTCGTAATTGCGCTCGAGGTAATGTTTAAGCCTATGGCCACTCACTATGTAAATCCTCCCCGGGTGTTCATCCTTAACTTCACATGTACCTGAATTGAAGACTTTTGTAATGACATATTGTCCAAACCATCCAGATTTCTACTTTCCAGGAAAAAGACGAAGACACGTTTTATATACCAACACTTTGTCCCCCACAGCGAAGGTGCGATTCAGAATCCTTTTGTCGTGTTGGGGCTTCGTTCTTTCCTTATAAATCTTGGTGTTCTCATACACCTGCAACCTAAACTCTTCCAATCGATTCAACTCTAACAATCTCTTTTCTCCGGCTAAGCCTTCGTCCATGTTCAAAAACCGAGTAGCCCACACGGCACGATGCTCTAGCTCAACTGGCAAATGGCACAATTTCCCAAAAACTATCATGTATGGTGATATCCCAATGGTTGTCCTATAAGCAGTTTTGTACACCCATAGAGCATCGTCTAATTTCAAAGACCAATCATTCCTCGTGGGATTCACAATTTTCTCTAAAATCCTTTTGATCTCTCTATTTGTAACTTCCACCTGTCCACTTGTATGGGGGTGATATGCTGCTGCAATTTTATGCCACACCCCATATCTCATGATCAACTTTTCAAACAACCTATTACTGAATTGACTCCCTCCATCGCTAATTATGGCTCTCGGCACCCCGAACCTCGTCCAAATTTTCTTCTTAAGGAATCTCATGACAACCTTGGCATCCTTTGTAGGTGAGGCCACCGCCTCTACCTATTTGGAAACATAGTCGACTGCTACCAGGATGTAATGATAAGATTTTGATGACGTAAAAGGTCCGACAAATCAATTCCCCATACATCGAACAACTCGACCTCTAGGATACTATGTAGTGGAATCTCGTTCCGCTTAGAAATATTACAAGTCATTTGACAGGAATGACAGGCTCTAGTGAACCCATAAGCAAATTTGAATATTGTTGGCCAATAGTATCCACACTGCAGTACCTTGGACGCCGTCTTATCCGGCCCATAATGGCCTCTAACTTCTCTAGAATGGAACTGGCTCAGAATACTTGGTATCTTATTATCGTGGATGTGTCTCCCAAGAATGTTATCAGAGCACATCTTAAACAAGTAGGATCGTCCCAGTAATAACGCTACAAGTCCGCGAAGAACTTTTTCTTGTCCATACTTGTGAATTCCGGTGGTAGGTATCTTTCTCCAAGATAATTCACAATGTTCGCAAACCAAATGTATACCTTTCCCACTCTTGATGTATTATGTCTCGGCTGAGATTCGACTGGAGCTACTACCGAGACAGCGAAAATTTGTTCGTCAAGAAAGTACTCCTCAATCTCAGTGGTCTGCTATTCTTCCAACAGTGTTAATCTTGATAGGTGATCAACCACCTGGTTCTCAGACCCTTTCTTATCCTCAATTTCTACATCAAACTCCTGTAGAAGTAGAATCCATCTTAATAACCTTGGCTTGGAGTCTTGATTGGTCAAAAGATACTTCAAAGCTGCATGATCAGTGAAAACAGTGACTTTAGATCCTACTAGATAAGATCTAAACTTTTCGAATGCGAATATCATAGCTAAGAGTTCATTCTCTGTCATCGTGTAATTCCTCTAGGCACTGCTGAGGGTATGAATGGCGTATAAATCGGTTTAAAGATTTTGTCCTCTCTTTGGCCCAGAGCCGCTCCAACCGATGTATGATCCGCGTGTAAGCCACTAATACGCACGAAATACTAGCAAGAGTACTAGGTCAATCGTAGTACAGTAGGTGTGAGTCAAGGTCAATCGCACAGAGACAACGCAATACAGATAATAATTCGTAAACCTAACCAAAAGATAAATAGCGGTCCCTAGACCAACATAAGAACAAAAAATTAAATGGTGTATCTCTTCTCTCCGATCTCCTAACTTGGTGTGATTAATCATTGTGTCTACTTTTCTTCGTAATTCCCTAGTCTTACCAGAACGTGTGTTTAATTCAGTTTAAGCTACATGTGCAATCTCCTAATCTTATCTACTTCCAATTAATGAACAGTAGACGTCTATGTGCAGTTAACCTCATTAGTTGGTTGTATTAACCCACACACAATAAGTTTTAGAAAGTGTCGGCTCAAGACCAAGAACCTTCCTAAGCAGCTATCTTGGATTGACTAGCACGTTCCTAGGGATTGATTAGACTATGTCCAAACTAACACTTCACTTTGTTGTCTTTCATGTTAATTTATGATGACGCAAAGCAGACTGGCCAGATCTAACTAAACGTGGATTTAAACCGGTCGATCAATGTAGCTGACGCTAAATCTTCAGATTAGGGTGACCTAAAGGGTGTCCCGCGGCTGCGATATAGACCGTCGTTGCTGCGGCGGCGGTGGTTCCTAATTCTGAAATCTACATCGTTCTGTTCAGGTTATTCTAGCTAATTGCGATTCATTTAGACATGCAGATTAAATACAATACGCTAATCAAATTTCATCTACCATGATTAAAATATGAAGAAACGTTCAAAGCTTTATACCTTTATCAATGGCGGATCTAGCTCGATCAACTCAAGCTAGTTGATGGATTGGAGGAGATAAGGACCAAGCAAACGAACTGAAGAGAAAATCACGAACTATTTATTTCATAGATCTAATAATTTGAAGTAATTAAAAGTACGTATCTAGATGTGCATACATATAATGAACATTGTACAGGCTTTATAAAGAGTTGTAGTCGACCTAATTGATCTAACCCTAACCGACTTAATACAAATTACGGTTATCTTCTTTTCATGTCTTCCAAGTTGCTGCGGCTAGGGTTTCCATAGCCTAGAACCTTTTTTGCTTCCCTCTGGTCCAACAGACTTCAAACAGACTTTTCATGTCCTGTGCCCAATGTTCTCTTTAAATCCAGATCCACACCATGCTCGAGTCCATAATAAGGTACTCCAGAAAATCAAGCAAAACGAGATAAAAAAGTACCAAATATCGGGATAAAATATAAAGATACAGAATTAATAATCAAGGAACTGACACGTATTTCATACAATAATCAAACCATCAAATCATCATTCGAGCATAATTCGGGGTAGATAGGTGTATATTTATAGTACTAATTATGGTGTGATCAACTACCCCGACTTAGCTTTTGGTCATCCCGAACCAAAAGGCAAAATAAAATGAACCTCAGACCACTAAATAAATAAGTTAAGAATGACTATGTCGCCATAGAGCCAAGATAGAAACCATGCTGACCTACATCCATAAGCAACGTATTAAACACTTTTCAATTCACGAACCGGTGTGTGTGTGTGCATTAACCTTCAAACCAAAGTAGAGTAGATAGACTCATATCACTTCAACTCATAATCTAGCTAGTAATCTCGATAATGTTCAATCCTTTACGCAATTTTTTCTTTGGATATGTATTTTCAGTGCATAGGTCAAGTCAACTAGGCAAGGTGGATCAGGAACCGAGTACCATGCAGCGGTTCTCGTTTATCGGTCTATTTATTGTGCGAAGGTCGTGCGTCTGACGCTCCGAGTTTTCTTCCCTCTTGCCAAAGAGAAATAAATAGCATATATATATATATATATGATAATCATTTTTCTTCTTGTCTCTTTTATTGTCGGGTAAACGCTCAAAATTCTATCTATCCTCACGGTCTACACTTTGATAAACTACCGAATACGTTTTTCCTTAGTCCTTATAAGATCCACATCTTGACCTAAATGACCATAGGTAGAACAAAACTCGGGAAACTAGGTTCGGCACAAGTCAAAATAATAATCATCCAACTACATACTGGAAATCATGGGTTATACGTGCTTAAAAAGGCGGTCCATGAAAAGAAAATACTGTTAATATGCTACTACTTCCATAGTGGCACGTCTTTTATTTCTTTTATGAAACAAAGATGTAATTAATTAACTTTCAAGAGGTCAAAGAAATCATAACCTTGCGAACTTGTTAGAAATGGACTCGAAAAGACTAAGTGGTGAAAACGCATCAAAAAGAATCGTGTAAGTCAAAGAATTGATTGAAATGAATAGTCAAAAGCTAAGTGACGTTCCTACCCCCCCCCCCCACTTAATCGAAGCATTGTCCCCTATGATGAAAATATTAAAAACAAAAAAGTAACTTAGCTTATTAAGCATGGAGCGAGGGAAATGAATCTGTATCTCGGGCGTAACGTCATCGAAAGTCTGCGAAATATCTGCTTGAAAAAATCTAACATACAAAACATGGCTAGCACTCGGAGTAACACGATGAAATATGAAATGGCATTAAGCAAATAAAAGTGCAAACAATTTAAGCCGTTGCAAAATATTTTTCATTAAAAAAACCATAATGTGAAAAGTCGGGAAAATAATAATAAAAATTAAAAAAATGAAAAAAAAATGATAGAAAAGAAAATGCTAAAAAAAAACTAGAACGAGGCTCCTAATCATAGTCAATATCCTTGTAGTCTTCGTCAACAGGAGGCGGTGGAGCATTAGAAGGTCTAGCCCCCGAAGAAGATATGTCATGCCTAGGGGCTTATGGTGGTGGGGCATAGGGTGGAATGTGGAGATGTGTCATCATATGAGTTATCATGCCCTGCATATCCGCTAACTCTCTAGTCACCATGGCCTGAAATTCCTGCTGAGGCCTAGCACGTCCTTGTGCTTTTAACACTGGTCGTCTTATTCGCCTTCATGTTTCGATAACTGCCTTTCTATCAAGGATCGGCAGTGGCTCAACTCTGTCATCACCAGCTAGAACTGGGCACTCTACTGCCATCTTCAGTGCCTCAATAAGGTTGCAATATGGAAAAAGCTCTCTCATAGTCCCGGTAACCCATCGAATCCTCTCGTGCATCAACAGACCAATGTTCACGTCATTCTCGATATTGAGATAGTACATGAGCTCAGCCTGCCGACAAGTCACTGTATCTGCATGAGCATTTGGCAGAAGATGAGTGATGACAAATTTGTGGAGCATACGAGCGTCCCAAGCCGGCTCATAAGAATAGAAGGTAGTGGGGAAATTGTTGGCACCGAAGTCCCACTACACATCATAGTACTCAGCAACATGCAGCAAGCGCTCCAAATCACGCTCTCTAGTGGCAGCGGTGAATTCCTCGGCATGAAGTGGTGCATTTTCTATGCCATAGCGGGCATTAATTCTCGCGATTGAAAAATCGATGTGAACCACTCGAATGATAGCAACATTAGATTCGGGGTTGGCCACTACGTAGGCAGAGAACTCACGAACATTAGTGGCGCATAAGCGTGGCCGGAATAAGAGCCATGTCCGTAATTCTGTGGAATTGAATCACTCATGGAATAATGTCACCACAATCATTAAGGTCGACGCCTCTTTACCTAGCAACTAGCCATGCGTTCCAATGAGTCCAAAAAGATTTATAGATAGCAACAGAGGCTAACTGTTCGACACCATTAATAGTTGGCATGGCGTCGCCCTGAACTTTTTGTTGTGCTCCTCTACGTCTCGGTCCAGGGTTGCCTCTACCAACCATGAAAACTGAAGAAATGAACTCTGTTTCTGCCAAAAAACAGGTCTCGCTGCCACGACAAAGTGTTTCACGGCTGTTGGAGTTTCTAATTTCCGGTTTCTGAATTCTGTGGGCTTCATGTAACTCCTTATGAATGGAAATGAAATCGGGATGCAAAAATAAAAAAATTGGCAGTGGAAATATATGGAAAATGTGGGATTTTGAGTTATGGAAATGGTGGGTAAGTGGTGGTTGTTTAGTGGTGGTGGTGTTGGCCGAAATTTTTGAAGAAGAAGAAGAAGGAGAAATGTTAGTTGTGATGGAAAATGATGAATGAAATGGGTGGTTTATATAGGAAAAAATGTGGATGAATTTGAAATTTGAAATGGTTTGAATTTTAAAAGGTTGTATGGAAGAGTGGGACAGAGTAATGATGAGTGAGTGGATTGAGGGAGGGTTCGATCGGATTGAGGTTAAGTGGAGTAATGGTGGAGTAATGAGGAAGAGGAAAATGTGGAGTAGTGGAAAGGTGGGATGGGATGGCTGACTGCCCCCATCAGATTTCCGGCTCGTGGGGTCCATGCGCCATCATGAGTTCCCAGAATTTAGTCAAACCTTGGGAACTAGGTTTAGTTGTGCTCACTGCTGCATGAGTGTCCTCTCCCAGATTCCTCAAAACTTTGGTATAGCTTCACTTCTCCAATCTTTGACAATTATCAATCCCCAAAATGACTCATCATACGCTAAGTTTTTGCCTTCCTTGTATTTTCTCTTCGACTCTTCTAACCTATTTCACCGGATTACTCAACAAGTAAAAAAAACCTTCCCATCATCCTTTAGTATGAAACTTTGGGATGTGGTTGGATGAAAAAAAGCTTGACATGCATTCCAGCTACTTTTATTCGACTCTATTTATCCTAAGGGTAAGAAGTAGTTGTGAATTTAGAGTCACCAGCTCGGCTTTCTTTCAACCCCAACTTAGTCAGATTTTAGGGTTTTCACCCGCCAAACTTGTACTCGGGAGGTTTTTACAGCGGCACGCCTTCCTTCTTTCTCTATCCATGCTTTTCCCGGGCTTTTTATGCCCAAGTAGAAGCATTCCACCTTTCTATCCAGAAGCGCTTCTTCCTTAACCTCCTCAATATAACCTTGAGCTCTCAGCCTTGCACTCCTGGCTTTCTATGCCAGTGCACTCGGCTTCCTTTGTCTACCTCGAGATTTAACCTTGTTGCCTAAAGAATTCACTTTTTCAACTGTTAATTTTAAACCATCACTACGCTGGGCAATCTTGTCAAGAAAGACTGCCTCCATGGGCGCATTGTTGTGAATCTTTTCATCTCTCTCATGAACTAGCACTGTCAGAAATTCCTGCTCTCGGGTTGCTACTACCACTTTCTTCCTTTTTTCTCAAATATCCTCTATCTATATGACTTTGACATCTCAGGAACTTGAGCTTATACGGTACTCTCCTGGCCGGTTTGGCAACGGTTCTAGGATCGTATAAGTTTTAGCATCGTTATTGACTCTAATCATGATGTCACCATTATCGTAGTCCATAATGGCTCGACTGGTGGATAAGAATGGATGCCCTAACAAAACATTAGCACTGGGATCTTCGGGAATGTCCAAAACTACAAAGTCAGTTGGGAAGACAAAACTCCCCACTCTGAGCTCACAGTCTCTCACTTTACCAGTGACCATATCGACCTCACGATCGACAAAGTGCATACTTCACACTTCATCCATCTCGACCTTTAATTTTGCATGTTTACAAAGAGAGAGAGAGGGAGGATATTACAACTAGAGCCGGAATCGCACATCCCTAATCCTAGAGATACCCCGTTGATCGAGACTGGGAGTCTAAAGGTACTAGGGTCTTCTAACTTGACTATAGTGTGTCGAATCCGGGTAATCCTCAGATTCAGAAAACATGGTGTCGGGATCCTCCTCTAGATCAGAATCAGTTGAGGATATATCAATTAACTCAATAGAAAACTCACATGGGTTATTCCTTCTCAGCTATGGCTGCTTCCTTATCCAATTCCACTCTCTTTGTGTCCACTTCATACTCTCTCGTACCTTTGAGCCTAGGTACATAATGATGGAGACGGCATTCAAAACGGTTCATGGCATAGTGCTTGTTGACTTCAAATTCCCTTGATCCTTCTAAGTCAATGTCGAAAGTGTTCTGTATCTATAAGATAGACGAAATAAAACAAAAACATGGTTAGTAAATTTCCCGCTTCAGCTGGGTCCAAACCCAACTGTAGCAGACCTACTAACTAGAAACATATAGGGGAGAACACACAAAAGAAAATAAGTGATCATAATCTGAGTCACAGCACCCGCAGCTGTGGCAGAGTGTGTCGCCGCCCCGGGAGCTATTTCCTTTTTCTGATCGTAAACTATACAGGGTTGACAGAGAAATGACTCTAGACTCTATATTTATGCAGCCAACAGAAAACGAAAATTGCTTAACTATATTTAATGAAGTTATTATCTATATTGGCCATTGTCCCCGGCAACGGCGCCAAAAAATTGATCCGCGTGTAAACAACTAATATGCACAAAATACTAGCAAGAGTACTAGGTCAATCGTAGTACAGTAAGTGTGAGTCAAAGCCGATCCCATAGAGACAACGCAACACAGATAATAATTCGTAAACCTAACCAAGAAGACATAACGGTCCCTAGACCAACGTAAAAACAGAAAAGTAATTAGAGTATCTCTCCTCTCCAATCTCCTAACTTGGTGTGATTAATCATTGTGTATACTTTTCCTCGTAATTCCCTAGTCTATCCAGAACGGGTGTTTAATTCAGTTTTAAGCTATGGGTGCAATCTCCTAATCTTATATACTTCCATTGAAAGGACAGTAGACGTCTACGTGTAGTTAACCTCCTTCGTTGGTTGTATTAACCTACACACAATAAGTTTTAAAAAGTGCAGCTCAAGACCAAGAACCTCCCTAAGCAGCTATCGTGGATTGACTAGCACATTCTTTGGGATTGATCAGACTATGTCCAAACTAACACTTCACTTTATCGTCCTTCATGTTAATTTACGATGACGCAAAGCAGACTGGCCAGATCTAACTAAACATGGATTAAACATGTCGATCAACGTAGCTGACACTGAATCTTCAAATTAGGGTGACCTAAAGGGTGTCCCGCGGCTGCGATATAGACCGTCGATGCCACGGCGGCGGTGGTTCCTAATTCTTGAAATCTACATCGTTCAGTTCTGGTTATTCTAGCTAATTACGATTCTTTTAGACATGCAGATTAATTACATTATGTTAATCTAACTTAATCTACCATGATTAAAATACAAAGGAACATTCAAACCTTCATACCTTTATCAATGGCGGATCTAGCTTGATCAACTCAAGCTAGTTGATGGATTGGAGATAACCAAGCAAACGAACTTATGAGAAAATCATGAACTATTTATTTCAAAGATCTAATAATTTGAAGTAATAAAAATTATGTATCTAGATGTGCATACATATAATGAATATAGTATATGCTTTATATAGAGTTGTAGCCGACCTAATTGATCTAACCCCCCACCGACTTTATACAGATTACGGCTCTCTTATTTTCGTGTCTTCCAAGTTGCCGCGACTGCGGCTAGGGTTTCCATAGCCTCGGGCCTTTTTTGCTTCCCTATGGTCCAGCAGACTTCAAAAAGACTTTTCCTGCCTGGGCCCAATGTTCTTTTTAAATCCAGATCCACTCCGTGCTCGGCTCCATAATAAGGTACTCCAGAAAATCATGCAAAACGAGACGAAACAATACCAAATATCGGGATAAAATATAAAGATGGAGATTAATAATCAAGGAACCGAAACTGTGTAAGTGGTTTTCTCACGGCCCTCTAGGACAATGTGTATCTGGTAGGAACCAGAATATCCATCCAGGAAACAATAAAAAGCATGACCGCTGAATCTCTCTATCTTTTGGTCAACAAAAGGTAGGGAAAATGATCTTTTCGAGTCGCATCGTTCAGTTTCCTGAAATCAATGCAAACTCTCTTATTTTATGGCACATATCTTTTCATTATGGAAATAGGTAATTGTAGTGTGAAAATGATAATTCTCTCTTGACTAGTTATTTTCCTATATAAAGAGAGTTCCTCCTAACACAAATTACATTGCAAAATCGTGCGACTTATAACGAATAGAAAAGAAAAACTAGTTTCTTGTTCTAGCCATTAGGAGAAGAAACACTTAGGTTTTTCTTAGAGCATATTCAAAGAGGTTCTATTACGAGGATCGACGTCCACCAGTCATCGATTGGAGATACAATCCGGAAGATCACGGCTTCTCTTATGTTGGGTAAATCTTCTACTTTCTTGTAGTTATATTAATTAATTATGTGAATTGAATCATGGTAATATCGCATGCGAATTTAATTTGTAGCTTCCGCTATGCATGATCGAGTGTCTCAATTAGAGCTGTGAATCAGACTGACGATCAAATTATGGATCGGATCTGGATTCGGGTTTCTGTATATCCAGCAAGATTGTCCCTGACAAAGTCCATATCCACCCCCAAAGGGTAGCCATGGTTAGGCCGACCTTGCCTCAGGTCGGCAATCTTCTTCAAATCTCCGGTAATGGCTGAAATTGTGCCTAGCCCGGGGAAAATGTCCCGGCCAATCCAGGTTCCCTGTAAGAAAGAAACACTATCAAATTACAACACTCGAGTGAGAAAATAAATCTTGTGTATTCCATGGCCTTGAAGACAGCATCAACTAGCTCCACATCAGTCATCCCAAGAGATTGGCTCATGTTCCACAGGTCGGACTCAATATAGTCTGCAGGACTGACAATTTGAACTCTGCATGTCCGACTCAGCAAGAATATGTCAACTAAAAAGCACACTGAGTCCGCTTAATAGTGTGGCATCATAAACCCGTCCGCTTAATAAAGCAAAAAGTCAGTCTAATCTGGCCCTTCTCGCCGAAAAACATAACGCGAGAAGTCAGTCTAATCTGTCCCTGCTCGCCAAAAAACATAGCATAAGAAGTCAGTCTGATAAGCCCTCGAGCGAATCTTTTCTACGCCTGACTGCAGCTCGGCATCGTATTGAAAGCTCGCCCCCGAGCGAATCTTCTCAAAATTGTAGCCTTACGCTCTCAAGCATGACGCACTTAAAACCGATCGCTACCTAAGCATGGCACCGGCAGACTACGCTAAATGAGCCTTATGTTCTCTTAGCAGATCGCTCGTCACCTCAGCAAATGGTATATCAAGTCATTACAACTTTACACCATGACTTTCACTTACACATTCTAAAGCTCAAAGAATAGGGGGCCATTGATGTGTCGAATCAGGCCGAGTCCCCCAGTTCTGGAAAGAGCCCATGGATCCGAACCTGGCCCATACGTAAGCCCAGTATGGATTGGCCCCTCGGCCCAGCTAGTCTGCCTCTTAAAAATTCAGACCAAGCCAAGCACGATAAATCCCGCCTAGCACCATCACGATTCCCGTCATGAGCCAAGTCAACGGGAAAGAAGTAACAAGCAACTAGCTTGATACAAAGCACTAGGGGGCCGACCCGCTCACCCCTCCAGCTCGCCATCCTTTAACGCTAACAACACCAACACAACTAGGCAACAAAGTTCATAAACGATGCTCTCAGGCCTCAAAGCCCTCAGCTCTCCAGCTCTTCAGCTCGGCACTCTAAGACCGACCTCAGCTCGGTAGCTTCCCAATTTACCAGCTCGTCCAACAGCTTAGTGACAGACAACTCATGACCCTTTAAATAGCAGCATCACTAGTAAAATGACTCACTCAAACTTGTTGATATTTTTGACATCATCACCAGTCATTGGCTAAAATGCCTCGAATCCCGTGAAGTAATAGCAAAGTTACAATGAAACACGGCCAGCTGGCAGAATAGGCTACATATCAACTCTACAAGTCTAGAGAACCGTGGCCGACCAACACCTCAAGACAGATCTGAGCTCACAACGAGTAGTTCAGCCATATCGGAGGGGCTTACGACGAGGGTCGGATTGAGCCCCGCCATGTGTCATCTTTGCATTGGCTAAGTGTTGGGGAGATTTTGCATCATTAAAACAAAAGAAAATTTATAAAACCTATACTACCATGCAAAACTACCTCCTAACCGGCCGAATACCGGGTAGTTGCTAGTAAAGTTGGATAAGTACGGGTATCGATCCTCAGGGAATTGGGCTGTCGAATCTAACTTATTAATTCTTCTTTATTAACCTAAACCTAAACTAAAACGGAAAAGTAAACTGGACAGATGATTGTTAATCCAAAGCCAGGAAGGATAAAAGCGATAAAAACATAAATAAAACTACATCTACGGAAGCGGTAAATCTATCTACTGAACAACCATAAACGAACCATGATCAACCTCTTCCCAACAACCATCACCCCACCGAAAGAAATAAGATCAACACACATTCATTCACAAGTTATCTTGGATTGTTATCTTATCTAAAGGAGCGTTTCCTCTTCCGATTTATCACGCCATTAATTAGTTTACCTTCCGGTCTTAACTAATATCGATACAAATCAAAGATATGGATGAAATCCTAATCTAACAACATTATCCCTCAACTTCCGTTTGTTGGAATAATAATTGTCAATCTCCCTCACGACAATCTAATGAATCTATTAACTTTCGTTATCTAAATTCAATTAACATATAACCATATAAATCATGAAAGAAAACAAGAACAACTTAATGAAATAAACACGTGAAAAATCATATCTTTCCGGTAACGGTGATATCCCTCAATTCAATTCTAAGAAAATATTGCATCGAATTAATCAAATTGTGGTCCTCTCATAAACCTAGATATTTAACCTACGAACTTCCGTTATGTATAGATTAAAAATCTAATCTTTCCTATGGCGATCTAAACTACACCGACTTCCGTCATACGGTAGCATCAAATCATACAATCATCTTTCGATATATATTGCAAGATACAATTGAACATAGAAAAAGAAACAATTATAAATAAAACTTACAAAATATCCATAGAAAGGAATCAAAGTGCTGCAGAAAAAAGGATTACATGGCTGCTCCATGGATGAAAGCTTCAAGCCTTCATCATGCTCGAACAAGAAGGAAAAAGAACATAATAAAAGACATAATCTAACCCCGATCACCCGAGCACAAGGCTCGGGTGATCGGCCTTAAGCTCCTAAAGCGGCTGCTTTATCGTGCAATTTTCGTATGAAAAATCTGATGTAATTAGGGTTGGAATCGCAGCTGCTTTTATAGAAAAATCAAGTCGGTTGCTACAGTAAAGGTGCCGGACGCCCGTCCATAATGTCGTACGCCCGTTCACTATTTTCAGCAACAGCATCCAAACTTGTAACGCTCATATCTCGGGCCTCGTACGTCGGAATGGAGTGATTCAAAATCCTGTAGAATTCTCTCTTCAAGTCCTACAACTCTTCTCTTGAGGTCCAGAGTCAAATCGGTTGTTATCATATCAAGAACTGCATCGGAAGTCGGGACTACCCGGAATCCTGATTTCCCAACATTCATCTTGATTGATTTCTTTCCTTATATCTTTCAATCTTCCATAACTTTGATTGATCCTTTCCAATCACGAATTTGGCTCTCTAAAATCCTCTCTCCCTTCATCAATGAGTATCTACAACAATAGGAAAACATACCAAAGCGTAACGTATTTCCAAAATAACATAAAATCATCAATTACGCACATAAATCGTTACGTTTTGAGATTTAACTATTAAAAACATCATTTACTCAATATTTCAATATAAAGCCCTATTTCTATGAAAATAATACATATACGGGGGAAATTGATATAAAATATATCGTTAAAAACACTATAAATTCACCCTAAACAACACCCCACACTTAGCTTTTTGCTCGTCCCGAGCAAAACAAAACAAAATCAAGCTCGAGAAAGGTATAGACATCTTAACAAATATAGCATACATTCAATAACTTAGAGGTTCACGGTGTGTGGTGTGCAAAGTCATAGAAAACTTCCACTAAATCCAAACTTGAAAAACTCAAAGCAAAACTAGCTAATACCCCTCGTGGACTAGCAATAAATGACACTCATAAGATGTACCTACAAACGTGACATATCCCGAAAAATATGATCGAATGAATCTAGGGCCTTTCGAAATACTCAGAGGATAATCCCTACAAAGATATCTATCGGTTTATCTGGGGATAAGATAGACGATAACTTAGTCTTATATTCATTTCACATCAATTGTTAAGTTGATCTAACCATTTCACTTTAAACACACATTAGAAGAAGCTATTGCCCTCATAGCAGAATAGGACATTTCGAGATAATACCCTACCTTACTCCAATCATAAGGCAGCTTTTCCTAACTGTCGTGAGCTCTTAGTCATCATAGTGGAATAGGACATACGTGGTACACCCTACCTCACCCAAATCATCGACTAGCTTTCGACACACCCATACTATTCAACTATTAACTCAACTTTTTCTTAACAACATTAGTTACGTGTTACTTATCACATTCAAACTTCTAGATATTCACAGTATCTCATACTACGGAACTAAATACAAACTATCATAAATCTCACGATATATACGTAGCACTAAGCACATGACTTATAAGAAAATCAAAAATTACTAATCCAAAAGGGGTATAACTCATAAATATAGCTCATCATTCACTATGGCTTGTGAAATATAATTCGGGTGAATCAACTAACTTACCAAACATATGATATAAAGCATAGATGACTATCGAAAACAACGAACATTAACATGTATTGCCTACTCGGGACAAAACAAAAATTTCGAAAATTTCGAAAATTTTACTCATTTTGCATAGAAACATCATGTATTAAGCAAATGATAGATACAAATCGACTCATTCCCTCCCCCACACTTAAATTACAACATGTCCTCATGTTGTGCGTGAATAAAAGAAAAAGAAAACTTAGGTGATTGTATGCGAAAGGAACACCTCGAACGGACGCGTTCGATCCAAAAAAATGCTCGAAGATATCGATGAGATCGTGGACCATCCACCAAAACCGACACCGTTGAAAACTCACAAAAGCTAATGCAAACACCCTGCACTCATGAAAAACATGAAATACCTCGAGGATAGGGGAGAAATATAACAACAGGAGAGTGAAAGAGAAGATATAAGCACAGGATAGAATAGCTCAGATGGAAAAATTACCAACCAGGTAAAACACATGACATCTAAGCGTAAGCCACAGAAGCTTATAAAGTTCATCAATAAAAATGTGAGCGACGGAAACCGACAGTAACTCACAATAAAGCACATATGAATAATAGTAGGCTAGGTGAAATCTAAATGGATAAAAATTACAATGCAACCTACGTGATATGCAATACTAAAATAATGATGGCATATGGAAAACCAACAGTAACCATCATGGAAAAAAACGAGGTAGTATTACGGAAACCGACAGTTAACTACACTCAAGAAAAATAAAAGAAAAGAGAGAAACAATACAACTAGATGATATGCAGCTAAATGATATGCATCTAAGTGATATGTAAAAATAAAAGAAAATAAAAGAAAGAAAACTAGCCCACTCATTTGCAACACGACATGTATATAATAAACGTCACCAAATAATGACAAAGTTACGATAAACGATGATGTTGTTCATTACATGCAATGTAGCGCGCTTTAAGACTCGTAAAAAGTGATAGCATTATGGAAAACCAACGATTAGCTATTCTAAGCAGATATAACTCATAAGATGCAATGGTAGCATTACGAAAACCGACAGTTACTACCCATATGAGTTATAAAAACAAAGGAAGCGCGTAAGTCTTAAAAGCTAACAAGATTCATCATAACGATATGTAGCATACGGAAACCGACATTAGCTACTAATTAACAATCAGACCAGTTATAGCATACGAGAACCGCGAAGAACTATAACTTGCATAGATGAATCATGCATATAAAAATTAATCAGTTATTTAACATGGATTCGTAGATGGAAAGGTAAAAACATATAAGT
The DNA here is from genome assembly GCA_026214975.1 of Gentiana macrophylla. Classification (NCBI taxonomy): domain Eukaryota; kingdom Viridiplantae; phylum Streptophyta; class Magnoliopsida; order Gentianales; family Gentianaceae; genus Gentiana; species Gentiana macrophylla. The sequence goes on along the minus strand of CM047808.1, from coordinate 19,494,942 downwards.
TCAGGACATCTACGTAAAAAGAGATAGCCACAGAAGCTCGTATGAAAAATCCACATCAAATAAAAGCATTAAAATTTAAATCAAGAAAAATTCGTAAGAACCTGGACTTGCGCCCCATCGATCGACGGGCGTTCACCTCAAAATGCAAAGACCGACGAATGCGTTCATCCAAACAAACGCTCGTTTGACTTGAAAACCGACAGAACGGGCGTTCAGAAAGTATAGACGCTCGTCTGGTCCTTCAAACCAGAACAGAGTTGAAACTTTCTGGACGAATGAACGTCCATCCAACCAGACGCTCGGTTACCTGCATGTTAGGGTACTGGACGGGCGTTCACTTACGTGAACGCTCGTTCGATCATCGAATTTGGTATGTAAAACAAAGCAGGAAAAAACACGAAACCCTAATTATCCTAAACAAAATCATCACAGCTGACCTTATCACATTAAAGCACGAGAGGTCGATTAGATAACACAAACATGTAATTCACGTGTCATAAATCGAGTAAAAAACTTTTGCACATTCTTAACCCAACGGTTATCGAAACACGGCAAAAAAAAAAAAACCTCAATTTATTCAACGCTACTTTTATTGAAAAACAAAAACAAAAAACACGTAACGAAATAGAAAAATTAATTCAATTAGATTCAACAAAACACCGATTCCCCGGCAACGGCGCCAAAAACTTGTCCCGGATTTTATCTATACAAAACAACAAGTAATAAACCGGTTAACCTCAAGTGCAAGGATCGTAGTATGGAGGCTAATGCCGGGTCGATCTTACGGGGAACTAGACTGTTGTGAACCCTAGCTTTTGTTTTTAACTAATTATTGTCACGAAAACTAACCTAAACAAATATTGCATAAAAGTAACTAGACAGAGGAGATTAATCCAATGCTAGGAAAGATTGAAAGCGATAAACTAACTAAACTAGAGTGCAAAAAAAGTAAACTAAAGCTAAACAATTAAAGTTTCAAGAGATTTGAATCAAGTTATAACAAACGAACGAACAGTTGATCCACCTATCCTATCAACATTCGAGATCCTATTCAGATTATTTCGTGATTCTAATCAAGTTGTGATTTGCCTTATCTAAGTACGACCTCTAATTTCTTAGATGGTTCTCCTATCAATCTTTATCTTTCGATTTAAAGATTAACGCTTTTCAAAACAAAGGTGGAAACTCTAACGTCTCTAACCTAGAAATCTAACCTATTAACTTTCGTTTTATAGATTAAAGATCTACTCTTTTATCATGGTGTTCTAAAGTTAACATGATTTTCATCACATAAAACAAACACAAAAGCAAACATCTTTCGATATAATTCGCAATAAACAATGTAAACATGATAAAAGAAACAACTTGTATTAAAGAACTCACAAAACAATCACGATTCGAATCGAATAGTTGACGGATAGGCTTCACACCGCTCGCTCAAAAGAGGTCTAGCCTCTTATCATCTTCGTGAGACTTGAAAATTGATGAATAAAAAGACATGAAAAGTAGCTAATCTAATCTATGAATCTAATTGCATAAACTGGAAGAAAATAGAATAAAAATCAAGTTGGTTGGAATCGCAGCTGCTTTTATAGAAAAATCAAGTCGGTTGCTACAGTAAAGGTGCCGGACGCCCGTCCATAATGTCGGACGCCCGTTCACTATTTTCAGCAACAGCATCCAAACTTGTAACGCTCATATCTCGGGCCTCGTAAGTCGGAATGGAGTGATTCAAAATCCTGTAGAATCCTCTCTTCAAGCCCTACAACTCTTCTCTTGAGGTCCAGAGTCAAATCGGTTGTTATCATATCAAGAACTGCATCAGAAGTCGGGACTACCCGGAATCCTGATTTCCCAACATTCATCTTGATTGATTTCTTTCCTTATATCTTTCAATCTTCCATTCACTTTGATTGATCCTTTCCAATCACGAATTTGGCTCTCTAAAATCCTCTCTCCCATCATCAATGAGTATCTACAACAATAGGAAAACATACCAAAGCGTAACGTATTTCCAAAATAACATAAAATCATCAATTACGCACATAAATCGTTACGTTTTGAGATTTAACTATTAAAAACATCATTTACTCAATATTTCAATATAAAGCCCTATTTCTATGAAAATAATACATATACGGGGGAAATTGATATAAAATATATCGTTAAAAACACTATAAATTCACCCTAAACACTAAGCACTAAATAATAACTAATATGCTTATAATAATAATAAATGATAATGATGAGAAGATCCTATGGATCCTTCTCCCATTAGGATTCTGATCCTATCATTCAAAATATAACCGTAATTGTCTCCTAAAAATAAGAGATAGATACGGGAAAATCCCAAATCCTTAGGGAACAAGAAAACCGGACGAAAAACCCTCTATATGAACAATCCCTAAGGAACTACGAAGACTTGATTCCAATACACACATTGGATACATAGGCAGCTTGAGATATAATTTCTCGAGTGCAGTCTAAACCACCATCAAACACACCCCCCCCCCCCCCGTTTCACATTGTTTTTAGGGTTTCCGCCATTGAACAGATTGTCATCAGGAAAATAGGGCCCGTGTTAATTACCCGACGATTTCCAGCATCGTCAATCTTCTCTTAGTGAAATCTTCAAACCACAACCATCCAAAAGCAGCAGTCTCTCCCAAGCTATGATCCAGATCAGCCTTTGTGGCTAATTCTTTGTGACCTCCAAAATGTCAAAGAACACAAATGAATACACCAAATAGCTTGCAAATAAGAACAAAAAGTACCACACAGCAGTGAAAAATCACAACATGTTTTCACTCTTCATAGAAATGAAGAGTGCTTCCCAAATTGTATGTCTAGAAAGATCCCAGCAGCAGATCAAAATCAAGCTGATCCTACAAATAATAGAAGAAGTTCCCAGCATCAACCTGATAAAAGGAATAAAACACTTGAAGGAAAACATCGACAGAAACAGCCTGCTTGCACCCCTCATAAAAATGAATGATGCTTCACAGGTGTATGGAGTAGCACGCATAATAATTTTCTAATCCTAATAGAATAGATTTGGACAATATCTCTTTTGATAAGGAGCCCTAAAGCCCCATCAATCTGAAGTCCACTGAAAGTTTGCGAGCACCGAGTTCTACTTGCTTGTCTTGCAAGATATAGTCTGCATGGCAATTTGATTCTTAGAAAATGTGAAGCAAGGAGTAATGATGTGTGGCAATAAGATCCCTGATGTGCTGAATGTCCAATTTGTATTTCCAGAGTACTTGTATCTTGTTACATTTTACTCCTAATATTTGGCTTTATCCTCTAAAACACAAATCTGATGTCTATAATGTGTTCTAATGATTTAATAACGTTTTGGAAGAAAAAAACATTGATATCACAATTAAGATACTTTATTCTGATAATCGGGGTGAATATACTACTTTAGAAAAATATCTTACGACTGCTGGCATTTCCCAAGTTACCACTCCACCTCACACACCCTAACATAATGGCATTTCTAAACGACGTCATCTTCATATTGTAAAAAGAAGTCATATCTTTTTACAATATTCACATGCCTCTTACTTTCTGGACTTATGCATTTTCTACTGATGTTTATTTAATTAACCTTATGCCCTCTAAAGTTTTACCTATGTCTTCCCTTTATGAGCTTCTATTTCACAACCAGCCTAATTTTCCAAGTTGCTTGTCTTTGGCTATCTCTTCTATCCCTGGCTGTGTCCCTTCAATTCTCACAATATTGAATCCAATTCTCTTCCTTGTGTTTTCCTTGGTTACTCCCTTACTCAAAGTGCATATTTATACCTTCACTTAGAAAGAAATCGATTGTAGATCTCTTGTGAATTTCACTTTGTTGAGACTGTTATTCCATTCACCTATCGCACTAGATTCCTCTACCAATTATTCCTTTGAACATCGGTCTCTTGCCCTTATATTTCCCGTCCCTAAACCCTCCATGTACCCCTAAGCCTCATCCTTCATGCTTCCACCCACCCTCATGCCATCCATCCCCCTCTCCTAAACTGTCCTCGTCTACTTTCTTTCCGGTGGCCTCATCTTTTTCTTATCCTTCTTATGTGGCCCAATCTTCATCGCCTCCTCCTACCACCTATCCCATGATCACCCGTTCAAAAAAACAACATTTTCAAGCCTTGTCAACTTCTTAATCTCAATAAATCTAAGGTGTCTGATACTAAACCAGTAGCTTATAAACAAGCTCTTCAGCCTTCTTAATGGTGAGATGCCATGTCTGTTGAACTGTGCTACTGAAGTCTGGGATGAAAGCTATGGTTTGGTGTTCGTTTGGGGCAGGAGCATAGTTGATCAGTTTGTTGAAGCTATATCTGCTGGTACAGGGTACCAGCAGAGTAAAGTATGCTGGAAGTCTGCTAGTTCTGGTGAACAGTGGAGTAAAAGTATGTTGATTCACAGCAGACTTAAGGAACACATCTGCATGGTTTTCGAATTCGGTCAAGTTACTTCTGGGTATTTCATTCATTTACTGGGTTGACTAATTAGTCGGTTAGGGTTGGATTCCCAAGGCTATAAATACCATCTATGATACATAAAATTGTAATTTTCTATTGATTATAAAATATCCTTGATTGTCCGTGGAGTAGTCGGCATATTTCCGGAAACCATGTTAAATTTGTGTTCTTCTTGTTTCTGTGTTTGTTTGCTTGTTTATCTTTTATCTTTACTCATAATCACCATCACTTCTTGATCGATCCGTCATAACAAACTGGTATCAGAGCGTCCATCAAGAAATCTGTGTATCTGTTTAAGCAAGGTAGATTTGCACCAAGGTCATAATTGACGCTAGGTTTTGGGATCTACACAAGCTTTTCTGGTAAGAAAGATGTCAGCATTAAATATCAAGATTGACAAGTTTACAGGAAGGAACAACTTTAGTCTATGGCAGATCAAGATGCGTGCTTTGTTGAAGCAGCAGGGATTATAGGGTCCCTTGTCTAAAACAACAGAAGGAAGTGTTGCTGAGAAAGCCATTCTAGAGGAAAAATCACATTCAACAATTATGTTGTGCTTGTCAGATGATATTATCACAGAGGTTGCTAAAGAGGACACTGCTGAGAAGTTGTGGTCCAAACTTGAGAGTCTGTATATGACTAAGTCTCTAACCAACATGTTGTTGTTAAAACAACATTTGTTTAGTCTAAGGATGCATGAGGGCACTCAGCTGAGGGACCATCTAGACCAGATGAAGACAATATTGCTTGATTTAAGGAATATTGATATGAAGATTGAAGATGAGGATGCTGCATTGATTCTACTTGTGTCAGTGCCTGCATCATATGAGAACTTTGTGTAGTCCTTTATTGTTTGAAAGGACTCGGTATCATTGGAGGATGTAAGGTCATCACTCCATGCTCGAGAGTTACGCCATAAGTCATCTGGTTCTGGAACAGATAGTCAGTCTGCTGGATTGTTGGCCAGTGGAGTCAGCAGGGGGCCAGGCAATTCTGGAAAAAGGAAATTCAAGAAGAATTCCAAGGGTCCTAAAGCTAAGGATATCTGTAATTACTGCAAGGATCAGGGACATTGGAAAAATGAATGTCTTAAAAAGATGAAGCAGCAGCGTACAACTTCTTTGGCAGAACAAGACACCAACTCTAAAGAAGATCTGGCCTTAGCAGTTTTAGAGTCAGTAGGGCACAGAGATGTGTGGATTCTAGACGCTAGGGCATCCTATCATGTGTGTCCAAACAGAGAGTGGTTTTCAACTTATCAGTAGGTGGATGGAGGCCATAATGCAATGGCTAACAACAAGGTCTGAAAATAGTTGGGATTGGATCAATCCAGCTGAGGACACATGATGGTAAATTCTGCACACTGGAGGAGGTTAGGCATGTTCCACAAATGACCAAGAATTTGATATCACTTAGTCTACTAGATAGAAAAGGGTTCAAGTTCAGGGGGTGAAGGTGGAGTGGTGAATGTCTATAAGGGTTCAAGTGTGATTCTGAAGGGTATCAGGCATGGGACATTGTACATACTACAAGGGTCTACTGTATCAGGTTCTGCTACTGTTGCATCATCATAGGTTCACCAGTCATAATTGACTAAGTAGTGGCATATGACATTGGGTCATATGGGTGAAAGAGGGATGCAAATTCTATCTAAGTGTAATCTACTTGGGGCACAAAAGGTCAAGGAGCTGGATTTTTGTGAGCAATATGTGTTTGGGAAGCTACATAGAAGCAAGTTCCCATAAGCAATTCACATCACAAAAGGGACACTTGATTATGTGCATTCTGATTTTTGGGGACCTTCAAGGGTGGAGTCATTGGGTGGTCATAGGTATTTTGTGTCTTTTATAGATGATTATTCAAGGATGGTTTGGGTAATTATGATGAAGCACGAGAGTGAAGCATTCAAGAACTTCAAGCAGTGGAAGGCTTTGGTTGAGAATCAGACAAGAAAGAAGATCAAGTGACTTAAAACTGAAAATGGACTAGAATTCTGTTGGTCTGAGTTTGATGAATTTTGCAAGAATGAAGGCATTTCTAGGCACCATACTATCAGAGATACTCCACAACAGAATGGTGTTGCAGAAAGAATGAATCAAACTCTTCTGGAGAGGGCAAGGTGCATTCCCTCTAATTCTGGTCTAGCAAGGAGATTTTGGGCAGAGGCTATTAGTACTGCTTGCTACTTAATCAATAGGGGGCCTCACACTAGGATCAAACTTAAAACATCACCTGAAGTTTGGTTAGGAAGGTCAACAGACTACTCTGGGCTTAGGGTTTTTGGAAGCACTGTCTATTATCATGTCAGTGAGGGTAAATTGGAACCTAGGGCCAAGAAGGGTGTGTTTGTTGGATATGGAGATGGAGTTATCTGGTCATCAGCTGAAAATAGGGTTATACTCAGCAGGAGTGTAGTCCTTGATGAAAACTTTATGCTTAACTCATCTGTGAGGGCCACATCTGAATTTGAAATTGGATCTGATATTGAGAAGGTTGACAAACAGGTAGAGCTTCAAGCAGATCCTGCTGGATTAAAAGACTCGGCAGTCAACACTCAGTAGATCCAGAACTTGATCCAAACCAGTCTGCTGAACAAAGGTCCATAGATACTCAAACAACTGATGTTGGTCAGCAGGGTATAGCTCTCAGTAGATCTAGGAGGACCAATATCAGACCTCTAAGAAGATATGGGTTTGAGGAGGATATGGTTGGATATGCACTACAGGTAGCTGAAGAAGCGGATGGTTTTAAACCTAACACTTACAGGGAAGCTGTGACATGTTCTGAGGCATCCCAATGGCTTGCTGCTATGGGAGAAGAAATGGATTCACTTCAAAAAATGAGACTTGGGATTTGGTCAAACAACCACAGGATAGAAGGGTGGTCAGCTGCAAATGGATATTTTAAAAAAAAAGAAGGAATGACATCTGCTGAGAATATCAGGTATAAGGCATGTTTGGTTTCTAGGGGGTTCAATCAGAAATAGGGGGTAGACAATCTAGAGATATTTTCTCTAGTGGTCAGACATTCTTCCATCAGTGTACTGTTAGCAATAGTGGCATATCAGAATCTTGAACTTGAGCAATTGGATGTGAAGACAACCTTTCTACATGGAGATGTAGATAAGGAAATTTATATGACTCGGCCAGAGGGTTTCCAAGTTCCTGGCAAGGAAGGATATGTTTGCATGTTGAAGAAGTCCTTGTATGGACTTAAGCAGGCCACAAGACAGTGGTATAAGAAATTTGACAGTTATATGATTCAGCAAGGTTATAGCAGGAGTCCATATGATTGATGTGTGTATCTCAACAAGTTGAAGGATGGTTCAATCATCTATTTGGTGTTGTATGTAGATGATATGCTGATAGCTGCTGCAAACAAGTCTGATATTCAAGATCTGAAGAATCTGCTCAAGGCTGAATTTGTGATGAAGGATTTGGGGAATGCAAAGAAAATTTTAGGGATGGAGATCTATAGAGATAGGAAGCAGGGGAAGCTGTTCTTGTCTCAGCAGGGGTATATTCAAAAGATATTATCCAAGTTTGGCATGTCAGCATCCAAACCTATAGATACTCTTATGGCACCAAACCTACATATGTTTGTTGTGTTTGCTCCACAGTCAGCTGAAGAGGAAGAATACATGTCAAGAGTTCCATATGCTAGTACAGTAGGCAGTCTTACGTATGTCATGGTCGGTACTAGGCCTGATTTGGATCAGGCAGTTAGTGTTGTCAGCAGGTTTATGGCTCAACCTGGAAAGGAACACTGGAAATCAGTAAAAAGGATATTCAGGTACCTTAGAGGTACATCAGATGTTGGACTCATTTATAGATATGGTACTCAATGTATTGTCACAGGATACTGTGATTCTGATTATGCTTCTGATGTGGACAACATGAGAGCTATGACTGGGTATGTGTTTGCTTTGGGTGGTTCTATGGTAAGTTGGAAGGCAACTTTACAGGGTACAGTGACATTATCTACTAGTAAAGCAGAATACATGGCACTGACAGAAGCAACAAAGGAGGCAATCTGGTTAAAGGGGCTAGTCAATGACCCGAGTCTGCATCAAGATCAAGCCAGGGTGTATTGTGATAGTCTTAGTGCAATATGTTTAGCTAAGGATCAGGTTCATCATGAGAGAACCACGCACACTGATGTTAGGTATCATTTTCTGTGAAATGAGAGGAGGGTTAAAGTGGAGAAGATCAGCACTGATGTAAATCCTGCTGATATGTTCACTAAACCAGTTCCAAAGGCAAGTTTCTGTTGTGTCTGGACTTGCTGAATATCCAAAGTTGTTGATCTGAATCTGGGAATGCTCAGCTGATGTTGGGGGTCTGCTGAGGTATTCAAATCTGAAGACAAAGAGGAAATCTGGCACTTGGTTGTGCATTTGGTCAGTTTTCATGGTGTTGAAGTCAAGGTGGAGATTTGTAATGGTGACTTAAACTATGCTACTGAAGTCTGGATGAAAGCTATGGTTTGGTGTTCGTTTGGGGTAGAAGTAGAGTCGATCAGTCTGCTAAAGCTGTGTCTGCTGGTATAGGGTACCAGCAGAGTAAAGTCTGTTGGAAGTCTGCTGGTTCTGGTGAACGGTGGAGTAAAAGTCTACAGATTCACAACAAACTTAAGGAACACATCTGCATGGTTTTCGAATTCGGTGAAGTTACTTCTGGGGTATTTCAGTCATTTACTGGGTTGACTAATTAGTCGGTTAGGGTTGGATTCCCAAGTCTATAAATTCCATCTATGATACATGTAATTGTAATTTTCTGTTGATAATAAAATATCCTAGTTTGTCCGTGGGGTAGTCGGCACATTGCCGGAAACCATGTTTTGGTTTATGTGTTTGTTTGCTTATTTATCTTTTATCTTTATTCACAATCACCATCACTTCTTGATCGATCCGTCATAACATTCAGCAAGGTGTGCTTCATGTGGCGCATGTCTCTAATGAGGATCAGTTAGCATATGTGCTCACTAAAGCTCTTTCTCGTATTCCATTTCAGCGTATTCAGTTCAAGCTTGGCTTTACCTTCGGTTGTCCAACTTGAGGGGGCATATTAGGGACATAATACTTATATTTATTATTTATTATTTACTGTAATTAGTGTACTCTCTACAACATTTTAGAATGTGTACATGCCTATGTATTGTACCCTATATATGTACATAGTAAAATCAATAAAATCGATCCTTCTTTCACTCATATACAATTCTATTACAACCTCCGTCCCAAAATTAAATCCATTTGAGTTTTTTCACACAGATTAAGAAAGTTGGTATTAGTTATGTGTCATTAATTTTGATAAAAAAAAGACTAAAATAACATTTGACCGTAATTAATACAGAGTAGTGAAAAGTGGATGATGTAAATAATAAATTAGGCGTAAAGGAGAAAAATGTAACAAACGCTTTTTGTTATTTAAATTGACCAACATTTTGAGACAAAATAAAAAAGCTAAATGACTTACATTTTGGGACGGAGGTAGTACCAATTAAACATTTATTATTAATTATATATCTTACTCCTAACTTATTAACAATTCAATTACTTATCATTATTTTATAACTATATTATTAATGATAGTGAAATGATATTTTAATCGTTTGTTCTTAAAATTTATGCCACTCAAACAATTTCTTAATCTGTGTCAAAATACAAAAAAATAACTTATACTACCTCCGTCCTATAATATAAGTCATCCTAAACTTTTATATTTGTCTCAATCATTCTACATTACTAATACAATATTTAATGCCATTTTCTCGATTTTACCCTAAATTTATTATCAATTCAACCACTTTTCATTACTTAACAACTATCACATTAATGATAGTCATTGGACATTTTAGATATTAACCTTCAAATTTACGACATTTAACCATTTTCTAAATCTGTGTGAAAAATTCTATGATAACTTATATTATGGGACGAATGTAGTAGTTTGAAATGGATGAAAGGATTGGAATTTTGGTAGGTTAGAATTTCGCTTTCTTCCTCCTATCATTGGTGCATTCATCAATTTCCATTGAAGTACTTAAGATATTCCAGCTGTCCCCAATGGTGCATTGTCATATGGTATACATGCTCCATTGTAGGGGTCGACCAATAAAGATCACAATTAAAAAGTAAAGATAGTCTTGTAATTTTCAGTGCATTAATTGTATATTGGATAATAACTGTCAGCATTAAGGGCCCCTTTCCCTTTAAATATTGTGTTAAATGTATCCACATACTCCCGGTCCCGTCCCGTATTTTGGTTTTTAACTATTTTCCTCTAAATATAATATTAAATGCAGTGTTTACACTTTTATAATATAATATTTTAAATCGAAATGTCAAAATTCATTTATAAGGTTTCTTAAATTAAGTGAAATTTCTAAAAATCCCTGTAATACGGAACACAAGGAGTAAAATTTATCTTTGTTGTTTTGTAAAAGTGTTATATATGTCTTTTCGCACACCAAAATATTTACACACAAATAAAATTTATATTTTAGAGAACAAACAATTTTATTAATCAACGTTAGCCAAAACGTCACCATAGACGATGAGCCCCAAGATGTCCGAACAGAAATTGACAAAGCATGACGAGGTAAAAGGTGTGTTGGTGCATTCCCCACACGCCGGATGATAGCAAAAGAAACAGATGCGAAACTAGGAGTTAAAGCCAAGCAGTCATGCACTAAACATCCATGAGGCGTAAGATCTTTCACCGGCCGACAAAGACGCATAACACACGACAATAAGTCACTTTCCACCACTAACCGCTGGATCCCGAAACACCGCGCCTCATCTAGAGCCAAGAAATTCGCCCTAAGATCCTTATACTCCACCGAATCCCCAAGGTCATAATGCTATGAGAATAAGTGTACTACTGGCCCATGTGCATCGCCGAAAAGGATGCCAACATCTGATCATGCCATAGTGACTGACGCATCCGTATTGCCCAAAACTACCCCCTCCAACAGTTTCACCCATCTATCCGCCAAAGGTGGGGCAGAGGCCTGCCCCCGATAGAACTGTGAGGAAACCTACGCGGGAACGCAGCGGAATTCAAAATTTTGATTTCCTTTTCACCTAAGATCGACTTCGATTAAGCAACAAGCATAAAAGAAGTAGACAAAAGGTTACCTTGGTTGATCCAATTGGATCGACGCTTTGTCTACGGTTGTAGTTTCTGCACCAAGCCGCCCAAGCGTTCCGCCTCTACCGGTGATCCACACGAACACCACGCCGGAATCCCATCATGGATTGCTACCAGAAAAACTCGGCGGCTAGACCGACTTTTCCTCTCTCATAAATCTCTCTCTAGGAAGCTCTCTCTATTTTTCACAAGAACTATTAGCTCTTGAAATTGTATTGTACAAAAGAGCTAGCCAAGCCCTCCTATTTATATGATGACCTGCGCCCCTATGTGATCCCAATCTGATTGGGAGAAACTTCCTAGTAGATTGTGGAGAAAGAAAATATTTTCCTAATAAAATAAGGAAAATATCTTTTATTGAATTATCTCATTTAATTTAATATCCTATATTAAAATTTCCAAGATATTGTCAATATCTTATATTGACTATATTCATCTTATTACCATAAATCTATTTTTTTCAAAATCAATTAATATTAATATTATGGTAATCTTATTAATTAAATTGCACAACTCAAATGTATCCTATACACTCAAAATATGCGCCCCTTTTTGCCAAAGATTTGGCATCCGGAATATTCTTTAATTAATATAATACTATGATTAATTAATTCACAAAATAAATGTATATATATATATATATATATATATATATATATATATATATATATATATATATATATATATATATATATATATATATATATATATTTCCAAATTATATGTATCAATATACATATTTAATTAATCAACATAATTACTATCTTGTATTATATTTATTCATAATAAATAAATACCACCATATGAATTTACCACTATAACCTTTATAGTACGAGATAAATTATTTCCTTATTTGGTCATGAACTATAACCACATTTTAATCCGGCTAGATGTTCATATGTGTGTGACCCGATGCTTCCAATATGTTGGCCGTAGGCACAAAGTATAAATTACGAAAATGCCCTTCATACCTAACGATCACGGGATAGCATCTAGCAACACCGTGACCCTCAATCATCAGAAGAGTCAAATGCAATGACTACTACCTTTCATGTGAAACAGTTACCGTGTAACTTACAATCCTATTGCTGTAATAATATACATACAGTCGTTAGTCGAGTGTCAAAACATCAACGACCGTATCTTGTAATCTGGACATCATGCTCTCTCGGAATAACACATTTACTCCCACTTTGCAAAGATTCATGAGAGCTAGATATTCCTTATAAGAAGGTCATTTCGGATATTCAATCCCAATCATAGGATACGTGATTCCTGGACGAACTAACATGTATACTCCGCATGCTTCAGTATCATACTCAATCACTACCGCATGATCGCCCCATGGCTAGGGGAAACCTCAATAGTGTCAAAGCATGACAATCCACACCGTGATGCCATGTAGACTCCGGTCCTAAGGATAATTACACAACCGCCACATAGTGCGACACTTAATGTAAGTGGGTCAGTCTAACGTACGCATTCTCTAATACATGTCCACATACAGTCCAAGTGTCTCTACACTTCGATAGACGAGATCTATCCCCGCCTCTAAAGATGTAAGACATCTATCACGCATAGCTAATTGCTCATACTATCAATGCCCTGTTTGATAGTATATCAGCCTAGAGACGTTTAAGTATAAAACTTATTAAAGTGATTAGAGATCTCATCAACCATAATCGCCTATCATGGTTTCTCTATCATAGTTTAATACTAAGGACATTAACATATAACAATTCATAATTGGTTCTTTAAAAGAACATATATATGACAACATAAAAGCCATTTAATATATGTATAAACATAAAGAAATAATAGAAATGATCCGACCCGATCAGATCCGGTCCAACCCGATTGGGTTTAGGACACTATTTCAACAATCTCCCACTTAGCCTAAAACCAATCACTCGCACACACAAGACCAAGTTGAAACACAAGAATCTCATGCTATACTCACAACCAGCCCTAGCCGTGAACGGATCGTTATCCGTGGGGACTCAGACTATCTTCATACCATGCTCTAAATGATCAAGGCAAAGGAACTGCCTCAACACATACACGGATCTCTGACGAGACCCTGGTCCTTGCTTCAAGCAATGAATCCACTTACTATATCAGCTATATAGAAAAGGTGGAAGAACCATACAAGGTTCAGGAATGAACCTTCTAGATCCATGTACTGCTCCTGCTGTGCCTCCAAGGCACTACTGTGTTTTTGCTAAGTTGTAGAAATTACAGTGACCCATAGCTAAGAACATTTCTGGCTCACTGTATCACTAAATCAATAAAGGACAAGGGAAAACTCTTACGCTCTATAAACCGCCAAAGCTACCGCCAATGTTCTAAAACTCACTAGGCGAAGTCGGTGCGCTACAGGGGCGCCTAGTGCCTAGGGTGCCTAGGCGGCGCCCAGGCGCTTTTTTTTTTAATAATAATACTTGTCCCAATATAAATCTTACATCCTATGATCATAAAACATAAAAATCAAGTAAAAATGTGTCAAAAGATCAAAGATACGAAGTAGCCAAACCCCAAAGTACGAAATCAATGTCATGTTGTCAACACTCAAGACTCTCAACTCTCAAGTTCAATCTTCAATCAAATCCTCATTATTCCCCAAGTCTCCAACTCCAACAATATCACGCTCTTTGTCCGACTCCATTTCAAAGTCCATGTCTTCATGATCATCGGTATCATCCTCCGTGGAATCGGACACAAAATCCTCTTCATGAAGCTTTTACTTCTCCCGTGACAAGGGCACTCTTTCTTGGTTGCAATTCTTCATTTGCTCCGGATGCTTCACTCACCATTTCCCATGTAAGGCCCGAGCCGGGTGTGACCTCCTCATCAATGTCATCATCATCTATTCCATCAACTATCCAAGATTGTGCATTTTCAGCACTTGATGCTAGAAGCACATCAACTTTGTCCTTCCTCTTCTTCTTCTTAGAAGACAATCTTGAATTGAATTGAACATAGAGTAGCTTGTTCATTCGGTTGGTATCTAGTCTATTTCTCTTCTTTGTGTGTATCTACAAAAATAAAATTAACCACTAAAATATCAATATCACACTATCACATAAGATAAATTATTAAATTTCAATTTAAGAATACTTTTATGTAAGACTTTACCCTTCAAAGACACTCCAATTTCTTTCACAACCGGAAGAGCTTGATGTCAAAGAAAGAATCCTCATTGCAACCTTTTGGAGTTCCGGTGTATGGTTGCCATAGTTAGACCACCATCCAACTAAAATTCAAAATGACAAAAATTATTGAACTTAATAACTATTAGTTAATACTTAATAGTTAATAACTTAATAGTTAATAATAATACTTCATAAAGACTAAAGAGAGAGTTCATAATCATACCCGGATCAAAAGTATATTGTTCACATCCTTTTAAAGCCATAGGTCTACCAAATGAACCTTCCTTGTTCTTGTAAATCACCAACTGAGTGTTCGTCACAATGTTTTGCATGTCTACATCATCAAATAACCGCTCCACACATTCAAAGACCGCGTCATGGATACTCATAAGTTCATCGGAGGACAATGAAGAAGCATCTTTGTAGTAATAGTATGGATTCAACAAGTAAGCCATCAAATGAAGTGGAGTGTCAACACGCACTACAAGAAAATATGTTTTTTATAAGGGGAATTTAATAAGGGGTTAAAATCTGGTTATTAAAAGTACCTTTTAATAAGGGTTAAAACAATCTTATGAAAATGATGCAAATTTGATGAGGAACCCTTAATTCCCGTTATTGTTAATCACTTATCCCCTTATTGTAATACACCTAAAATATTCCCCTTATTAATACGTACCAAAAAAATCAATAAAATATTATTTTGAAATAATATAAAGATAAAACATTAAAAAAAATTATGTTTTGCAAAAAAAAAAACTTTTTTCAGAATTATTTAGAAACACAGACTTTCCTCGGAAAAAGATACCCAAATATTTTTTGATGATAAAATACCAATATTTTAGGCGCAAAAATCCTCCCAATAATTTCATTCGTAGACATAAATAAATAGAAATAATGATAGGGTACAACCGTGTGTTTACAACAAGTGATACAACTTTTATCTATATCGTTGATGGTAATGAGTCTAAATAAATAATAATATAACTCATCATAATCAACCGTGCAAATGACTTTTGTGTAACACGTTGTGACATAACAATTGTTCCCGTGATAATTATCGATTATTATCAATATGGACTTTCATTTAAAAAAATTTTAAAGGACATTAAAATTGCCAAATTGTAGGCGGGTAATCTCCACCAAAAAACCTCCCACCAAAGTTAATCCCAAATTCCCTTATTTTTCCACGAGTCTACGATTTTTCCATCTAAAAGAACTCTCTCAGATGCTTAATCGAGGCGATTTGCAATCACGGTGAGCTTGTTGTTGGTGATTTGAGGCGGTAACTTCCTCCTCTTCTCTATTCGCTCTCCATATGCAGATTTTTTTGGTGAATCGTAACCTTTGCATATGTTTCGATTAGGTATAACCGCATCGAATTAATTGTGAGAATGTTAGTGAAGTTTCTATCTTAGAATAAGGATTAGTACTAGTCTTTCTTTAAGTAGCAAAGATGATGTCGTAGCTTTCCATGGACAAATGAGGTGTATGTGTATCCCTAATTCCTCTGCTTTCTATGTCAGTTCAATGCAGTCTTTTATTTTCTTGGCATCATGAAATGATAGTATGGTATATTGGTAATTAACCCGGGCATCGTATGTCTTGTTTAATAAGTTGAACCAATACCATTGGAACAAACAATGTGAATAATGCTTGACATACATTTTCAAGTTTTAGATCCAGGCATTGGTTAATAAGGTGAATAGACTCTAGCTTTGATTCTGTGGTTAAGATGAGGGGTGAGGTGCTTTAGTTTATGTTTTCGATTTAGATGTATTCTTTCAAAATCGTCATATCTCGTGTTTTACTTACAATTTGCTCTATGTTTTTCTTTGTCCGGTTTAGATGCCTCTGCTTTCAATTATTCATTGCATCTGTTTTGCTAAATTGTGCAAAAAGTTAAAGAGAAACATGTATCATCAAAAAGTTTGAATCTTGATATCTTGGGTTTCTTGAATTAGAAATCTGTTTCAAGTTCATTGGTTGCTCTATATGGTCAAGGCTGAAGACCTACACTCTACTATAAGTGATCTGATCAGTAGTTGAGTTGGTAAACCAAATCGAATAACTCGAGCAGAATCTGTTTGCTCACCCATTGAAAAAGTCCCAAGATGAACATCAACTTAAAAGCTTTCAGAGAAAAGTCAAGTAAACCAATAAATCCAAGAATTAAAAACGAAGATGCGAGAATCCCAAATTTTCAAAAGTTCCGTGATGAATTGAAAAACCGCTCGGTTCTAAAAATCTCGGTCATATCAATAGTGATGGTGTAGTTCAGTTGGAAGGACAAGCAGCCTGCTTAATTGACACATGGGACGAACTCCTTGTTACTGAATTAATGTTACGGAACATTCAACGATCTTGATCATCATCAAGTTCCTGCTCTCACAAGTTGCTTCATTCCTAGAGATAGATCATCAGAACAATTCCATTTAAGAGCAGAACTTGCTAAACCACTACAACAGCTTCAAGATAGTGCAAGAAGAATAGCCCAGACATTTGTGATTTTGGTTTGGTGATGGGGCTGGAGTTATTTCTACAGAGCTTTGAACTGATGGTGGTGGTGGAGGAGGGCTAGGACCGAGGGAGCTGGTGCTGGTGCATGATGTCCCTTGTGCTTGTGCTTCTTCCTTTTGTGCATGTGAGGAGCTGGTGCAGGTGATGGTGTTGATTCCGGTGTTGGTACGGGTGATTTAACCGCCGGTGCTGGGGCCGGTGATGGTGGGGCCTTAGGTGGTGGCATTGGCACAGGTGCTGTTGCTGGTGATTGCTTTGGAGTAGTAGGAGGTGCCGCATGTGGTGGAGGGACAGCCGGAGAAATCACTGGTGGCGAGACTACGGGTGTAGGTGGTGGCAAGACTGGTGGCTGTGTTGGACTTGTGAAATTTTGTGGAGGTTGTGGGGGCGGTGTGGTGGGACTAGCCGATGATGAAGTGTTCGACGGTGGTGATACTATTATACTAGATGGTGGAGATGCCGTTACACCTGCAGGTGGTTGTGTTGCTAAAGTTGGCGTGGTATGGCGGCTATATTGGAAGGAGAAGCTTGTGTGCTTGTGCATTGGCCGAGCAAGCAAAAAGTAAAGCAAGTTGATAAGTAAATCAATGAAGTCAGAGCCATTTTATCAAAGATTGGTAGAATGATGTGGAATATATGTGGTAGTCTGCTAGTGTTGTGCATATGCTTTGCATTAATTAGTATCGAGAGCCCTGTTTTTTATTTTGTTGGAAAATATACTGTGCCTGGAATGAATATAATTTATAACTTTTAACCGCCTAATCAAGATTGAAAATTTTGTATGCTAATTAATAGTGCTAGTTGAGCAGAGCTTTATATTGGGATTTGAGAATTCTAAAGTTGTTTTTTTCTTCCGGTTATTTGTGCTTGCTTAATGGTTCTTGTTGAATATTTCTCATTCAATAGTTTTTTCTTGAGTTTAGATTATATGATGTTCTTTATTTAGATAGCAATCATACCATTAGTTTTATAATGCTTCAGTGTCGATCAGGGGATGCTAACGGTAGGTTATGGTGTTTTCCTATGTGAGCAATCTTTGTACTGTTTGGAGATTTTCTTGCATAATCGTTCTTATTTTGGATGATGATTTCATGGCTTTTTATGTCCTGTGACTATTCATCATCTGATGCTCAGTTGTTGTAAATGCTAAGTTCTTGTCTTAGTTTGAGCTTTGTTCTTGTTCTGTTGTATATGTTGAGTCATGACTTGGTATGAACTTGCCTATTGTTTTCGTTCTGTTAGTCTAATTATGATTCTTTTTACCCCCAGAAAAAAAGGAAGGTGAATCGCCGCATCAAGCGAGAAGTATCCTGGCATAGCCCGTAAGTCCTTGATAATTTCTGCATCAAGTAAGATTTTTTTTCTTGTACTTAAGTTGCTTAATGTGTAATGTTTTTGGATTCCCAATTGCAGGTGATTGTGGAAAGGGCTACAAGAACTGATATTCCTGACATTGACAAAAAGAAGTAAGTCGCAATTCAGGACGTTTTATTTCTTATGCGCGCTTACTTTTTCTACTATTATATATTGCTTGCTGCTTAAGAATTTCCCTTCCTTTATCTTGGACAAGTGATAATAGAATGACATATCAGGTTGAAGTTGAACGTGTCCTGTTTTTTTGTTACTGAATACAGTATTGCAACTATGTCACCCATAAAACTTGTCTGTTAGTTTTGAAGGGGGATGTATTTGAAGAGATACATGTAATTAAGAGAGATGATAGTAATGAAGAATACATTACGTATCGATTTTGATTTTACTTTGAACCATTTGTCTTAGGTTACATGAATCATTTGTCTTCGCTTTTGGTTAAATGAACCGCTTATCTTTGGTTACATGAATCATTTGTCTTTCGGTTTCGATTGTACTATGAATAATTTACCCTTTGGTTTCACTTGTATGAATCATGCCTCTTGAATTGCATTGAGCTTTTTGTTTGGTGAATAAAATTAGAAGAGTGAAGATTACTGCATTCAAATTCAAAGAATAAAGTTGTTTTGTTAGTAACGTTAATCAATAAAAGATAAAATTATGTCCAAAGAATCATTATCAAAAGGTTTATAATGCCCTACACAGAAGGTTTATATTGTATTGAGATAATAGTATAACACTTTTAATGAATTCTAATTCAACAAAATCCACAAATCCAAAAATAAATTTGAAAAAAAGAATCCTAATATAATGGTTTTTTTTTTCGATCCCCCATTCCCCCGTAGTTTAATATAATGGTTGGAAAAAGAATCATTTCAAGGAAGAAATTCTTTTTTATACCTACCCTGCCTATGTCTAATGTACAAAACTCCATCCAACATCATTAAAATTTACAAATCTTATTTAAGAATCATCATCGTAATCATTATTTCCGATACGAAGTTAGCAGCAATTTTGGGAACCTAAATGAAGGCCTGCTTTGTGGTGATCCTAGCCTAGCGGCTTAAGATGACGACGACGACGGTCCTCCAGGGTTACTATTAATAGATGGAGGTTTTCTCTTCAGAGGTTGCTTGTAATATCAATACAAGCATGATCAACCATTCCAAGAAAATCCTTAATATAATCTATGTGGTCCTTTAACTTCTCTCGTTGATGTAATGTAATCGAACTTTTTGTTTTTGTATGATCACTCCAATTGTTGTTATAATACCTCTAATTGTCTTAAATCTGCGTTAACAGATGAATTCTATGATCGCAAAAAATAAAAATAGCATCACCCAAAAGCCTGTTTCTTTCATAGCACCCGGTCAACTGGCAAAGGACCGTGGGTATGGAAAAAGACCTCAAACGTTGCATATGGAAGTAAAAGGATAGCAATTGTAGAGGAAAAGACTAATGACTTTTGCAATCATGGAACAACTGGTAAAGTGCTAAATTTATGTATACTTTGGAATTTATTGTACATTGATAATATTGTAACAAGTATTTTTTTTTCTTTCTTTAGGTGGAAATCTTGTTCACAATCTTTTTCTCCATTTTGGTGAAGCTAAATGGGAAGAGAGAAACATAGCAGAAGAAATTTCATTTTTGGATCTCTTGACCATGTGTACAAGGTTCATTGACATTTATTCCGTTGGTTTCAAAATTACAGACGGGGATGGTAGGCCATTGAGAAATGACAAAGATGTTCTTGGTATGTTGAAAGAACATGAAGATGTGGAGAACATATCTATTTATTTAGATGTTGATGAATCTTTGCAACCATTGCTCTTCAAATTACCCGAGGACAATCCATCATTTGGTAGACCTTTTTTGGATTTCCTTAAAATGGTTTTTGTTTAATATTCTTAATCACTTCTTTATTTTTTGTCACATATTTACGCTTCAAGATTCAAGAGATTCACAAGTGAGAGACGTGATCATGGAAGATAGTAATGGTAGTGAAACAATTCATCACAATACGTAAAAATGTTGAAGGTATGTATATTATACTTAAGATATATAATATTATGTATATCCTGTTGTGTTTTGATTGAAACGTTGATTCAATATTCTAGTATTCAATATATTGCTTAGATTCAACAACAAAAGTGAGAAAAGTTAGAGGAACGAACAAAAACAAAAAAGTTGCCATTTTGAAAAGTGGAGAAAAACTTGCAATTCGGGGCCACAACAATCGTGAGTAGGACCAAATCACACATATTGGTCTAGGCACTTGGGGAAAATTGTGTAAACAAAAATATTTGCCCTGCACGAGTGCTTACATGGAAGCAAATCACCTGAGAAGTACAAGAACCACATGTGGGCTACAAAGAAAGGTATGTGAAACACATTTGCTCTAACTCCTAACTCTTTGTACATGTCTACCCATTTAGATGCGATTCCTTTTAATGTTGGTTTTGTATTTATTAATGGTTTATATCATTTTTTTTGTAGGAACACTTTTCCAATCTTGATATGGAACAATATCGTGAACATACTTTAGAGCATATGGGCACTTTGTGGAGTGCATGGAGGTCGACCTTGAATGCAACGTATGTGAAACCATGCAAAACTAAAACACTTGTGTTGAAAAATGTTCCTCCGGGGATGAATGTTGAAGATTGGGAGTGGCTTGTCACTAAGAAATTTTTATGTGAAGACTTTAAGGTATGTTAAGACTAGTCAAAAACAAAAAATAAACATAACATTTACATTCTATATGTGAAATCGCACTCTAAGTTGAATATTTTTATGTTTGTTTATCAATAACATAGGAAAAAAGTTCTCGAAATTCTGATAATCGGGCCAAACAAGTGATGCCTCATCGAACCGGAAGCCAGCCGCATAGACAAATCATATATGAGATGGTATAAATTCAATAATTCTCAATGTTTTGTATTTATTTTGTTTTTTAAATTATATACATTTTTCACTTGTCATTTTTGTAAATCTTTTAGGAAGGTGCAACAAATACCACACCTAGTATTGCACAAATCTTTCTTGCAACTAGACAGAAAAATGGAAAGTTTGTTGAACCAAAAGAGCAAGAAAAATATGTAAGTCTTAGTATTTGACATTTAGGCATACATTCGTTATTAAATTATTTTTATTTGACATATGGTTTCCATCCTTTATAGGATGAGATTGCCAAGACTGTTCAAGCTGATGCGTCACTCTCACATATTGAGGTTGTTGAAACTTGCTTTGGTCCACAAAATCACAGCCATATATTTGGTTTTGGAGGTGGGATGAAAAGAAGCATTTTAACGATCCTCAAAGTCGCACAAATTAAAGAACTTAAGGCTAAGCTAAATGGGAAAATAGAAGAAAATAATGACCTTAAGAGACGTTTTGAGGAATTTGAAAGCAAAGTTGACCCGAATGGAGAATGGAAATCAACCACTCTCAAATTGAACCACCAGCAGTGTGTGGTGGTGACCTTATTTAGCTCTCTTACTGTATATTGATTGTGATTTTAGCTCCCTTACTCAGGTATACGCATTGTGCTTTCTTTGACTTGATTTGCTCATTTTAGCTTGTTTTAAGGAATAGTTGTGTTAGTTTTAAGGAACATTGTTTCTTGACATTTGTTGCCACCTTGTTTCTGATCCTTTGACGGTATTTGATCCACCCTCACTTTCTTATTTATTCTTCATTTCTGCCATTTATCTAAGTCATTGTTTCGTGTTATTGTTAGGTTTCTGGTTCTGGATTATCCCACATTTCATCACAATTTCAAGCTTTTATTGTCGTAGTCTATGCAATAATTGCTTATCTCTCGACCTTTAAGGATTGATCTTAGTTTTCAAGTTGTATTATGCCCCATTTTATTTGAGATGCTATCTCGTGTGTGTCGGCCGTTATCGCTTTTTTCTTTTACTCATTTTTTGATTTGCATTTTATTGGGGTTGGCCAATCAAGGAAGTATTTATACTACCATTCTTTACCTAATCATGTGTTTCATCTTTTGCTATGTGATTAACTTGTTTTCAATTTCCCTTTCGCAGGACATGGGAAGAGACCAGAGCAATAGTGCGTGAATGGTTTGTTTCAAGTCTTAATGCATCCTTCCATTGAAATTTATTGTGTTAATCAGTAGTGCTTTGTGTTTTTTGGTTTTACACTTTTTTTTTATCGTTGAGGGGATGGGTTGAGAAAATGTTGTTTTGATCAACATTCCTATATGCATGGAAACTAAGATGAATGCTGAGGAAGATGAGCCACGTGCAAGGTTGGTGCCTAGTCTCCTTAGAAACTCCCAACCATGTATTTCTTTTTTCTATTAGTTTAGTGCCTTGCAATTGTCATTTTTCCTCTTTCACAAGCTTAGTGTGTCCAAACTACATTTCAAAGATTCCTTCAGGTAAGTGTAGTTAATGGTACTACCAAGCAAACCCCAATAGTTGGGGATCTATGGAAAACCCCGTGAGTTACGGGATCTACGTAAAATCCCAATGCTTTTATCCACGTTAACGCTGCTACCGCTTTTCCTTGTTCGTAATATAGTAACTTTTAAGATCGCCTATATTCTTACTTGTAGTAAGTCTTTATTAAAACTTTACGTTTTTTTTGGTTACAAAGATCCACCGTATGCTATCATCATAGTTTTTTATTTCTCTTGTTTGATGTATCTTCTTGTTTGTTTGAGGCTATGTGGTAGCATTATACTTGCGATTGTAGCTTTTGTGTGTTTTATTGTTGTATTGTACATCTCTTAGTTTATAGATGTGATATATTGGCTCAACGCTACCCCATTTTGCGCTTTGAAGATTCACTATTATTTTGTCATCTAAATCAAATTATAATGTTGATATGTTTGTATGTATAGTTCCAAATGCTAGATAGCTAGCTTTAACTTTGAGACAACTTTTGCTTTTGGTTTTAGGGGCCATGTATTGTTCCCATTTTTGTGTATCAAATTTTTGTGATGGAAGGATATTTTCATCTAAAAAATGTGAAGTTTTATTACAATGTGTTCTTAAGTATTTATTCCTATTTTAAATGCAGGCTTTTGTATGGTTTGGGGATTTTTGAAGACTTGTGTGGAAGGACTGGTAACTTATCATATCCTACAAGGATTGTAGTATGCAGGCATATTTTGGTTTGTATTTTGGAGTAACGAACAAAGATGTATGTTACTCAAAGACGTGATATTAGGAAATTGTGTAATTATGTGTCTACATGTAGTTTAGCTTTTGGAACAAAGTCTTTTTTGTATATTTTGATAATATAATGATAATGTTCTTACATGTGGAGGTACGGTATATTTAGTCATTAAATGTATTTTAGTAATAATAACGAAACCAATTTGATAAGGGGTTATGCTTATTAATGAGAGTAATTCCCGTCAATATCATAACATAAAGTAAAGAGAAATTGAGGCAATAATGAAGGGCAAATAATATAATAATAAGGAAGTTTACTGTAATTATGAATAATTTTAATGACGGTATAAATCATATTGAATGTCATCCCTTTTAATAACAGGATATATTTACTGTTATTATTTACTTTTACCAGCGGAAGCTATTATAAGGGGCGATAAGGGTAGATTTCCCCTTATAAAAAACCTTCAATGACAGGAATCAGTCATTTAATAAGGATGATTACCCTTATAAAAGACAACTTTTCTTGTAGTGACGCCCCTTTCCTTTCCTCTCCACTATATCAAGTATAGGCTTATAACTCTCCACTTTATTCTTCATAACTTCTTTGATCTCATTCTTGGCTTTTTTGAGTTCACCATACACAAAGCCCATAGCCGGCTTCACATCGCCATCCACAAGTCTAAGGACTTTTACCAACGGTTCAAATACTTTCAATGTACGAGCAACCCCACTCCAAAAGTTTTGTTGCACAATGATAGCATAAGCCACTTTTCCTTTCTTGCTCCTAGACCATTTTGTCGCTTCCCATTCATTGGAGTTCACCATTTGCCTCAAAGCCTCTTTCTTCTCCAATAAACTTTGCAATGTTAAAAAAGAAATGGCAAATCTAGTCACTCCGGGTCGTATAATCTCTCTTTTTGTACACTTTCTCATCATTTGCAAAGTCTTGTGATGAGAGTAGATAAATATGGTAAAACTCTTGGCTTTGTTAATTATGGTCTTGAAAGTAGAGAGCTTACCAATGCCTTCAATCATAAGATTGATGGAGTGAGTGGCACATGGAGTCCAAAAGATACGTGGTCTTATTGTCTTCAACATATCCGAGGCCGCAATATTGTTTGAAGCATTGTCGGTCACCACTTGGACCACATTTTCTTCTCCAATGCTTTGAATACATTCATTCACATAATTAAATATGCATTCACCGGTATGTGCATCACCGGAAGCCTCTTTTGAAGAAAGGAAAGCCGTCCCAATTCTTGAATTCACACATAAATTCATGATGCTTCTTCTCTTTCTATCACTCCAAGCATCGGTCATGATTGAACAACCATTTCTCTCCCATTCCTCTTCTGGACTCTTGAGAGCCTCTTTTGTTTTATCCACTTCCTTGTTCAAGAGTGGCTCTCTAAGTTGGTATTGGGCTGGAGGTTGGTAACCCGGGCCAAATTGTCCAATCGCCTCACACATTTGTCTAAAACAATCATTGTCGATTGAATTAAAAGAAACGCCACTTTGATACACCCACTTAGCCACATATTGATGCACACTTTGAGTTCTTTCTTTGAAAAGTGTGTCATTAATGTTTTGTTGCCTTGTGCTCGTAGGAAAAGTGTCATCCGAGACGGATTCCGGGTTGATTTGTGAGGCATATCTATCCATGGGTCCAAGAGGCGTCGGTCTTTTGTTGCTTCCTCCACTTTCAATGACTTCAATTTCATCCAACTCTTTATTAATGTCAACTTCTTTCCTTGATTTTTCACGTTCTTCAATCTCGGTTTGCTTCTTAGTTACATGTGAAATAAGTGCTTCTTTACAACGCCTCTTTTCTTCCTCGGACGCTTTAGACAAGCTTTCACGTTCTTTCCTTTTTCCGGTATGGTATCCGGAGATGTGTTCCTTAATTCTATATGCTCCTCCACTATATTTATTGCCGCATTTTAAACATTGCCACTTATCATTATTGTTAGCTTCATACAACGCTCCAAACTCCCACCCAATATCGTCACTTTGTTTCTTCAATGGATTCCGGATAGAAGAAGAAGCATTAGATGAACCAATATTTGCATTCCCTCCTTGTTCTTGAGCCATTGTTTATATAAAAATAAGTCAAAGTGTCAAACAAAAAAATCAAACAAAACTAGTTACTACTTAGTACTTACTTACTTACTACTTACTACTTACTACTTAGCTAGTTAGCTACTTAGCTTATGAACTAAGTTATAAACAAATTAAACCAAAAAAATACATACATATTATGAAATTAATCAACTTAACAACTTTCATTTCTTGAAGACTTGAACAAATCAACAAAATGTCAAAATCAAAAAAAAAAAAAAAAGTAAGTAATTGTTCATTCATTACTCATTAGTCATTATTTACTACCATTAGGCATTAATTAACACAAGTAAATACCAAATACAAAATAAGTAAACAAATTGATAAAACATTTGGATTAAAATTATAAAAAAACAAAAAACCAAAAACAAAAGAGAGACAACCACTCACCTCCGCGGTCACAAACTTCAAAGTAGTGTGGAGGTCGGCCGGCGTGAAGGGGAGGAGGGGAGGGATATCAAGAAGAAGAAGAAGAGGTGGGGGAAATGGTATGTGGTCTGCTAAAATGAAAAGGGGACGGGGCTCTGTTTTTATTTTTTGCTTGAAGTGTTTTTTATTATGTTTTTTTTGGTATTTATATATATTTATATGTCAAGCAAAAAAAAAAAATCAACCCTAATCGCCTTGCGGCCAAAGCGCTTAGGCGGCGCCTGTAAGACACAAACCGCCTAGAAGATGTCGCCAGGTGTAATCGACACGCTTGGGTGCGCTTAGCGCCTAGGCAACCGACACGCGATTTTTAGAACACCGGGTACCGCCACTCTACTTATCAAAGTCCTGGCCATGTCCAACTTTAAAGTTGCATGGCCATCGCGACCCCGCACTCCAAACTGTAATGAATGAAAAGTTTCAAATGCAAAAATAGCATTATCCGTGAATGAGGCGATCAAGACAAACATGCTCGATTTTTCGATACTACATCACCAATCTCCCCCCTTAAGACGATTAATTATGACCCGAGAAATAAGCTTATAGATTGAATTACAAAGTGCAATTGGCCTAAACACAGTCATCAATGTAGGAGTAGCAACCTTAGGATCACTTATATGTAACTTTCGTTTAATTTCCCGAGGGAGGCACCATTATTCAAAACATCTAGCACCACCAAAACATCTTCCCCCACTATACTCCAAAATTTCTGCAAGAAGACCACATGCATACCATCAGGCCCGGACAATTTCCTCCTCGGTACCTGCTTCAAAGCAACGCATACCTTCTCCCACATAAAGGCAGCCACCAAATGCTGCTGCTGACAAACCTCAAGCCCCAAAAATTTCAAACTATCTAGATCAATAGCTCTCCCATTAAAAGAATAGATGGCCTGAAAATAATCCACATCCATGCAGTCCATTTCGGTAGGTTCCTCACACAACACACCATGGGCATCATGCAACAAATGGATAGAGTTCCTCTTCCTTCTAGCCACTGCCTTATGATGAAAATAGCAAGTATTCATATCCGTCATTACCAGCCACTCACTCCTACCCCATGGACTCCAGTACTCCTCCTCCATAGTCTGACATTGGTGAATTTTCTTATTAAGACTACGCCTCATCTGGACGGAATAGATAGACGATTCCCAAGACACTCCTCCTTCTTCTCAAAGAATATGCTTTGTAAGATTCCCATGCCTTTGGAAACTTCAACTCGCAACTCCTCGCGAACTCGTGTCACACTCCCAACGAGAGAGGATGGGCCCCTAACAACACCTCGCTGCCAAGAAGCTCTAAAACATTCCTCAAACTCCTAGTCGCTAATCCAGAAAGGATCATATCATGGAACCAGTGCAACTTGACCAATCCCCTATCGAATGGGTTAACTGACGAAATCAAAATAAGGACATGATTTGACCGGGAACTAGAAAGGTGATAAACTGAATGTTGCAGAAAGAGGGTGCGCCATCTTAGATTTTCTATCCAACCAAACCCGAGTCGCCGAACCATCTGATCATTCATACCAAGTAAAATGGGGCCCGATAAACCTCATTCTGTCATATCATAATCAGGAGGGCACTCTGGAAAGCTGCTATCTACGGATATGGCCGTGAATTCGGCCCCTCCTTCTCGGTGAGTAAAAGAACCTCATTAAAGTTCCCTGCAACAAGCCAGGGAAAGGACATCCGCTCATTCAGGCGCTATAATAAAGCCAAAGAATGCTCCATCTCTCAAACAATCGGGTTATCGTAAAACCCCACTAAGCGCCAGGAAGGAGCCGTACTCACAATGAATAATTACATCAATATGTCCATCATTAAACGTGGATATCAAAATGTCAAGATCGCTCATTCCATAACAAAGGCAAGAACCCCACTTGCTCCTATACTACCCACAACAAGAGCACTATAAAACCGAGCGAGCAACAAACATTTTCAAAACGACTTGCACTAAATTTGGTTTCGCATAAAATAAAAGACAAGGCAAAAATATTTACAAGGTCTTTCAACGCCACACCCGAGGTTTGCCAAGCCTCGACAGCCCAACATAAAGTACTCATGGCACCGGGTAGGCCTGCTCCACGGCGATTCCACCAATGTCAAATTAGAAAGAACTCATTTATCACCAGTAGTATCTTCGTGCTTGCCACCCACTTTACGCTTACTCCCCACAAAGAACATGAGTCGAACCACCACCATCACCCCCACCATCCGCCTCCACTTCAAACCCACGGAACCTCGGTGTTGCATGGCCTCATCCACCTCCATACCCACTACCTCGCCAAAGATGAAAACACACCACCTCATCTACCTCAAGACCCTCTTCAATTCGGCCATGTTCATCCCCAACCTCAACAGCCCCCCGGTCCCTAATACCGACCTATTGCATGTCTCGCACCCGGCAACAACCCAACCGAACCCCCAAACCGCTCCACCCTAACCACTTCTTTAGAAACATACTTAAGAAACAAAACATCTCCTCCTTACGACCTTGCTCCCAAAGACCATCTAAAGTTTCCAAAAGTTGTGAACGACTTATACAGCCAACCCGGGCCCATAAGCAAGCTTCCTTTATTGATCCAAAGGCACCTCTCAATCTATCTTGGGGCACAATCGAATGGTATTTCAAGCAACCCATAATGATAACAGAGATACGTAATCGTCGTAGAGAACAAGCCCCCGACCTCAACACCACCTCACCTGCTGAAATAGTGTCCTAAACCCAATCGGTTGGACCGGATCCGACCGGCCGGGTCGGATCATTTCTACTATTTCTTTATGTTTATACATATGATAAATGGCTTTAATGTTATTATATATTTTGTTCATCTACATGAACCAATTTGTGATTGTATATATGATAACGCCCCTAGTGTCAAATTGTAAGAGAGAAACCATGATAGTGATTATGGTTGATGAGATCTCGACTCACTTTAAAAGTTTGATACTTAAATGTCTCTAGTCATACGTGACATTAAACGGGACATTAATAGCACGATTAGACTAGCACATATTAGATGTCTTCTATCTTATTGAAGGTAGGATAGATCTCATATATTGAAGTGTAGAGACATCGGATCTGCACGTGGTCGGGTATTAGAGAATGCGTTAGATCGACCCACTTGCTTTATTAAGTGTCACACTATGTGGCGGTTGTGTAATTATCCTAAGACCAGAGTCTTCATGGCATCACGGTGTGGATTGTCATGCTTTAACACTATTGAGGTTTCCCCTAGCCATAGGGTGATCATGCGGTAGTGATTGGGTGTGATACGGAAGCATGCGTAGCATACATGTTTGCTCGTCCGGGAAACGTTTATCTTATGATTAGGAGTGAATATCCGAAAAGTCCTTCTTATCAGGAATGTCTTACTATTGTGAATCTTTGCAAAGTGGAGGTAAATAAGTTAATTAGAGAGAGCATGATATCTAGATTATAAGCTACGGTCATTGATGTTTGACACTCGATTTAACGACCGTATGGATATTATTACAGCGATAGGATTCTATTACACGGTAACTGTTTCACATGAAAGGTAGTAGTCATTGCATTTGACTCATCCGCTGATTGGGGGTCACGATGTGTTGCTATACGCTATTCCGTGATCGTTAGGTATGAAGGGCATTTTTGTAATTTGTACTTTGTGTCTACGGCCAACATATTCGGAAGCCTATCGGGTCACACACATAAGAACATCTAGCCGGATTAAATGCGGTTATAGCGATAACCAAATAAGGAAAGTTTTATCTCGAGTATAAAGTGTTATATTGATAAATTAATATGGTGATATTTATTTATTCTGAATAAATTAAATACAAGATATTAATTATGTTGATTAATTAAATATACATATGATATATATATGTGTCGAATTATTTGTGTATATTGATACACATGTATTTTGCAAATTAATTAATCATAGCATTATATTAATTATAGAATATTCCAGATGCCAAAATATTGGTATATGGGGTGCCAATTTAAAGTATATAAGATACACTTGGATTGTGCAATTCAATTAATGGTATTACCAAATATTAATATTTGATATTAATTGATTTTGGAAAAATACATCTGTGGTAGTAAGATAAAGATATATTCAATATAAGATATTGTCAATATATATCTTAAAAAATATTTAATTTAATATAAGATATTGAATATTAATGAGATAAATCAATCAAATATATTTTTCTTATTTTATTAGGAAAATGTTTTCTTTCTCCATAATCTACACAGAAGCTTTTCCTATTGGGAATAGGACTACATGGGGCGCACCCACACCTATATAAAAAGGGGTTCGCTAGCTCTTTTATACATCACAATTCCAAAAGCTAATAGTTCTTGTAAAAATATAGAGCTTCTTCTGGAGAGATATTGAGAGAGAGAAAAGGTCGGTCTAGAAACCGAGTTATTCTGGTAGCAATCCATGATGGGATTCCGGCGAGCTGTTCGTGTGGATCACCGGTAGAGGCAGAACACTTGGGCGGCTCCGTGCATCACTACTCTCCTTAGACGGTCAAAGCGTCGATATTTTAGATCAAGCAAGGTATTGACCGTCTAATACTTATTTATTTATTGCTTAAACGAAGTCGATCTTGGGTAAAAGGAAATCAAAATTTTGAATTTCGCTGCGTTCCCGCGTTGATTTCCTAACAGTGGTATCGGAGCGAACTTCGAGCTTAAGCAATAAGCATGTTAATATGCGTTGTTAATTTTATCGTTTAAATCGCAGAATTAAAAGATGAAAGATTTTTTATTCGCAAAATGATACACGAAAAAAAAAAAAAAAGGATACCGAGTGGTGCTCGACCGACCGGCGGCGGCACCACCAGCGGCGGCATGCTGCCGGCTTCGATTGATTCGTTAAAGGTGGAGGATGTCCAAAATTTTTGTTCTGTGTATTTGTGATTCAATATGGTTCATAGTTGTGATTGATATCTCTTTGTTTAGTTGTGTCATGTGGCTAACTAATTGCTCAAATAGTTTGGCCTTATGGGATGCCACATGCATTAAATAATATTGGCCCTTTCTTAACTTTTTTTGGAATAAAGATAGCAGCTTTTCAAAATATTTGTTTTTGGAATAGGCCTAGCCTTTTCAAAATTTTGATTTTGGAAAGGACCAAGGGAGATGCCTTTTGGTTTTGGAAACTAAAGAGACCTAATTTTAATTTTAATTTATTTTTAGAATAGTTCTAATTAATTACAATTAAAATTAAAATTGTTTATAGTTAACCGTTAATTTTATTTCGATTAAAATCATTTAATTAAATGTTAATTAGTTAATTGATTGGATAAAATTATTCATTGATTAAACGTTAATCAATTGATTAAGACGCAAGTAGTTAAATTTTAATTTGTCTTTTTCATAAGATATTATTGTATGAATAAGATGTGTAGATATAATATGATTATATGGATTTTGGTTGATCGCTGACTCAACCGATGTGATAGATGTGTATGATTTATTTTTTTTCGTTGATTTTAAAATTGTCCTAGGCCACATGAAGAACGTGACCTAATTTATTTTCTCGCATTTATCTCATTCCCGTTAGTTAGCTTCCCTCCCCCCTGTGTGCATGGGTGTATTTATTTTATTTGATAGAATGTTTTGTAACAAGAATGGAGCGTAAGAAGGAGACCGAAGAAAGGAGAATAAAGATCCCATTGGAGATGGCGATTAAAGATCATATTGGCGGTTGCAGCTACCCTTAGATTGTGACCCGCGGTTTTGTCGGGCTTGTATTCGAACCACACCTAGGAAAAATCCATGATCATACCGGTAACTTTACGCATTTATTTATTTTGTGATTGTATTTATTTTATATGATAAGATAGATGCATGACTAGGCACGATCTAGATAAATGTGTAGGATGTATGTCTATAGAGATAGATATATTTGATGAGACCATAATTAAAATTAATTAGGTGAATTAATTTACTTAAATACATACACAACAAAAATCAAGTCGAGATATTGTCTCCCAATATTATAATGACGGTGAAGAGCTCTTGTTCGGATCCAACTAATCGGCCCTCGTCGGGAATTGACCTACCTTGGGTATATCGTTATTATTGAGATATGATCGTATGAGATCTCATGAATATTGGGTTATGACTTGACTAGAATATTGCGGTGATTGGCCCTCGTCAGGACCGTCTTATTCTAGAGGCAAGGGGTTGACTACCACATAAGAGATGTGAAGTGTCAAATAGTTGACTAGTCAACCACCAAGAGTCACATAGAGATGTGATTGGTAAAGTGTTACCTATCTTTCGAATTATTCTGGTTGATCGGCCCTCATCGGGAATCAGGGTAACTAGATGGGATCTTAGCCACTAAAGAATTTTTGAAAGATTCTTGAAAGTCAATTGGAAGTAGTTGACTGGAGGGAGCAAAATCATAAACCATAAGACCATTTTTTATTTTTTACGTGTATAAACAACACTTTATCTTCATTTTTATGTTGTAGTCTTTTAGCAAACTCTTATATTTATGTTATTATTCTCGATTAGTAAAACCAAATTATGACTGTTAACTTTTGAGAAACGTTCTCAAGGATGGTTAAGTAATTTTAATCCTTTGAAAATAAGCAATGACACGAGCAACCCCGTTATAATAGTTAGAGACAAGGAGACTACATATTTGATGGAGTGCTCCTAGACTTTAATTATTAATGAAAAACGGAAGCTCATGATATGATTAAATCACTTGAAATAAGTTTCAACCACATGAATTTTGGAAAGGTTGTTTTCAAAATTGTAAGATTTAAGTATCGACTTAATTCTATCATTGCTTAAAAATTAATTAAATGATTCATGTTTTGAATACGATTCAAAAGGTTAAATAAACCATTTAATAAACTTTAGATTTTCTTTACTTAAAGGAAATTGAAGACACGGCTCTTGTGATTTCTCTTAAGCCTTATGAAGAGCAAATTGAGAAATATTTACGAGTGCTTAAAGGATTAAAAGGAAATATATAGGGCAAGTGCTTAAGTAAGAGAACTTATCAAGTCTCTACTCTAGGCAAGTGTGTTGAGATAAATCTATCTAAGTAGTGTGATTAAATTAGAAATATTAAATACTTAAATACACTAAGATATGAAAAGTGAAACAAACGTTGCGACATTTTCGGTTTTGTATTCTGAGTCTAGTAAACTGATAAAAGGAACTAAATAAATGTTATTGTGTTCCGGTTCTTATGAAGAACACGAGTTCAGTTATTTGTTAGGATTTAGTAGACATATTCGATTGTAAGGAATAAATGTTGTTCTGATAAGGTTGAACGGTCATTGAATCTAACATACTAGATTAAATTCACTATATAGTCGATATAGGTGAAGAAGTCTCAACCAATTGTTTGAATGGCTGTTATCCTTGATATTTGTGGTTGTTCTAGATATAGACTCTCTAGAATAGAAACGTGTAACCAGATGTCATTCTGATGATGTCTGAACCATGTGATTATGAATCATGTGGGTAATACGTATCTTATCTAAAGATGACTAAAATATCCTTTTATGAAAAGGTTATAAGATCTAAAAAATTGTCTAAAGCCTAAACATACCGATGTTTGTTGGCTCATGACAATTAATATCACAAATGATTGTTTATTAATCTCTATGACTATTTTAGAAATAGTTGAATGTTCTTAAGTGAAGTACAACAATTCGGAAAGCCCGAAAAGTTTGAGCTAGTACGGATATGAGATTGATGAGCTACTTAGGAGTTAGTCTTCAATTGGATTGAAGTAATTAATACCTATAGGGTGTTTCAGAAGTTGTCTGGAATAGAATCAGATTCTCCCTTGACGGATACCATCTTTGGGATACGCAATTAGATTGTGTTCCTGAAATGGAAACAACATTTTATATGATAATAGTGTGATGTAAGCCATTCGAGGTGTCCTTACCTATTTTGGGATATTGCCCTTATACAATACATATACTTAACCGAGTTCCAAAGGATAAAGGTTGAATAAATTCCATATCGATATGGAATATGATAACAACAAATCCATATTAACCGGTGATTTAGGGTTGTCATTATTTCTAGCAAGCGGTGAAATGTTTGAAAGGCTTGGAGCTTAGTATGACATGTGCAACTTTGTGGAATATCTTAGCTAGAACGTTGATATCTGTTTACTTTCCCGTGCAAAGAAAAGGTGTTTGTCTCCAAACATGATGTCTTCTAGAAGAAGTGTTTCTTTCAAAAGAAACAATGGGAGTAAGTTTAGATCTCAAAAGAGTTTGAGAACCACAAAGAGAGATTCAACCATTGGAACATGATCAGGCGCCATATAATTATGAGGTGTAAGACACTACTCAGTGCACACAAGTGTTCTATGAGTCTACAGATGACCACACGCCTGAAAGGGCCACTGGTACGTTCATCTTGAAGAATGAAGATCTGGCGGCTTATGCAAGAATGTTTGAAAGGAAAAACTAAGAGATAAGGCTAAGAGCCATAGTGTCCAAGCAGACTCCATGAGTGACAACCGGGTTATTAACCTAATATGTCTTACCTTAAGGGGAATGTCTCGAAAGGTATAGCATGTCTTTATGAAAGATCGACATGGATGGTAATACGATTACTAGTTAAGCTAAGTTGATGGTCAAGGCTACGTGGTTAAAACCCCGTTATTACCTTTATGCTACCAAAGCTATGCTTAAGTCTGCTCGGATTGTGCTTGGTGTAGCTACGTATCACGGCTATATGATAGTGTTGAAAATGTTGGGCCAATGGCCTGATATTCGTAGACTATAACATGATGTGTAAGCTTATGAGATCCATTTATGGACTCAAACAAGTTCCTCTGTATAAGTTCTTTTCTTTGCTAAATCAAAATGTGTTTGATTTCATCAAGAGGAAAGGATATGCCTAATGTGCAAAAGGGTTAGTGGGAGTGTTACGGTTTTGAGTAAGGTATTGATATCCTTCTCGAATCGATGCCCCATGTCACGATCAATTAATGTTTGGTAATTCAAGGACTTTTTGAAAGCTCGAGGTGGCGTTCTTATTTTGGAAATAAGAATCAGATAATAGAATTTGACACTGCTTAGTTATCATAGTTCACTCTAATAGATAGGATGCTAAAAGAGTTTAGCATAGATCATAGGAAGAGATACTGCTAGCCGGTATTCTCGGGATCTATCTATGGAAGGACGTCAGTCCTGAAGATAAGTTGAAAGATGATACTTATAAAAGGTCCCTTTGCTACTGGAATAGGTTCCACCATATGTAATGTGAGTTAAACCAGATGTTCATACTTCATGAAGAGTCATGAGCAAGTATGAAAGTGATTCTGGTATATGTCGAGAATATCCTTAAAGGTGTTAAGGATGGATTCTTAGTTTACTGAAACTTGGAATCGAATAAACGTAGATATACATATATGCACCCTGGATCTTATGAAGATAGTGGGAGCTACAGTCTGGGTTTGCAGGCACTTTAGTTAAGTGAGCTCGAAATGTTCTTAGCTAGAAATCACTAGAGATTCTACAGCTAGGCCAAAACACAGTTGTGCCTTGGAGGCGCAGTGAGAGCAGTTCATGGATCTAGAAGGTTCATTCCTGAACCTTGTGTGGTTCTTCCACCTTTTCTATATAGCTGGTAAGTAAGTGGATTCATTGCTTAGGCAAGGACCAGGGTCTCTTCAGAGATTCATGTGTGTGTTGAGGCGGTTCCCTTAGACTTTCTCATTTGGAGCATGATATGAAGATAGTCTAAGTCTCCATGGATAGTGATCCGTCCACGCTTAGGGCTGGTTACGAGTATTGCATGAGATTTTTGTGTTTCAGCTTGTTCTTGTGTGTACGAGTGATTGGTTTTAGGCCAAGTACAAAATTGTTGAAATAGTTTCCTAAACCAATCGGGTTCGACCGGATCCGACTGGGTCGGATCATTTCTACTATTTTTATTTTTATACAAATGATAAATGGCTTTAATGTAATTATATATTCTCGTTTCATCTAAATGAACCAATTTGTGATCAGATATATGATAACGCCCCTAGTGTCAAATTGTGAGAGAGATAATGATAGTGATTATGGTTGATGAGACCTCGACTCACTTTAAAAGGTTTGATGCTTAAATGTCTCTAGTTGTATGTGTCATTAAACGGGACATTAATAGCACGATTAGTCTAGCACGTATTATTCTATCTTATTGAAGGTAGTGATAGATCTAGTCTATCGAAGTGTAGACACTTGGACCTGTATGTGGACGCGTGTATTAGAGAATGCGTATGTTAAACTGACCCACTTGCTTTATTAAGTGTCACACTATGTGGCGGTTGTGTAATTATCCTAAGACCGGAGTTTTCATGGCATCATGGTATGGATTGTGATACTTTGACAATATTGAGGTTTCCCCTAGCCACGGGGCGATCATGCGGTAATGATTGGGTGTGATACTGGAGCATGCGTAGCATACATGTTTGCTCGTCCGGGAATCACGTATCCTATGATTAGGAGTGAATATCCGAAAGGGCCTTCTTATAAGGAATGTCTTACTCTCATGAATCTTTGCAAAGTGGAAGTAAATGAGTTACTTCGAGAGAGCGTGATATCCAGATTATAAGATACGGTCGTTGATGTTTGACACTCGATTTAACGACCGTATAGATATTATTACAGCGATAGCATTCTATTTACACGGTAATTGTTTCACATAAAAGGTAGTAGTCATTTCATTTGACTCTTCCGATGATTAGGGGTCATGATGTGTTGCTAGACGTATTCCGTGATCGTTTGGTATGAAGGGCATTTTCATAATTTTTACTTTGTTTATGGCCAACATATTCGGAAGCCTATCGGGTCACACGCATAAGAACATCTAGCCAGATTAAAATACGGTTACAGTGGTAACCAAATAAGGAAAGTTTTATTCGACTATAAAGTGTTATAGTGATAAATTAATATGGTGGGATTTATTTATTATGAATAAATTAAATACAAGATATTAATTATATTGATTAATTAAATATACATATGATAAATATGTGTGTCGAATTATTTGTGTCTATTGATACACATGCATTTTGCAAATTAATTAATTATAGTATTATATTAATTAAAGAATATTCCACATGTCAAAATATTGGTATATGGGGCGCCAATTTAAAGTGTATAAGATACACTTGGATTGTGCAATTTAATTAATGGTATTACCATATATTAATATTGAATATTAATTGATTTTAGAAAAATAGATTTATGGTAATAAGATAAAGATATATTCAATATAAGATATTGTCAATATATATTTTGGGAAATATTTAATTTAAGATATTGAATATTAATAAAATAAATCAATCAAATATATTTTTCTTATTTTATTAGGAAAAATATTTTCTTTCTCCTTAATCTACACAGGAGCTTTTCCTATTGGGAATAGGACTACATGGGGCGCACCTACACCTATATAAGAAAGGGGTTGGCTAGCTCTTTTGTACATCACAATTCCAAGAGCTAATAGTTCTTGTGAAAAATATAGTGCTTCTTATGGAAAGATTTTGAGGGAGAGAAAATGTTGGTCTAGCAACCGAGTTTTTCTGGTAGCAATCCATGATGGGACTCCGGCGAGCTGTTCGTGTGGATCACCGGTAGAGGCCGAACACTTGGGCGGCTCCGTGCATCACAACTTTCCTTAGACGGTCAAAGAGTCAATCTTTTAGATCAAGCAATGTATTCACCGCCTACTACTTATTTGTTTATTGTTTAAACGAAGTCGATCTTGGGTAAAAGGAAATCAAAATTTTGAATTCCACTGCTGCCTCGCGTTGATTTCCTAACACACCCGTGAGGCAGACACAATGCCTCAACGGCTCACCCGCATTTAACGCCCACCCAGAAACAAAAACTATGCAACCCCATCCGCTGTGTAATCCGTAGCAGCCCCTCCACACATCCGTCGAAAAACCCATCGAGAACATGCCCACCTCCTTCAAGTAATAATTCAATGTCAAGCCGTCAACACTAATCCAAAAATCATGCTTACCTTAAAGCACCACCTTGGACTCCCAGCCTTCCACCCATGCCTCCACCGCCAACAAATAACCATTGAAACTCCAAGGTCCCGCTGTCACAGCGAATTCCCGATCCCTTACCTAATTGAAAACACACTGAAAGACGTTTCTTTGCAATCAAACCACCGAAATAGTTGTTGTCCTCCATGACCGAGACATGGCTGCCTTCAAACTCATAACCGAGATGTCTCGTGAGGAGAACGACTTACAGAGAGCGTTGCGCCACAGATTTCAAGCGTAGGCCGGAGAACGCCTCCAGCAATGGACATCAGGAAGACTCACCTCAGTTAGGGTTAAGGCATGAAGCAATTCATCTACGGTTTCCTTCTTCATGGTCTCGTAGCAGAGTAAGACCCTTAGTAGAGCAATCAAACAACAAGGGCAAGAATAATCGCCGGCACAAGGATATCCGACTTCAGCGAAGGGACGACGGCTCTATCAGAGGAAGACGGCTCCAGAGGTGGAAAATTTTATCATAAAATTATTTTCAATTTTACCTTCAAATCATTTTTTTGTGTGTGTATTTAGTTAGTCTGATATAATTTCACTCGAATGTTGATATTTTATATACTTATTTTAGTCCAAATGTATGCAATGTGTATTATGACATATATTGTGTGTAGAAAACACCAAACATATGACTCAAATTAAAACATAATAGTCAACCAGACTCATATTCCATCTAGAAATAGTGTGTCAAGTAGGAAAAAATGCTCTCATGTGTCTGAAGAATAAACGACGTCATTTATTATTTAATAAATCCATTTCTTTTAGAATTCCATTTATTACATTGATCCTAACTTTGTTCAATTTATTCGATCTTAAACAGCTAACCCCCACCTGCATACCATTTTTTTTTTCAGATACGAAATATGCACACACGCACACACTTTTATCCTCACTGTAACTAGAACCCGAAACATTCAAATTAAGAATCACAGCATTTACCGCTGGACCAATGCCTTGTTAGCTGCACCCTTAATTCAAATCTTGGTTTTGGAACACTTGTATTATATATTAAAGTGTTAGAAAATTTGTTAGGAGATTCAATAGTCAATACTCCGCATATCCATTTTAAAAATATAAGTTCATCAAATACACTATTCTTATTTCTAAAATATAGAGAATGTAAACTTGACTATGCTATGTAATATAGATTCTATTTTTAATGTCGTGTGGAGATTTATGATGATATTTATCATAAATAACGATTCAGTAAAATGAAGAATTATGATATTTAAATCTGTAAAATTAATAATCGGTTAACAATCAGACTAGCACGTATTGGATGTCTTCTATCTTATAGAAGGTAGGGATAAATCTCGTCTATCGAAGTGTAGAGACACTCTGTAATATTCCGATTTTCGGGAAAGGGCAGACGTGTCATTTTGCGAAAACGAAATATTATTATTTCTTTTCTTTTAATGGAGTTAAGTATTTTGTTGATTTTATATATATGTATTTTCGACAACATGTATATAAATTAAAAGGGAATTGCTGATTTTTGGTAATTGGGGGCAATTAAGGAAAATTAAGGTTTTATGGGAATGGGTATTTAAAGGAAAATTTGACTGATGATCCCCATAACCTGTTTAAAAAAAAAAGAAGAGCAGCCACGTTCTCCCTCTCTTCTGCGCATTCAAGGAGAGAATTGAGGGTTGGGAAGGTTTCACCAAGAATCGAGGCGATTCTTGGTTGTTTTCAGATCGGACGGGAGCATTAGAATCGCCGTGAGGAAAACATCGTCTTGATACCGATTTGGTGGGCAAAGTCGCAGTGCTTTTGTTGAGGTTTTGATCTTTCTCCGGTGCAATAGGTAAGGAAACTATCCCTATGATCTCAATTGTCTTTTATAAGGTTTAGATGAAATTGTAGGGTGTTTTGATGCTAGATTGATGAGTTTATGGGTTGGTCTTTGACCATAAGTACCATGATATGTTTAGACATGTTTTTCTCGAAGTTTTCGTGATGTTCTTCTTTGTTGTTCGGTTTGAAATCGTTTGGAAATCGCATGATGAAGGGTTAGGGTTCTAGTCGAACCCAGGTGGACGAGCGCCTGGCCTCTCTCGGACGGGCGTCTACTTGGGGTAAATTTCGGACGAGCGCCTGGCTTCAGTGGGACGGGCGTTCGGTGTCTTTTTTACATTCAGGTGATCAAATTTTTCGTGGGACGGGCATCGGGCATAGTGGACGGGCGTCCAATAAGTTTCAGACGGGCGTCCAGAGCCTTAAACGGGCGTCTAGCTTATTTTGCCCTTCTTCCTTGGTTGGTCGTTGTTTAGCCTTATAAGCATGATTTAGCTTTATGAAACCTTTAAACGTGATATGTTAATACTGTATAACCTTGAACAAGCCTGAATTGAGCTTCTGATTCGTTCAGTTAAAACACCGAATGTACTCTTAAAGGGAGTTGAAGTTCGGATCCGTCGGAAGAGCATGATAGGCTTGTGCTTTGATGAGTTAGCATTCATCAATGTCATGTGTAATTGCTAGGACTTGTCCGTGTCTAGTGGTCTAGGAAGAGAGTAGTTTGTGTGAGGGAGATTATTTGAAAACACTTAGGTGGCTAGTTAATCACCCTAATAATCAACGTACTTGACTAGTAAAAGATTAAACAACATGTCTCTCTTGGCTAGGCACCAGGCTAAATCGCGATGCATGTGCTACCTCCGAAGGTGGAGGATCTCTCAGAGGTCAATGACCCTAAGTACAGAGAGGACTCTCTTTGAGACGCTGCGCGTGCTATCGGAGTCTACCTTTTCTAGACTTCGTGGATATTGGTGTGATCCACTGATATGTTGCAAAAGAATGTCCCTGAGGTGGAAGAACTCCGTAGGTCAG
Source organism: Gentiana macrophylla (assembly GCA_026214975.1). Lineage (NCBI taxonomy): Eukaryota > Viridiplantae > Streptophyta > Magnoliopsida > Gentianales > Gentianaceae > Gentiana > Gentiana macrophylla. The sequence goes on along the minus strand of CM047808.1, from coordinate 19,453,672 downwards.
CAAAACCCTAAGTACGGAGGGATTCTACTAAGGTGGATGCGCGTAGTGCCCTTGAGTGCGGTTGTAACATAGATAAGCTAAGTAGAAACGTTTAGTCAAATTATGTTGATGGACATGAAATGACCCTAGATTGAGTCAGTCTCACATAAACAACAAATCGAATTAAATATCTTTTCCTTATAGATTATAGTTGATGTCATAGCTTCTCTTTCTTATTAAGTACGTTGTACTTACCTCAAATGCATTGTTTTCTATGTGTTTGGGGATGAGAAGACGAACAGGTTTTCGAGGAGGAGTTCGACGACGACGTTTGACGGCGCTCGTTGAAGACTTTTATTTACTGCTTTGCGTATATTCTTGGATTACTTTTGATACTGTTGAGGTAGACTTTTGGTCTTCGAGACGTGTAGTACTTTTTTTGGGATTTCTTTTTCGTACTTTCTCTAATGTAATAAATTTACATTTCCGCTTTTAGATTTCCTTTTCTATTCTTAAACATTTAGAAATTTTATACCCGAGTTTTTGGCTTCCGTTTGCTTTAATTTGATACGACGTAGTAGAGGCTTACGTATAAAGTGAATTTACTTTATTTTATACGTGCCGAACGTTTCATTTCCGGATAAGGACTCGGTGTCCGGGAATGGGGCGTTACAGTTGGTATCAGAGTGAAGCGTCCTTTAGGCTTCCTTTCTTTTAAGATAAGCTTCTTTAGATCTTTTAGTAACGTCTGGTTTTCTTGATCATCGGGATGGTGTTCACGAGGGTGGAGCGGGTGCAGAGTCTTCCGAGTTCGAGGGGAAAGTCCCGTACCGGTTGTAGGGGGTGGTGTAGTGAGACCGATACCCTTAACCCAGCAGAGTTTATCACCACCACCTCATACGGCGACACCGTCACCGAGGTCTCATCAGAGCTTGTCACCCCGACCACATCAGGAACGACCTCCACGATGGCACGTGGGAAGTTCGCCTCAGTTCACCATGGTAAGTGATATCCCAGCTGGCTATGTACCACCACCTGTGGCTAGTGTGTACCCTCCACCAACAAGTGTTTATCCACCTGTGTATCCTCAGCAGCAGCAGACCTTTTACCCTCCTCCTATAGGGCATGCTTCTCAACCTACCGTACCACCTTCACCACGCTTTGATCATCAGCTGATACCTTATGGTTACCCACCGGTTTACCCACCCATTAGACCGGATTTTGAGCAAGCACCAGTTGTAGATTGGTACACAAGGCTAAGAAGGAAACGGGTTGAGAACTTTTATGGAAATGTGGAACATATGAAGGCAGAAGAATGGCTGAGAGGTTTTGAAAAGGCTTGCAGGAATATACATGTTCCTGAGACAGAAATGGCACAGTTAGCAGTCAGTTTCCTCTTAGGCGCAGCAGAAGCATGGATCGATGCCATTCAAAGCAGTAACGGTAAGATTACGGACTGGGAAGGTTTTAAGGCTATGTTTTACAATGAATACTTTCCGGCTACGGTGCAAGCTGATAAGGCAAGTCAGTTTTTGAAGTTTAAGCAAGGTACTCAGTACACAGTGACTTAGTACACCAATAAGTTCAACGAATTGGGGCGGTTCTACCCCGAGTTGATGAAAGTGGAGGAAAGGAAGATGGCTCTTTACAAGGACGGCTTGGCTTATGAAATCCAATCAGGCATGTTGGGATTTACAGCAAAGAATATGGCAGAGCTACTGAATAAAGCTTTGGAAGTCGAGACATTTAGAAAGAGGGCTCTGATGAGTTGTTGGGAACAAGAGAAACTTCGGGACTAGTCAAGGCAGTTATAGGGGAGCACCGCAACAAAATGTCAAGAAGACGACGGCTCCTACGGCAGCTAAGGCCCCGAGCAGTGCACCGCTTTGCTCTAAGTGCAACAGAAATCACTCAGGGGAGTGCAGGCAGAACAATACCGGTTGCTACATCTGCGGAGAGAGCCGGACACTTTTCTAGAGCGTGTCCAAACGAGAGGAACAAAGGTAGTTCGAGTCAAGGAAGCGGAAAGAGCGGCCTGACCGACCGGTTCGAGTTTTTTGCGCTTGATTTGGTTTTGTGGAACCAGAGGATGACGTTATTTCAGGTACCATGTTGTTGTTTTGTTCTTTTGTTAAGATATTTTATAGCGTGTTTATTCATGTTGTAACTATATTTAAATAAATGAATATGCATCCTAGGTACGATAATGTTAGAAAACCTAGTGGTCAAGGCTTTGTTTGATACGGGAGCGTCAAATACTTTTGTGTCAACCAAGGTCGCTAAGAAATTGAACTTACCTACAGAACCTTTAAGAAATACTTTGGAAATAACTACACCGTTAGGGAAGGTAACAAAGGTGACTAGGATAATACCTCAAGTGGAAGTTCGAGTTGGACCTTATCGATGCAAGAGCGACTTCACAGTTTTGGACTTCTCGGATTTTGATGTAATCCTCGGAATAGATTGGCTATCCGAGAATTATGTTCACTTGGACTGTAGAGAAAAGAAAGTGACTTTTAAAGTACCTGGAAAATCAGACAAGACGTATCAAGGGAATGTGTACAAGCCAGGTAAGAAGCGACATCCGATCATCTCGGCAGTTAAGGCCATCAGGGCTTGTCAGAAGGGTTTTGAAGGCTACTTGTTGTATGCAGTGGATGTGGAACGAGTGAAGCCAAAGTTAGAAGAAACTCCTATTGTAAGAGAGTACCCCAAGGTGTTTCCAGAAGAGTTACCGGGAAACATGCCAGATGGGGAAATCGAGTTTGAGATAAAGTTGTTACCGGGGGCGGCACCAGTTGCTAAGGCACCTTATAGGATGGCACCGGCTGAATTAAAGGAGTTAAAAGCTCAACTTAAAGATATGCTTGAAAGGAACATAATTCAGTCCAGCACCTCGCCTTGGGGAGCCCCTGTTTTGTTCGTGAAGAAGAAGGATGGTAGCATGCGGATGTGCATCGATTACGAGTATTGAATAACCTTACCATCAAGAATAAGTACCTCTACCAAGGATAGACGATTTGTTTAACCGATTTGCAAGGCAAGAGAGTATTCTCCAAGATTGACTTGTGATCCGGTTATCATCGATTGAAGATTAAAGTGGCAGATATATCAAGACGGCTTTCAAAGACAAGATATGGACATTTTGAGTTCCTTGTCATGCCATTTGGACTCACTAATGCTCCATCTGCATTCATGGATTTGATGCAACGTGTCTTCAGGCCGTATTTGGATAGGTTTATGATTGTATTCATAGATGATATCCTTATCTACTCCAAGGATGAAAGAGAACACGAGGAACACCTAAGGGTAGTGTTGGAAACCTTGAAGAAGAATCAGTTATATGCAAAGTTTTCAAAGTGTGACTTTTGGTTGGATCGAGTTAGTTTCTTGGGTCATGTGATTTCTAGAGATGGTATTCAAGTTGATCCAGTGAAGATCGAGGCAGTTGAGAATTGGCCTAGACCTACCACCGTTTCAGAAGTAAGAAGTTTTCTTGGGTTGGCTGGTTACTACCGGAAGTTTGTACAAGACTTTTCAAAGATAGCTACTCCACTCACTAAGCTGACACAGAAGAATATGAAGTTCGAATGGACTAGAGAGTGCGAAATAGCTTTTCAGACACTGAAGAAGAAGTTGACTACGGCCCCAGTGTTAGCAGTTCCGGAGATCTTTGATAATTATGATGTCTACACGGATGCTTCGGGACAGGGTTTAAGTAGTGTGTTGATGCAAGGAGGAAAAGTGATAGCTTATGCATCTAGGCAGTTGAAGGTGCATGAGAAGAACTACCCGACACATGATTTAGAGTTGGCAGCGGTAGTTTTTGCCTTAAAGACTTGGAGGCATTACTTGTATGGAGTTAAAGCAAGGATTTTCACCGACCATAAGAGTTTAAAGTATTTCTTCACCCAAGAGAATCTGAATATGAGACAGAGGATATGGTTAGAATTTGCGAAGGACTACGATTTGGATATTCAGTACCATCCGGGAAAAGCAAATGTAGTAGCAAGCAGATGCTTTGAGTAGAAACCGGTGTTTGCACTTCAGTGTTGAGGTAATGGCGAGAAAGGTTAGATGGGCTGCAAATCGAAGCTTTGATCGATCGAAGACCGGCGGTTTGTGGCACCGTTGTTAGCAAGATCTCGAGTTGATGGATGACATCCGGGAGAAGCAAGACGAAGATCCAGTTTTGGTTGATTTGAAGCGGGGTTAGAGAGAAGCCTCTGATTGGTTACGTGCTAGATAAGAATGGGAATCTGTGGTACCAGGATCGTCTGTGTGTACCTAATGCCGGCGAACTGAGACAAAGAGTTATGGAAGAGGCACAAAGAATTGCTTTTGCGGTTCATCCAGGTGCTACTAAAATGTACAGAGATTTAAGGGAAAGATTTTGGTGGCCTTCGATGAAGTTGGAAATAGCCAAGTTTGTGGCAGAGTGTGATGTTTGCCAGAAGGTTAAAGCAGAACATAGAAGACCCGGGGGAATGCTTAAGCCATTGGACATCCCTGAATGGAAGTGGGATAAGATTACGATGGATTTCATCACCGGATTACCTAGGACAAAGGGAGGGCATGATGCAATTTGGGTAATTGTGGATAGATTGACTAAATCTGCCCATTTCTTGCCATACAAAGTTGACATGCCATTGAAGAAGATGACGACACTATATATGGATAATATAGTGAAGCTACACGGAGTCCCTATCTCTATAGTTTCGGATCGTGATTCGAGGTTCGTCAGTCGGTTTTGGAAGAGCTTACAAGAAGCCTTTGGAACCAAGTTAGATTTAAGCACGGCTTTTCATCCTCAGACAGATGGACAATCTGAGAGGACTATCCAAACACTTGAGGACATGTTAAGAGCTTGTGTTTTGGAGGTAGGCGGATCATGGGATGATTACCTATCGGTAGCAGAGTTTGCCTATAACAACAGTTTTCATGCAAGCATAGGCATGCCGCCGTTTGAAGCGTTGTATGGGAGAAGATGTCGGACGCCACTGTTTTGGGATGAAGTCGGAGAGGCGGATTATGAGGGCGGAAATGGTTGAACAAGCAAAGGAAAGGGTTCAGTTGGTCAAGAAGAATTTGAAGGCAGCTCAAGACAAGCAGAAAAGTTGGGCTGATGTTAGAAGAAGACCTCTTGAGTTTGAAGTCGGTGATAAAGTTTACCTACGAGCCTCACCGATTAAGGGAGTGAAACGCTTTGGACAGAAAGGAAAGCTAAGTCCAAGGTATGTCGGACCTTTCGAGATCTTGGAAAGAGTTGGAACGTTAGCTTATAAGCTTCAGTTGCCAGAATCGATGTCGAGAGTTCATAACATATTTCACGTTTCGATGTTGAAGAAATGTTTGACGAAGAACGATGTTGAAACTACGGTTGATCCAGAAATTCTACAGGATAATCTCGCTTACGACGAAAGACCTATCAAGATTGACCGGAAAGAAAAGACGATTAAGAGGCGGATGATTCCCTTGGTGTTAGTTCAGTGGAGTAATCACTCACCCGAGGAGGCAACTTGGGAAGTGGAAAGCGACATGATCAATGAATTCCAAGAGTTTGTTGATCTACCAGGTATGTTCTAGTTTCGAGGACGAAACTCCTATTAAGGGGGAGGAATGTAATAATCTGATTTTCGGGAAAAGGGCAGACGTGTCATTTTGCGAAAACGAAATATTATTATTTCTTTTCTTTTAATGGAGTTAAGTATTTTGTTGATTTTATATATATGTATTTTCGACAACATGTATATAAATTAAAAGGAATTGTTGATTTTTGGTAATTGGGGCAATTAAGGAAAATTAAGGTTTTATGGGAATGGGTATTTAAAGGAAAATTGTGATGATCCCATAACCTGTTTAAAAAAAAGAAGAGCAGACCACGTTCTCCCTCTCTTCTGCGCATTCAAGGAGAGAATTGAGGGTTGGGAAGGTTTCACCAGTAACCGAGGCGATTCTTGGTTGTTTTCAGATCGGACGGGAGCATTAGAATCGTCGTGAGGAAAACATCGTCTTGATACCAGTTTGGTGGGCAAAGCTGCAGGCTTTTGTTGAGGTTTTGATCAGTTTCTCCGGCTGCAATAGGTAAGGAAACTATCCCTATGATCTCAATTGTCTTTTATAAGGTTTAGATGAAATTGTAGGGTGTTTTGATGCTAGATTGATGAGTTTATGGGTTGGTCTTTGACCATAAGTACCATGATATGTTTAGACATGTTTTTCTGAGTTTTCTGTGATGTTCTTGCTGTTGTTCGGTTTGAAATCGTTTTGGAAATCGCATGATGAAGGGTTAGGGTTCTAGTCGAACCCAGGTGGACGAAGCTTCGCCTCTCTCGGGACGGGCGGCTACTTGGGGTAAATTTCGGACGAGCCGCCTGGCTTCGGTGGGACGGGCGTCGAAGTCTCTTATTTTACATTCGAGATTGAATCATTTTTCGTGGACGGGCGTCGGGCATAGTGGACGGGCGTCCATCTTTGGACGGGCGCCCAATAAGTTTCGAGACGGGCGCCCAGAGCCTTAAGCGGGCGTCAGCTTATTTTGCCCTTCTTCCTTGGTTGGTCGTTGTTTAGCCTTATAAGCATGATTTAGCTTTATGAAACCTTTAAGCGTGATATGTTAATCTTGTATAACCTTGAACAAGCCTGAATTGAGCTTCGATTCGTTCGTTAAAACACCGAATGTACTCTTAAAGGGAGTTGAAGTTCGGATCCGTCGGAAGAGCATGATAGGCTTGTGCTTTGATGAGTTAGCATTCATCAATATACGTGTAATTGCTAGGACTTGTCCGTGTCTAGTGGTCTAGGAAGAGAGTAGTTTGTGTGAGGAGATTATTTGAAAACACTTAGGTGGCTAGTTAATCACCCTAATAATCAACGACTTGACTAGTAAAAGATTAAACAACATGTCTCTCTTGGCTAGGCACCGAGGCTAAATCGCGATGCATGTGCTACCTCACGAAGGTGGGAGGATCTCTCAGAGGTCAATGACCCTAAGTGCAGAGGACTCTTTGAGACGCTGTGCGTGCTATCGGAGTCTACCTTTTCTAGACTTCGTGGATATTGGTGTGATCCACCGATATGTTGCAAAAGAATGTCCCCGAGGTGGAAGAACTCCGTGGAGTCGGCAAAACCCTAAGTGCGCGGGGGATTACGCTAAGGTGGATGCGCGTAGTGCCCTTGAGTCTTGGTTGTAACATAGATAAGCTAAGTGGAACGTTTAGTCAAATTATGTTGATGGACATGAAATGACCCTAGATTGAGTCGATCTCACATAAACAACAAATCGAATTAAATATCTTTTCCTTATAGATTATAGTTGATGTCATAGCTTCTCTTTCTTATTAAGTCTGTTTGTACTTACCTCAAATGCATTGTTTTCTATGTGTTTGGGGATGAGAAGACAACGAGGTTTTCGAGGAGGAGTTCGACGACGACGTTTGTGGCGCTTCGTTGAAGACTTTTATTTCTTGCTTTGCGTATATTCTTGGATTACTTTTAATCTGTTGAGGTAGACTTTTGGTCTTGAGGCGTGTAGTACTTTTTTGGGATTTCTTTTCGTACTTTCTCCAATGTAATAAATTTACATTTCCGCTTTTAGATTTCCTTTTCTATTCTTAAACATTTAGAAATTTTATACCCGAGTTTTTGGCTTCCGTTTGCTTTAATTTGATACGACGTAGTAGAGGCTTACGTATAAAGTGAATTTACTTTATTTTATACGTGCCGAACGTTTCATTTCCGGATAAGGACTCGGTGTCCGGGAACGGGGTGTTACACACTTGGACTGTACGTGGACGTGTATTAGAGAATGCGTACGTTAGACTGACCCACTTACATTTAGTGTCACACTATGTGGCGGTTGTGTAATTATCCTTTTGACCGGAGTGGCATCACGGTGTGGATTGTCATGCTTTGACACTATTGAGATTTCCCCTAGCCACGGGGTGATCATGCGGTAGTGATTGGGTATGATATTGAAGCATGCGGAGTATACATGATTAATCGTCCGGGAATCGCGTATCCTATGATTGGAATCGAATATCCGAAATGGCCTTCTTATAAGGAATGTCTAGCTCTCGAGAATCTTTGCAAAGTGGGAGTAAATGTGTTATCCCGGGAGAGTATGATATCCAGATTATAAGATACGATCGTTAATGTATTGACACTCAAGATACGATCGTATGGATATTATTACAGCGATAGGATTGTAAGTTACATAGTAACTGCTTCACATGAAAGGTAGTAGTCATTGCTTTTGACTCTTCCGATGATTGGGGGTCACGGTGTGCTGCTAGACGGTATCTCGTGATCGTTAGGCATGAAAGGCATTTTAGTAAATTGCACTTTGTGTCTACGGCCATTTTTACACGCAATATAATCTTGTGATTGTGATCGTTTTTTTTTTTTTTTTTTTTTAATCAAACAGAAAATATATGATGAGATGATAATGATGTAAAAATCGTATACATTTAAGGAAGTAAACCTATTACTCCCTCATGATTATACTAGCAAAAATCGAAAAGAATATTATACCTTCATTTCCTATTCGTGTTTATAGATGATTACTTATTTTACTTTTGGCATCAATTTTTTTCATTTTTGAATTAACAACTATTTCGGTAAATGATGAAAAGTCAGAATAAAGATTAAGATAAACAAATGCATAATTTAAAAAAATGCAAAAACAGCAACATAGTAAATAAAAGGACTTTTCAAAAAAAAAGGACAATCTAGACCTTTGTTGCCTCGGTCTCTGACATATATTTCCAACTGTATATTAACGGAAATTCTATCCCGCACTCTCTCGCAAGATGCATCATTCGTTGGATGTGCGTCATATATGTAAGAAGATAAATTAGTTTTGTCTTCTTGCACATGCTGCACATCCAACGGGACAAATGCGTGTGAGGACTCCCGAGATAGAATTTCTCATATATCTTTGCTCTATTGTTTTGTTCTCCACTACCACACCACTGTCCAAAATATTGTAAACAATACAGTTGCGTATATATATATATATATATATATATATATATATATATATATATATATATATATATACTGTGCAGAACTCCAGTGGCTCTACAACCTTCTTCATGATATGCATGTTCCTCTCTCCTCTCCGCCTACCTTTTGGTGTGATAATTTTGGGGCCACCTACCTTGCTCATAATCCGGTTTTCCACGCCTGCAAGAAACACATAGAGATCGACTTTCATCACATTCGTGAATTGGTTGCCAACTATAAGCTCATTGTCTCCTTCATTACTTTGAAGGATCAATTAGCCGATCTCCTTACCAAACCGCTGGTTCGGCCTCATTTTACTAGTTTGAAGGCTAATCTCCGTGTCCAGCCACTTCCCACGGAATTGAGAGGGCCGAGGATAATCTAGTCTGAGTATTTATTTGAGTATTATTATATTAGTATTGTCATAATTATCTTGTAGTAACTTATTGATTAAGTCACCGAACATTATATATTTGTACTCTCACTAACCATATTGAATCAATAAAACACAATACTTTTTGAACCATGTCATGTATCATATGTAGACATATAATTTACTGTGTGTCACACACGAGGATTAAGTTTATCGTGATACATTTAAATTGTTAGTCCGTAGTGAACTTAATCAAAGTTTAAAGTCTATTGAATAAACCACCATTAATGCGTCCAAAACACTGTATGGTGTGACCGTCTTATCCGAACAGTCGATATTGGTTATCTGCGTGGGGCATTTATATATGATGTTGTCATATAGGACTGGACCGATTTATTTAGAATTTCTCATATAATTCTATGATTGATAAATCTTATTAAATCATAAGATGATCATATATGGATTAACCTTAATCCTGAAGTGATGGCAGAATCCTGCTTGTTTCAAAATAGAGTTTGATGTGTTCATTATGGATTGTCAAGAGGCGCAGTCCGAATCACTTTCACATTGACACTATTCGTGAATGAGTAGCTGAGGGTGTTTTTCACAGATATGGAATCCATTCCTTCATGCAGGAAGTAGAAAGACAACCCCCTTAATTATTTGTTAATCCTAGAAACTGATCGATCCCGGGATGTTCGTATTGGTTATGAACTAATTGATCACTAGTGGGTTAATGGTAAATAAGGATAAGATGTAATGAAGAAGGTTTACGGAAACTTTCTTACTTCATTACGGATAGTCTATTGAAGGTTAGTCATGCATGCGTAATGATTATATTAATAAACACTTATTGACTCGACATATTGAGAATAAGAAATATCTATAATCGATAAAGTTCAGTTTCAGATTTATGGTGGCGTAATTCCGGAATTAACTGTTTGCATTGTTGACAACCTTATTGATCTTCTATTAGGCATGGTTTATCGTCGTCTAAGCTTTCGATTTTGTGGCCGGAATGAGAGTAAATTAGCATCTTTCATTCTCGAAAGGGGTCTACACCCTAGGGATATCTTTTAACATTAATTTTACTTCCTTCGTTCTAAAATAACTTATGTAGTTGTCAAAATGTTTTGTTTCGTTTTATGTGAAATAGTATCATTTCCAATGTTATTGTATTTTTACTTGATTTACCCTTATTTATTACAGTAAGAGATATAAAAAATGTCACATTATTTATATCCAAGAATTTTCTAGTCATTTCATTTTTAAAGTTAATGCATTAACTCGCATCTTTAATATGCGTGATTTTAACAACTGCATCAGATATATTGGAAGAGATGGAGTATATGTTCGTGTTATGCATGGAAGTCTTGAGCCAGAAGATTAAAAAAAGGTTGATAAGGGTGTGGAAACCTATATTAACTAAGAATGACCCTTTAATTTCTCTCTCTTTTTTTGTGGATGACTTTTACTACTATTATTTAGGTAGAGGCTACGATTAAGAGGTAATTCTTCCCTAGTCACTCCAATTACACCGTAGACGCACGTGGATGATTCTGAACCACACAGTTTGAATTTGATTTGAAAGCTGTGTGGTCAGTAATCACCCACGTGTGTTACTCCTCAAATGGACTCACCATAGAAGAAATTCCCACGATTAAGAAGGCACGAATTACATAGTCCGATTTAGCGTTAAAAAAATTCCAATTCCCATCTAAAAGTCTAAAACACTCTTTGTATGAAGGATGAGGCATGTGGTCTTGGATTTCGGCAATTTGATAAAATAAATATAGCTCATTTATGGGTTAAAGTTCATACCGAAAAATGTAACAGCCTCCCTTCAAAAAATAAATAAATGAAAGAGCCTATTTATCTCTCCGAAAATAATTTTTGGCGGCTTCTATCGGAACCACGAAATAACTATCGGCATCCTTTATTTATTATTTTTCATTTACTTCAGTACCACCACGAAATCACTAACAAGCGTCCTCGTTTTTTTAAAACTTATTCACTTTACTCCCTAGATCTCTTGACTTCTTCCTTAAATCCCTTCACCTTACACTACACATTACTTCTTCTTTCTTTTTATCATTTGAAAGAAACCCCCCAAAACACAAGTGAAGCAGTTTGCCGGAGCATTCGCCGGAAAGGCTAGTGACGCTAAACACAAAATCATTTTGAACCAAATCACGTAAGTATGTTGTTTTGTTTACATTTCGTTGGAAATTGGTGGGAATCGGAGGTGGTAATGGTTGGGTTTCGTTTAATTAGAGGAATCGTGTATTTTTATGTGTATTCGTTTGTTTGATTGTAATGTGTATTTGTTGTTGGTTGAGATAGGGTCAAAATCGGAGTATTTTTCAATGTTTTTCGTTCAACAGGTCGTTTTCCGATCGGGATTTTGGGGAAGATGACCGGGTGCTTAAAACGTCACCCACACTGACGTTGTGTTGTAGATAAAATGTCAAAGCGGGTGGCGTTAAAGGTGAAGACAGGACCACTAGAGTTACTTGTTCCTTCGTCGGTGAAAGTGGCGTTTACCTACGACTCACGTTATAAGCAACGTCATTTCAAGGGCATTTTTACGTAACGACGAGCGTCACCTAATATGACGTTAAGTTGTTATTGTAACGTCAGTGTGGTAGTCGTTATATGCTGAATTTTAGATTGTATGGCATACTTAATGTGCACATAACAACTTTGTGTTTCTTGACATGGTAAATAATTGTCTACAAACTTTGAGTTAGTGTACTTCTTGACATTAATCTATTTACATTTTTTACTCATGATATGGGCCTTAAAATCTAATTTTGGCAATGTAAGTGTGTTAGTTAAAAATATTTTTAGGTGTGTTTTGCCCATTATGTGTGTTGTGTGGACCCGATAATATAAAAGCCGTGAGATGTGTTTGCTTTAACAGATTGGGATCTCTTACAAAGCGTTGGGATCTCTATGCTATTTTTTGTAGATTGGCTTACCTGGATTAGTTCCATTAAGAAATGACCAAGGATATCAATTTGTTAATATCTTCCAAGTTGATATGCCAGTGATATCCATTTCTTAATGGAATGATTCAGGCTAGCCATTATCTACGTAAAAAGGCCTGATGTCCCCGTCACTTTGAAAACTGAGAGCCTATCGATGAACAATTAAAAGAACTCACCGTAGAAGAACTTCAGGTATTAAAACACAATTGTTGATCGTACAAGAACTTCAACTATGTAGTATGGATTAAGGTACTAGTTCTGTCTTGTGTGATTGGTTATGTTTGGCTTGAGTATCTATGTTGTCTTATTTTGGAATAACACATGGGTGATTCTAATTCATATTCGATTCCTCGTTTCTTTTTTAATATACTGATGAAGGAAAATGGATCGTTTCTTCAAAGTTATGATGTTCGGTTTCCAAACAAGTTTGGTATGTGATTATTAATTAATTACATTTTTATCGCTTCATATCACAATGAAGTAACGTGATGTATTTTTCCTCATGGAAACTACCTCGACCATACTTTCGTAGATTGGACCCGCGTTGCTATGGAACATAACTTTGGGGGTTCTTCGAGCGCAAGGAGATAGGTAGTGAGGGTCGAAGAGATCGACGATGATTCTCTTCGTTTCTTTGGAGCTTGTTTGGGAGCATATGTGGCGGCTCATGATTTGCATCAGCATGATTTCGTTGTGTTTGAACGTAGTGTGAATTTCAATTCAATACAATAGTGTTTGATGACACTTCATGTGAGAAGACTTTTCCGATTCTGAAAGTGAAGATGATGAAGCAGGAGGAGAAAACAATGGTAATCAAAATCTTGATACGATTTAACCCCACTTTTGATAACGACACTTGCAAAATCGGCATTTTCACATTATTATATGTGGTGAGATATGTTTGAATATTTTTAGTTGTTTTTTTCTCTCATTGCACTTTCTAACACTGTTTTATTATGTTTGTGATTGGTAGAATATTTCAGTACCGTTTTATAGATCAAAAGACATGTTGCGAAACAAGACTGTGGAGCATCGAAGTACCATAGGGGAATCATGGCCAGCTAGAATTGTAGCTTCTGTCGTGTCCTATCAACAAGCTCGTTTAAGTGGGTTGAATGATTTCCTTCCTGAGAATAACCTCAGAGTTGGAGATACATGCAATTTCGAAGTCGTTGATCAGTCAACAGATAATCATGTCGTGTTTAATATGGGGTTTATCAGACGTCCAAGATCTTAAAATAGTTCCCTTAAAATTCTTCTGGATTACTTTTCGATCATTGTTATTGTATTTTGTGTGGATTACTTTTGACTTACTTTTGGAATATTTTGAATATGTCTGGATCAGTTTCACATTTTCATTGTATTACGTTTTATTTAAGTTTGGGTTAATTGTTTGAATTAAGTTTTTTTTATGATTTTTGATTGTATTACATTTTGATTGTATATTTGTGTTTTAGGTGATTGTTTGTATCATGTTTGGATGATGCAAAAACACACAAATATTTTGATCTTTGGGCTATAAGCGTCACTCATGATAACGTTGGTATCACACAACCAACGCCGATTCTGTTGACGAAATACAACAATTTTGAACCAACGTTAACAAATCGGCGTTGGTTTGCAAGATCGACGTCCCAAAGGTGCCGTTTAACAAATAGAAACTTCCATTACGAGTTCGAGACTTGGGTATACCATATCTCTGCACTATGTTTTTAGAGAAACTTCGGATAACTTTGGTCGTGATGGTAGTTAGAGTTTGAGTTCTACCCACTTAGTAAAGTAGTCAACTTCCATGACAAGAAATCGAGGTTTCTAGAGCTCGGTCTCCACTTATTAATATTCATTTGATAACCTCCTTATATGTGTGTTGTTGATCATACTTTAGATGACCTCTGCACCATTTTCCTCTTATGTTCTCGATCGACTTTGCCAATTCTTTGGAAAATCCTTTGATTACACAACCAACGAGTAAGAAGCAGAGGGACGCTCTAGTTCTATGGTCGGAGGTGACGGAAATTTCTAAGCGGGTTATGTTGTGGAAACTGGGTTGATTCTGGATCCGAAATGATATATAGATTTATCGACCGAGGAAGATAGGGTGTTCTATAACTATATCTAGCTCCTGCATTTAACGCTTTGCCAATGATGAACGGAAAACGGTTTCCTCTGAAGTGGATCAGAAAGAGAATAAAAACAATGGGAGTTAGAGACTCATATCTTTCACCCATCACCCATGGATTCTGGGCTTTCTTGTTTGCATAATGTCGAGTGAATCATCTAAGAAATTAAATACATATGTATGTATAGTGAATGGCAGGGCCGGCCCAACCCTTAGGCAAGCCAGCCAGGCACTGCTAGGCCAATGCTTGCAGAGGGCATGGCACATATATTTCTTGCTTATATAAAAAAAAAAAAAAAAAAAAAAAAAAAAAAAAAAACTATAAAAGGCCCAATGTTTTGAAAAAAAAAAAACCCAATAAAAAGCCCAATAAAATGTTGACAAAAGGTGCACATGAGGATATTGATTGGGAAGAGTTGTATTATGAGTTTCAACTTCTTATACATGTTTTGCCCAAAGATGTGGATAAACCTCTCGAAATTTTGAATTTTTGAAGACATGTCCTCTAAGTTATGAAAACACACAAGTTGTTTACGGATATTGTTGACTATTCCGGTAATGATTGCATCTCAGTGAACGGAGTTTTTGAAGTTGAAGCTAATAAAGACCCATCTTCAAGACGATGACTCAAGAACGCTTGAATGGGTTGGCCATAATATCGATTGAGCGTAAATCGGTTGATGAAATTGACGATTATACTTTGATTAGTGATTTCGCTCCAAATGCGTGCTTCAAGAGCGTTGTTGAATTGTTGAATACTTGGATTAATATTTAGTAATATGTATATATATATATATATATATATATATATATATATATATATATATATATATATATATATATAAATATGTATGTATGTATGTTTTGGGTATGAAAATGATGAAATGAATTTGAATACTAAAAATCATCATTTTATCGATTTTTTTCAGTGTTAATAAGCGCTATTTTTTTTTTTCCGCTAGCGCTACTCAAAACGTAGGGCCGGCGCAGTGAATGGATGAAGGATACTGATGATCATGACAACAACCTGGTTGTGAAGTGGAGGCTTATGAGGTGCAATAGTTTTATAGTGGTTCAGGACCACCATGTCATCATCTTTTCAACCAATCAAAAATTTTAAGCATGAAGGTTATTTTCTAAACATGTGGGGTCTAATTAAAATAAGTGGCTGTGATTGATTCCGGACCACCAAGTCATACTTGTGGCCGGGGTATCGGCAAAGGAGGGTGATGTGTACAAATGAGTGATACTAATATATATGGATGATGAACAAAGACAAAAGTCTTAATTAATGGGTATAACTGGTAACGGATATGATAGATAAATAAAGCATTTGAAAATTGATTTATTTTATGCATGTACATGTGTATTTACTAAAAAAAAAAAATTAATGCTGTTTTGTAATAATTATAAATATCAGTTACCCGTAAATGATGAATTATAGGAAAACAAAATGATTCATCTTTAAAACATATGTCAGTTACGACTTGTAGGCTTATCATTGCATTTTTTTTTTTGGTCAAATATACACGTATAATATAATAGGCATATATTATTTTGAATAGATCAGCAATTAAATTATGTAAAATACTAATAATAATAATAATAATAATAATAATAATAATAATAATAATAATAATAATAATAATAATAATAATAATAATAATAGAAATATTTTTTTTTGACAACTATATCCTTTTCCTTTTACGCCATAAAATTTGGGACGTTACACCTCCCTACTACCTTTCTTTATTGTTTGCTCCGTCTCACGTATAATGTCCACAACTTTGTTTTGTTCATCGGTGGTCTTGCTCGATATTGATTGCAATCCTTCAATACTATGAAATCGCTAAGGCTTAGGCCTTGATTGCAGTTCACGGTTGGAAGTCCAGGTCATATTCTGCGAGCTCCACTACCCACTTTGCCAGTCATTCTGATGTGTCAGGTCGTACCAAGATTTGTCGAAGTGGCTGGTCCGTAACTACAGTTATCGGATGTGCTTGAAAGTATGGTCTTAGTTTCCTTGAAGCATGTACTAAGGCCAATGCTAGCTTCTCTACATTAGTATATCTGACTTCTGGTCTATGAAGAGCTTTACTGACATAAAAGATCGGTCTCTGTGTATTGTCTTGATCCCTGACAAGGAAAGCGCTGGTTGCTTCTTCACAGACTGCCAAGTATATGATGACGGTTAAAATAGCATATCCTACGGCATCAACACTATGTCCATTATGAGCTAAAAAAAGTTGTTACAACCTATAAATATGAACCATTTGAGTTGAATATCATATGTCGGGTTCGTGAGTCGAGTAATCTGCACTTAACGTTTATTTTCCCTATTTCGATATTATTTCGTGCGTTATTTGATTATTTTCAGGATACGAAATATTGGGCTAAGCATCATGGGCGAATCTGGAGTGGACTGAACAAAAGGATTGGGCCTAGGGTATTCCAGAACCTTCCAAGCTAAGTCGGCAGAGAGAAAAAGACAAAACTACCCCCGGTAAACCGGGAGCTACCGCCGACTTACCGAGAGTCCAGAATCATCCGAAATGCGTTCTCTTGGACGAGGGGTAGATCTAGGTGTTTCTAAGTCGGTTTATGTAGCTATAAATAAGATGCTTCACCTCAGAATTTAATGTACCACACAACTACTACAAGTATTATGCAATAAAAGTTCTTGGTTCTTTATTTTGTTATTTTATGAGTTACGGTTGGAAAGACACTTTGAGTCGCCGCCAGAGGAGAGATCCGAGGGAGATCTATGCTCATCTTCGAGGGTATGATTTTCTGTCTTTTCCAAGATGTAGATATGTCGTTGTTCTATTCGACTAGTATGTGCTAATTGTTTAATTAGTTTAAATATGTAGTATTTAGTTTATTTTACCCCATGTGTTATAGATCTAATTCGTTGGTGAAGAAATCATGAAATAGTGGTTGCGTTCTTCAGATCCGCGATGGTCTATATCGCTAGATCTGAATACCTAGTAAATTACTAGTTCATGATAATCGGTGCCAGCTACATTGATCGACAGATTTAATTCACATGTTAGTAGCCTGATCAACTATTTTCATGTCATCGCAAATTAGCATAAAGCACTGATAGTGAAGTGTTAATTATGACCTTGTTTCGATGGACCCTAGGAACGTGCTAATCAGTGTCGATAGCGGCCTATGCGGGTTAGCGGTATGGGTTAACGCTCAATACTGGCAACTCTAGTTCTTTATGTGTATGGGGTATTACGGACCAATTAAGGAGGATAGCTTGTGTATAGATTGTCTACTACCATGGTTGGAGTAGATAGGGTTAGGAGTTGTACCCGTAGCTGATAATGAATTAAAATTCACAAATGGAGAGGACTATTGCATGTGTGGGGGGGAATAACTAATTACTCATAATTGAACTAAAACATTAGAAACTCGAGTTTTCTCCGTGTGAACTAGCGTAATCTTGTCAGTTTGTGGCACCAATTTTACTACTATCTAGATTATAGTTGGCCGTAGACCATTATTTGTGACAAGCTCGATCTTGATAATTTGACGTTCTTATGAGTCTCTGTGGGATCGACCTTGAGTCGCCAGTACTCTACTACGATAGACCTAGTCCTATTGCTAGTAAGTGCTTTGCGCGCAATCAAGATTTGCTGGCGCCCGTTGCCGGGGACTCGTGTCAAGAATACTTTTTATTTGAGATTGAGTGTCTGTATATATTCGAGTATGTTTAGCTGAGTCTGTATTATAGTCTGTTTATATTGAAGTCGTATAGAGTCAGTTCTGTTGAAATCTGGAAAAAATTGCGTCCGGTATACCGCGGTAAACCGGAGGTCCCAGATTCGGCAGAATCGGTTCTGTCAGTTCAGCGTCGAGTCAGTAGTCAGAGACTGTATTTTTTGAGTCTTCCAGGCGTGTGTAACGGCCGGTGAGGCAAGTCACTAACTTTTTACTTTCTTTTGGTGTCTTATAGTACGCTACACGAAGTTCAGCAGCCAAACTCGATAGATTCATACCTGAGATTGAAAAGTTTGCTAGATAAAAGAGAAAGGAAGCTCGAGAGAACACTGTTAGGCTGGCGGACGACGTGATCTCACACGAAGAAGATCACAGTGAAAGGAGGAATAAATTCCACCTTTGGAGGATACAGATAACACCATGGCATAGAATGGACAAAACGGAAGAGTCAATGGAGTGGGAGTTGTGGTACAAGGAGATAGGAGAACTCTACAGAGTTATCCAATGCCGATGATTGAGCAGTTTGTGCCAGAAATTGTTCAGCCAGAGAATGCGGTTGAGATCTTTCACCCAAAGCCAAATGTGAAATAAATTGTGACCAATTACACTACCTTTCATGTAGTACCAAACAAAGATCCAAGTGTACACATCACCAACTTCTTGGAGATAGTCAGCACCGTCAAACCAGCAGGAGTACCTGAAGATAACATTAAGCGGAAGTTGTTTCCATTCACTCTGAAAGACAAAGCAATGATATGGTAATTGTCTCTAGCACAAGGATAGATCCAAACTTGGACCAATCTGCTGCAAAAATTTATGAACAAATCCGCCACTTTGGAAGTCACTCTGAGATGAGGCAAGACATAATGAATTTCAGGCAGAAACCCACTAAAACTTTCAAAGAAGCTTGGGAAAGGTTTAAGAAGCACAACGGAGATGCCCTCACCATGATATCACTCTGTCCGTATGAATGCATAGTTTCTATCATGGATTACGGTCAAGTGAACAAATAAGAGTGGATGCATCGAGCAACGGATGTTTTGCGTTGTTATCACTTGAAGAAGCCGAAGAAAAACTAGAGAAAATTGCACTTAAAAGTCAATGAGGAACGCATCAAATTGAGACCGCCAAAGTAGCTGGGGGCATATTTAGAGAAGATACTTCTCAAAAGATCTTATATCAGCTAATGGTGATGAATGAGAAGATAGATGGCATGCAAGATCGCATTGCCAAGGTTGAGAAAGTTCAAGAAATCAAAGCAACCAACACCGAAGATGTGAACTATATAGGAAATCAAGGAAATCCTTATGGGGGCGGATATCGCCCAGGTTCTTATGACCACCCTGGTTTTCGACTGAGTGACCCTACTGGGGGTTTTCGACAAAATGACTCTACAGGTGGAGAGAGACCAAGACAAACTGGTGGATTCATGCCTCAATTCACCAAATCAGGTGGTTGGGAAGCAGCCATGGATAAAATGAGCTCAACTGTGACCGATACGGTCAATCAACTTACTAAATCCATGACTGAGCTCAATACAACTTCACCACATATTGTCAGAAGAATGATACAAGACTGACCAATCATGAAGCCTTAGTGCAGAATCTATCAAACCAAGTGGGCAGATCGCCGAACAAGTGTCAGCCCGTCCTCCGGGAAGATTGCCAAACAACATTGAGAAAAACCCGAAGGACGTGATTTCAATCATGACTAGAAGCGGAAAGGAACTGCCTGGACCAGTTATACCAACTATCCAGAAATAATCAGAAAGCAGTCAGCAGCAGAACGCAGCAGAATTAGGAGAAAAAGAGGGGCCGGTAAACCGGGACACCACGCTGATTTAAAGGGTGTATGAAAATTTAGCAGACGAGCAGGCAGAGCAGCAGCAGGAAGCAGTTAAGTCTTCACAAATTGTAACTATTAATCCTGCTACTTTACCCTATCCTCCTAAGGAATATAAACCGAACAATGAAGATGCTCGTTATAAAAAGTTCACAGAGATGTTTAAGAAGTTGCAAGTGAATATACCTTTGGTAGAAGCTCTGGCCGGAATGCCAGAGTATGCGAAAAATCTTGAAATGAGCAATCTCTACAAAAAGGAAATTATTAGACCTTGAGACAATTTGCCTTAACGAGGAATGATCGGCAGTTTTGCAACGCAAACTGCCTCCTAAGTGTAAAGATCCTGGGAGTTTCCCCATACCTTGCACAATTGGAGGAGTATGCCTAAATAAAGCATTGTGTGATCTTAGAGCCAGTGTCAATTTAATGCCACTCTCCATCTTTCATAAGTTAGGCATGAAAGATTTGAATGAAACATCTATAACCCTTCAATTGGTTGATAGGTCTATGAAGCAACCATGTGGAGTGGTGGAGGATGTACTGGTAAAAGTTGATAAGTTTGTATTCCCTGTAGACTTTGTGGTGCTAGACATGGAGGCTAACCACGATGTTGGACTAATATTTGGAAGACCTTTCCTAGCGACAAGACATTGATAGATGTCCATAAGGGTGAGCTAATTCTGAGAGTGAATGAGAATAGAGTAGTATTCAATGTAATGAAAACAATGAGGTATGCTCAAGATGAAGGAGAATCGTGTTACGTGCTAGATGCCATAGACGAGCTTGTTTTTGAGTTATATCAGCAGGTGGCACTAGACCCTGAAGTAGCAGAGACTTTGCTCCTGAAGGAAGAAGAGAGTTATGAGGAAACCTGGCCTGGGTGTAGCGAAGGTCAAGTGCGATAAGTTGAGCCTATATCTTCTGTGGCTTTAGGAGGATTATAGACCCTCGTGGCACAAATTCTTTGACTTACAATTGACTGGTAAGCTATTAAGGTTATCATTAGAAGAGCCACCAAGGAACATAACGTTGAAACCTTTTCCATCTCACCTGAAGTACGTATACTTATAAGATGATACTCTTCCCCTTATAATTCCATCGTTACTATCACCTTTAGATGAGGAGAAACTTTTAAGAGTACTGAGAGTGCATAAGAGAGCGTTTGGGTGGACGATTGTAGATATAAGAGGAATAATCCCTTAGGTGTGCATGCATAAAATCTATGTAGACCCTGAGAAGAAAGCAGTAGCACACCACAAAGGAGGCTGACGCCACAATTGAAGGATGTTGTAAAGGAAGAAATAATAAAGATGTTGGAGATGGAAATCATGTTCCCAATTGTAGATAGTGAATGGGTGAGCCCGATTCATGTGGTGCCCAAGAAGGGAGGATTCACTATCCACCTAATGAGTTCGATGAGTTAATCCCTGTGAGGCTGATTACTGGACATCGAGTTTGCATTGATTTCAGGAAAATGAATGGCGCAACTCGTAAAGATCATTTTCCCCTACCATTCATTGACCAGATGTAGGAAAGATTAAGCGGTCATGATTTTTATTGTTTCTTAGATGGATATTCTGGTTACTATCAGATCCATATTGCCCCCGAGGACCGAGAGAAAACAACTTTTACATGTCCCTATGGAACTTTGCATATAATCGCATGCCTTTTGTACTTTGTAATTCACCGGCAACATTTCAAAGGTGCATGATGTCGTTATTTGGAGATTTTCATGGATGATTTCTCTGTATTTGGAGATAGCTTTGATAAATGCTTGGACAACTTGAGTAGAGTGCTGAAGAGATGTGAAGAGACCACCCTTGTACTTAACTGGGAAAAATGTCATTTCATGGTTAAAGAAGGAATAGTGTTGGGTCATAAGATTTCAAAAAAATGAATGGAGGTTTATAAGGCAAAGATAGAGGTAATAGAGAAGTTACCCCCTCCAACAAACTTAAAGACGTTGTAAGCTTTTCTTGGCCACGCAGGATTCTATAGGAGGTTTATTAAGGATTTCTCAAAAGTTTCTAGGCCTTTGACGGAATTACATGCAAAATATGTGCCTTTTGTGTTTGGAGAAGAGTGCAAGCTAGCATTCAACACATTGAAGTAAATGCTTATAACCGCCCCAATTCTGGTAGCGCCAGATTGGAACAAACCTTTCGAGCTTATGTGTGATGCAAGCGACACGGCAGTTGGAGCAGCCCTGGGACAAAAGGAGGATAAAATCTTTAAGCCTACCTATTACGCCATTCGTACCCTTAACAGTACCCTTAACTACAGAGAAGGAACTCTTAGTTGTTATCTTTGCATTTGACAAGTTTCGACCATATCTGATAGGATCGAAAGACACTGTATTCCCTGACCATGCAGCTCTGAAATACCTTTTAACTAAGCAAGACTCCAAGCCGAGATTGTTGAGATAGATTCTACTCTTACAAGATTTTGATGTGGAAATAAAGGATAAAAGGGATATGAGAGCCAGGGTGGTGATCACTGTCAAGATTAACTTTCTTTGGAAGAGAAGCAACCAACTGAGATCAGAGAGAGCTTTCCAGATGAGAAACTTTTTGCCATCTCAGTGGTAGCTCCAATTGAATCTCAGACCCAACAAAATATATCAAGAGTGGGCAAGGTATACCATTGGTTTGCTAATATTATCAGTTATCTAGCAGGAAGGTACCTACCACCGGAATTCACAAATGCGGATAAGAAGAAGTTCTTTACGGATCTGAAGCATTATCATTGGGACGATCCCTACCTGTACAAGATGTGCCCTGATGCCATTATTGGGAGATGTGTCCATGATGATGAGATTCCATGTATTTTGAGCCTATGTCATTCTAGAGAAGCTAGAGGTCACTATGGGCGGAATCTCGCAGATGTGGATTCTATTGGTCAACAATTCATAAATCTGGTTATGAATTTACAAGAGCCTGTCATTCATGTCAAATGACCGGCAACATTTCTAAGTGGAATGAGATGCCACAGCAGAGTATCTTGGAAGTGGAGTTATTTGATGTATGGAGAATTGATTTTGTTGGGCCTTTCACATCGTCAGAATCAAATCGTTACATCTTGGTAGCAGTTGATTATGTTTTCAAATAGGTGGAGGCAGTGGCCTCACCTACTAATGATGTCAGGGTTATCCTGAGGTTTCTTAAGAAGAACATTTTGACGAGGTTTGAAGTGCCCAGAGCCATAATCAGTGACGGAGGGAGTCATTTCTGTACTAGGTTGTTTGAGAATTCGATGTTCAGATATGGGGTTAGACATAAGATTGAAGCAGCGTATCACCCCCAGACGAGTGGACAAGTGGAGGTCACGAACAAAGAGATTAAGAGGATCTTAGAGAAGACTGTGAATCCCACGAGGAAAGATTGGTCTTTGAAATTAGATGACGCTTGATGACGGAAAAATTCACTGTTATTTTTATAACTTTTCACCCCGTTTCTGATATCATTTTGAGCACTTTTGTATCATTTCGAGTCTTTAATTCCTAAATTTCATAAAAATATATAATTCATGAATATTTTATAAAATATCGTGTTTTTATGTGTTTTTATTAGTTTTTGTACCGGTTTAGTAACCGGAGTGTCGTGTCGGATTTACGTTTGGTATTTTGGTGGTTTATTGTAGAATTATAGGTTGACCAAAATCCCGAGTAATGACACGTTTTGAGGCCTAAAAGAGGTATTTTTAGGGATATAAGAGTGTGCCACTAACTTAAGTGGTCAAGTGGCTCAGTGGTTAGTGGTACCACTAACGAATTATATCTTCGACGAACAAATGGCTCATTAAAACGGCATTTTCTAAAGAAGTGTCCTTAATGAAAGTTGTAGATCTGTGAAAGAGCTTTCCAACGCATTCTGAATCACGTCAATCGGACTACTACAACTCAAGTATCATTAAGTCAAGTGGTCAAGTGGCTAATCGATTCGATTTAGTGGAAATCGAGAAATATCTTCGACGAGCGAATGGCCAATCAAAAAGACATTTTCTGAAGAAGAGTTCTTCATGAAAGTTGTAGATATTTCAACGAGCTTTCCAATGCCTCTTGAATCATGTCATTTGGAGATCCAGAACTCAAGATATGAATTTTTAAAGTTTTATTCCAAAATATAAATTTTTATCCGGAATTTGGGGGATGAATGTCATGATGATTCCGGCCTGGTCCGGCCCTTACCCGCCCAGTCCGGCCTGGGAGAGTTTCACCTATATAATGAGCTTCAGATGAAGCGAGCAGGTGCACCATTATATATATATACATATATATATATATATATATATATATATATATATATATATATATATATATATATATATATCTATCCTTCTTATTTTCTTTAGTTTTTAGGTTGTAAATAAGGCATTATGCCGAAATAAATTAAGTAATATTAGTATCGTTGTAATGCTCGGGGAATTATCAGAAGTTCGGTGTTGCTGAAATAGTTGTAATATCAAGTTTTTGATATCGCCGTTATAATAGTAAGCTTTTTTTTTTTTTTATCGTTTTCTTCATTGTTGTTTCTTTCATTTTTGTTTCTTTTATATATCTATCTACACATATATATCTATATATGTATTTATAGATCTATATACCTATATCTATATATATACTTATGTATTTATATATATATTTATATATTTATATATATATTAACTATATGTGTAGCTAAATATATACATAGCCGAATTATGTGAAAACGGGTGAAATCAACCCTTAGGAGACGAGATGGGAGTTGTGTTGTGCTTAATTAAACGTTTTTATGATAAACTCATGTTTTAAAACTTGTTTTGATCATGTTAATAACTTTGAATGAGATTGACAACCTTGTTCATTGTTACATCAAGCTTATAAATGTATTTTGCGGTGAGATGTGGGATATGAGTATCACTAATCATAGTCTTGATTGTCAGATTGACAATCTGAGTGACAGGTCAGGACTATGCATATGTGAGATTCTTATCTTTACGAGATGAATGAAACATGTATTAGAATCACTAAAACGTAGCCTTAATCGTTAGATCGACAACCTAAGTGATACGTTAAAACTATGTTTTTGTGAGGTTTTTTTGACTTTTTATTCCGGTCAACCATGTTAGGCAAGTTAGCTCTCTAAAGGAGGGTTAATAAACCTAGTATGGGGGTTAAGTGAGAGTATTCGGACCTTAACACCGAATTAGGAGTTGACACCCGTGAATGTCATATAAACTGAATCAGATAAAACACACTCTTTATCAAGTTTTTCCTGTGTGGAGATAACCTGTTGGATCATGGCTCGGCTATACTTTTTAATCACCTAGATAAATCCGCTAGAATAATATTTATTTTCTCGCATTAGTTATAATACTCTCCACCACAACTTTGATCGCTAGACTAAGACACACGTTCGCTTTGGTACTCACAACCACATTTCCTTGGGATCGACCTCGTACTCTCGTAGCTATTCTAACAATCGACCCGGTACTCTTTGGTTAGAGAGTTGGTTTACCCATGATTTCGAGTTTTTATAAATTGTATTTTTGAAAGGGTAAATTTTAGCTCATCAAAAATTGGCGCCGTTGCCGGGGAAATGTGTGATATTGTTGTGATATCTTGTAAGTGAACCGAAGGCTTGGGCCTAGGTTTTTATTTTTATTTTACTTTCGATAAGAGTAGTGGGATTTCAAGTGATATTGTCCGAACTCGGTTTGAATACGACTTTGGTACTCAACCCAATCTCTTTACAGGGTTGTTAGATTAGGTTGATATCTTGTAAGTCCAGCTAGAACTGAGGCTTAGGACCTTCGGCTACCATATTTATAAAATAAAAAAAAACAAAAAAAAAGAAAAATTTTATTGTTTTCTTGTTGTTTTCTGAGATCTTTCACTTTGAGCTTAAATGGATGAATTTTTCAATCAATACCACTCACCTGAACAACAATACCCCTACCAACCTTTTAACATGATTCAGGTATCTCGAGCCTCAAGATCAACGGTGGAATAACCAAGGTTCTTGGTCCTATAATTGCCCTAGTGCATACCCGGATCAGAATTATGGTTATTCGAGTTATGAACCACAATATTATGAGGGTTATCCGAACCCTAGTGCTTATCAGGATTATGGTGTTCATACTCAGCACGTTGATAGCTTCACCAGCATTCGACCACCGATCGATTATCCGGAATGGCAAGAGGACTACTACTCACCTCCAATGAATCAAAGTCAATACGATCGCTTTCCCCATGCCACAAGAAGACTTCACCGACAGGTCAAATAGAGCAACTAGAGCGATTGGACCAGATCTTGCAAGAGCGACTGTTGGACATGCAGGAGTTCAAGGTAAGTACTGACTCCACCATAAGAAATCTTCAAGACAAGGTGGGGAAATTGATTGAATTAGTGAGGTATGTGAAAGAGGCGAGAGACATGTGAGGTGGTTAAGGATGATGATGTTATCTTGAAGAAGTTCAGGTCGAGAAAAGGTTGAGGATTCGATTTGCTATAATGAGATTTGAGTTAGAAGAGCAAGAGATTGATCGGCCATCTTGGTAAAGCCACTTTGGAAAGTTGGTAATAGTTGATATGACGGTCCCGGATTACTATATTCGCCCACTCTGTGAGGATGAATTTTCTCGCGATTCGATTCATATACTCCCCAATGGATGAGCTTTATGGTGATTTTCAAAAGAAGATGATTCGACAGGCTGATAAAAGAAGATTCTCTGGCTGGGAGGAGATAACATCGAGAACCAAACGAGGTACGTTTCTAGACAATTTAATTTCGATGGTTCTCGCTTTGATCACTTTTCTTAAGCTGTTGATCTTCTTAAGTTCGGATTTTGGTTGATTGAGTCTGTATAGAGTCACCCTGTCGAGCAAACGACGTTAAACAAAAGCGCTACCGAGAGGCAGCCCGTTAAATAATAATAATTTGGATAAGCCTAGTCTGAATGAAATGTAGAATCTGTATGAAAGTTGAACACAAAGCACAACCAAGTCTCAGGATGAATGTTTGAATGTCATTAAAAGGGAACGATTAGGTGATTATCCGAAAATCCCGATGGAGAAAAAAGAAAACATTCAAATACATCATTTCATGGACTTAGGTTGTTGAACCTTTGAGGATCTCGGGTATAAAAGACTCAATACTCTTTCATACATTTCATTTTATGATCTAGTCTGTTTCAAATTTTCGGTCGTTGTAGTATAGTGGTGAGTATTTCCTTTGTGTGTAATAAAAGGAATCTAGGAATAGTGACTATGAATTGATGTTTTATGCTCGTTGCTTAGATGTTACGTGCTTAACTTTGTGAAGGTGATTTTTGCATCTAAAGTTATTATGTGATGTGCTATATATTGCTTATCGAATTTTCTGACGTGACAGGGCCATTTTCTTATTATTCTCATATCCCTATTGCATATTTTGGCACGAGGACCATGTCCCGTATTTGCTTTGTGTTGGTTGTTTTTGTTTTGGTATAGGGATTTGGATCGTGCTTTCTCATGGCTGTTACGGGATTCGATAGCATCTTTCTGCCTGGTTTATAAGCTAAGTCTTCCTCTCTATCTCATTTACACTCTGAGAATAATGCAAAATCGTAAGTGGGGGGTAGAGTCTGGTTGGTTTAGAATGGCAGTAAGTGTTTAAACCCTTAGTTTTTGGATCTTTTTCGAGCATAAATGAGTTGATTAAAATGAATTGTATAAGGTATATATTTCATGGATTTGAAGATATAATGATCAATTTGATATGTATAACTAATTTGAACCGTAAGTGCATTTTAACCTCACATGTATTTGTATAACATGAATTCCTTATGAACGTATAATCTCAATCTTTTGTTAACATGTAACTTTTGTATGATATCATGTAAGCATACGTTTATAGCAACTAGAACTTAGGCTTGATATCCTTTCAAGGCGAAATAGAAAGATGTTTGGAATCAAAGTTGGGGATGACGGTCATGGCATTCCCTTTGACCCTACTAAAGCCAAATAAGCCTAAACCTAAACATTTGACCTTCAGAGTTCCTACTCGGCCTTTAAAAGAATGTTCGACCACCATTCGCTTTAGCCATTTTGTTACTTAGTTGGAAACCTACCTTTGAGCCTTATTTATGGTCACATTCCTTCATTTTAACCCTACGAGTGGACTTAGACTTTTGTTGGACCACATTTGCTAAAACAAGTATGAAGTGGGGGGAAATGATGTTTTTATTCGGTTGGTTTCTTGGTTTTGAGCTATAAGGAGAGAAGGAGCTCGGTTGAACCAGATGTTCGGTTTTGGACAGAAAAAAAAAAAAAAAAAAAAAAAAAAAAAAAAAAAAAAAAAAGTTCAAACAATTCGAGAAGTTTCCTATGAATAAAAGTTTGGATGTATATAGAAATAAAGGGTTGGAATTAAAGAGATGAGTTCAAAAGTTATTTTATGATGTTAGAGTTGGGATAGTGAGATAGGTGCTAATGTATTCGATCTCACCTCATGACACCTAAAACATAGTCGATTTTGGCAATGAGTTCGGGTGCGTTAGTATCTTATGGTTCCCAAAAATGTTAAAAATAATCAAAAAGGAGTTTGTATGGTAAAACTGAGGTGGTACCTGAAGTTGATTAGGTTAACTCGTAGTTCTTTTTCTCCAGTTCCCAAAATATCCTTTTCGATTAACCGAAATTACCCTGGCCTAACGTTATAACCTTTCAAGTCCTACTCGATCTTACTTCTTGAATCCAAATGTCTCGATTAGTGGAGATTGGTATCATTCTTAAGCCTATGGTTTGCAACTACAAGTTTTGTATGCATGATTTTATGATTAATTGCATGATAATAATTTTGAGAGATTATTCACACACACACTCTGTTATACATTTATATTGCGGTTAACGTGTAGTTATGATTCGAATGGTTGCATCATCTGATTGTCATTAATATCTTATCTTCATGAATTTTTCCTCATTCATTTTATTTTATCGCTTATTTTGTTCGAGGACGACCAAAAGCTAAGTGGGGGGTTGTGATGACGGAAAAATTCACTGTTATTTTTATAACTTTTCACCCCGTTTCTGATATCATTTTGAGCACTTTTGTATCATTTCGAGTCTTTAATTCCTAAATTTCATAAAAATATATAATTCATGAATATTTTATAAAATATCGTGTTTTTATGTGTTTTTATTAGTTTTTGTACCGGTTTAGTAACCGGAGTGTCGTGACGGATTTACGTTTGGTATTTTGGTGGTTTATTGCAGAATTATAGGTTGACCAAAATCCCGAGTAATGACACGTTTTGAGGCCTAAAAGAGGTATTTTTAGGGATATAAGAGTGTGCCACTAACTTAAGTGGTCAAGTGGCTCAGTGGTTAGTGGTACCACTAACGAATTATATCTTCGACGAACAAATGGCTCATTAAAACAGCATTTTCTGAAGAAGTGTCCTTAATGAAAGTTGTAGATCTTTGAAAGAGCTTTCCAACGCATTTTGAATCACGTTAATCGGACTTCTACAACTCAAGTATCATTAAGTCAAGTGGTCAAGTGGCTAATCGATTCGATTTAGTGGAAATCGAGAAATATCTTCGACTAGCGAATGGCCAATCAAAAAGACATTTTCTGAAAAAGTGTTCTGCATGAAAGTTGTTGATATTTCAACGAGCTTTCCAATGCCTCTTGAATCATGTCATTTGGAGATCCAGAACTCAAGATATGAATTTTTCAAGTTTTATTCCAAAATATAAATTTTTATCCGGAATTTGGGGGGATGAATGTCATGATGATTCTGGCCTGGTCCGGCCCTTACCCGGCCCAGTCCGTCCTGGGAGAGTTTCACCTATATAATGAGCTTCAGATGCGAGCAGAACGGGTGCACCATTATATATATACATAGCGTATATATATATATATATCTATCCTTCTTATTTTCTTTAGTTTTTAGGTTGTAAATAAGGCATTATGCCGAAATAAATTTAGTAATATTAGTATCGTTGTAATGCTCGGGAATTATCGAAGTTGGTGTTCTTTGAAATAGTTGTAATATCAAGCTTTTGATATCGCTGTTATAATAGTAAGCTTGTTTTTTTATCGTTTTCTTCATTGTTGTTTCTTTTCATTTTGTTTCTTTTATATATCTATCTACACATATATATCTATATATATATTTATAGATCTATATACCTATATCTATATATATACTTATGTATTTATATATATATTTATATATTTATATATATATTAACTATATGTGTAGCTAAATATATACATAGCCGAATTATGTGAAAACGGGTGAAATCAACCCTTGGGAGACGAGATGGGAGTTGTGTTGTGCTTAATTAAACGTTTTTATGATAAACTCATGTTTTAAAACTTGTTTTGATCATGTTAATAACTTTGAATGAGATTGACAACCTTGTTCATTGTTACATCAAGCTTATAAATGTATTTTGCGGTGAGATGTGGGATATGAGTATCACTAATCATAGTCTTGATTGTCAGATTGACAATCTGAGTGACAGGTCAGGACTATGCCTATGTGAGATTCTTATCTTTACGAGATGAATGAAACATGTATTAGAATCACTAAACATAGCCTTAATCGTTAGATCGACAACCTAAGTGATACGTTAAAACTATGTTATTGTGAGGTTTTTCAGCAGCTTTTTATTCCGGTCAACCATGTTAGGCAAGTTAGCTCTCTAAAGGGAGGGTTAATAAACCTAGTATGGGGGTTAAGTGAGCTCGTTCGGACCTTAACACGAGAATTAGGAGTTGACACCCGTGAATGTCATATAAACTGAATCAGATAAAACACACTCTTTATCAAGTTTTTCCTGTGAGGAGATAACATGTTGGATCATGGCTCGGCTATACTTTTTAATCACCTAGATAAATCCGCTAGAATAATATTTATTTTCTGCATTAGTTATAATACTCTCCACCACAACTTTGACCGCCTAGACTAAGACACACGTTCGCTTTGGTACTCACAACCACATTTCCCTTGGGTTCGACCTCGTACTCCTGTAGCTATTCTAACAATCGACCCGGTACTCTGCTGGTTAGAGAGTTGGTTTACCCACAGATTTCGAGTTTTTATAAATTGTATTTTTGAAAGGGGTAAATTTTTGCTCATCAAAAATTGGCGCCGTTGCCGGGAAAATGTGTGATATTGTTGTGATATCTTGTAAGTGAACTGAAGGCTTGGGCCTAGGTTTTTATTTTTATTTTACTTTCGATAAGAGTAGTGGGATGCTGAAGTGATATTGTCCTGAACTCCGTTTGAATACGACTTTGGTACTCAACCCAATCTCTTTACAGGGTTGTTAGATTAGGTTGATATCTTGTAAGTCCAGCTAGAACTGAGGCTTAGGACCTTCGGCTACCATATTTATAAAATAAAAAAAACAAAAAAAAAGAAAAATTTTATTGTTTTCTTGTTGTTTTCTGAGATCTTTCACTTTGAGCTTAAATGGATGAATTTTTCAATCAATACCACTCACCTGAACAACAATACCCCTACCAACCTTTTTAACAATAGTCAGGTATCGAGCCTCAAGTATCAACAAATGAATAACCAAGGTTCTTGGTCCTATAATTGCCCTAGTGCATACCGGATCAGAATTATGGTTATTCGAGTTATGAACCACAATATTATGAGGGTTATCCGAACCCTAGTGCTTATCGAGATTATGGTGTTCATACTCAAAGACGTTGATAGCTTCACTGATTCAGACCACCGATCGATTATGTCGGAATGGCAAGAGGACTACTACTCACCTCCAATGAATCAAAGTCAATACGATCAGTTTTCCCGATGCCACAAGAAGACTTCACCGACATTCAAATAGAGCAACTAGAGCGATTGGACCGAGATCTTGCAAGAGCATTGATTGGTTGGACATGCAGGAGTTCAAGGTAATCTTGACTCCGCCATAAGAAATCTTCAAGACAAGGTGGGGAAATTGATTGAATTAGTGAGGTATGTGAAAGAGGCGAGAGACATGTGAGGTGGTTAAGGATGATGATGTTATCACCGAAAAAGTTCAGTCGAGAAAAGGTTGAGGATTCGATTTGATATAATGAGATTTGAGTTAGAAGAGCAAGAGATTGATCGGCCATCTTCGGTAAAGCCTTTGGGAAAGTTGGTAATAGTTGATATGACGGTCCCGGATTACTATATTCGGCCCACTCTGTGAGGATGAATTTTCGCGATTCAGTTCATATACTCCCAATGGATGAGCTTTATGGTGATTTTCAAAAGAAGATGATTCGACAGTGATAAAAGAAGATTCTCTGGTGGGAGGAGATAACATCGAGAACCAAACGAGGTAACGCTTTCTAGACAATTTAATTTCGATGGTTCTCGCTTTGATCACTTTTCTTAAGTCGTTGATCTTCTTAAGTTTGGATTTTGGTTGATTGAGTGCAGATAGAGTCACCCTGTCGAGCAAACGACGTTAAACAAAAGCGCTACCGGAGGCGACCCGTTAAATAATAATAATTTGGATAAGCCCTATCTGAATGAAATGTAGAATCTGTATGAAAGATGAACACAAAGCACAACCAAGTCTCAGGATGAATGTTTGAATGTCATTAAAAGGGAACGATTAGGTGATTATCCGAAAATCCCGATGGAGAAAAAAGAAAACATTCAAATACATCATTTCATGGACTTAGGTTGTTGAACCCTTGAGGATCTGGGTATAAAAGACTCAATACACTTTCATACATTTCATTTTAAGATCTAGTCTGTTTCAAATTTCTGGTCGTTGTAGTATAGTGGTGAGTATTTCCGCCTGTGTGTAATAAAAGAAATCTAGGAATAGCTGGCTATGAATTGATGTTTTATGCTCGTTGCTTAGATGTTCTGTGCTTAACCTGTGAAGGTGATTTTTCCATCTAAAGTTATTATGTGATGTGCTATATATTGCTTATCGAATTTTCTGACGTGACAGGGCCATTTTCTTATTATTCTCATATCCCTATTGCATATTTTTGGCACGAGGACCATGTCCCGTATTTGCTTTGTGTTGGTTGTTTTTGTTTTGGTATAGGGATTTGGATCGTGCTTTCATGGTCATTCACGGGATTCGATAGCATCTTTCTGCTGGTTTATAAGCTAAGTCTTCTCTCTATCTCATTTACACTCTGAGAATAATGCAAAATCGTAAGTGGGGTAGAGTGCGGTTGGTTTAGAAATGGCAGTAAGTGTTTAAACCCTTAGTTTTTGGATCTTTTTCGAGCATAAATGAGTTGATTAAAATGAATTGTATAAGGTATATATTTCATGGATTTGAAGATATAATGATCAATTTGATATGTATAACTAATTTGAACCGTAAGTGCATTTTAACCTCACATGTATTTGTATAACATGAATTCCTTATGAACGTATAATCTCAATCTTTTGTTAACATGTAACTTTTGTATGATATCATGTAAGCATACGTTTATAGCAACTAGAACTTAGGCTTGATATCCTTTCAAGGCGAAATAGAAAGATGTTTGGAATCAAAGTTGGGGATGACGGTCATGGCATTCCCTTTGACCCTACTAAAGCCAAATAAGCCTAAACCTAAACATTTGACCTTCGTAGCCCCTACTCAGCCTTAAAAGAATGGTCTGACCACCATTCGTTTTACCCGTTTTGTTACTTAGTTGGAAACCTACCTTTGAGCCTTATTTATGGTCACATTCCCTTCATTTTAACCCTACGAGTGGACTTAGACTTTTGTTGGACCACATTTGCTAAAACAAGTATGAAGTGGGGGGAAATGATGTTTTTATTCGGTTGGTTTCTTGGTTTTGAGCTATAAGGAGAGAAGGAGCTCGGTTGAACCGGATGTTCGGTTTTTGGAAAAAAAAAAAAAAAAAAAAAAAAAAAAAAAAAAGGTCAAACAATTCGAGAAGTTTCCAATGAATAAAAGTTTGGATGTATATAGAAATAAAGGGTTGGAATTAAAGAGATGAGTTCAAAAGTTATTTTATGATGTTAGAGTTGGGATAGTGAGATAGGTGCTAATGTATTCGATCTCACCTCATGACACCTAAAACATAGTCGATTTTGGCAATGAGTTCGGGTGCGTTAGTACCCTATGGTTCCCAAAAATGTTAAAAATAATCAAAAAGGAGTTTGTATGGTAAAACTGAGGTGGTACCTGAAGTTGATTAGGTTAACTCGTAGTTCTTTTTCTCCAGTTCCCAAAATATCCTTTTCGATTAACCGAAATTACCCCGGCCTAACGTTATAACCTTTCAAGTCCTACTCGATCTAACTTCTTGAATCCAAATGTCTCGATTAGTGGAGATTGGTATCATTCTTAAGCCTATGGTTTGCAACTACAAGTTTTGTATGCATGATTTTATGATTAATTTCATGATAATAATTTTTGAGAGATTATTCACACACACACTCTGTTATACATTTATATTGCGGTTAACGTGTAGTTATGATTCAAATGGTTGCATCATCTGATTGTCATTAATATCTTATCTTCATGAATTTTTCCTCATTCATTTTATTTTATCGCTTATTTTGTTCGAGGACGACCAAAAGCTAAGTGGGGTGTTGTGATGACGGAAAAATTCACTGTTATTTTTATAACTTTTCACCCCGTTTCTGATATCATTTTGAGCACTTTTGTATCATTTCGAGTCTTTAATTCCTAAATTTCATATAAATATATAATTCATGAATATTTTATAAAATATCGTGTTTTTATGTGTTTTTATTAGTTTTTGTACCGGTTTAGTAACCGGAGTGTAAATGTCGGATTTACGTTTGGTATTTTGGTGGTTTATTGCGAAATTATAGGTTGACCAAAATCCCGAGTAATGACACGTTTTGAGGCCTAAAAGAGGTATTTTTAGGGATATAAGAGTGTGCCACTAACTTAAGTGGTCAAGTAGGCTCGGTGGTTAGTGGTACCACTAACGACGATTATATTTTCGACGAACAAATGGCTCATTAAAACGGCATTTTCTGAAGAAGTGTCCTTAATGAAAGTTGTAGATCTTGAAAGAGCTTTCCAACGCATTTTGAATCACGTCAATTGGACTTCTACAACTCAAGTATCATTAAGTCAAGTGGTCAAGTGGCTAATCGATTCGATTTAGTGGAAATCGAGAAATATCTTCGACGAGCGAATGGCCAATCAAAAAGACATTTTCTGAAAAAGTGTTCTTCATGAAAGTTGTAGATATTTCAACGAGCTTTCCAATGCCTCTTGAATCATGTCATTTGGAGATCCAGAACTCATGATATGAATTTTTAAAGGTTTATTCCAAAATATAAATTTTTATCCGAATTTGGGGGATGAATGTCATGATGATTCCGGCCTGGTCCGGCCCTTACCCGCCCATCCGGCCTGGGAGAGTTTCACCTATATAATGAGCTTCAGATGCGAGCAGAGCAGGTGCACCATTATATATATACATAGCGTTATATATATATATATATATATATATATATATATATATATATATATATATATATATATATATCTATCCTTCTTATTTTCTTTAGTTTTTAGGTTGTAAATAAGGCCTTAGGCGAAATAAATTTAGTAATATTAGTATCGTTGTAATGCTCGGGAATTATAAGAAGTTCGGTGTTCTTTGAAATAGTTGTAATATCAAGCTTTTGATATCGCGTAGTTATAATAGTAAGCTTGTTTTTTATCGTTTTCTTCATTGTTGTTTCTTTTTCATTTTGTTTCTTTTATATATTTATCTACCCATATATATATATCTATATATATATTTATAGATCTATATACCTATATCTATATATATACTTATGTATTTATATATATATTTATATATTTATATATATATTAACTATATGTGTAGCTAAATATATACATAGCGAATTATGTGAAAGCGGGTGAAATCAACCCTTGGGAGACGAGATGGGAGTTGTGTTGTGCTTAATTAAACATTTTTATGATAAACTCTTGTTTTAAAACTTGTTTTGATCATGTTAATAACTTTGAATGAGATTGACAACCTTGTTCATTGTTACATCAAGCTTATAAATGTATTTTGCAGTGAGATGTGGGATATGAGTATCACTAATCATAGTCTTGATAGTCGATTGACAATGACGAGTGACAGTCGAGGACTATGCCTATGTGAGATTCTTATCTTTACGAGATGAATGAAACATGTATTAGAATCACTAAAACATAGCCTTAATCGTTAGATCGACAACCTAAGTGATACGTTAAAACTATGTTTTTGTGAGGTTTTTCAATGACTTTTATTCCGGTCAACCATGTTAGGCAAGTTAGCTCTCTACAGGGAGGGTTAATAAACCTAGTATGGGGGTTAAGTGAGAGCTATTCAGACCTTAACACCGAATTAGGAGTTGACACCCGTGAATGTCATATAAAGTGAATCGGATAAAACACACTCTTTATCAAGTTTTTTCTGTGAGGAGATAACTTTGTTGGATCATGGCTCGGCTATACTTTTTAATCACCTAGATAAATCCGCTAGAATAATATTTATTTTCTGCATTAGTTATAATACTCTCCACCACAACTTTGATCGCCTAGACTAAGACACACGTTCGCTTTGGTACTCACAACCACATTTCCCTTGGGATCGACCTCGTACTCCTGTAGCTACTCTAACAATCGACCCGATACTCTGTGGTTAGAGTTGGTTTACCCACTGATTTCGAGTTTTTATAAATTGTATTTTTGAAAGGGGTAAATTTTAGCTCATCAACGCTCTTTGGGCGTACAGAACAGCTTATAGAACCATCATTCGGATGTCACCGTAAATGATAGTCTTTGGAAAAGCGTGTCATTTACCAATAGAACTCGAGCACCAAGCATTGTGGGCTACGAGGTTTTTAAACATGGATGAGAATTTAGCCGGTGAGAAGAGATTGCTAGAATTGAATAAACTGGAGGAGCTTAGACTTCAAGCATATGAGAATGCAAAGATTTACAAAGAAAGAACGAAACGCCTACATGATAAGAGAATTCTTAACCACACATTCCAAGTTGGAGATAAGGTGCTGGTATATAATAAGTTCTAGATTCAGAAACGTCGGGAGTAGTGACGTTTTTTTGTGGTTCCAACGTTAGAGTTGGTGGCTGTTAGGTGTAGTGTCCGAAAAACAATTATATAATTGTTTTAGGACAGAATTAATAATTCATCTTATTATATGCATGTATGCTTATAATTAAGACACTCATCTTGAAAACCCTAAGTACCTCGCTCATGTAATCACATAACTTTCGGTGTATGGCTATACACAAGAGGATTGAGTTAGTGAGATGTACTTAAAAATTAACTTAGTCCGAAGCGTTTATTAATGCGAGAGCGGGTCTCAAGATTAATTTGCTAATAATCTTGAACACTTTAGGTGTGACCGTCTTATCCGAACTGTATCGGTAATAGGTACCTAGTGGGACATTTATATATGATGATAATCATATAGAAATTTGGACCGATTTGATTTGAGTTCTCGATATAATTCCGTGATCGAGAAGTCTTATCAAATCACAAGATGATCATATATGGATTAATCTCAATCTGAGGTGATCTGAGACAAGCTGCTTAGACTAGGGTAGAGTTTGATGTGTTAGTAAGGATCACTTAGCGAGATGTGGTCCAACACTTCTCGTTGGCTCTAATCTCGGGAAGAGTGAGTAGTGCAGTCTTTGTCATAGATATGGAATCCATTCCTTCCTCGGGAAGTAGACGAACGATTCCACTTATTTGTTAATCCTAGAAAGCGATCGATGGCACCGATTCATATTATATTAGTTATGAACTAATTGATCACTCAGGGGTTGATGGTAAATAAGGATAAGATGTTTCGAGAAGGGTTTACGGAGATATCCCGAATCGAAACGAACAGTCTATGGATGATTTATCCGTATGTAATGATTATATTAGTGGACGCTTAACAACTCATAGTTGAGTATAAGTTATCTATATTCGCGAGTTCGATTCGGGTTTATGGTGGTGTAATCCCGAATTAATAGATTGAATATTGTTGTTGTCGACGGATAATATTATTTAATTTATTATAATTTCACGAATATGGGTCCATGGTCCCGACGTGGCTCTAACATGCATATGTTTTTCTCGTCGTTTCACCTCAATTAATATTAAATAGTTGGATTGGATTTGTTTAATAGATATGTGGATTAATTGTTTAGTTGGACTAAATAATTAAATACATGGAAAAGAAATTTTTCGTTGACTCGGCCCAATTTGTGATAAAAATGCGTATGGCCTATTTTTAGGGTTGGGGAGCATTTTTTTGTTGTTATTTAATTATTGAGAAATTAATTTTCTTGGATAATTATTTGACCTGTGATTAAATTATTTATTTGTTAAATAATTTAAGGAAAAGAATATCTTTTATATATCTTAATTGATTTTAGAATATTCTAGACATATCTTTTTAAGGAAAATAATTAATTTGATTGATTTTGTATTAATTAAATTAATACCTTGGAGACTAGGATTTCTCTCCTATATAAAGAGAGTTCTCCCAAGCCAAATCATATCATTAATTTCGAAATACACAAGTGTGTGAAGCTTTGAATTTTCGGCTTTATTTTATACACTAGGGTTTGAGTTTTAGAAAATCTTCAGGTTTTTCTAAGGTAGCATATCGAGGAGATCCGGCGGCTTGAAACACCATCCACCTGGTGGTGCTTGGAGACACACGTTGGAAGACTTTGGCTTCTCAACTAGGCTCTCAACTAGCTTGGATTGATCTTTTGTTCATGGCATTCTTGCACCATAAAAAGGTTGGTAATCTAAACCCCCTCGTAGGTTTAGATCTATTATATTTATGTATTTTGGTTGACTAGATCTAGATCTTGTACTTTCCGCTGCGTAATCGGGTGGATCTTTGATCCATCCGGCGATATTACATCCTACAGTGGCGTTATAGCAGCAAGAAAATATTCAGTTCTGGACTACAAGACGCCACCAAGTCTGATGTTTATTATACACACGAACATCAGCTGTACTAACGTTTGTTTGGATGCTGGCCGGAAAATCCAATGGCCGATCGAAAACTCTAAAAAACTTCATTTCCCTTAATTAATGGTGTTTCAAGCCATGGAGTATGAAATTTGATTCCATTTTGCTTCCATATTGTTTGAAAATGATAATTGGGTGAAAATTGTTGGAGAATATGAAATGAATTTTGATGATGAAGAAGGTTGCTGAAGATGAAGATGAATTTTGATGATGAAGAAAGTTGTAGAAGATTACGATGAATAATGAAGATTAAGATGGAGATGGAAATGAAGATGAATAGTGATTATGGAGATGAAGATGAATGTTGATTATGGTGGTGCCAATAAAGAAATAAATGTAGATGATAATTTGGATGAAAATTAACTTTGTGGTTTGCTATTGATATAAGTTAATAATTTTGGATTATAATGTTTAATTTAAATAATCAAAGGACTAAATAGTATTTTATAAAATTTGTGGTATAAAGAGTATTTTTTTATTTTTTCTGGTTGTGCTTGAAGTGAAAAATAATAATAAAAATAATATGATGATGTCAAAAACAATTTATAAAGTGCTAGAAGTATTCGTGGTGCCATAAACGAAATCGTGGTGCCGATAGAAACTGCCTAATTTTAAGGAAACAAAATTGAAACCAAGCGAAATCCACGTGGTATAGCCAGCTGAGAATTCTTGCTGACATGGCACTTAAACCGTTGTTTCTTCACCCCTTTATTCAATCGCATCCCCAATTCATTTGAGCCCCGCCAAAAACACACCTTAACGCATACTGTCCCGGACACCGAGTCCTTATCCGAAAAAGGCGCTCGCACGTATAAAATAAAAATAAATTCACTTTATACGTAAGCCTCTACTACGTCGTATCAAAAATAAGCAAACGGAAGCGAAAGACTCGGGTATGAAATATTCCAAACATCCAAGAATAGAAACATGAAATCTAAAGATGGAAATGTAACTTATTACATTCAAGGAAAAATACGAAATCCAAAAGAAACGTACGATATTCTCAAAAGAACGTAAAAGTACTACAAGTCTCGAAAGACCAAAAGTCTAACACAATCTAATGAATAATAATAAAAGAATAAAAGCAAAGTCTTCAATGAGACGCCTTCAAACGTCATCATCGAACTTCTCCTCGTAAACATTATCGACCTGTTCGTCTTCTCAGCCCCAAACACACAGAAAAAAAATGCATTTGAGATAAGTACAACGTACTTAGCAAGAAAGAGAAGCTATGACAACAATTATAGTTTATAAAGAAAATTAATTAAAAGTTTAGTTGTTTATGTATGACCGATTCAATCTAGGGTTCATTTCATGTCCATCAACATGAATTGACTAAACGTTTCTACTTAACTTATCTATGTTATAACCGCACTCAAGGGCACTACGCGTATCCACTTTTGGGACACTCTTGGCAACATATTAGTGGATCACACCAGTATCCACGAAGTCTAGAATAGGTAGACTCCGATAGTACGCGCGTCTCAGTGGAGTCCCTCCGTACTTAGGGTTTTTTTGACCTACGGAGTTCTTCCACCTTCAGAGGTAGCACACACATCGCGATATAGACTGGTGTCTATCCAAGAGAGACATGTTGTTTAATCTTTTACTAGTCAAGTACGTATTTTATTAGGATGATTAACTAACCACCTAAGTGTTTGCAATTAATCTCCCTCACCTTGAATACACTCTTCCTAGACCACTAGAAACAGACAAAGCCTAGCAATTACATTGATGAATACTAATTCATCCAAGCACAAGCCTATCATGCTCTTCCGACGGATCCGTACTTCAACTCCCTTTAAGAGTACATTCGGTGTTTTAACTGAACGAATCAGAAGCTCAATTCAGGCTTGTTTAGGTTTAAACATGTTAACATATCATAATTAAGGGTTTAAAACTCAACAATATAGCTTAAACATCACTTATGTAAAAACATGGGGCAATGCGTGCGCATCCCTATGGAATGCGTACGCATTCCTAAGCTAAAAACCTGCTGAAACATTTCTGTCCAAACAATGCGTGTGCATTGCCTACAATGCGTACGCATTACCTGACCAGAACTCCTCCTAAAACTCTCTGTTTGATCAATGCATGCGCATTCCAATGAATGCGTACGCATTCAGCAACCAGAACCAAACCAAAACTCTCTGTCCAAGGAATTCATGCGCATTCTATTGAATGCGTCACGCGTCAGCGTCGAAGCGAAGCGCAAAACTCAGATCGAGGAATGCGTGTGCATTGATAGGCAATGCGTACGCATCCTGCCTGCTGCCCTAAATCCTGAATTCGATCCTTAACGGTTTATAATCCGTTTCTAACCAAATTCACAACGATTTCAACACAGTAAATCGTAGAAAAAACATATCTAAACCTCCCAAAACATCTATGATCCTTTGATCAACGAAAAACATATCTTTCTTGCATCTACGCATCTTAAAAACATGATCTAAACTTTACGAATCATAATCGAGATCATAGGAAGAGTCTCTTACTTGATTGCAGCCAAAACCGATTCAAAGCCTCCAAAAGTCTGTTGCATTCCCACAAACCGGTATCCAAAGCGGTGCTCTCTCACAATCTGTTCCAAATCTCTCATCCGATCCGAAACGATTAAGCTTTCCTTCAGTTAATTGGAGAACTCTGCTTGCCCTTTTCTCTTCTCAAAAATTGCGCAGAGAATGAGGCACAAGCTGTTTCTAATTAGTGTTTAGGTTTAGGGAATTATCTGTGTTAATTTTGCTTAAATACAATTCCCAATTAAACCCATTTTCCTTAATTGCCCTTAATTACCAAAAATCAGAAATTCCCTTAATTATATGTACGTAATTCGAAAATCATATATAAATAATTAATGAAATACTTAACTCCAATAAAAGAAAAGAAATACTAATATTTCGTTTTCGCAAAATGACACGTCTGCCCATTCCCGAAAATCGGAGTATTACATTCCTGCCCCCTTAAAAGGAGTTTCGTCCTCGACACTAGAACATACCTGGTAGATCAACAAACTCTTGGAATTCACTGATCATGTCATCTTAAACTTCCCAAGTTGCCTCCTCGGGTGAATGATTGCTCCACTGAACCAAAACCAATGGGATCATCCGCTTCTTAATCATCTTTTCCTTCCGGTCCAAAATCTTGATCGGTCTCTCATCATAAGCAAGATTGTCTTGTAGAATTTCCGGATCAATTGTAGTTTCAACATCATTCTTCGTCAGACACTTCTTCAACATTGAAACATGAAAAACACTATGGACTTTTGACATGGATTCCGGTAACTGAGCTTATAAGCCAACGGTCCAAACCTTTCCAGAATTTCAAATGGTCCAACATACCTTGGACTTAGCTTTCTCTTTTG
This sequence comes from Gentiana macrophylla, assembly GCA_026214975.1. Taxonomy (NCBI): domain Eukaryota; kingdom Viridiplantae; phylum Streptophyta; class Magnoliopsida; order Gentianales; family Gentianaceae; genus Gentiana; species Gentiana macrophylla. Next base: position 19,411,277 of record CM047808.1, on the reverse strand, counting down.
TCCAAAGCGTTTCACTCCCTTCATCGGTGAAGCTCATAGGTACACTCTATAACCGACTTCAAACTCAAGCGGTCTTCTTCTAACGTCTGCCCAACTCTTCTGCCAGTCTTGAGCTGCCTTCAGGTTCTTCTTAACCAACTGAACCCTTTCCTTTGCTTGTTCAACCAATTCCATCCCTGTGATCTGTCTTTCCCCGACTTCATCCCAAAACAGCGGCGTTCGACATCTTCTCCCATACAAAGCTTCAAACGGTGGCATGCCTACGCTTGCATGATAACTGTTGTTGTAGGCAAACTCTGCTACCGGTAGGTAATCATCCCATGATCCACCTACTTCCAAAACACAAGCTCTCAGCATGTCCTCGAGTGTTTGGATGGTCCTCTCAGATTGTCCATCTGTCTGAGGATGAAAAGCCGTACTCAAATCCAACTTGGTTCCAAAAGCTTCTTGTAAACTCTTCCAAAACCGACTGACGAACCTCGAGTCACGATCCGAAACTATCGAGATAGGAACTCCGTGTAACTTCACTATATTATCTAGATATAGTGTTGTCATCTTCTTCAAAGGCATATCAACCTTATCTGGTAAGAAATGGGCAGATTTAGTCAATCTATCCACAATTACCCAAATTGCATCATGTCCTCCTTTAGTCTTCGGTAAACCGGTGATGAAATCCATCGTGATCTTATCCCATTTCCATTCAGGGCTATCCAATGGCTTAATCATTCCTCCTGGTCTCCTATGCTCGGCCTTTACTTTCTGACAAATGTCACACTCTGCTACGACCTTAGCTATTTCCAACTTCATCGAGGGCCACCAAAACATTTCTTTCAAGTCCCGATACATCTTAGTAGCACCTAGATGAACTGCAAAAGCTATCCTATGTGACTCTTCCATAACTCTCTGTCTTAAGTCGCCAACATTAGGCACACACAAGCGATCCTGGTACCAAAGGTTTCCATTCTTGTCCAAGACATAACCCATTGTGAAGGCTTCTCTCAGCAACTCGCTTCAAATCAACCAAAGTGGGTCTTCATCTTGCTTCTCCGAATATCATTCATCAATTCCGATCGGCTAACAATGGTGCCACTGGCGCATCGATCCTCAATCTGATCAAACTCTTGATTTCAGACCTATCTAACCTTTCTACCACATCTTCGATGCTCGAAACTGCAAACACTGGTTTCCTGCTCAAAGCATCAGCCACTACATTGGCTTTGCCTGGATGGTACTAAATATCCAAATCATAGTCCTTCACGAACTCTATCCATCTTCTCTGTCTCATGTTGATTCTCTTGAGTGAAGAAATACTTTAAACTTTTGTGGTCGGTGAAGATCCTTGCCTTAAACCATTATAAGTAGTGTCTCCAAGTCTTTAATGCAAACACTCTGCTTTGTCAACTCTAAGTCGTGTGTCGGGTAGTTCTTCTCATGCACCTTCATTCGCCTAGATGCATAAGCAATCACTTTCCTCCTTGCATCAATACACAACCTAAACCACCGCCCCAAAGCATCCGTGTAGACATCGTAGTTATCAAAAATCTCAAACCGCCAAAGCGGGTTTGTAGTCAAATTCTTCTTCAACGTCTGAAAAGCTATTTCACACTCACTTGTCCATTCAAACTTCACATTCTTCTACGTAAGCTTGGTGAGTGGGGTAGCTATTTTGAAAAGTCTTGCACAAACTTCCTATAGTAGTGACCAATCCAAGAAAACTTCTTACTTCTGAAACCGTGGTAGGTCTAGGCCAATTCTCAACTGCCTGAATCTTGGCGGGATCAACTTGAATACCATCCCCAGAAACGACGTGACCCAAGAAACTGACTTTTTTCAACCAAAAGTCACACTTAGAGAACTTAGCAAACAACTGGTTCTTCTTCAAAGTATCCAACACTATCCCTAAGTGTTCCTCATGTTCTTTCTCATCCTTAGAGTACACTAGGATGTCGTCTATGAACACTAACACGAACTTATCCAGGTAAGGCATGAAAACCAGCTGCATTAAATCCATAAATGCGGATGGAGCATTAGTGAGTCCAAAAGGCATAACTAAGAACTCATAACGACCGTACCTCGTACTAAAAGCCGTCTTCGGTACATCTGCCACCTTAATTTTCAACTGGTGATAACCAGACCTAAGGTCAATCTTAAAGAACACTTTCTTGCCCTGCAACTGGTTAAACAAATCATCAATCCTCGGCAAAGGATACTTATTCTTGATGGTAAGGTAATTCAGCGCTCTGTAATCGATACACATCCTCATGCTACCATCTTTCTTCTTCACGAACAAAATAGGGTCTCCCCAAGGTGAAGCACTGGGCTGAATTATATTCCTCTCGAGCATATCCTTAAGTTGTGCTTTTAATTCCTTCAACTCAGCCGGTGCCATTCTATAGGGTGCCTTGGCAACTGGTGCCGCTCCCGGTATTAACTTAATCTCAAACTCGATTTCCCTATCCGGCATGTTTCCTGGTAACTCTTCTAGAAACACCTCGGGATACTCCCTCACTACATGAGTTTCTTCTATCTTAGGCTTCACTTGTTCCACATCCACTGCGTACAACAAGTAGCCTTCACAACCTTTCTGACAAGCTCTAATTGCCTTAACTGCTGAAATTATCGGATGTCGCTTCATGCTCGGCTTGTACACATTACCCTGATACGTCTTATCTGATTTCCCGAGTATCTTAAAAGTCACTTTCTTCTCTCGGCAATCTAGGCGAACATAATTCTCGGATAGCCAATCTGTTTACGGTGATTTTTATGATTTATATTACATTATTTCGTAACAATGTCCTTTTTATTTTATTGATTTTTATAGAAAATTAAGTGTTTAATTGAATTATTAAAAGAATGATTGTAGGAATTATTGAAATGCAAAGTTGGGTTATTTACGTGATTTTATTAGTAATTATCTATTTATATATGGGATGTTACACTTTGCATGTTCTTATTATTTTGTAGGTACACAAACATATCATGGAATGAGTCAAAGAGCTGAAGGAGTTTCAAACAACATTTATTTGAAGATTAAATAGAAGGATAAAATAGGGATTATCTTTATTTTTATATTTTGTTTAGGGTTTAGATTTTTCTTTTTCAAATAATAAGAGAAAAGAATAGTAATTATCCTATTCTCGAAAAAATAAGTATAAAAGGACGGGGAGTCAGTGACAGAAAGGACGATGAATTTTCTATGGAAACAATTTTCGGCGCAGAACCCTAGAAATTTTGGTTCGGTCGACCGAAACCTTCCTCTCGGTCGACCGAGCATTATTATTTTATTTATTTATTTATTTTGTATGGAATTAACGATGGTTAAAGGCTGAAGCAGTTTGGAACAAGCTCTGTGAAACCGTTCTCAGCAGCGTCTTGATTTCGACTTTTGGATTGTCTTGTGAGTTTAATAAAATTGTATATTTTCTATGATTTTTATTGTTGTGCAATTTCAATTGATGAATGTGTTGCATATTTGATTGTTTAATAATTGATGAGAATTAATTGTTAAACCAAGATCACCATAGTCAAGATTAGATTTTTAATCTAATAACGATAGTCGTTAGGTTAGAAATCTAGGTTGCGAGACTGAACAAATCTCACACCTTGTTAGTCAAAGCGTTAATCTTTTGAATCGGTAGATGAAAGAGATTAATAGGAGAATTTTCTAAGACATTAGAAATTCATACCCACGATAGGTGAATCACAATTTTCGTTAAATCATCACAAGATAACCTTAGAGAAGAAAATGAGGGCTGCGGGATCGGTGGATCATTGCTTGTTCATCATTAGATTAATTGAAAAAAATCATTTGTGCTGATTTTCGTTATCACCGTAGTAATCGTAACAATTTTATAAGTTTTATTGTATTTTTAGAATCATCTTCGTTAATCCGGTTCAGAACTATTTTAAGCGGCTTTGGATTTGAGATCCCTCTGTCGAGTTTATTTTCTATTGTTTTCTTTACTAGGTTCATTTTGTTTCATTTTAATTGTAGTTTTCAATTGTTAAGTGTAGGACATTTTTATTTTTTTCCTTATAATTCCAGTGATAATAATAATAACTGTGACAAATTTAGAACAATTGATTAGAACTAGACAAAGTCCGATTCCCTGTGGATGACCCGGTCGAGCCACTGCATTACTAAACTTTGCACTTGGGGTTAGACTGGATTATAAATTTAAAACTTATAATTCCCAACAAGTTTTTGGCGCCGTTGCCAGGGAATCGGTACGGTTGTCTAGTTTTTTTTCGTTACTAGTTTTTCGTAGGTAGGTGCCCTTAGTGTTTCTGTTTACGTAAAAAAAAAAAAAAAAAATTTAGTTCGGTCGACCGAGTGCTTTTTTTTTTTCTTTTCTCTGTTTATGCTCTGTATTAGTCTTACAGTATTCTGTTTCTGTTTTATTTATGTTTTTTTTTCGAACCTGTTTCGAGTCTGTTTTAGTTCAGTTTTTATTTATTGAGTCTAATTATAGGATTATACTTTAAGGTTTCTAATTGTTTATTATTGTTTTTGTCTTGCATAAAAAAAAATAAAAAAAAATAAAAATAAAAAAGAAAAAAATTTCTCGTAGCAATTCGTGCAGACAACTTGATTTTGGTTGTGGTTTATGCAAACTCGAAGTCAGAAAGGCCCACTGCTTTACACCCCTGACCTCGAACGAACCATAGTCAGACCAAACAGGCGAAGAGTCCGTCCTGCGGGTCGCCCAAACGAAGGAAACACAACCAATCAAAATTTTGAGCAAAATTTCGAGCAAAATCTAGCAGAGGAGATTGAAGAAATAGTCATCATGGCTGCGAATAATAGACGCACGTTGGCTGACTACGCCATGCCTGGTGAAGTCAAAGTCAACCCAGCTGTCATTTTGCCAGCTATTAATGCTCCAACCTTTGAACTCAAACCAGGTTTTATTCAAACGATGCAACACGCATCTATCTTTCACGGGCTTCAATCTGAGAATCTTCACACTCACGTACACACATTTTTAGAAATATGTGGTACAACTCGCTTACAAGAGGTTAATGAGGATGCAATTAAATTGAAATTGTTTCTTTTTTCCTTAAAAGGGGAGGCGAAAGAGTGGTACAGCTCTCTGCCTGCTGAGTCAATTACAACCTGGGCTGAACTCGAGCATGAGTTCCTGAGTCAATATTCCCACCCTAAAAAACGGCCCAGTGCATGAGTGAAATCTTCACATTTTCCCAAAGGGAAAATGAATCTTTCTTTGACTCTTGGAAGAGATTTAAGGCTCTCCTGCGGAAATGCCCTCATCATGGTTTAGACTTGCAGAGGCAAGTCAACACTTTCTTCAGTGGATTGACCGAACTCACCAAGGGTATGGTCAACAGTTCATCAGGAGGGGCATTTTTTAATACTTGCCCCAAGATCACATAGTACTCTTTTAAACAAAAATCCTCCAATTTCACATGGAATTGTAAAACTACCAGGATCTTTAAGTTTAGGAGGTAATTTATGCTGTAAAATTGCAGAACATTCTTCATTAAGGCAAATATTCTCACATTCTTCTAACTTTTTCTTGTTCGATAGAATATCTTTCAGAAACTTCCCATAGGCAGGCATATTAACTAGAGCTTCAATAACAGGGATATTAACATGAAGATGACGAAAAGTATCAAGGAAACGAGCATACTTCTTATCAGTTTTTATCTTTTTAATTTGATCTTTAGGTGGGTAAGGTAAAGATTCCAAATCTATAACCTTTGGTTCTGAAGTTATTTTCTCTTTTCCTTTTTCCTTAAATCTTTGAGCATTACTTGGTTGCCATGTTTCATTATCATACGATCTTTTCTTTGAAACATCTTCTGTATCAATTTTTCCCTTTTCGGTTATTGGCAAATCTTTCTTCTTTTCTTCAGTATTGTTTTCTCTAACATGTTCCTTAAATAAGGTTCTTAGGTCTTTATCCATTGGATCTTTTAAAATCCTAGGGACTTTAACCCATTCCTCATTCTTACTTTCAGGTTCAACATTACTATTTTGTCTTAAGAAATTTTCAATAATTTCTTCTTCCTCATCAGTAAATTCAAGTTCGTTCTTTTCCTTTATAAAGTTACCATTTAAATCATTTTCTACTTCATTATTTCTGAATTTTTACCTTGAGTATTCCCACGAGTTTTCTACTTACAGTAACAATGGCGTTCACCTCTCTCGGGTTTCTTTCGGTATTACTTGGTAATCCTCCACGGAGGTCTACTTGTTTTTACGTTCTCCTTCTCTACTCAAGTGATCTTCCATATTTCGAATTGATGCTTCTATAGTTCTCATTCTGGTATCATGTCCACTCATGGATGTTTTCAACGTACTCATATCCTTAGTGATTGTACCTATAGAAGTCATCATTGTTTCCATATTTTGAGCTTGAGTAGATACTACACCCATCATATTTTCCATTAGTTTCTCCCATTTATCAATTCCTTCAGGTTGAGTTGAACTTTGGGTGACTGGTATGTTTTGAGTAGTTTGTTGTGGATACGATCTAGGTAATGATTGTAAATTCTGATTAGAGGTATCTCCCTGATAAACTTGATTATTAGACGAATTCCTATACTGAATTGGATACGGTGGTTGTCCTTGCTTACTAGGGTTTTCAGACCAACGAAAAGTAGGGTGATCTATTTTAATAGAATTAAAAGAATTTGAATACGCGCTGTTCAAATTCCTATGATGTTGAAGAAAACTTACCTCTTCCCTCGAATAGCCTTTAACTTCTGGTTCTTCTATTCCTAACGACACATTATCATGATTCGAGTATTCATTTGTTATGATAGTTTCTGAGTTATTCTTACTGGCTTGTAGGCCATCAAATTTCCTACTCAAATTCTCCAAGTGTGCTAGAACTTCCGTATTCGATGAACATTCTCCTGCAAAGGCTACTTTTCTGGTGCTAGAACCGGTTACCCACATTCGATTATTTTTGGAAATCTTTTCAATAGCATCGTAAACTACTTGGGCTTCACTCATCATTAAAGAACCACCACATGCATGATCTACATCTGCACGTGAGTCTTTCCTTAGTTTACTACAGAAAATTTGGATTTGCATATCTAAGGAATAACCATGATCGGGACAAGCTCCTAATAGCTTCTTAAATCTTTCCCAAGCATTCCCGAGCGTCTCTTCAGATCCTTCTCTAAAGTTAGAAATCTCAACCTTTAATTCCAAGTTTCTACCAGGAGTAAAATACTGCTTTAAGAACTCGGTTTGAATCTCCTCCCAACTAGTCAATGAATGATGTGGGAGTGACATAAACCAATCTCGTGCTCTTCCTTTTAAAGAAAAAGGAAACATAGACATCCTTGTTAATTCACGATGAGCACCCTGACTTTTGGCTGTATTACACAATTCTTCGAAAAGATAGAGGTGATGATGCGGATCTTCATCATCTTCTCCTAGAAATTGGGCTCTTGTGTCAATTAAACCAAAAAGATGAGATTTAATTTCGAAATTGTTCGCTCCTTCATTAGGTAAAAGAATAGGATTATTAGTCTGATTTCTCCTTACGATTTGATCACAGATAGGTCTCGGGTTTGGTATGTTAGGATTATTACGATTATTTTGGTTCCGATTCTGATTATTTCTATTATTAGGATTCTGGTTATTTGGTATTGGTAGATTCTGATTAAGGTTTTGTCCATGTCCTTGGGCATGAACAATCCCTTGTTCAGGTGTTTCATCACTAGTTTCGGCCATTCTCTTTTCTCGATTTGACGATGATTCGTCAGGATTTCCCTGACTAGTATGACCACGTTTACTCTCTACTCTTAACTGCCTTTCGTAAGTGTTTATGTCAGGCTTATAAGGAGTGAGTGGGGCCTTACCGCTTCTGGTCATCAACTATCGAAAAAAGAAAATAACACGAAATTGATAGTTGTAAAAATTGGTAACATACTTATAAGGTAGTTACCGACGAAAAAATAAAAAAGAAATGTGATAAGAAGAGTGTTGACTTATCCTCGAGAATTTTGAGCCAATACAAGTAGTAACCATAGACACAATGAATTAGCGTCGTTCCCCGGCAACGGCGCCAGAAAGCTGACGGGACCTTTACTAGTGCTATTACAATCCTTAACCGGCAGTGTACCGGGTCAAATTGTAGCGTAATATGGTGAGTCAGGTGTCGAATCCTCAGGGAACAAAATGTAATTCAGAGTGTGGTTAAACACCAAGAAGCTGTTATTAACTCAATCTAAGTCGCAGTTTTTCCTTTTCCTTTTTAGTAACCGTAAAACAGTAAATAAAATTAAAACAGTAAATAAATGCATAAAACTAAAACATATATATATATATATATATATATATATATATACATAAATATATATATAAATATATAGAAATGCATATATATATATAGATATAAATATATATAGGTACCAATACAATATATAATATATAAATACTAGTAATATTATTAGAAACTAGCCAAGAATATGTCACTGAATCAGTATCTCTTTTTAGTCGAAATAGATGTGCTTGATCTTTCCTTATTTTAAGGTTAATCAATTATATATAAACCGGTGTACTCCTAAGCTAGACAACTCCTCCTCACACAAGCGTATGAAATTGTCATACGTCAAAAGTCCACTGTCTAATGTCATCCTCAAGCTCAGGAACTCCGTTTTGTCATACGGCCGGTATTTTGAGTATTGCTCAATTAAATAGGTGATTTTAACGTGATAATATCTTGAGTCCAATTTTCAATAAGATGTGTTTTTCTAGGACAAATCTGCCCCCGGGTAGGAAATAGGATTCCGTTTGTCAGGCGGCCATTTTTACCCTCCGGTCTTTCTATTCATGATCGCGTATCCTAACTTCTCTGGTCAGTTCATCATTAGGTTACGATTCTTATTAAATCGAATAGCTAATTCAATTTCAACTTTTCATTAAGCGCAAATAGAAAGAGATTCATTATAATCGATTTTAATTCAATTTTAACATAGTCATCATCTATTTCCCTAAAAAGATAAAACTAATTCAATTTCATATCTTGGATAGATATAGAGTTAGCCTAATATCATTATAACTAATATATAGATACTAATATAAATAAACAAACATAAATACATTAAAAGTTACAGATTACAATTGTAGCATCAGAGCCGTATTCTCCGGAAATAACAACTCCTTTAGCAACAACGAGCCTTGATAATCCTTCTAAGTATTACACGAGACTTATACTACAATATTATTTTAATGAGAATGCCTTTTACGGTATTTACATAACTAGAAACTAGATTAAGATAATATATATATATATATATATATATATATATATATATATATATATATATATATATATATTGGTACACTCTAAACAACCTGCAATGAGTGTATTTATAGGCCGAGGCGAGAGGGCGGCTCGGGCAGGTCGATGCGGCTCGGGCGGTGCTCTGATGTATATTCTTTGGTGTCAGAGCTCATGTGCTATTTGCAGAGAGATTCCGGCTCGGGCCGGTCTTCTTCGGTTCGGGCCGGACTTTGAAAAATATCTGTCTTCAATTTTCTACTGTTTCGATCTTAATTCTTCAGTTTTTCATCATACGTACCCTAAAACAGTCAAAAAAACGAGCCACGGTAATTCTGACCACAAAAACTATAAGTTTTACTAGAATTATAACGATAATACCTATTTATAACGATTTAGATTTTTATGAGTTTTTAGATATATTTTTATAGAATTTATACGATATTATCGTAAATACGATATAAAAAGTTATATAATATAGTTATATTTTTATCATACATCATTCAACCAGAATTGGCTGAACAATCCAAATCCTATGTTTCAAAGTCGGTCTAGCCAATCTTTTCCACAAAACTTTCAGAATTCTCAATCTAGTGATCTTGAGACTAAATTGGACTCCTATCAGAAGGATCAGAATAATAATTTCCAATTCCTTCTCAGTACAATTAAGAATCTTGAGAGACAGGCTCGGGCAAGTAGGTGACCAAAAGCTTCAGACCCTCGGGGACAGATTACCCGACTTCTTGAGAAGAACCCCAAAGGTGGTCAAGTGGCTCAGACTGAGTTGAATCAAGGCCAATGCATTGATCTAGTTCCCACACTCCCTTATGGTAGAGAAGAGGCCAGTGCTATGAATTTAAGATCCGGCACTCAACTTAGTGGTCCACCAAACCAGGGAAAACACTAACCCCTCCTGCCAATGCTGAGGCAGGAGGGGAAGTTGTGCATTCATGTCCCCCTGTTCTGGATGATAGTACTCAGGTGGCTGATCCCTTGATCGGCAAGAAAGGCGAAAATGTGGTGAGGTGGAAAGATTTGGAAGATAAAGCTGTTAGTTCATCCTCAAAGAAAGTGTTTTCTGAGAGTGACTTAAAGAAACTTCCATTTCCACCCAGAAAAAATAACATCTCCTTGCATGAAGACAAAAAGTATGAGAAAGTGCTTAATCTTCTTAAAAATACTCAGGTAAATCTTCCATTATCAGATGTTTTGGTTGAGATGCCTAAGTATACAAAGTTCATCAAGGATGTTGTGTCGTCGAAAAAGAAGCTCGAAGACATGGATCAGTTAATTGGTGAGAATTGCTCTGTGATTGGTTATGATGAGTTACCAATCAAGAGGGGTGACCCTGGGAAATTTGTGCTCACATTGTTGATGGGAGGCTTAGTCTTTCCAAATTCTTTATGTGACCTAGGTGCATCCATTAGTCGATGCCATTGTCTGCATTTGTAAAAGCAACCGTTTAGATAATCTTTTAGAACCCACAACCATGAATCTTCAATTTGTCGATAGATCCTCCAAGAAAGTCTTTGGGATGTTAAAGGATGTTTTAGTTCAAATCGATAGATTCACCTTCCCGCTTGATTGGTATGTCCTAGACATTGAGAATGATGAGAATGTCCTTTTAATACTCGCGGACCTTTTCTTTCTACACCCAGAGCCCTCATTGATTGCGATGGTGGCAAAGTGACCATACGAGTTGGTGATCAGGAGGTGAGCTACAATGTCTCTAAAGCTATTCAGAGACCCTCTGATTATCCAACCGGCTTCTCTATTGAAGACATGTTAGATGACTTTAACGACTACATGGAAAAGCAAGTCATGGCTGTTGAGACTGAGTATGAGCGATTAGTGGAGAATCTGAATAATCATGGTTGGGTGAGTCTAGAACAACTAGGAGCTGAAGTTGATGAAGGTTCGTTGAAAGGTGAAGCTTTCTCAGTGGGACCACTGAGTAAACTCATTGACGTTGAGCTGAAAAGTGGGGAGCTTAAATCTAGTTTAGAAGAACCACCTGCGGATTTGGTACTGAAGCCTTTGCCTAAGCACCTGAAATACGTTTTCTTGAGAGAAGGTGACAAGCTTCCTTTAATTATCTCTGCCAAGTTATCCCGGTAAGAAGAAATGAAGTTGTTGAATGTGTTAAGGAAGAATGCGAAGGCTTTTGGATGGCAAGTGGGAGACATTAGAGGGATATCTCCTGACATATGAATGCATAAGATCAAAACCGATGAGGGTGCTAAGTGTGTTAGACAGCCCCAGAGGAGGCTCAACCCTCACATGCAAGAGGTGATTAAGAAAGAGATTATCAAGCTTTTGGACATGGGTATTATTTTTGCGATTGCTGACAGTGAATGGGTGTCCCCTACTCAAGTAGTTCCTAAGAAAGGAGGAATCACTATCGAGAAGAATGAAAAGGGTGAAAAAATAGCATTGAGGCTAGTGACTGGTTATAGAGTCTGTATTGACTACAGAAAACTCAATGAAGTCACGAAAAAAGATCATTTCCCCCTTCCTTTCATTGACCAGATGCTTGAGCGTCTGGCAGGACATGCATTCTACTGTTTTCTTGATGGTTATTCGGGATACTTCCAGATAGCCATAGACCCAGTTGACCAAGAAAAGACAACTTTCACCTGCCCTTATGGTACATTCGCTTACAGGCGAATGCCATTCAGTCTCTGCAATGCCCCAGCTATATTCCAAAGATGTATGTTGGCAATCTTTGATGGGCTTGTCGAGAAGTGTATGGAGATATTCATGGACGATTTCTCAGTCTTTGGTCAATCCTTCGATCACTGTCTTGCTAATCTTGATCAAGTATTATCCCGCTGTGTGGAAAAGAACTTAGTCCTAAACTGGGAAAAATGCCACTTTATGGTAGACGAAGGAATAGTTCTTGGACACAAGATATCAGAAAGAGGAATGGAAGTAGATAGGGCAAAATTTGAAGCTATAGAGAAGATGAATTTCCCTAAAAATGTGCGTGAAGTAAGAGGTTTCCTTGGACATGTTGGTTTTTATAGGAGGTTCATTAAGGATTTTTACAAGATAGCCAAGCCCCTTTCCACTTTAATTAGAGGAGATGTTGCTTTCAATTTTGATGACAGTTGCAAGCATGCGTTTGATGAGCCTAAAAGTCAACTGATTTCCGCCCCGATCCTTATCTCTCCTAACTGGAACCTACCTTTTGAACTCATGTGCGATGCATCCAACTACGCTGTTGGTGCAGTCTTAGGTCAGCGAGTTAAGGGAAATTCCAGCCCATCTCTTACGCCAGTCACACACTGAACCCCACATAAGTAAACTACACAACCACTGAAAATGAATTATTGGCTGTAGTCTTTGCTATGGACAAATTCCGTAGTTACTTGTTGGGCGCCGTAGTGACTGTTTGGACTGACCACGCTGCTCTGCGCTATCTTATGACTAAGAAAGATGCTAAACCGTGCTTACTACGTTGGATACTGATCCTGCAAGAATTTGACGTTCAAATTAAGGATAAAAAGGGCAGTGAAAACGTAGTAGCCGATCAAGTTTCTAGAATGAAGAATGAAGAAGAGAAAGAGCCTGAAGAAATAGACCTTTACTTTCCTCTCGAGCATATTATGCGTATAGAAGAGTGCACTCCTGATATTCCGTGGAATGCCTCTATCATCAACTACTTGCATTCCCAGTATTTAAATCCAGAATTTTCATATCAGGAGAAAAAGAAATTTTTCTCTGATTTGAAAACCTACGTGTGGGATGAACCTTACCTTTTCAAAATCTGTAAAGATGGATTGTTGAGAAGATGTGTCCCGAATCATAGCAACGAAATATCATTGAGCAAAGGCACTGTGGACCTCACTGGTGGCCACTTTGGTCCCTGGAAAACCGTTGCTAAAATCTTTGATCCGGGTTTTATTGGCCCACGATCTTCAAGGATTCAGAAGCCTTCTGCAAGGTTTGTGATAGATGCCAACGGACCGGAGCTCTAACTAGGCATTTTGACATCCCATTGAAGCCTATTTTAGAATGTGAGGTCTTTGATGTATGGGGTATTGATTTTATGGGCCCGTTTCCATCTTCCTGTGGAAACAAATACATCCTAGTCTGCGTTGACTACGTATCAAAATGGGTGGAGGCTCAAGCCACTTCTCTCAATGACCACAAAACGGTCATGAGCTTTCTTAAGAAAAACATCTTCATGAGATTTGGATGTCCCCGTGCCTTAATCAGTGATGAGGGAACGCACTTCTGCAACCGGCCACTAGAAAAAGTTCTTGAGAAATATGGTGTCCGGCACAAAATTGGCACACCATATCATCCTATGACTAGTGGCCAGGCCGAGAGAAGTAATCAGAGTTTAAAAAGGATCCTGGAAAAAGTTGTGAACAGTCATAGGAAGGATTGGAGTGTCAAACTGGATGATGTGCTATGGGCATACCGTACTGCCTATAAAACCCCCATGGGTACATCACCCTATCAGATGGTGTATGGAAAACCCTGCCACTTGCCAGTCGAATTAGAGCATAAAGCGTATTGGGCCATAAAGTTCTTGAACTTTAACACCCAGTCATGTGGTGAACATCGACTGATGCAGTTGCATGAATTGGATGAGTTTCGACTCCAAGCATATGAAAGCTCTAGAATTAGCAAGGAGAGAACGAAGCTGCTCCATGATGCTAAAATTAAAACGAGAGTTTAAGGTGGGTGAATTAGTCTTGTTGTATAACTCCAGGTTACATTTATTTCTGGAAAGTCGAGAGGACAGATGGTCCGCCCATTTGAAATTCTTCTTGTCTTTCCGAGTGGAGTAGTGGAGTTGAAAGGGCATAACGATGAACCCTTCAAGGTTAATGGCAAAAGGTGAAACACTACATAGGTCAACCTAAAGAAAAGCCTATGGTTATTTACCTTAAGGATGTCAGAGGTTGTGAAGCAAGCGAAGTTTGTAGGCTGGATGAAACTTTGGCCGACATGTTTGGTTTAGATAAAGATGCTTCAACCCTTATCAACAATGGCCCGTCTATTCCAGAGAAGGAAGCTGAGATTGATCCAGAACAGATTAGCAAACCAAGTGTCAAGAAGGAGACTGCAAAGAAGAAACCTGAGAAGAAGAAGAAGGCAAAGGTTAGAACGATCTGGATGACTAAAACACAAGAAATTTCCGCGTTCGTAACTTGTTGCTGTTGTGGCCACACGAATGATCAGAGCTTGCACGAAGTAATGGCCGGAAGGAAAGTTAAATGGCCTGACCCGGGCTAAATAAAAATATTGTCGAGCCAACGACATAAAACAAAAGCGCCACTAGGGGGCAGCCTAGCTATATAACTATATATTTTTTTAGTCACTCTCAACGTTACGTATGCCTATGGTTTTGTGTGTCTTAGTGTTTAGTCTAATAAATATGTTGTGTGAATATGCTTCAGTTCAGCTGTGTTTTGACATGGAATACGGATGTCCCCCGCATGAGCTCCCATTCATTAATAGAATTCGCCACATCAATCTAGATGATGGGCCTGGAGGAACGCTTATCCTTGACGTTGATTACCATATCATCACACACATCAGGACCATTACTTATGTTGTCATTGTCCCGCTGCTCGTGGGTGGTGGAGAGTTCAGTACTGAGGACCTTCAACGTGCGTTAAGACGGCCATATACGATTCTGAATGACCCGATGCTTACTGATTTGTTGCTGGTACTCCGTGATGAACATTTTAAAGTAGTAGATGTCGCGGGAGAGGACTGGAACATGCAAAATGAATATGACCTCCCTCCTGCAATTGACATGCTTCGCCTAATCCGGATTGTGGATTGGGGCGACATCTATGAAGTTTAGCTTGGCCTAGTATTTGTGTTTATATTTTCTTCATGTATCCCAGTATTCTTTGCATTATTAGTATAAGTGCATCGCATTTTGTGGCATTGTGTTTCTATGTCTGTCTCTTGTCATTCTGTTGCATCTAGCCCTGCTACTTTATAGTCTCATCTATCGTTACTTTCGTGCGACATGTTATATTCCCCTGTGTCCCCTGAGATATTGCCATGTTTCTCAAGTAGTGCAGGTACATTTATAGCTGTTTTGTCAAGCAAGAATTGAAGTCGTTGCTGAAAAAGGACTACATATGACATCTCGAACGTTGGCCTCTTCATGCTCACGTATCGACTCCACGGGTCGATTATCTATCCCACTTGACCACTCTTCACATCATTACCAAATCACTAAGTACTTTATCTCTTCTTAATTCGCACAACATGAGGACATGTTGTTATTTAAGTGTGGGGAGGGGTTGGTTGTACCTACAAATTTGCTTAATTTATTATGCTTATCTTTTCTATGAAAAAATTTTTAGCGTCCCGAGCATGATTTCATTTTGGCTTACTCACTTGTTATATTCTCGTACTTGTGCTGAGTTGACTAGTATTTCAGATAGACCTTTGATAAATAAGCCTTTGCTCGAATTTTTTTCACATAAGCCTCCCAATGACGAAATGAACTTAGAAAGCGTACCAATTAAACCGATAATGCTTGATTCGGTTATAAGACCATTCGCTTAGTGCGAATGAAAATGTCATGAAAATTGTAATATGTGCGTAGTTGGAATTGAAAGTAGGAAGTATCGTGAATATACCAAAGCCTGAATGTGATATGGAAAGAAATAGCGAAATGTAATAAATAAATAAACGCTTATCGCCTAGAATCCAATATCATAACCTACCTCGGCTGGGGCTTGGCCTGGTATTCGGATAATGGGAAAAGTATCCTTAGGGGTGACTGTTCTTCATTGGGTTGGTGCTACACCTAAGGTACATAAGATAAGTTAAGTTGTGATGGAAGTCAACAAGGTCACCATGCCTGAGACGGAAGTATCGACTTTCCCATGAAAAAAAAAATTCGAGACTAAGAGCAAAAGGAAACATCAAAATGATGTAAAATAAGAATTTCTTAGTCTCAATAATAATAATAATAATGAGAACATTGATATATTTTCCACATATCCCCAGTATAGGCCAAGGTATATGTTGTAGGGAATATCCTCTGGTACAACTGAAAAGATTTCAAAAACGCATGTATTACTCTAGTCATGATGTGAGTAGTTTTGTAGGGCGTATGTATAATCAGAATAATTCATTATCTGTCTTAAATGGGAACTTGTTGGTTAACTTGAATTTAATCGTCAAGTGTGGAATCAGTGGAAGTTGAAGGAGGCTTGCACACAACACACATTCGAATAATCGCTTATTACATTGGATGTATGTTATTGATGCTAGTCAACCGGTTGTGATTTGAAATATGGGACTTTATGTGGTTCGATGCATAAGTAAGTCTATGTTTTCTCTTTTGTCTTGCTCGGGACGAGCAAAAGCTAAGTGTGGGGAGTTGTTTACGGTGATTTTTATGATTTATATTACATTATTTCGTAACAATGTCCTTTGTATTTTATTGATTTTTATAGAAAATTAAGTGTTTAATTGAATTATTAAAAGAATGATTGTGGGAATTATTGAAATGCAAAGTTGGGTTATTTACGTGATTTTATTAGTAATTATCTATTTATATATGGGATGTTACACTTTGCATGTTCTTATTATTTTGTAGGTACACAAACATATCATGGAATGAGTCAAAGAGCTGAAGGAGTTTCAAACAACATTTATTTGAAGATTAAACAGAAGGATAAAATAGGGATTATCTTTATTTTTATATTTTGTTTAGGGTTTAGATTTTTCTTTTTCAAATAATAAGAGAAAAGAATAGTAATTATCCTATTCTCGAAAAAATAAGTATAAAAGGACGGGGAGTCAGTGACAGAAAGGACGAAGAATTTTCTCTGGAAACAATTTTCGGCGTAGAACCCTAGAAATTTTGGTTCGGTCGACCGAGCATTATTATTATTTCTTTTTATTTTGTCTGGAATTAACGATGGTTAAAGGCTGAAGCAGTTTGGAACAAGCTCTGTGAAACCGTTCTCAGCAGCGTCTTGATTTCGACTTTTGGATTGTCTTGTGAGTTTAATAAAATTGTATCTTTTCTATGATTTTTATTGTTGTGCAATTTCAATTGATGAATGTGTTGCATATTTGATTGTTTAATAATTGATGAGAATTAATTGTTAAACCAAGATCACCATAGTCAAGATTAGATTTTTAATCTAATAACGATAGTCGTTAGGTTAGAAATCTAGGTTGCGAGACTGAACAAATCTCACACCTTGTTAGTCAAAGTGTTAATCTTTTGAATCGATAGATGAAAGAGATTAATAGGAGAATTTTCTAAGACATTAGAAATTCATACCCACGATAGGTGAATCACAATTTTCGTTAAATCATCACAAGATAACCTTATAGAAGAAAATGAGGGCTGCGGGATCGGTGGATCATTGCTTGTTCATCGTTAGATTAATTGAAAAAAAATCATTTGTGCTGATTTTCGTTATCACCGTAGTAATCGTAAAAATTTATAAGTTTTATTGTATTTTTAGAATCATCTTCGTTAATCCGGTTCGCAACTATTTTAACTGGCTTTGGATTTCAGATCCTCTGTCCAGTTTATTTTCTATTGTTTTCTTTACTAGGTTCATTTTGTTTCATTTTAATTGTAGTTTTTCAATTGTTAAGTGTAGGATATTTTTATTTTTTTCCTTATAATTCCAGTGATAATAATAATAACTGTGAAAAATTTAGAACAATTGATTAGAACTAGACAAAGTCCGATTCCCTGTGGATGACCCGGTCGAGCCACTGCATTACTAAACTTTGCACTTGGGGTTAGACTGGATTATTAAAACTTAAAATTCCCAACACAATCTATTCCAAAATCACATCAAAATCTGAAAAGTCTAAAACTGTGAAGTCGCCCTTGCATCGATAAGATCCAACTCAAACTTCCACTTGAGGTATCATCCTAGTTACCTTTGTTACCTTCCCTAACGGTGTAGTTATCTCTAGGTGTTTCTTAAAGGTTTCATGGGTAAACTCAACTTCTTAGCTATCTTGGTCGACACAAAGGTGTTAGACGCTCCCGTATCGAACAAAGCTCTGACCATTAGATTATCTAACATTATCGTACCTAAGGTGCATATTCATTCATTTAAATAAAATTACAGCATGAATTACCGTGCTATAAAAATATCTTAATAAAATAAATTAACAACAATAAGGTACCTGAGATAACATCATTCTATGGTTCTGCATCCTTAGCGTCAGCTGCAAAAAATCGAACTGGTCGGCTCGGGCCGCTTCTCCCGTTTCCTTGGCTCGAACTGCCCTTGTTTCCTCTGTTTGGACACGCTCTAGAAAAGTGTCCTGGCTCTCCGCAAACGTAGCAACCATTAGTATTTTGCCTGCACTCCCCTGAATGATTTATATTGCACTTAGGGCAAAGTGGTGCTCCGTTTGGAGGTTTACTCGCTGCAGGGGCTATTGTCTTCTTCAAATTATGTTGCGGTGCTCCCCGGTTATTACCTTGGCTTGTTCCAAAATTCCTCTTGTTCCCAATAACAACTGGTGGCCTTCTTCCTGAAGGTCTCAACCTCCAAGGCTTTATTCAAGATCTCTGCCAGGTTCCTCTGTAAATCCCAGCATGCCAGACTCAATCTCATAGGCCAATCCTTCCTTGTAAAGGGCCATCTTCCTTTCTTCCACTTTCATCAGCTCAGGGTAAAACCTTCCCAACTTATTGAACTTATTGGTGTACTGAGATACTGTCAAGTAGTTTCCTTGCTTGAGTTTCAAAAACTGACTTGCCTTGTCCGCTTGTACTGTTTCCGAGAAGTACTCGTTGTAAAACATAGCTTTGAAAGCTTCCCAGTCTGTTACTTTGCCATTGCTACTCTGTATCGCATCTATCCATGCTTCAGCTGCACCCAAAAGAAAATTAACTGCAAGTTGTGTCATCTCAGTCTCATGCACATGTATATTCCTGCATGCCTTTTCGAAGCTTCTTATCCATTCCTCAGCCTTTGAATGTTCTACATTCCCAAAGAAGTTTTCAACCCGATTCCTTCTCAATCTTGTATACCAATCCACAGCCGGTGCTTGCTCAAATGTTTGGTCTAACCGGTGGAGGCCCGGTGGGTAAACCGGAGGGTAACCAAAAGGTACTTGTTCTTTGGTACTCATCATTCTTTGAGGTAAGTTGGATTCGCTTGAGGTTCAAGTGAAAAGGGTAGTATCCACGATGGTAATTCTCGGTGATACTATGGGGTTGGTGAGGTTGTTGGAAACCAAAGGGTGGGTAACCAAAACCTTGCTGACGGTCTAAAAGCGGTGAAGGTGGTAAGGTAGGTCGAGGGGTATGACCTACAGGAGGTGGGTAGAAATTTCTTTGTTGTTAGTGAAACACCAATGGTGAGGGTGGCTCGATGGTGGGTAAACGCTGGCTGGTGGAGGGTAGCTTACCGGTGGCGGTACAAAACCTGCTGGAACATCACTTACCAAAGTGAACTGAACCGAACTCCCCACATGCCATTATGGAGGTTGCTCCTGATGAGGTCGTGGTGACAAACCCTGTTGAGACCTTGGTGTGGGTGTCGCAGTGTGAGGAGGTGGTGACAAACTCCGCTGAGGTGGAAGAATCTGCCTCACAACACCGCCTCCTACTACCGGTGTAGGACTTTCCCGTCGAACTCTAGAAGTCTCTGTGCCCGCTCCAGTTCTCGTGAACACCATCCTGATGATCAAAGAAAACCAGAACGTTACTAAAAGATCTAGAGAAACTTATCTTAAAAGAAAGGAAGACGCTTCTCTCTGATACCAACTGTAACGCCCTGTTCCCGGACACCGAGTCCTTATCCGAAAAAGGAACGTTCGGCACGTATAAAATAAAAATAAATTCACTTTATATGTAAGCCTCTACTACGTCGTATCAAAAATAAGCAAACGGAAGCGAAAGACTCGGGTATGAAATATTCCAAACATCCAAGAATGGAAACATGAAATCTAAATATGGAAATGTAACTTATTACATTCAAGGAAAAATACGAAATCCAAAAGAAACGTACGATATTCTCAAAAGAACGTAAAAGTACTACAAGTCTCGAAAAACCAAAAGTCTAACACAGTCTAATGAAGAATAATAAAAGAATAAAAGCAAAGTCTTCAATGAGGCGTCTTCAAACGTCATCATCGAACTCCTCCTCGTACGTAAACATTATCGACCTGTTCGTCTTCTCACCCCCAAACACACAGAAAAACATGCATTTGAGATAAGTACAACGTACTTAGCAAGAAAGAGAAGCTATGACAACAATTATAGTTTATAAAGAAAATTAATTAAAAGTTTAGTTGTTTATGTATGACCGACTCAATCTAGGGTTCATTTCATGTCCATCAACATGAATTGACTAAACGTTTCTACTTAACTTATCTATGTTACAACCGCACTCAAGGGCACTACGCGTATCCACTTTTGGGACACTCAATTGGCAACATATTAGTGGATCACACCAGTATCCACGAAGTCTAGAATAGGTAGACTCCAATAGTACGCGCGTCTCAGTGGAGTCCCTCCGTACTTAGGGTTTTTTTGACCTATGGAGTTCTTCCACCTTCCGAGGTAGCACACACATCGCGATATAGACTATTGCCTATCCAAGAGAGACATGTTGTTTAATCTTTTACTAGTCAAGTACGTATTTTATTAGGATGATTAACTAACCACCTAAGTGTTTTCAATTAATCTCCCTCACCTTGACTACTCTCTTCCTAGACCACTAGACACAGACAAAGCCTAGCAATTACACAGACATTGATGAATACTAATTCATCCAAGCACAAGCCTATCATGCTCTTCCGACGGATCCGAACTTCAACTCCCTTTAAGAGTACATTCGGTATTTTAACTGAACGAATCAGAAGCTCAATTCAGTCTAGTTTAGGTTTAAACAATGATAACATATCATAATTAAGGGTTTAAAACTCAACAATATAGCTTAAACATCACTTATGTAAAAACAGGGGGGCAATGCGTGCGCATCCCTATGGAATGCGTACGCATTCCTAAGCTGAAAACCTGTTGAAAACTTTCTGTCCAAACAATGCGTGCAAGATTGCCTACAATGCGTCACGCATTACCCGACGTAACTCCTCCTAAAACTCTCTGTTTGATCAATGCGCGCAAGATTCCAATGAATGCGCATTTATTCAAAGAACGTAAACCAAAGCGTAACTCTGTCCAAGGAATGTGTGCGCATTCTATTGAATGCGTATGCATTCGGCGTCAGCCGAATCGCAAAACTCAGATCGAGGAATGCGTGAGCATTGATAGCAATGCGACATCATCCCGCCTCACGCGCCTAAATCTGAATTCGATCCTTAACGGTTTCTAATCCGTTTCTAACCAAATTCACATCGATTTCAACACAAGAAACGTAGAAAAACATATCTAAACCTCCCAAAACATCTATGATCCTTTGATCAACGAAAAACACATCTTTGCTTGCATCTACGCATCTTAAAAACATAACTTTACGAATCATAATCGAGATCATAGGAAGAGTTTCTTACTTGATTGCAAATAAAAACCAGATTCAAAGCCTCCAAAAGTCTGTTGCACTCCCCACAAACTAGTATCCAAGCGGTGCTCTCTCACAACTGTTCCAAATCTCTCATCCGATCCAAAACGATTAAGCTTTCCTTGATTAATTGGAGAACTCTTCTAGCCCTTTCTCTTCTCAAAATTGCATGAGAGAAGGAGGCACAAGTCATGTTCGATTAGTGTTTAGGTTTAGGGAATTATCTTTGTTAATTTTTCTTAAATACAATTCCCAATTAAACCCCTTTTCCTTAATTGCCCTTAATTACCAAAAATCAGAAATTCCCTTAATTATATATACATAATTCGAAAATCATATATAAATAATTAATGAAATACTTAACTCCAATAAAAGAAAAGAAATACTAATATTTCGTTTTCGCAAAATGACACGTCTGCCCTTTCCCGAAAATCGGAATATTACACACACCTCAAGGCTCAAACCTAATTTCTCCCCCATTAATCCCCAACTGCCGCCGGTTGTTGAATCTGAATTTCATCTCCGACGAGGCGACGACAAACTCCGCCGTGGTAAGATAATCGGTATCCTTTGATAATTGGTCTTTTCCTTTTTGTATATAGCACTTTTTACTTGTTGGACATTGTTGCATTTCTTACTGTCCCTGCTTATTGTATCAGTTAAGCTAAATTATCTAGTTCACTAAAGCTGCCCTCTTTGTAAGAACTAGTTAATATGCTGAAATTTGATGAAGCTTTTTCTTGCATCTTAAGAAGAAGTCTGCATCGAGGGATGTTATTATGTTTGCATTTTGAATTTTTGATTCCTTCTTAACAGCGTGTTCTTGGAGAAATAAGAAACTGGATAAGGTAGTTGTAAATGTTTTTCCCCATTACTTTTGATATGGCAATGCATGTTCATGTGAACTAAATGTAACATGTGGATAATATAATTAAGCTGCAACTGCAATGTTGCATTTCTCTGCGTATAATGTTTGAAAAACAAAACGAGTTCTTCAATTCTACCAATTTGGGAAACCTATAATTGTTACAAGTTGTTGGTAGGAAATTAATGTATTGCTGTCAATACCAGCTGCCACTGCATGCGGTACCAGTTACAATATGCAGTGACAGTAGCATATTGTATTGCTATTCATATTGGGTAGCTTGCACACATAAGCAAGTGGATCAATTATGTGTGTTCTTTCCTACCATATAATATTGGGATTTTAACACTTTTGGTCCCTCATGTTTTAACTTTGTCTCAAAAGTAACCCTTATCTTTTTGAATGACACTTTTGGTCACCTAATTTTGTATCTTGTTTCAATTTTAGGACAATTACCCAATTAGCCGTCTAAATTAACGTCGGCTAAACGTTTGATCCAACTTGACAGCCACAATATGCTTTCAAATCTCATCTAAACGATTAAAAATCGACATTCCCTTCGTTCCTCTTTCAAATCCCTAATTTCTTTCCCTCAAATTGACACCAACTGCGCCTCAAAAAAATATGTACAATGTGGGATTTGAAAGAGAAATGAGGGGAATGTCGATTTTTAATCGTTTAGATGGTATATGAAAGCATATGCGGCTTTCAGGTTGGATCAAACATTTAGTCGACGTGAACTACTTATATAGATGTCTAATTGGGTAATTGTCCAAAAATTGAAACAAAATGTAAAGTTAGGAGACCAAAAGTGTCATTCCGAAATATATGGGTTACTTTTGAAAAAAAGATTAAACACGAGGAACGAAAAGTGTGAAAATCCCATATAATATTCCTAAGCATCAGCGTGTGATTGATTTCGTTTGCTGTTGGCCCTACAAACAAAACCAGATTGCATCAGCTCAAACCTTCCAATTTGATCTTTAACTTTTGCAATTGGTTACTTTCTTAGGTTTGGGAATAAGTAGTCTAGCTCACAAATTTTTTTGTTTGTAGTACTTATTTTTAAATGTTACTTGCATTTTAATTGATACTAGTTCCTAATTGTTATATGGGCAGGTTTAATCATTTTAGGTTTTACGTTACTAATGATACTTTAATCATATCAGGTTTTACAGCTAATTATGCCGATTGACAAAAGTTTCCGGACAGGACTGCAAACTTTCATAGAGCATGAAAAGAATTTAACCAACTCAGTAGGTCAAATCAGTTATCCTTACAAGAAATGTTTGAATGGATATATGCATATGCCGAATACGGTTTATGCCCACATCCATGATAAAGGAATTGAGCAATCATATACAACATGGTTTTATCACGGTGAAACTTTATCGCACGAACAAACATCCAAATATATCCAAGAATCAGATGACGAGATGTCTGCCGTAGTAAATTAGATCATATTTTGCCCATAGGATCTAAGTTACCGACTTCATATTTTGCCCGAAGAAATTAGATCATATTTTGCCGTTGGTAGTTTGACGTTGTTTGTTTGAAAATAAAAAATATCTTTTAAAACAAAACAAAAAAAATGTGCATGCGCTATAGAGAATTAAAACGGATAGGTGTGATGGATTCATTTAGTAACTCCTTTTACGACTTTACACCTATAGAATTTTACATTATAAGTTTAACCCTTAGATTGAACTGAGTGTCACGTTGTAAAAACTATCTTTTGACGGAAACTTCTTGTGTGATAAGAGATTTTAGAATGAAGTGACCGGTGGGTTGATCAGAACCACACAGATTAGATGTTAGATATGTAAATTGTGTGGCCCTGATCAACCCACCGGTCACTTCGATGCATGTGAAGATACTAGGGAAGAACTTCCCTCTTTTGACCCACAACACACAAAACTACATGTTGGGCCATCTTTAAAACCTTTTAATAGGACCATAGATTAAGTTTCACGCGGACACGTCCCGAATGAAGGGGACAATATCGTAGCATTTTGTCCCACGTATGAAGGAGTTATCTTCACAATATTCTGATATGATCATTCATTCCGCCCAATATACCCACTAGAAATTTTAGTGGGTGAATAATAATATGTGGTTTCTATCGGCATCATGAATATACTATCAGCACCATTTTCTATATTACTTTTCATTTAGTTCCGGTACTACACATGTATTCTTTCTCTTACTTCCGGCACCATACTATGAATGTCAGTGTCACTGACGTTCCTTTTCACTCATGACACTTTTATATTATAACTTCAGTGAAGTTATTATCGAAGACTAACGTCAGTGCCTGGGATATTTTTTGTAATTACGTTATTTTCACGAAAAATAATCATGATACAGAGAGTAATTTTAAAGGTGTCGAAAGCAAGTGTAGTGTCATTTTTATGGTGTCGATAGAAGCCTAAAACATTACACCTGTATCAAATACTCCATCTGTCTCATTTTATTAGTCTCGTTTGACTTTCCACACAGATTAAGAAAAGTGTAGTTAATGCTTTAAATCTTATTAAATAAACTTTTTTTTTTTTTATATTTATGCCCTTTAAGTAGTTGTTGGAGTATTTAATACTACACATTTTTTATTGTAAATATTGTAAATAGGAAAGGGCATTTGAAGAAATTTAATGATAAATACACAAAATTAACACTTATTTTGGGACAAATAAAAAAAACGTTGACAAATAAAATGGAACAGAGGGAGCAAAACAGATGCACTAATATATACTCCCGCCGTCATAATTTGTTTGGACATTTTGGAACTCACAATGTTTAAGGAGACATCAATTAATAGGTTGTCTAGTCATTTAAAACTTGACTAATTTACATTTTTATCCTTTTTATATGTAGCACAATTTTCACTCTATAAAATAAATTGAGGCAATTAAAGCAAAAAATTTGAGTCTAATTAGAATTATAAGACTTATTTTAGATAATTATAAATGGAATAAGTTCTAAACAAATTGAGACGGAAGGACTACAAAGTTAGACTTAAGTATTTAAGGCCCGTTTACAATGCCAATGGCCCAAATGTAACACGCACAAGTATTCTTATACATTATACATTACAAATTGGTACCTTCCATTTATACATTGGTCGAATAAATCTGTACCGTCCATTTATAGATTATAAATGATGATCACAAAGCGTCCAGTTACCAAGTTTCTAGGGTTTAAGTAAAACAAGAACAAAATAGAGCCGGATTGAATTGAATTGAATTGAATCCAATCGAGAGCGAAGATGGATAACAGTATGCTTCGTGATTTGGATTCTGTTGTTGAAGCAGATAAGATCCGAATGGCTGCTATGATCGATCAGCTTCAAATCCGTGACAGGTACTCGTTTTGATTCGCTGATATTGGCTTTTTTAAAGGGGACTTGATTATGAAAATCAAGGCCTGTGCATTTGGTTGTTATTGTTTCTCCTTGATGAAATTGTTTTAGTAAAACTTTAAATTTCGTTATTTAGTCAATGTTTTGGGTATTTGTATTTTGTGGCTAAATACTGTGATATTTGTGAAGTAAACTACTCATCTTCTTTTAAGATGCTAAGTGCTTGATAGGAAATATTGCGGTTGATTTTTGCCCTAAAATTACTTTTTTTTCTGCATTGCTAATGACATTTTATATGGCAAAAATTCAGTATTTGTGTCTGAAAATGAATGGTACTCGATCCGCAGTATGGTTTAAAGTATCTTTATTGCTATCGGATCATGATATTATGGGTATTTGAATGAAATTACGTGTTAAATCTCTTTAAAAATGGTTGAGGATAGGTGGGTTCTATCGGCACATGTCAAATTTACTTTTGGCACCCATTTATTGAATAGTTTTTTCTGCTGAACAAAAGCGTCATTTCACGGTGTTCCTCCTCAACACCAACGCCGAGAGTGTTGAAGGAGGACACCGCGAACGCCGTGACGTTGGTGTTAGTGTTGAAGAAGGAGGAACACGAGTGGGAATGACGTTCGTCTTTTTGAAAACAGTGTTGTGCGAAGTAATTTTTGTGGTGCCAGAAGTAATAAGGTGCCATCAGTTATTTGACATGTGCCGATAGAACCCACCTGAGGATATTGCCATATTGGTCTCTTGTACACAACTTTGCAGCAGGTGTATCGTATGACATGTGTGCTCTGCGTCACGACTCCTAACAAACCGCCAAGTTTGTCACTTTGTTACACTATGCGTGTTTATGTTGGATGGTTCATTGTTGCTTCAATTCTTAGGATAGTGGACTGTATTTTCTGAGACTATCCATGATATCAGCCCCCTAGGCCTAGTGGATTAGTATGTATATGCATTGACGCACAGATACTTCTATCCGGTAGTAACCGAAGGGATACACACCGGATACTTAGGATACATGCTTGGGGCAGGTTTACAATTTCTTAATGTTGGATATGCGATATGAATATGCACATCCTGAACTCGGATACATAAAATGAAGAACGCTTTTGGAAATTGAAGACAACCCATGCTATCCAAATTGAAGAAAAACTACCAAAAATTAAGAGAAGCCACCAAAACTGCCGTATATTAAGAAATTTCATGTTTACATTTTTTTCTTATTGTTCAGTTTGTCCCAATGCTTCTAATATCTATGCATATCCTATCTATACCCGTAGCCTTTTAATTTATAATAAAATTCCGCACCTATGTAAAGTACCATGTATCTGTATCTATACCAATGCAATCTAGTGTGTAAGTTTATGCAGCAATAATATAGATGATCATTCGCTTGGTGTATACGATTTGTGGCGTACATGTGTACAACTTGTTAAGGATCTCTTAATCACGTGTCTGAGTAGTTTAATCCCATTTTGCTTAGAAATAAGCAGGATCTCCTTTGTTTAATCCTTAAAGCAGGGATCTGTTGGTTGATGATGTAATTGCATATACTTGCTTGTTGTTAGTATTTAACTTTTTGATGGTGTGCTGCAGCTTGCGAATGTATAATTCACAGGTGGAACGATGTTTCACGGCCTGAGTGTACACCTTCTGTCACAAAACTCTAGATAAACAGGAGGCGACTTGCATACGTCGTTGTGAGAATGAGATTTGCAGATGAAGAAAGAAACTACAACAGCAACATGTAAAGCTTTCGAACCTCATGATGAATTGTTTGCACAATGACCTCACGATGAATTGTTTTGTCATGCCATCCGTACCGTCATTGGTGGCGATCACTGTGCGATTTTAGTATATTCTATTTCTGGAAAAAAATCTGAGTTATTTCGTATAGCGATTTTCAGAAAACTGTGGAATATAAATTCTATCTCGATGATTCAATAAACAGGACTGTTCATGGATTCTCTCGTAAATGAGTCTGATTTGAGGGTGTCATTCCCTTTCACCTTCAAATCAAATCTCATGCAAGATATTCGGAAAATTTATCACGAGAATCCATGACACCAGAGATTGTCAGTTCTGTTTATTGAATCTTGAGATAGAATTTATATTCCACTGTTTTCTGGAAGTCGTGATATGGAATAGCTCGATTTTGTTTTTAGAAGTGGAACCTCTACTAAAATGGCACAGTGATCGCCACCGATTACGATACGGATTGCATGACAAAGCCTGCGGTGCAAACAATTCAGGGAGGTCCGAAAGCTTTCATCATGAGGTCCGAAAGCTTTACATGCTGTAATTTCTTTTTAGCTGTTGTAGTTTTGCGTAGTTTTATAAAACTTGCTCTCAGTAGACCGAATAATCATGACATACTTTTATTCTACATGATACTGGTCAACGAAATGTTGCATTTTTTTTTTTGTTTATTTCATCGTTTAATATGGATTTACTTCGTTTATCAAAGAAAAAGAGAACACATGTAGTTGGTTGTCTCTACATAGTTTATTATTGAAAAGATTTCAATGCTTTTCAGTATTGTTTCGTATTGCTTTATACATTTCCTCTGGTCTATATACTCGCTGGTATTTCATTACACAATGACATGCCTATGAAATTGCTTTGTGGCAGCCGGTAATGCCTGGAATTGGGATCGTCTGCTGTGAATCCGCCTCTGCCGTGTCTGCTGTGAGGTGAAACGGCGTCGTTTTGCCTCACACGACGCCGCCCAAGTGTATCCGTCATTGCCTTAATTTTAAGCTAGGACTAAAACGACGTCGTCTCTCTGCCAAACGACGCCGTTTTGGCGTCAAAGCAGCGTCTGCCGTGAATGACCTACGGCAGAGGATCCGACCTCATAATGCCTGGGCTAGAAATTTAAGTCGAGAGCAACACCAAAAGCAATGATTTTGAGTTGACAAAAATGTCTTTATATTCATGTTTATTAGCACCAAATCAACTTCTAATTTGCAGTGGGCATGAGATGATCGAGAACATAGAAATATGATTATAAGGTCCATTTCCCTTTAAACATTGTGTAAATCTGTTTTTTTTTTTTTTTTTTTTTTTTTTTTTTTTTTTTTTTGAAAAAGTAAATCTGTATTTTAAATATACAAATCCTGCGACCTATTATAAGCACAAGAAAATGATACGTGCACTACACATATTGTGTAGTATATATTAATGTGACACATTATGTGTGGTGGATGTATCACCTTCCAGTGCATCATCAAACACTCTATTTTTATTTATTAAATGCGGATAACGTAAACTTTACACTATACTGGCAGACACAGGATCTTGGGTATGGAGACGCTAATTTTAAAGATTTTTTACAATCTGAAAAATTTATAGTAGTGTTTTTTCCCGTTGAATCAGCATGGCAAGGAAAACTAATGTATATCAGGAAAAAATGACTATATATTATGTGTGATATAATGAAAAAAACAATATTATATATCACGGAATCTTAACAGAATAACACTTATACTAATATCAATAAACACTTCAAACACTATAAACAATGTTTTTTTTTAGGGAAACCAAAACTTCAAATCTTGTGTATTATTTTGTTTAAAATGTATCATTTTGGTAATAAGTATGTATTTTAATTCACGTTATAAAAGATTTATGTCAAGTTATCCGATTATTAGAGGGGCGAATATAAATTTAAAAAAGGCAGAAAAAATATATATAATACACATAGTATGGTTATTCTCCGGATACGAGGGGGCAAGTCTCCAGTTTTAATGTTACGGAGATTTGTGATGATTTATTTATCATAAATAAAGACGCGGTAAAATGAAGAATTATTATATTTAAATCTGTAAAATATATAATCGGCTAACAGTCTTCAATGCAAATGCTCTTAAATCTTTCAAACGATATGATTATACTAGCAAAAATAGAATCACAGCTTCATTTGCATTTTTTTTTTCCTTTTTTCATTCTTATTTTTTTTGTGAATTGACTAGCTATTTCTCCGTAAATGATGAAAAATAAAAAATAAAGATTCAAATAGACGAATGCAAAGACAACAAGATATAAATAATGGTTATTATTTGCACCGCACCTTTTCTGTCCGATGTCCCTCATATACCGATGCACCATATTTTTTTTTACAGAATCGACTTTGTGAATTTTAAATCTATAGCCAACATGCAACTTTTCACAGAGTCGATTCCGGATGAAAACCGGAAAGTTGTTTGTTAGCTGTATATTCGACTTTCACATTGTCGATTCTATTGTGATATTTAAATACTATGATACATCGATAGAGTCGTAGTGGTGCAAATAAAAACTTATATAATATGCTATAACTATCGGTTGATATTTAAAAAATGGACAAAAAATATTTAAAATCAAATTTGGCTAACCATTTTTTTTAATCCCTAACGGGGTTCAAACACCGGTCTCAATTAGACGTTATAGTCTAGCTTACCACTAAACCTGTCAGTAAAGTGACTTAAACTCTGCATCACAGGTGGAACTAATCAAGACTCACCGGTGTGTGATGGGGCGGTGAGAAGTGTATTCAATTACGTGCATCAAGAGGGTGGAGTCCATCGAGGGTTCAAAGCAGGTGACTATCGCCAGGTGACAATCTGAGTACTTGAATACAAAGCAGGTCCCACATCTCATTAATTCTGTTATGTGATGCAATATTATCTGGTGTCATTAAAAGGAGGACACGTGTAAAGGTATTTATGGCGATCAGACAAAGATTCTGGCGGCTAGGGTTTAGGGATTTGTGCCTATAAATACAGATTGTTGTCTCATTATCCGAGTGTGTTGAAATCAGTAAAATTCGAAGTGCATAATAAAATATCTCTTTCGCCCGTGGTTTTTACCTCTCCCATCGAGGGGTTTTCCACGTTAAATGTGGTTCTTCTTGTTTCATTTTCTCCTTTGGTTGTTTATGTTTGATTGCTTCGCTTTTTCTTGCATCCGAAGTTATCTCCATCCGCTTTATAACAAGTGGTATCGAGAAAGGTTCCGGGAAAACAACTGCACGATCAACTTCGTCTTCACAAGGCCTTGACAAGGTGCTAGGATCTGTGACAAAGTTGTGATCTTTAGCAAGAAAAGATGTCGCCAGAGAAACGTAAAAATCGATAAATTTCTGAGGAAGGAGCAGTTTTGGTCTGTGGCAAATCAAGATCGTGCAATCGTTGAAACAAAGCAGGTTTGTGGAATCCTTTATCCGACAAACCAAAACAAAGTGCGGCAGATTATGCCGATCTGGAAGAGAAAGCACATTCAACCATCATGTTGTGCTTATCGATGATGTTATCACCGAGTTCTTTGAGGAAGACACACCGCACCAAGTTGTGGAAGAAGCTTGAAAGCTCAGTATATGACCAAGTCACCGACCAACAAGTTGTTGTTGAAACAGAGGTTGTTCGGTTTGAAGATGCATGAAGGAAGTCCACCGAGGAACATCTGGACGGTGAACACAATATTGCTTGATTTAAGGAATATTGATGTTAAAATTGAAGATGAAGATGCAGCCCTAATCGTTGGTGTCATTACGGCATCATATGAAAACTTTGTGCGATCGCTCATAGTTGGGAAGGATACAGTGAGCTTTGGAGGATGTGAGGTCCGCCTTACATGCCAGGGAGCTTAGACACAAGGTCGCCGGGTACAGACAGTCAGTCTTTGGGCTAGTAGCTAAGCAACAATAGTGGAAAAGGATATGGATGGAAGAAGAAAAAAGAAGTCGGGTCCAAAGGTCCTAAGTGCGATGTCTCAGAATATCAGTAAGGAGCAGGGACATTGGAAGTCCAATTGTCCAAGGAAGAAGAACAAGCAGGAAAGCACTCAGCACAGCAGCTTTGGCTCTTGAGCAATCGATGAGGATCCGGTTCTAGTTGCGAGGATTCTACACATCACAATGATGTGTGGATACTTGATTCTGGAGCATCCTACCATATTTGTCCAAACAGAGTGGTTTTCTACTTATGAGCAGATAGATGGTGGTCAAATCTATATGGCCAACAGCAAAGTCTGTAAAGTTGTGGGAATTGGCTCAGTAAAGTTAAGGACAGAGGATGGTAAATTTTGTACACTGAAAGATGTAAGACATGTTCCATGAGATGACCAAGAATTTGGTATCTCTCGATCCACCTGGATGACAAAGGGTTCAATTTCAAGGGTGAAGGTGGACAGTTGAATGTCTTCAAAGATTGATTGTAGTCCTCAAAGGCATCAAGAGGGAACCTTGTATATATTACAAGGATCTATCAGATCTGCTTCTTCTTTGTTGCATCCTCGCTAGATTCACTGATCTCAGCAGACTCATTGGTGGGCACACGAGACTAGGTCACATGGGTGAAAGGGTATCATGAGTTCTTTCTTCACAGAGTTTTCTTGGGGATATAAGGTCAAGAACTGGACTTTTGTGAACATTGTGTGTTTGGGAAGTTGCATAAGTAAATTCTCACAGGTTGCACAATACAAAGGCAACACTTGATTATATCCATTCAGACTTCTGGGGTCCATCAAGAGTTGAGTCATTGGGTGGTCACAGATATTTTGTGTCATTCATAGATGACTATTCAAGGATGACTTGGGTGGTAATGATGAAGAACAAAAGTGATGCATTCAATAACTTCAAGCAGTGGAAGGCCCTAGTGGAGAATCAGTTAGGCAAGAAAATCAAGAAGCTTCGCATGAGATAATGGTGCGGAATTACTGGACGGATTTTGATTCATTTTGTGCGGTGAGGTATTGCCAGACATCACATCGTGTAAGGAATACACCTCGTTGAGAATGGTGTAATTGAAAGGATGAATCAAACTCTTTGGAGAGGGCAAGATGTATGCTTTCTCAAGCCGGGTTTATCAAGGAGATTTTGGGGCGGAAATTTGTTAAGACGACTTGCTACTTAATCAACAAGTGAGTCCTCACACAGAATCAATCTCAAGACACCATTTGAGATGTGGTCAGCAAGCCTCTTGACTACTCGATTCTAAGGGTTTTGGAAGTACAAACTTACTATCATGTTAGTGAAGGGAAGTTGGAGCCAAGAGCCAAGAAGGAGTGTTTGTGGGGTATGGTGATGGAGTAAAAGGATATAGAATCCGGTCATCACAGAGTCCAGGGTAATCCTCGCAGGGGCGTTGTGTTTGATGAAAATTCTATGTTAAACTCATCGGTGGAGAGGTCTCGAGTGCGAAACCGATCTTGAATCGATAGTGTTGAGAAGCAGGTGGAGCTTCAGGTGGAGTCATCGATATGCAACAATCGGTGGATCCAAATCAACACTATCTTGATCCTGGATAATGAACCGTAATCCGATCCAAGCGATCTCTTTGAGACCTCGGCAGAGGCGTCATACAAACATTGATCAACAGAGTCTAGGCGCCGCCAAGCCTAGAAGATCTAATGTTGGGATACCTCCAGGAGATATGGATATGATGATTTGGCTGGATATGCACTCCAAGATTCTTTGAAGAAGTAGAGGTTCTTTGAACCTACTACTTACAGGGAAGCGATGAGCGATGACATGTGCGAAGCATCTCGGTGGCATGCGACCATGGGAGATGAAATGGAGTCATTATTGAAGAATCGAGACTTGGGAATTGGTCAAACGACCCTGCGACAAGGGGTTGTGACTTGTAAATGGATCTTCAAGAAAAGGAAGGAATAACAAAGCGCGAAGGGTCGTATAAGGCACGTTTGGTTGCAAGAGGATTGATCAAAAGGAAGGGTTGACTTTGATGAAATATTTTCACGGTGGTCGGACACACTTCAATCGTGGTGTTACTAGCAATGGTGGCATGGCGCAGATCTGGAACTTGAGCAATTAGATGTGAAAAGCGCTTTTACATGGTGAGGTGGATAAGGAGATATACATGACATGACTGAGGGTTTTCAAGTTCCTGGCAAAGAAAGCGTGTTTGCAAGTTGAAGAAATCATTGTATGGTTTGAAGCAAGCTCCAAAGCAAAGTGGTATAAAAGGTTTGACAGTTTCATGCTTCAAACAGGTTATAATAGAAGTCCATATGATTGTTGTGTTTACTGATGATGGCTTTGAAAGATGGATCATATATCTATCTTGTCTCAGTATGTGGATGACATCTTGATAAATTGCAAACAAGGAAGTCGATGTTCAAAATCAAGAACCTTCTCGAGTCTTTGAATTTGAAATGAAGGATTTGGGTCCGCCAAGAAAATCTTGGGGATGGAGATCCGGAGAGATAGAAGTCGAAGAAATTATTCTTGTCTCAAGAGGGTTATGTGCGAGAAGATATTGGCCAAGTTTGGGATGTCTGCTTTGCAAAACCAATAGATACTCTATGGCATCAAATGTTCATTTGTCTGTTTTATGCTTCACAATCACCAAGAAGAGAAGGAGTATATGTCAAAGTTCCCCTATGCTAGTGCAATTGGCGATCGATGTATGCCATGGTATGCCTTAGGCACGATCTCGCTCAGCAAATAAGTGTTGTCGGCAGAGTTTATGGCTCAACCTGGAAAGGAACACTGAAAGTTTGTTAAAAGGATATTCGGTACACGAGAGTACACTGGTGATGTTGGTCTCATTTATGGTGGTGATCTTGGGTGCAGTCACGGAGTTCTTGTGATCTTGATTATCACGCAGTGATGTTGTGAGAGAAAATCAATGATTGGTTATGTGTTTACATTGGGAAATGCGGTGGTGGTTTGGAAAGCTACTCTTGAAGCTCTGATGAGCCTTATCAACTCATCAAGCGTAATATATGGCTCTTCTTGAAGCGATTAAGGAGGTGTCCGGTTGAAGGGCTAGTCAATGATTTGGGGTTGCATCAGGATCAGCCGATATATATTGTGATGATCTAAGTGCAATATGTTTAGCCAAGGATCAGGTTCATCATGAGAGAACCAAGCATATTGATGTCGTATCATTTTCGAGAAATGAGAAGAGGTTGTAGTGAAGAAGATTGGCACAAAGGAGAATCCTGGCGATATGTTCACTAAACCGATTCAAAGAGAGTAAGTTCCAGGCTTTGCCTGGACTTACCGAATATTCAAAGCTTGTAACTGCATTTTGGAAACTCTACCGAGGCGGATCGGTGGAGTGGATCTTTGTGGAGATAGTCCGGTACAAGTACATCCGGCATTGACGAATGCATCCGTACAAGTACATCCTGGTTATGCAATCTGTTTGACTCTAGTGAGAGTTGAAGTCAAGGTGGAGATTTGTCAAGAAAGTGACTTAAACTCTGCATCAGGTGGAACCAATCAAGACTCACGGTGTGTGATGGGCGGTGAGAATTGTATTCAGTGCTGCATCAAGTAGGGTGGAGCTCATCGAGGGTTCAAAGAGGTGACTATCAAAGCAGGGTGTGATCTCTGAGTACTTGAATACAAAGCAGGTCCCACATCCGTTAATTCTGTTATGTGACAACTATCTGATGTCATTAAAAGGAGGACACGTGTAAGGGTATTTATGGCAGATCGACAAAGATTCCTGGCGGCTAGGGTTTAGGGATTTGATTTGTACTATAAATACACGATTGTTGTCTCATTATCCGAGTGTGTTGAAATCAGTAAAATTCAAAGTGCATAATAAAATATCTCTTTCTCGCCCGTGGTTTTACCTCTCCCATCGAGGGGTTTCCACGTTAAATCGTGTTCTTGCTTGCTTTCGCTTTTCCTTGGGTTGTTTATGTTTGATTGATCATTTTCGCTTTCTTTGATCCGAAGTTATCTCCATCCGCTTTATAACAAAACCGATACACCTTATGCAATTTGGTTAACCACTTTAAAAACAATTGATTACAAGTATGGCTCTGTTACATTCAAAGCGTTACATAATCATAGAAAAAAATATTCCTCCGTTCCAAAACATAATTTTTTTGTGTGTTTTTTAAAGAGTTAAAAAAAATAAAAAAATAAAAAAAATAAAAAAGGCCCGATTACAATGCCAATGGCCCAAATGCAACCCGGACATGTATTCTTAAGCCCGAAGACTGAACCAATTGATCTAAACTGTTCAAACAAATCTCTACCGTTCATTTATAATTATAAAAAAAAATCACAAAGCGTTCAGAAACAGAGTTTGTAGGGTTTATGTGAAACAAGAAGAAAGGGCTTACAAAGGCGGGGATTTAATTGAATCGAGAGCGAAGATGGATAAGAGTATGCTTGGTGATTTGGATTCTCTTCCTGAAGCAGATAAGATCCGAATGGCTGCTATGATCGATCAGCTTCAAATCCGTGACAGGTACTCGTTTTTGATTCGCTGATATCCCTTTTAAAGAGGGAACATGATTATGAAATTCAAGGTCTCTGCATTAGGTTGTTATAGTTTCTCCTTGATGAAATTGTTCTAGTAAAACTTGAAATTGCGTTATTTAGACTGGTTATTTGTGTTGTGTGGCTAAGTACGTTCATATTTGTGAAGTAAACTACTGATTTGTGACTGATCTTGTTTTAAGATGCCAAATGCTTGATAGGAAGTGTTGCTGTTTATTTTGCCCTAAAATTACTTTTTTTCTGCATTTGAGTTGGTGGCTAAATACGTTCATATTTGTGAAGTAAACTACTGATTTGTGACTGATCTTGTTTTAAGATGTCAAATACTTGATAGGAAGTGTTGCTGTTGATTTTTGCCCTAAAATTACTCTTTTTCTGCATTTGAGTTGGTAGCTAATGACATTTTATATGACAAAAATTCAGTATTTGTGATTATAAATGAATGGTTTATATCGGCAGTATGGTTTAAAGTATCTTTATTCAGTTTATTGCTATCGGGTCATGATATTCTGGGTATTTGAATGAAATTACATGTTAAATCCCTTTAAAAATGGTTGAGGATATTGCCGTATTGGTCTCTCGTAGACATATTTGCACCAGGTGTATCATATGACATGTGTGATCTTCATCACGACTGTTAACAAACTGCCAAGCTTGTCCCTTCGTTACACTAATGCGCCTTTATGCTGGATGGTTCATTGTTGCTTAATTGAGAAATAATTCTTAGGATTGTGGGACTGTGTATTCTCTGAGAGTATTCGTGATATCAGCTCCCTAGGCCTAGTGGATTAGAATGTATATGCATTGATGCACGGATACTTCTTTCTGGGTATCTAGTATGTCCCATACCGATAGATACACACCGGATACTTGGGATACGCGATCCCAATATGCACATCCTTAACTCGGATACATAAAATGAAGAACTTTGTTGGAAATTGAAGACAAACCACAATCAAAATAATGAAAAGATATCCAAATTAAAGAAAAACTGCCAAAAATTAAGAAAAGCCACTAAAACTGCCGTATTTTAAGAAAGTTTATGCTTATATTTTTCTTCTTATTGTTGTTCAGGGTTTCAGGCTGGTCCCAATACTTTTTTAATATCTTCGCATATTCTATCTATACCCGTATCATTTATTTTCCCAAAATTCTGCACCTATGTAATGTACCCTGTATCCATGTATCTATACCAATACTATCTAGTGTATAAGTTTAGGCAGCAATACTATAGATGATCATTCACTTGGTGTATATGATTTGTGGTGCAAAATGTATACAACTTGTTAAGGGATTTCTTAATCACGTGGCTCCCATTTTGCTTAGAAAAAAACAGTATCTGTTAGTTGATGATGTAATTGCATATACTTGCTTGTTGTTAGTATTTAACTTTTTATGATGTGTGCTGCAGCTTGAGAATGTATAATTCACTGGTGGAACGATGTTTCACGGACTGTGTGGACACCTTCCGTCGCAAGACTCTTGATAAACAGGAAGAGACTTGTGTACGCCGTTGTGCTGAGAAGTTTCTGAAGCACTCGATGCGTGTGGGATTGAGATTTGCAGAGCTCAACCAAGGAGCTGCTACACCGGACTAAAGACACGCCTAGTTTTATGTAACTTGCTCTCAATTTAGACCAAATATTCATGACATGCTCTTATTCTACTACATGATACTGGTCAAAGAAATACCTTGATTTTGTCTTGAAAAATTTGCATGATGTTTTTTTTTTCAACGTTTAATATGCATTTACTTCGTTTATCAAAGAAGAGAGAACACTTTGAGATTGCATGTAGCTGGTTTGTCTCTATTTAGTATTGTTTCATACATTTCTTCCTCTATGGACTCACTGATATTTCATAACCATGACATGCCTATGAGGCAGTCGCTTTGTTGCAGCCATAATGCCGAGGCTAGAAATTTAGGAAATTTAGGTGAAGACTCTTATACGTGAAGACTCCTACATGCGGCTTATTCTCGACTATGTGGGTTTTATATCGCAATAAAATCACATTTTATCATATGTGATAAAGCCACATAGATGGTAGCATAGATGACTCTTTATATGGAAGTCTTCACTTTAAAATTTCCTACAAATTCAAGTCTAGAGCAACACCAAATTATTGATTTTGAATTGACAAAAATGCCCATATATTAATCTTTTCTAAAGTAGCATTGGTAATTTAAGAATGACTCATTACATAAGAATTTCCTAGAAATTTAGGACCAGAGCAACACCAAAGCATGATTAGTTGACAAAAATGCCCTTATATTAATCTTTTCTAAATAGCATTGGTAATGTAAGAAAAATGAATGAAAGAAATCTTAAGGCATAACAATGATTTCTTTCGTTTTTGGAATGGAAATTGGAATAGGGAATTTGGTAGGCATTGCAATGTGACTTTTCTTTTTGAATTTTACTTGCCGAAAGGAAATACACATCGGGACGATACGAGTCAATGAAATTTATCTGAAATCAATGACAATGATATGGTAAATGAGTCTATATGAAATCGTGATCTAAAAATCTTGGTCAGGGTTTTTTTTTTATTTAAAACAAAATATACATACGCATCCCTTTCCGCCTTAAAGGACTCGAAACCTAGTCATTGCCGGGTTATGACCTTCTGTATACCTATTGGCTCCGTTTGAAATAAAGTGTTTTATATTCATTTTATTTAGGGACAAAAGTTTAATAAAAATGCACATTGTATTGAATAAGGTGATTGTCGTACATGATTGAGAAAATAATATAGGAGAGAAAGCCAATTTTTTTTTTTTATATAAGAGAGAAATATATATTTTCTCAAAAAAAAAAGAGAGAAATATATTTTTTTTCGTATTATTATTATATTTTTATTTTCACTTATAAAAAATGACTTGGGTAAAAAGATAATTGTGAAGTAAAATTTCACCGACTATAAAGAGCCGACTGTCTGTAATATAAAACTCATTAAATTAATTGGAATCGGCACCGGAGCAAAAACCCTAAAACCAAAAGCCCCGAAACCTTTTTTTCCTTGTTTGATTTGATAATTGTGATGGCGCTACCTGCAAAATCGGTGGAAAAGATCAAAGCTTTCTGGCACTCTCAGGTTCACGACGAAGAAAAATGGGCTCATAACATGGTATCTTTCGATTACCTTCTTTGCCAATTACTTTAGCGTTTTTTCATATTCAATCAAGATTCAATTTTTATTGCAATACCCCCTGTTTTCCGTTTTCTTGTAGTGTCAGAGCGCTTCAATTTTTGTTGCAGCTCTTGCGGTTTTCATCCTCAATAAAGATTTATTTTTTATTGCAATTTTCCACTTTTCGTGTAGTGCTACAGAGCGCTTCAATGTTTGATGCATATTTTGCTTTTATATTGTAGATTTAAAACTTAGAAATTTCCTTCATTGCGTTTTTAAGTTTTTATTTTAGAAGACCTTCGAATTTTACAAAGGATGGATCATTGGACTTGGTTGATGTTCATATTTATCATGTTATATTGTTGATTTGTGTCTTTTTTTGACTGAATATTACCAGCTGACTTAACAGGCATATAATTTTCTATTGTTGAAAGTGAAATCCATTCCAAAAAAAGGGGAAAAAAGAAACTGAAATCCATTAAATTATGTTGTACTTATTGGCTCTTACTAGCACGGAATAAAACGATCATAGGCATAGAAAAAAAAAAGAAAAGATATTGATAATTTTAAGGTAATTATTATTTAAATACATGAAAACATTAACAGGAGTATGCATGTACATTTTGAAAGTTCTGTTAAGAGCCCTGTGTTTGCCACATAATTTGATTGTGTAGAGTATAGCTGTTTCCCACTTTGAAACACAGTTTTCAAGGCGCTTAGCCTAAGCGCGAGAGTCTAGGTCTTACCGCCTAGAAGGTAGGTTAAGCCTAAGCTAGAGTCTAGGTCTTACCGCCTAGATGGTAGGCGACAGTCGCCTCGGCAATATGTTGTTCAAAAGAGGGGTTGCGTGTGTACATGATGATGCTTTTGACTACTTTGTACTCCTGTAGTGTCTGATTTTTGCACGTATGGCTAGTTTAATTGATATCTTTGGGTGGCTAAGGCATGTTTTATATGCCGGTTTACAATTGGTTTGATGTGGTTGGAGCTTACGGTGCTCACAAGGCACATTTGAATATTTGTTTGATAGGAATCGGCCTTTCGGTAGACGTTTACTGATCTTCTCGTCAACTGGCATATATTTTTCAACTTTTTCCATTATCGCCTAGTTGTAGAAGATTTTGGTATATTAGTAAGAAAGTCGTTGAATTCTCATTGAGGTTTCAACAACTTTAATCTGTGGCGGCTCGTTTTCTGTTATTTACTGAGACTTTAGTATATTGTCCTGATTTGGGATGATCCATGCTCTGTGAACCGTTAGAAGACAACTATCTTGTTCATGTTCATTCCCTTTATCTTCAACATGCTGGAACTGTTCACAAGTTTTTGGTTGT
The DNA here is from genome assembly GCA_026214975.1 of Gentiana macrophylla. Lineage (NCBI taxonomy): Eukaryota > Viridiplantae > Streptophyta > Magnoliopsida > Gentianales > Gentianaceae > Gentiana > Gentiana macrophylla. Next base: position 19,370,564 of record CM047808.1, on the reverse strand, counting down.
TTAATTGCCTTCTGTTGTGCCCTTTTCTATAGATAAATCATTAAGCTGCGAATTTGTCTATACGGGCACCCGGTTTCACATTGGTATCTTGGTGCACAATTTGCTCCTTGAATTACACGACTTATTGTTTTTATCTGTGTTTGAGTCTTATCGTATGACATTGAGCTTAGCTCATGCGGAAACATTGAAGAGAGAATACAAAGAAAAGCATTCTTCCTACCCGGTTATAGTACCTTCAAGTTGAATACATCGTGTTCTGATGGATTTTCAACCCATTCTTTTGCAGAAATTGGCTCGAGCTGTTGGGCTTTTTGCTGGTTCAATCATTTTCATGAGGCAGTTCGGTGATTCGATGGCACCATACTGAATGTTAAGAGCAATGGTGTTGGCATTGGCATTGGCATTGGCAAGTGTGTTTCCTTAGAAATTAGGATGTAGTTTGTTTATTGTTTTCTGGAAGTGTTGGTGTTACTTGTATGGTTCCCCGTCGTTTGTGGCTTCTATCAAACTTTGTTTCGGGTTTTTGTATTGGCTCTGTTGAGACGGTTCTTGAGTTTATTTGGTTCTGTTGTCGTTATTATTATTATTATTTTTTTTTTTTTGTTTCGTTTTCTCGTCATGTTTCTTTGTTTCGCAACTCTGCTTTTTCTAGCTTCTATATCAGCTAGTAATTGCTAATGAAAAAGTTTTGGTGCCCTCGATTTCTCTGTTGGGACGGCAGGTGTGTGTTGACCATTGTGGTTGCTCTTAATGACCAGTTTAGAATTTAGATGGAGGGTAATGCAACGTTACCGAACCGAAGTGGATGCTTTAAGGTTGAAGGGATAGGTACGGTACGGGTGGTGGGGTTGGGGGTTGGGTGTTTGTACGGGTGGTGGGGTGCTATGATTGGGGGTGGTGTTTGAGGTGAGTGAGGTGGGGTGAGAGTAAGGTAGGACGGCGGCAACAACGGCGTTGAGAGTCGTTGATGTGAGTTCGGGTAGAAACTAAGGATGTGGTGAGGCGGGGGTGGATGGTTTTGACAAATTTCCTTACGTCTCCGTCTATCAATTTTAGATGGGTAATAAAAATGAACAGTGTTCATTACATTGTAATGAAATTTAATTGCACATCTTATATATTGAGGTGTGTAAGTGTAGTGTGATGAGGGAAGGCATTTATTTTTTCCACAACAGTTCTAAAGTGTTGAAACACATATAACACGTCAGTTTTGTACTTAACTGGATAAAGCCAAATATAGAGCAGAGCATACAATGATCAACAAAAACAACATAATAAACATGACCTTACTTGAAAGGATCTTTGCTCAAATATAAGTGTAACGTAACGCATTGAGGATCAGAAGTCATTTACCCGTAAAAGAGCGTTAAATCACGTATAATATTAAATAAATTCAATATTATACGTAAGTTTCTACTACATCGTATCAAGTTTAGCAGTGACAGAAGCTAAAAGAATCGCGTGTATATTTTTTTTTCTCAACAAGAATAGAATCAAACATACTAATTAAAGATTGAAAGATATCTTACAACCACGATAAACAAATCTTACAACAGTACGATGTCTTGAAAGAAATACAACAAAGTTATCTCAGAGAAAAAAGAGCGAACGGATCTTGTAGGATTCCCAGGAAATCGAAGGATTTCTTCCGGAAGCATCTGCTTCTCACGTTCCGTGAATAGCCGGGACATTGAGGAATAGCCAGAAAGGCATTTCGGGAATCGGTCTGATTCTATCCCTGTTCCTTCCGTTTGAAGAAATTCCAACTGAAAGTACAACATGTCTTTGAAGGAAATTACAACATAGTCTAGAACATAGATTGAAAATAGTAAATGAAAACAAGCATATCATAACAAGCATATCACATATCATCCTCGAAGTCCTCATCGAACTCCTACTCAACATGTTCATCTTCTTAACCCAAACACAAACAAACATGCATTTGAGGTAAGTACAAAGGTATTTAGCAAGAAACAGAAGTTATTGCATTAATTAAATTTCATGAAGTGAGGTTTACGTAATTATTAAGTTTTATTATATGGCTGACACAAATCTAGGGTTCACTGCATTCTCATTGACATGTCGTGCCTATTTGTTTCTAGCTTAGCTCAAGTTTGTTACATTGGCACTCAAGGGCACTAAGCATGGTGCTACCCACCACGAGGTATAGTTTGCAACCTATCAGTGGATCACACCAATAGCCAGGGGACTAGACTCGACAGTGTACACGTTCGGCGAAGCCCCTCTACTATTTGGCCATTTAGAGGCCAGTACAGTTATTCCCTTTATCCGACCGCCCACACATTGCGATATAGTCTGGTGCCTTACCAAGAGTAACATGATGTTTAGTCTTTTACTATACACTTATGTAGTTTATTATTGATTACTAACCACCTAAGTATTTTCAAGGCTAACCTCACCTTAGCAGTTCTACTCACTAACTTAGACAACTAGACACAACATCCTATCACGTACACATACACTGATGAATGCTAATTCACCAAAGCACAAGCCTATCATACTCTTCCGACGGTCCCAAACTTCAACTTTTATGAAGAATCCATCCGGTGCCGGAACTAAATGCATTAGAAGCTTAATCAAGACTTGTTCATGTTCATTTAGTGTTGTTTTATCAAGAAATAACATTTAAAACTGGTTTCAGGGCTTAAAACTTACTAAAACCCAAAACAGGGCTCAATGCGCGCGTATACTACTCAATGCGCATGCATTGATCGTCCAGAAATATTCAGGATGCTTCATTCGAGACAATGCACGCGTATGCTCACTGAATGTGCGCAAGACAAAACTCTCTCGAATCCTAAAGTTAACTTCTGGGATTTCAGACATAAATTTTTAAAAAATAAGGGATGAACGCTCAATGCACACGCACAAAGTCCTAATATCCGTTTCTCACTCTCTGGTCCCGCAACGCGCACGCATGCTTACAAATGCGCGTGCATTGGACTAAAAACTGCCCTAACAATAGTTTTTCTACAATTTTACGAATCCAAACCTTTCCCAACGTGTTCAACATCGATTTAGGCAGCAAAACAGCTGAAAAAAATACACAACTTTAACATGTCATAGCATCACATACTTACACAACAACATCTAGCATGAATTCTAACATCACTTCAAAACACAACCCCTAACTCCATAAAACCCAAATTAAAGCAATAGAGAAGATCTTTTTACTTGATCAAGCACAACTTCAATGAAAAACTTCAAAATTACTGCAGCACTTCTCCAAGCCCCAACAAAACCTATTTTATCCATAATCAATTCAAGAACTAATTAGGATCCATGTTTCTAACTATTCAGTACTACGAATTACACAACTTTCTTCAACCAACCAAGATCAAAACGTGATGAATCCAATATTAGGGTTATTTTCATACCTTAGTAAAACTTCAAGCTTTGGTAACAAAACGATCTCCTCGTCACGCTCAAACCGTTTCTATACTCAAATCTGAAAACGATTAAGTATCTTGTGAGAATTTTGAGAAACCCTCTTCCCCTTCTTAACTTTTCTTTGGCTCTGAAGTTTGAACGTTAAGTTTTCTGATTCCAAAAAAGTAACCTCCGGACAATAACCAATAATTAATGGGAGGTTATTTTCTAAGAATAAAACCTCCACATTATTTCTCTATTATTCCTTTCTATATTAATTACCAAAATTTAATAATTTTCTTTTTTTGCAAACTTAATCCAAAAAAAAAACATAATATTTCATTTTCGAAAAATGACACGTCTGCTCTTTCCCAAAAATCGAAATATTACATTCCTCCCCCCTTAAGAGTAGTTTCATCCTCGAAACTGAAACGTACCTGGTAGATCCAAAAAGTCTGGGAATTCACTGATCATGTCGTCTTCAAAGTTGATTCATTTGGTAAATGATTGCTTCTTTGCACCAAAACCAACGGAATCAACCTTCACTTGATCATCTTTTCTTTTCGGTCTAAAATCTTGATCGGTTTCTCATCGTAGGCAAGATTGTCTTGGAGAACTTCCGGATCAACGGTTGCTTCAACATCTGTCTTCGTCAAACACTTCTTCTACATTGAAACATGGAACACGTTGTGAACTCTTGACATTGAGTCCGGTAACTTAAGCTTGTAAGCCAAAGGTCCAACTTTCTCAATGATCTCAAATGGTCCCACGTATCTTGGACTTAACTTTCCTTTTTGTCCAAACCGTTTTACCCCTTTCATTGGTGAAGCTCGGAGGTAAACCCTTTCACCGACATCAAACTCCAAAGGTCTTCTACGAACATCGACCCAACTTTTCTGTTTATCTTGAGCCGCATTCAAGTTCTTATTTACCAACAAAACCCTCTCTTTATCTTATTCAACCAATTCCGGCCCGGTGATTTGCTTCTCCCCAACTTCATCCCAAAACAACAGCGTTTGACATCTTCTTCCATACAAGGCTTCAAACGGTGGCATACCCAAAATGGCGTGATAACTGTTATTATAAGCGAACTCTGCCATAGGTAGGTAATCATCCCACGATCCGCCCACTTCCAAAACACATGCTCTCAACATATCTTTTAGTGTTTGTATTGTTCTTTCTGATTGTCCACCTGTTTGTGGATGAAAGGCCATGCTCAAATTTAACTTTGTACCTAAAGCCTTTTGTCAACTCTTCCAAAAGCGACCGATGAACCGACTATCACAATCCGAAACTATTGAGATATGTACTCCATGCAACTTCACTATATTATCCAAATAGAGTGTAGTCATCTTCTACAAAGACATATCAACTTTGTAGGTATGAAATGTTATGACTTAGTTAATCTCTCAACAATCACCCAAATCATGTCGTGCCCACTCTTTGTTCTTGGAAATCCAGTGATGAATTCCATTGTAATCTTATTCCATTTCCATTCGGGGATATCCAGTGGCTTGAGCATTCTTCCCGGCCATCTATGCTCTGCTTTAACCTTTTGACAAGTATCGCATTCTGCCATAAACTTTGATATCTCCAACTTCATTGAAGGCCATCAAAAGCATTCCTTCAAATCTCTATACATCTTTGTAGCTCCTGGATACACAGCAAAAGCAGTCCTATGTGCCTCTTCTATAACTCTTTGCCTTAAGTCACCAACATTAGGCACACACAACCGATTTTGGTACCAAAGATTTCCGTTCTTATCTAACAGGTACCAACTGTAGGCATCTCTCTTGCAACCCGCTTCAAATCTACCAAAATTGGGTCTTCATCTTGCTTTGCCTGGATATCATCAATCAACTCAGATCTTGCTAACAAATGAGCCACAAATTGACGATTCCCCCTGCTCAATACCCCGGATCTTCAGCCCATCTAACTGTTCTGCCACATATTGAACCCCTAAAACCGCAAACATTGGTTTTCTACTCAAAGAATCTGCAACCACATTGGCTTTACCCGGATGGTACTGTATATCCAATTCGTAATCCTTTACGAACTCTAACCATCTCCTCTGTCTCATAATTAGATTCTCTTCTTTGAATAAGTACTTTAAACTCTTGTGGTCGTGAAGATTCGTGCCTTGACTCCATACAAATAGTGCCTCCAAGTCTTTAAGGAAAACACTACCGCTTCTAACTCCCGATCATGTGTTGGGTAATTCTTTCCATGCACCTTTCATTACGAAAGATAGAGGTCAAGAGAATTTGAGTGAAGTCACCGGTGACACACTCTGCGATAATATGAAGACATAGACTCCTCGCGACAAGATGAAGACACAATGACCTATTGAGTAATCTAGTGTAGTGTAATGTAGATAGCTGTTATTCAGTTACAGTTTGTTGTAACCGCTTGTAACTTACTTCTAACTAATCCATGAGGTGTATGAAGCTATAAATACACCATGATCAGCTGCCTTGTAAACTTAACTTGTAAATTTCAGTTCATCAATAATAATTCCTCATTTTACTTTCAGTTTATAATTCTATAAACTTCATCATGGTATCAGAGCAGAAATTTGTGAATTTCTGAATACTTTACTGCATTTTTCTCTGATATTTTTGAAGATCTTGAGAGTGTTCTTCATCTTTTCCGCGCTTTCCAGTTTCTTAAGAGTAAAATGTGAGCATTTCCATCATTTTTGATCATTTCATGATAGTATTTCCTTGGCATATCATTGTTTTGATAAGGTTTGGAGTTCTTGATAGCCATGGCAGCTATGAAACAAGAAATAAGTCCCTCCACTCCATTCTATGTCCATCCCAAAAAGAATCCGTCCTTGGTACTTGTTCAGCCATTGATGAATGGCAGCAATTATAATCCATGAAAGATATCTAAGGAGATGATGTTAATCACCAAGAATAAGATTGGCTTCGTAGACTGCTCAATCAAAAAGCAGAAGCAGATTTAGCATATTTTCATGCATGGAGACAGTGTGATACAATGGTAAGATCATGGATTTTGAATTCTATGGAGAACACCATTGCACAAAGTTTGATGTATTTCAAGACTGCACATGCAGTTTGGAAGAATCTTGCTACAAGATTTTCTAATGTTGATGCCATAAGGCTTTCATAACTTCTTGAAGAGATGCATCTATTAAAACAAGCTAATGACTCTATCAATCAGTACTTTACAAAATTAACGGTCCTATGGGAAGAAATCAAGACCATTAGGCATGTATAGTTTGTTCATGTGTCCCTCAATGTCACTCTAATGCAATCAGCACACTAATGGATCATATGGAGGCTGAACATGTCATGAAATTCCTTAAACGTTTAAGGAATTAGTATGAACCAATGGTTTCACAGGTAAATGATGATGGTGCCTTTTCCAGAAATCCATGATGCCTTTGCTATGGCAATTAAATTTGAGAGACATAAGTTATATGTGGCTAACAAGGTCAAGAATCAAGATTCTATGATTCTCTTGTCACAAAGGAATGGACAGGGGAAAAATCCAACAGCCAGCAGACCAAATTCTGTCACTGCTGTACATGCCAAACCTAGAAATCCCAAGAAGATGCAGTGTAGTTTTTTTGGATTCAATGGTTATACAGAAGAGACTTGTTACAAGAAACATGGATATCCTCCTGGTTTCAAGTCAAAAATGGCTTATTTGTTAGAGAAAGAACAACCAGCAGAAGATGATTAGGGCCACAATAGGTCTACTGGACCAGGGTTCCCAAATCTTACTGCACAACAACTTGATAAGTTGGTGGCTTTGCTGAGTGCTGATCCTCCTAGACATGCAGGATTTGCTGTTGGCCTACCTGCTGAGATTTTCACACATTACTCACCTGCTACATGGACAGGTGATCTAAATTCAGTAAGATCAATACAATTGATCTTGGACTGTGGGGTCACATATCACATTGTAGGATCATTAGACCTATTAAGTAATCCCAAACCTTCATCTGGTATAAAAATAGGATTACCTAATGGAAATAAAGTTTCTGTCACACATATAGGACAAGTCAGGGTCAACCCTCAACTGGTCCTACATGGTGTATTTTGTATTCCTAGTTTTAAGTATAATCTTTTGTCCTTACATTCCTATATTAATCATACAAAAGGTGGAGCTGTTTTTTCCGCTAACAAATGTGTTTTGCAGGACAAGAACAAGAAAGTGATTGGTTCAATTGAGTTACACAGAGGACTATATGTCATGGGTCAACCAATAAGGCTTTCTGTTTCCAATGCTGTAGAAAATCACACATTATCTGATAGATTAGATGATGATCTATTATGGCATTACAGACTATGACACTTGTTAGATAAGAGATTGCAAGTTATTAGTTCATAGTCTGCTGATGTCAAGTTTTGTAATCATGACCTTTGTTATGTTTGTCCTATGGCAAAACTAAAGAAAAATCCTTTTCCTTTGAGTACAACTGTTGTGTCAATGTCCAGCATTAGTTTTCACTGTTGTAGATGACTTTCTAGGTTTGATTGGGTTTTCCTTATAAGGCATAAATCTGAGGCTTCTGATCTTGTTAAATCATTTGTTAAATTTGTCTCTACTCAATTTCACAAAATTATTTAAGTAATTAGATCTGACAATGGAGCTGCATTTCAGCTCACTGATTTCTATGCTCAACAGGGTAGTATCCATCAAACATCATATGTCAGCACACCAGACAAAATGGCATTGTTGAAAGGAAACATCAGCATCTGCTGAATGTTTCTAGGAGTTTGAGGTTCCAGAGTAATTTGGCCATTGAGTATTGGGGATTTTGTCTTTTACATGCTGTAAAATTAATTAATGCCACACCTACACCACTGCTGAAGGAAAACACCCCACATGTGATGCTTTATGGCACCAAACCAGATTATTCTATGTTTAAAGTCTTTGGATGCTTGGTTTTCTCGTGCACACTTCAAAAATACAGAGCTAAGTTTGATTCAAGATGTAGGACTTGTGTCTATCTTGGAAATTCAAACACCGCTAAGGGTGCTATCCTATTGGACATTACAAAGAAAGATATTTTTATTGCTAGAAATACTCAATTTCATAAGATTTATTTTTCTCTATTTCAACAGGTATTAGGTAAGGCCGGATATCTTGCTGATATGCCAGTTCCTTTTCCAGTAATGGACAATTTTGATGATCTGCTGAATGAGTCAACAACCCACTCACACACAGAATCAGCTGCAGTTGAGGCATCTCATGAAGAGCAAGATACTATCAGCCAGGAACCTAGACAAACACAATTAAGATGATCCACATGGGTTAGAAAAGCACCAACCATTTATTAAGGTGGTGCTCATACAGTTTAGTAGACTACACACCTGTTGAGTGAAGTCATGAGTCTGGAACACCTTTCACCAAAATATCCCAGATTCATCAATACCATTGATTCCATTAAAGAGCCTAAGACTTACAATCAAGCCATCTAGCATGATAAGTGGAAAGAAGCAATGATAAAAGAAATTGAAGCTCTACAAAAGACTCATACATAGGAAATATTTGATCTACCCCTAGGGAAGAAACCCATAGGGTGCAAGTGGGTATACAGAATCAAATATAACCCTGATGGTTCAGTAGAGAGATGCAAAGCAAGACTTGTACGTTGCAAAAGGCTACACTCAAACATATGGCATTGATTATCAAGAAACACTTTCTCATGTTGTCAAGATTACTACAGTTAGAGCTTTACTTGCAGCAGCAGTAGCCTATAATTGGCATCAACATCAGATGGATGTCAACACTACCTTTCTACATGGAGCTTTGCATGAAGAAGTATATATGCAGTTACCCATAGGTTGTGCAGCAACTAAACCAAATCAAGTTTGTAGTCTCGCTAAATCATTGTATGTCCTTAAATAAGCCAGCAAACAATGGAATTGCAAATTAACCGAGTCCTTGGAAGCTCAGGGTTTTATTCAATCTAAGAATTACCACAGTTTATTCACTAAAGGGTCAGGACAATCTTTTATTGCTTTGTTGGTCTATGTAGATGACATCATAGCAGCAAGCCCAAATGAGCAGTTGATTCAGCATGTCAAGGATGCCCTACATCAACAGTTTACTATTAAGGATCTTGGAAAATTGAGATATTTCTTAGGTATTAAAGCTGCTAGAACTCCCGCAGGTATATCAATCTCTCAAAGAAAATACACTCTTAACCACTTAGAAGAATATATGAATTTCTAGGAGCAAAACCTGCCAAGACACCAATGGAGTCTAGGAAAACTCTACAACATGGTGATTCACCACTTTCGAAAGATAATACAACTTACAGAACATTTGTGGGCAAACTCATCTATCTCACTTTTACCAGACCATACATTGCCTTTGTAGTCCAACAGATGAGTCAATTCTTGGACACTCCTACTGAAAAGGCATGAAAACACGTTTCACCAAGTCCATGAATGCCGATGGAGCATCAGTGAGTCCAAAAGACATAACCAAAAACTCGTATTGTCCATACCTTGTACTAAAAGCCGTCTTCGGTATATTTGCCACTTTTATCTTCAATTGATGATAGCCGGACCTAAGGTCAATCTTAGAAAAAAATCTTTTCCTTTGCAACTGATTAAACAGATCATCAATCCTTGGTAGAGGATACTTATTTTTGATGGTGAGGTTGGTTAAAGCTCTGTAGTCTATGCACGTCCTCATGCTACCGTCCTTCTTCTTTACAAAAAAACAGGGGCTCCCCAAGGTGAAGTACTAGGCTGAATTATTCCTTTCTAACATGTCCTTTAAGTGAGCTTTCAACTCTTTTAATTCAGCCGGAGCCATCCTATAAGGTGCCTTTGCTACTGGTTCTGCTCCCGGTACTAGCTTGATCTCAAACTCAATTTCTCTATCCGGCATATTCCCTGGTAACTCATCCAGAAACACTTCGGGGTATTCCTTTGCTATGGGGTTTCTTTCAACTTAGTCTTAACTTGTTCAACATCTAATGCATACAACAAGTAGCCTTCACAACCTTTTTGACAAGCTCTTATAGCCTTAACTATTGAGATTATCGGATGACGCTTCTTGTTAGGCATGTAGACGTTACCTTGAAAAGTCTTATATGATTTTCCGGGTAATTTGAAGGTTACTCTCTTTTCTCTATAGTCCAAGTGAACAAAATTCTCGGATAGCCAATCTATTCCAAGAAGTACATCAAAATCCGAGAAGTCCAAAACTATCAAGTCACTCTTACACCTATAAGTTCCTACACGGACATCCACTTGAGGAATCATCTTAGTTACGTTAGTTACTTTCCCTAACGATGTAGTTATTTCCAAGGTGTTCCTTAAGGTCTCTGAAGGTAGATTTAGTTTCTTAGCTATCTTAGTCGACACAAACGTATTAGACGCTCCCGTATCAAACAATGCCGTAACTGCTAAGTTGTCTAATATTACCATACCTAAGATGTAAATTCATTTATTTAAATACAAGTATAACATGATTTAACATGCTTTAAAAGTAGTTTAATAACATAGAATAAACAAATTAAAGATACCTGAAATAACATTATCATCTGGTTCCGCAATCTCTACATCCATAGCAAAAACTTGAATTGGTCGACTCGAACTTCCTTTCCCACTTGCTTGACTCTGATTCCCCTTACTTCCCTTTGTTGGGCATTCTCTTGAAAAGTGCCCTGGATCTCCACAGTAATAGCAACTGCATGTACTAGCCTTACACTCACCTGAATGGTTCCTCTTGTATTTCTGACACAGTGGTGCACTTGATGATGGTGATAAGGGTGCTGATGTCTTCTTCACATTTTGTTTGGTGCTGCCCGACTACTACTTTGGATTGTCCCAAATGTTCTCTTAATACTAACTATCACAGAAGGCTTGTTCTCTTACCAGTGCACTCAGCTTGCCTCAGCTATGTCGAGCATTGTTCTTTAAAAGCAAGCGGTCCACCTTTTCACCTTTTGATTTTAATCCAACACTGCACAAGGTAGGTTGTGCCTCCTATTGCGCTTGGTCGTGGTCCCTTTTCTCTCATTCCCAATGTAGAACTGTCATGAATTCTTGCTCATTGGTCCAAACCAGAACCTTTTTATGCCTAACATCTTCTATCTCAACACTCACACGAGCTCACACGGTACTCTTCAGGTCTATTGTTTAGCGGCTCTAGGATCCTAAAAGTTCTAGCATCATTGTTGATCCTAAGTGTTATCTCGCCACTATCGTAATCCAGAATAGCTCTTCTAGTAGACAGAAAGGGACGTCCTAACAAGATATTTGTACTAGGGTCCCTTGGGACGTCTAAAACTAGAAAACCAATGGGGAAATAGAAATATCCTACTTTGATAGTGTAGTCAACTAGCATGCCAGCTGCCATGTCAACTTTACGATCTACAAATCTCATGGCACACGTCTGGTCCAATGTGACCATGAAGTTTACCGCTTGGCATAGTGAAACCGGGATGATATTATGCCATTTAACAATATAGGAAGCCAAAACGTGCCAGGGTCTTCTAATTATTCCACTTCGTTTAAGTCCGGGTAATCCTCGGGCTCAGATGGGAAATAATTAGGGTCCTCTTTGGGATCGGAGTCAGAAGATGATATATCAATAACTTGAATAAGAGACTTACCTCTCCTATAGTTTTTGTACTCCCTCATGCTTGCTTCCATGTTCCTCTTGGTTTTCACTGCTTCTTCTTCCAGCTTTAATCGCTTCTTGTCCTCCTCATATGGTTCCCTTACTTTGAGCCAGGATGCATCGAGATCGGTCTGATGCTCAAAACGGTGTGAGGCATCGTGTTTATTCGACTTCGGTTCCCAAAAACCTTTTTGGAGAAGAAATCAGAAGTGCTCCGTACTCCTGCAAAAGAGACAAAATAATAAATAAAAAAAAAACACGGTTAGCAGCTTTCCACTTCAGTTGGGTTCAGACCCAACTGCTGCGGACCTACTAACAAAAAACTAACATGGATAAACACAGAATCACAAAGACGACCAGAGTTTGAATTTCTGGAACTTGATTCATCGCAGTGACACCATGCTGAATCGGGCCCTGATTTTCTCTCTCTGATCTCACAGTATTGCAGGAACATATAGAATGACTCAAAACCCCAATTAAAAATAATATAACATAAAAACAAATAGTTCTTAATTAGATATAAATGAATTATTACTAAAGTTGGCCATAACATAAAAACAAATAGTTCTTAATTAGATATAAATGAATTTTACTAAAGTTGGCCATTGTCCCCGGCAACGGCGCCAAAAACTTGATGTTGTGCGTGAGGTCGCTCATACTAGAAAGAGTACAAGGTCAAAATCATAGTATAGCAACGGAGAATAAAGGTCGATCCCACAGAGACAATGCAACTTAGAAATAGATGCACTTAATCTAACTAAGAATAAACAAATGGTCATTGAACAACATAAGAATGGAAATAACACGGGATTCCTCCCTTTTCAACCTATCTCACAACTTGGTGTAACTAATCTTTTTGTGTACTTCCCCCAGTAATTCCCCGTATCAATCAAAACATGTTATTACTCAGTTTTAGCTATGGGTGCAGTCTTCTAACCTTGTCTACTTCCATTGAAAGGACAGTAAATGTTTATGTACAGTTAACATCCTTACTTGGTTGTATTAACCCACACGCAATAAGTACTAGAATGTGCCGGCTCTGTTAGGTGTAGTGCCCGAAAGACAATTTGTGTAATTATTTTTAATAATGAATGACAGAATTTATCTCACCTTATTACTTGCTTTGTGCTTGTAAAGTAATACTGCTTTGCAAACCCTAAGTATATCTCAGATGTAACCACTTAACTCGGTGTATGGATTACACGTGAGGATTGAGTTAGTGGTGATATACTTAAATCTGTTAGTCCGTGGTGAACTTAATCGAGTTTAGGGTCTCTTGATTAAAACACCAATAATGCGCCTGCAGAACACCTAAGGGTGTGATAGTCTTATCCGGATTTGTCGGTAGAGGTACCTACGTGGGGCATTTATATATGATGGCATTCATATAGGATGGACCGATTTAATCCGAATTTCGATATAATTCCGTAATCGAGGAATCTTATTAAATCATTAGATGATCATATATGGATCAACCTTAATCCGAGGTGATCGCTGTGGTGCCGCTTGTCCCGGGTAGTGTTTGATGTGTTAGTTACGGTTCACTTAAATAATGTGTTCCAAGCCACTTCTCATTGGCACTATCTCCAGATGAGTGAGTAGTTCTGATTTTCACAGACATGGAATCCATTCCTTCCTGCGGGAAGTAGAGAGACAATCCCCTTATTTGTTAGCCTTAAGAAAGTGATCGATCGGCCGAGTTCACATTTGACTAATTAGCTACTAGTCAGATATGTGCACTAATTGATCATTAGGGGGTTAATGGTAAATAAGGATAAGATATTCTGAGTCTAGTTCACGGAGACTTCCTACTCAGAATGGACAGTCTATGGAGGGTTAATCCGTATGTAGTGATTATATCGATGGACACTTATTCGCTCATGGGTTGAGTATAAGTATACATCTATAATCGGTAGAGTTCGGGCCGGGTTTATGGTGGCGTAATCCCGGAATTAATAATTAATGTACTTATTCGGTTCGATGAATAATTGAATATTGGAGCTACTGGTTATAGGTCCATGGTCCCCGATGTGGCTTCTGTAATTCGGACTAATAATCTTGTTATTTGGGCCTCAGTGAAAATTAATTGGCTGGCTAATTAATTGATATGCAAAATATTATTTAGTTGGGCTAAATAATATAATACACATAAAAGACATTTTATGTGGGCTTAATAACCCTAGAGGTGGCGCCAATATATGTTGATTAATTAGAGAGAAATTAGTTTTCTTGGATAATTATTTGACATATGATTTATCTTTTAAATGATAATTCATGAAATATTAGATAATAACTTGATTTATCCTAATTTGTTTGGGATAATCATTTTATTTATCTTTTATTTGGAATAAAGGATTAATGGAATAATTATCTCTTAATTATTTAATCCTTGGAGGACAAGGTTTACTCTCCTATATAAAGAGAGTTCTCCCAAGCCTTTTGATATGGCAATTTTCGACCACCACATAAAAAGGAGAGAAAAAAAATTAGTTTTCTCTTGACTAGGGTTTTAGTAGAAGAAAAACTCTAAGTTTTTCTTGGTGTTGCATATCAAGGAGGCTCGTGTATCAAGAAGGGTGTCCACCAACCGCCGTTTGGAGAACACATCGGAAGATCTTGGCTTCTCTTCCTACTATTGGTAACATGATCTTAACCCCCTTGTAGTTGTTAAATCCTTTGATTATGTTTTATGATATGTAAATCGTGATCCGTCCGCTGCGTATAGATCTAATTTTGGTTAGATCTAAGAACCTGCATCCTTCAGGCTCAAGACCGAGAACCTCTCTAAGCAGCTATCGTGGATGACTAGTACGTTCCTAGATATCGATCTAGATTATGTCTTAATTAACACTTCACTTTATCGTCGTTCATATTAATTTACGATGTACGACAAGAAGATTGGCCAGGTCTAACCTATCATGAATTAGACCTGTCAATCAACGTAGCTGACGCTGAATCTCCAGATTAAGGTGACCTAAATGTGCCTCGATTCACCGGTATAGACCGCCGCTGAATTGGGTGCGGTGGCTCTTAATTCTGGAAATACATTGCTTCATTATGATTAATTCTGGTAAATTATGGGGTCGTTACACATTCAAGTCAAGTACAACAAGTAAAAACAAGTAAATCTACCATAACCAAGACATAAAGGAATGTTCAAGCTTCATACCTTCGGCTATGGAGATCTTACTTGATCTACTCAAGTTAGAGACGGTATGGAAGAGGGAACCGGAAAACAACTCAGAATATAAAACTACGAACTTTTATTGCATGAATAATGTATTGTTTATTATTGGTATATGTTTACAATAGAATACTACAACTATATATAGGCATTATGGCCGACATATGACTCAATAAAACCCTAACCGACTTAGTAAAACGTTGTAGGGTTAATTTTGTGTCTTCCAAGAACTCGATACATCGGTGGTGGGCCTCATTCTACCAAGCCCAAATTCAGCTCTTTTCTTTGACATATCTCTTTATGGACTCTTTTAACTCGGCCCCATGACTTTCTTGACCCGGATCCATGTCTTAGTCGCTCTCTGGAATAATGTACTCCTAAAAAGCACATACAAAAGTAGAACAATAACAAATCCATGGGATAATCATACAAATGCAGAATCAATATTAAGAGAACACTCACTACGCATTTAACATGTATTTCTCATAATATTCAGATTATCCTTCCTCTCTCGAGCATAATTTGGGGTAAATAAAAGTTTAGTTTAAGGTACCAATTAGCATGTTATCAGTATCGCAGTGCCTCCAGGAAGGACGGACATAGGAGTAACCTAAACCCTCATTTGAGTTGGGCTTCATAAGCAGCAAAGTACCCATCCGGTGGTCGGGAAACGTATGTCCGGGGTCAGCAAGGAGCATGGGGGCGAATATGCTTTGTGGTTTATCCCGTAATCACGGAAGATGTTGTCTATGCTACGCTAAACAAGAACAGAGGTCACTCCATGATGACGGTCAAATTATACCCGTAAAAGTCATCAACATTGACCTTAAATCGAGATTAATAATACGCATTTTATATTAAATCACATGTTTATATTTAATATTTAATGTTATGTGATTTATATTATGTAAATTGGTATTTACTCGTTTTTATCCGATTTACTTTGCGATTAATGTTGATTTTACAGATCATTACAAATCGAGAAGATTAGCGTCATTCAATCAATTATCTCAAGATAAGGAAGGAAGGAAATCGGAGCATTAAATGAGAGAGTAATCGGATCGACATGCAAGCGTGCAAAGTGGGGAGCAAGGCAAACGAAGAAAGCGTGTAGAACATGGAAAATATAGGTTCGGTCGACCGAACCATTAGGCTCGATCGACCGAGTGTCATCTTTCGTTGACCGAGTGTAAACCGGGCGGTTTAGGGCTTTTGTCGTGTTTACCTTCTAGAACCACCCTAAGTCGGCAAAAACCTCTATATAAGCAAAAGCAAACTACGAGAATTGTAATATATACCTTAGAATATCATTCAATAAAATCACTCTATTCATATCTTGGTTCAATGTAGTTTATTGAGGGTGTTTCAAAGCAATTTAAGAATTTGCATTATGTAAGCCTTTATTTTCTGTTTTTTCTTTTAAGTAATTAATCCCTCCCAATTATGCTTTATCGCTTGAGTTAATTAATCATAGCTAGATGATGTAGATCTAGGCTATGAAGTTAGGGATGTGGCGACTCTTGTCTCATGGGGATCCCATAACCTACGCCGCACACTTAGTATTTATTCATGAATCTGCATTGTTCAATTAATGTGTATCTAAGTTAGTTTATATGAATGCTTTTACAATTCATTGTTTAATCCGTTGTGTATGATGAAACGCCGAGAGATACGCTCGGGGATGTAATCGGGGAAAAAGACCATTCGGTCGACCGAGCTTAGCTATTCGGTCGACCGAGCCCTGCTTTTCATCCGTTAAATAGCCACGTCTTTATGGTTAGGTTAACTTAATAGAATTTATTATCTCGGTAGGTATGGCTATGGCTACGTTACTCGCTTAGTTTAATTAAAGCGTGTAAGAAGGAAATACCGATATAAAACTCTTAGGTAGGCTCATGAATTGATCTTGGACGTTCGGCGTTATCTAGGTAGGTTTATATTGGGGATTGCTAGCACCTGATTATACGTACGTCGTAGATTAGCATAAGACTATAACTTGGTAATTGCTAGTTGGATGAGGGCTTGAGTGATCGTTTAGGAAGTACGCCTAACCATAGGAATGTTGCCTATACGAGGTGTATGGTCAATATCGGCATCCTTAGAGTCGTAAGCGTGTGAGTTATATGAGATGGAGGCACCAAAAGGCGAAGTCACGTAACAATACCACAGTGATTTAGTGACTTACCGGTGCTAAGTCAAGTTAAAGAGGATGACTCCCGTAGCCAATCTAAGATAGATACAAACGGATTGACAGTTAATAAGTTCAGTTTATTATATAAATTATCTAGGTCCAAACGATAAAGACTATAATTGGGGAGGTTAATTACGTTGTGTCGAGTCGTGTCTTTACTTTTCTTGTCCTTTGTTGGTCGTAGACCGCCTCTATGTCCTTGACATGTTTAATTAATTGTTTATATATGGAATGACCCACAATTGGTTCCCTGTAGGATTGACCTTGATTCACTATAGCTATACTACGATGGGCCTAGTCCTCTTGCTAGTATTGGTTTATGGTGGTCAAGTATTTTATAACCTGATTGACCACGTCATCACTCCATGGCTACCCATGATGGCCTGAGTAGCCCTAAGAACCTTAAATCTAAGGGCAGAGTCAAACGTCCCGGATGAAGGATGAGAATAAGAAGAAAGAGAAATAGGTCTGGGTCTCTCTACTTCTGGCTCAGATTCGGATAAAAACAACTCTTCTACGGAAGAACTAGATGGGGTTGACTCCCTCATCAACGAGCATAGATGAAACGAGAGGTATGGAGGAGCACAAACACTTACTTGTAAAAAAGTGAAGAGGAAAGAGGCGAAGAAGAGAAATCGGCAATTGATCATTGTCTTTTAATATAAAGCCACAAGAAGACGTTTGAATGGAGTAGACGGTTGATATGATGGGAGTTATAAACCCAAACGTGTCTCAAAAACTGTCCCGTATCGAACGAGTGGGTAACGATGCCTTGAATCCCGGGACATTTATGACAGCATCATAACGGAACTCTGCCACCTGGCAAGAGTGTGTGGAGATTCTCTAGTCTAGATGACCGAGCCGAGCTACGCCTTTGACAGATCTAACCTGACCCCAAGAGCTCAGCTAGATCTGGGGGCTTATAACGGAGGTCCACTAAGCCCCGCCACATGTCATCTCTTTGATTAATCAAACAATAAATGAGGGCAGAGAAATATGGGCATTAAGGGCCAGGAGACCATCTTTGAGCCTAAGGGCGGACTTAAACCCTAGGAAGAGGCTGATCTGGCTTGTCCACAACAGGTCGGTCAGGGTGCAACGAAGCTATGCCTGCACAGTGTGGGCAAGGAGGCCTAAGGGACTTGACGTTGGTCGGCCCAAGTATCCCTTATCCGAATTATGCACATGTTTAAAATATAAGATTAATACAGAAAGAATTCTCAGCCATAAAGGCCCTGATCCATCATTTAAACCACCATGATTATCTTCTAGAATAAAGGGGATCAATACGTACAAATCCAATCCTTGGAGGTTATGAAATAAGAGTCCACCATGGACACGACACATGCATGCCTAGGGCAAAAGCCCCTCTATATAAACGATCCTAAGAACTAAAAAGAGACTTGAAACCTAAACAATTACAGGACACGTAGGCAACTTGGGATTCATAATCTCAGGCTCAGTCTAAAACATTTAAACACCGCCCCTCATTATATTTTTCTCTATAGTTTTTGGCCTTGAATAGATTGTCACTAGAAGAATACGGCCCGATAATTAGATAGATGAGATCCACCATCGTCAGTAACTCTGTCGTACACTCATGAATACAGATACCCAAACCCACAGTTTGATGTCAATGTGATTATTGAGTTGGGGAAATCGACAGTATGGTCTTCAATCGAAGGCAACCTCCCGTAACCAGGACCATGTTTGGATAAAGACATCATGCTTACTGCAAATCGTTACTTATGCCCATATCAAAAATCTCGGTACACATACTTCTTTCCTTGCTCTTGCGACCATTTTTTTGAAGAAATCAAACCACAAGAGAAGACGAAGTGCGAGGACCAGCGGAGTATTCACTTTATCTAACCACATCCCACATCGCGATATTGTCTTGTGCTTTACCAAGAATAACATTGATGTTTATGCTTTTAACTACACAAGTATGTATGTTATTAACCATTAACTTGCCACCTAAGTGTTTTCAAGGAAAATGCTCACTTACACTTTTACTCCATCACCTAGGCAACAATACACTAACAAAGCCTATCACATATATAGACATTGATGGATACTAATCAATCAAAGCACAAGGCCATTCATGCTTTTCCGATGGTCCCGAACTTCAACTTTTAGAACAATTCATTCGGTTTTGGAAATAAACGCATCAGAAGCTTAATCATGGCTTGTTAGGTTTAATTAAGGTTATTATATCAAGAAACAACACCCAAAACCTCAAAACAGGGGCTTTGGCACGCGCTGAAGCCCTTCGGCACGCTCTGAAGCACAAGAAGAAACTTAACAGAATTCTATTTCGGTTTTGGCGTGCGCTAAAATTGAAACAGTGTTCTGCCTGCTTTCTGTTCCACTTTAGCGCGCGCTAAAGCAACTCGGCGTGCGCTAAAGCTCCTGAAACAATCTGCCCGCTCACTGTTCCTGCTTGGCGAGCACTGAAGACCTCTGGCGTGTGCCGAAAGGGTCGAACTGTTCTAAACGTGAAATTTTCTGCACTTTTCGAATTCAAACTATAACCAAACACTGTGACAGAAAAACAACACAATTTCAGCAGCAAAACAATACCAATTGACTACACAACATATCCAAACATTATATAACATTAAAGGTTCAATATGAAGACCCTCTTACTTGGATTCCAAAGGAAAAGCAACCAAAACTCCTGATTCCTCAACTCAAAACCTATTGATCAACAATCAAACAAAAATTACTTGTGACCAAGGTTTCTAAACGATCAGAACTACGAATAACCCAACTTAAAGCTTCAGAACTTGCTCAAATCAAGATCAGAACTTGATGATCTTGGTATCAACATGAAACTTGTTTCCTCACGATTCCGTTCTTCTACTAATATCTGCAATCTGTCAAGAATCTTGTGAGAATTTAGGAAGATTTCCTTTTGTCTTTTCTGTTCCCTGTTTTCTTTCTCAGACAAAGTTCGACAAACCATTATTCTGACAACTTTTCAGTAAGAGGAAGTTTTATTCCATGTAAATAACTTCCAAATTATTTATTTACTTGTCTTTTAATCTTGAATCCATAAATACAATAAATATAATATTCGGAATTTTGCAACAAGACATGTTTGCCCCTTCCAAAATTTGGAATATTACAACTGGTTGCCCGGGCAATAATTTAAATGCCCTGGCAATACCAGGTGCCTCTATTTTTGAACAAGTGTTTATTTAAGTCAACCGGAGTTTTTCCAGGACTATTATAATTAAAAACATGAAACCTTTTTAGAACAGATTCTACATAGTGAGACTGTTACAAATTACAATTTATTAAATAACAAAGCAGACTGTCATCACAACATGAAGCTGTTAATTTAACCATTACATAAGAACAAAAAAATAAAAACAAAAAACATCCGGAATCCTATCAAAACGACTTAAAATTTTATGACTTAAAATTTTCAAGAAATGTTATTATCCTAACGATTGTGCCACAACATGTAACATAAAAAAGTTTTATGCCCTTGATCACGATTTATGACTCATTGATTAATATGATGTTCATCATAATCAAGGGTGGAAAAAGTACTATGTCATCACATGCGTTGTGGCTTAACCGTTGTGATACTAGCACCACCTAAATTTACCGGATCTTTAAACTAAGAGAAATACTAATGTCACAGCAGTTGTGTCATGTATCACGATTGACACAACACATTTTTCTACCAATAATCACGAATTCATAATAATGATCTATAATCAATAATCTAAAAGCATGTTGTGTCGATCGTTGTATCACAACACTGCACATTAGGGGTAATTACCATTTACCAACAACTTTGATCAAAATGTTTGGGTTTGGAGCATCCACAGCACCTCCACCGTGAACTACAAATCCTCTTGGAGTGAAAACACTTTTGTGGCAATCACACATTATCAACATCTCCATAGGATCAAATTTGTGAAGAAACCCATAAATGGTGGGGCCATTAGGGTTGCCTCCATCGGTCTTGACTACTATTGGAATAGTAAGCTTCTTCAGATATTCACTAAAAACTGTAATTGGATCTTCCTCCAAGTTCACTCTTGAGCTTGACGCCACCGCGCCCGGATTTTGAGGTGCCATTAAAACCCCAGAAGAAAGGCTTAAGTCAAGCCCAGAAATCTCCTCAGCATTATTTGTATCCATATTCATAGGACATAATGCTAATGTCAGTGACAAATCTGGTATTGAAACACGGGGATTCACAGATAATAAACCCGTGAAATCATATTGAATGATTGGATTTTCACCACAAGACATGCCCATGAAATCATATTCATGGATTGGTCGTTTAGTCTCATCTGATGCTGCATTTGGAAGAAAACCCTTTAAGGAATAAATCAAGAGGTATTGAAAAAGGAAAACAAAATGTAAAAAACAGATCTTAAATTTAATTCAAACAATTAATGTTAATTGTTGAGACTTTGATCCTTGTTTTCCCTAATTACACACTTAATAATTTATTAATTGATCATGTCCCACACATCAGTCTACAACGCAGTGACACAAATGTAATGACATTATTGACTCTTTTACTTTAATTGATCATTTACTATAACCTACACAAATTATACCATCATTGATAATATAACAACATGGTGTTGGGATAAATTGATCGATAAACCATTGATCATGGGATGATTATTGATTTTACAACTTAATTAATGACTGATCTACGCGTGTATAGTGACACAATTTAGTGATTCTTCCCAAGAATGCAAGTCTAATTGAATGAACTCTTTTGAATTAAGCATTCAAAATTGAAGTTAATTTGTATTATAACCCACCATAATTATTAAATCTAGATTCAATTTGTTCGTCATTAAATTTTCCCCTCTATTGAGTGCATTATAAAATTAAATCAAATTCACACAAGAAAAGAAATTTCTTTTTAATCCACAATAACTAATTGAAATCAGTCATCATTAATTCTCAGATGTACCTTCAATTGTGTGAGGATAATTACCATAGCCATGTTTGGAGGTGCCCTCAGATTCAATTAACATAATTGCTTTCTGGGATGCCTGATTTAGAGTTGCCTTAATTATTCCACTTTCAATTGGGGTTCTTCTTTGAATTCTTTCCATTTCTGTTACACCATAATTCTTAGCCAACTCTATATAATTTAATTTTCTCTAAAACCGATAACTTAATAATTTAAGAATTACCTTCATTAGTTGAATTGTTTTCATCCATAGTTAGATCGACCAAATTGGTTTCTTCACGATATGGATTTTCATTTCCTTGGAAAAAATCAATTATTTTAGAGGCTGAATTGTTGTCTTCTTTCTCCATTGAAGATATGTATCTGCAAATACACGGAGTTTAGTGTCATAAATAATGCACACAACACCTCTTAATCATACCAACACCTTCCAAATCCCCCCACCCCCTGACAAATTTTTGTCGGTGAAAAGGGCACATGAACATGAGAAAAAAAACAACCAATTGCTTATTTATAAATATAAGATTATTATACATGTGAAAAACTTACATGATCAGCTAGAAAAACACCAATTGAAAATTTTGTATAACACAGGAAGATGATACAGAAAAGATAAGGCGAAGTTGAGGAGGTGAAGTCCAAGGAATTATTAGTCAAGAGAAGAGAGAACCAAAATTGCTTGCAAATGTACACCGCGACACGTCGATTTACATGAATAGGATAGTGTACCTTAAGTCAACATCTGTTAAAAGTAATTACTAAGTGGGACCATGGGTAAGTATGGAGTTGGTTTAGTGTGTGCCTGAAGTTAAAACAAACTAAGTCCAAGGAATTATTAATCGAGAAAAGAGAGAACCAAAATTGCATGCAAAAATATACTGTGCGACACTTTACTTGAGTTGAGTAGGATGATGCACCTTAAGTCAACATCTATTATAAGTAAATACAAAGTGGGACCATGAGTAGGTATGGAGCTGGTTAGTGTGTGATTAAAGTTAAAACAAACTACTAGGTACAATGAATTAATAGTCGAGAGAAGTGAGAACCAAAATTGCATGCAAAAATATACAACGTGACACGTTAATTGAGTTGAGTAGGATGGTGCATCTAAGTCAACATCCGTTATAAGTAAATACAAAGTGGGACCATGGGTGAGTATGAAGATTGTTGTGTGCTTAAAGTTAAAACACACTAGGTAGATGGATAAGTGTCACAATTTAATGTGTCACCGACTACGATTATGTCATTTGGTTCTTTAGTCACGTTCTTGTTGTTGTTGTGTTTTTATTTTTTATGCTCCTTGCTACTATATCTTGAGCTATATGCTATTAAATTGTACTACTAGCTATGTAATTTTGTTCAACTTCTATCTGACTTATTTAAATAAAACACCTCTTTGATGTTACAAAAATCGACAATGATTTGAGTGTCACATTAGCTACCATATCATGTTGTAATTGTTATAAAAACAACATTAGACAAAATATTAGGACATAATGCATTATAGAAACATGTACATTGTATTTTTGTAATAAGAGTGACTATAAATGGTAAAATTAGATTGTTAACTCATGATGAGCACTCTGCTTCGAGGTAGGCTAGTTTTGGATGAATGAGAAATTAATAGTGAGTATGAGATGTGTTTGAAATGGAAATCAAATCAGTCCATTCTACAATTCTCAGTAAATGAGTTGTATGTTAATGTAGTTCCCTAAACTCAATCCGACTGGGACCAAATCCGATAGGGTTGGATCGTTACTACTACGCTTTTAAGCATATATTAAATGATATTTATATTATTATATATTGGTTCATTTAATTAACTAATTGATAATATATAATGACGTCTCAAGAATGAAATAATGATAGAGAAATAATGATTTATGAGTATGATTGATGAGATCTTGATTCACAGTGAATGATATTGCGGTTAAAAATTCATAATTATCTGTATTAATAAATAAGGCATTATTAATACGGTCATACTAGCACATAGAAGATAACTTCTATCTTATGAATATAGTATGAATTTCATCTATTAAATTGTGTCGACAATCAGACGTATACGTGTACGTGCACATGTATTGCTTATTAATAAATATAAGATTATTTTAAATGTGAAAAAACTTACATGATCAGCTTGTAAAAAAGCGTTGGATACTTTGTATAACACAGGAAGATGATACATAAAAGATAAGGCAAATTGAGGAGGTAAAGTTCAAGGAATTAATAGTCGAGAGAAATTAAAAGAGAGAATCAAAATCGCATGCAATGTACATTGCGACACGTCTGTTGAGTTGAGTAGTATAGTGTATCTTAAGTCAACATCTGTTAAAAGTATTTACTAAGTGGGACCATGAGTAAGTATGGAGCTGATTTAGTGTGTGCTTAAAATTAAAACAAACTATGTCCAAGGAATTATTAGTGGAGATAAGAGAGAACCAAAATTGAATGCGAAAATCTACAATGCGACACGCCACTTGAGTTTAGTAGGATGGTGAACCTTAAGTCAACATCTGTTATAAGTAATTACTTTGTGGGATATGGAGTTAATTGGTTAAGTTAAATAGTTAATTGTCACTTAGGACACATTTAGAAAGATGTCAGGATTTTATGTTTATAAAAAAAGATTTTTGTTAAAAAGGACATTTCACTAGTGAAAGTGGAAATGATAGTGAATTACGTTGTTTTGTGCACAAAACCAACGTAATTCATTTTCAAATTCACTAGTAAATGTCTTTTTGACAAAAATCTTTTTCTATAGTCCTTTTTACCTAACATCTTTCATATTGTGTCATTTAAGACCCTTATCCCTAAGTTAAAACACACTAGGTAGATGGATACGTGCCACAACTAAATGTGTCACCCAACAAGGATCTCGCTGTAACATATTAGCTATCATCCGTTGTTGTAATTGTCAGAAAAACAACATTATACAAAAGATTAATCATGACATAAAGCATTATAGAAACGTGTACATTGTATTGTTGTAATAAGAGTGCCTCTAAATGATAAAATTAAAGGAGTTTGTTAATTCTACTTTGAGGTTAGTTTTGGGTGAATGAGAAATTAATACTTAATGTGTGAGTTGGATGTGTTAGAAATGGAAATCAAATTAGTCCATTCTATATTGCTCAAGTAAAGGAGCTTTATGTTAATGTAAATCCTTAAACCCAATCATCGGGTTGGACCGGATCTGATAAGGTCAGATCGTCATTATGGTGCTTTCAATCACATATTAAATGACACTTATTATTATTATTTTTTTTTAACCAACAAGTTAAGAAATTTTATTGATCAAAGTAGCAAGATGCTACAAAACAAAATACACAACAACAACTTCTTAACAAGAAACAATGTGTATCGAAGGGCTCCTATCCGTTGCGAAAAAATTGTCATCAACCATATACCAAACAATTGCAATCCAGATTATTATTATTATTAGTTCATTTAAATAAGTAACTGATAATATATAAAAACATCTCTAGAATGAAACAGTGAAAGATTTAGTTCGTAAATATCGCATTTGTTTGTTTCGGTAAACGACACTATTAATACAGTCGTACTAGAATGTTTTAGATGTAATATATTTTATAAAGATGTTAATGGATCTCATCCTTTAAAGAGTGCCGATATTTAGACATATACGTGGAAACATGTACTGGTATGTTTAGTTTTGATTAATTGACTGATCTAAATTGAAAAAACATAACTGAAACCAGTGGCGGAACCAGAAATTTACTATAGGGTGGTCTTAGTTATTATGAGGTGGTTTTGGTTATCAGTTTGGTCTTTATTATGGGGTACTACAAACATATTCTCACTAGTTTTTTTTTTTTTTTGGGTGGGCTTGAGACCACCCCACCATACACATAGTTCCGCCCCTGACTGAAACATATATCAACACGTAACACATTAAGAACATAACTGTTTTATCCATATATTCATATACTGCAAACAAATTGATAACATAAATGTAGAAACATAAGTAAACACAAAAATTATTGATTAACTGAGGCGAGTAGAACTCTGTCTTTAAGACTTTACTGCCTTGATTATGTGTTCATGGTGTATGGCAAAAGTCTCCCATGATAAAACAGGCAGTACCATCCGGATTGCAGCACCCCAAAAAGGAATGCCAGCGATCTGATAAGGCCTTATTATCTTAGACTTGATGAACGCGGTAATTATTTTTGTGTAGAGTTTCAGTATATGTGCAGAATGATTTTTTGTCTGTTTTCATTCAGTATGTGTTGGAATATATATGTAGAGAAGCACCCCTTTGCATGATCGAATTTCAGGAGATGTACCCTTCTGAATTAGAAGTTATTCGGTTCTGGAACGAGCTGATGCTTCTATTCAGAATTTTGTTCGAATTTGAGTACTTCATGTTCAGTTGAAAACCAAAATGCTGCATTGATTCAGAAGCTGAGCTTCTAAGTTGGACATAATTAAAATGTTGAGTTTGTCTAAAAAGATATATATTGGACTGGACCAAGCCAAGCCCATTGGTTATTAGTAAATAATAGATAATTTTACATGTTAAAAACATACATGATTTGCTAATAAAAACACCAATGGAAAAGTTTGTATAACGCAGGAAGATGATACGAAAAAGATAAGGCGAAATTGAGGAGGTGAAGTCCAAGGAATTACTAGTCGAGAGAAGAGAGAATCAAAATTGCATGCAAATTTACATTGCGGCACGTCGGTTGACTTGAATAGGATAGTGTACCTTAAGTCAACATCCGATAAAATTTTTTACTAAGTGGGACCATGAGTAAGTATGGAGCTGGTTTTTTTATATTAATTTTTGTTGGAACAACAAGCAAAATTTTATTAACCTAGCAAGGCGCTGGACCAAAATTTTATTAAGTATGGAGCTAGTTTAGTGTGTGCTTAAGGTTAAAACAAACTATGTCCAAGGAATTAATGGTCGAGAGAAGAGAGAACCAAAATTGCATGCAAATGTACATTGCGACACGTCGGTTGAGTTGAGTAGTATAGTGTACCTTAAGTCAACACCGTTAAAAGTAATTACTAAGTAAGACCATGAGTAAGTATGGAGCTCTTTTATTTTTGGAACAACAAGTAAAATTTAATTAAGCTAGCAAGGCGCTAGACAAAATTTTTACTAAGTATGTGGCTGGTTTAGTGTGTGCTTAAGGTTAAAACAATCTAAGTCCAAGGAATTAATAGTCGAGAGAAGAGAGAACCAAAATTGCATGCAAATGTAGATTGCGACATGTCGGTTGAGTTGAGTAGGATAGTGTATCTTAAGTCAACATCTTTAAAAGTAATTACTAAGTTGTACCATGAGTAAGTATGAAGCTGGTTTATTATTTTTTTTATAATTTTTTTTGGAACAACAAGCAAAAAAATGTTAAGCTAGCAAGGCGCTAGACCAAAATCTTATTAAGTATATGGAGCTGGTTTAGTATGTGCTCAAGGTTAAAGCAAATTATGTCCAATGATTTAATGTTGTTGAGAAAAGAGAACCAAAATTGCATTCAAATGTACATTTATTTTTTTTTAATTGCGACATGTCGGTTGAGTTGAGTAAGATAGTGTACCTTACGTCAACATCCGTTAAAAGTAATTACTAAGTTGGACCATGAGTAAGTATGGAGTTGAGTTTTGTTTAATTAATTTCTTTTGGAACAACAAGCAGAATTTTATTAATCTGGCAAGGTGCTTGACAAAAATTTCATTAAGTATGGAGCTGGTATAGTTTGTGCTTAAGGTTAAAACAAACAAAGTCCAAGGAATTATTAGTCGAGAGAAGAGAGAATCAAAATTGCATACAAATGTACATTGCGACACATTGGTTGAGTTGAGTAAGACAGTTTACCTTAAGTCAACATCCGTTAAAAGTATTTACTAAGTACGTGGGACCATGAGTATGAATGGAGCTTGTTTTTTTATTAATATTTTCAGAACAACAAGCAAAATTTTATTAAGATAGCAAGGCGCTAGACCAAAATTTTAAGTATGGAGCCGGTTTAATGTGTGCTTAAGGTTAAAACAAACAAAGTCCAAGGAAGTAATAACCGAGAAAAGAGAGAACCAAAATCGCATGCAAATGTACATTGCGACACGTCGGTTGGGTTGAGTTGGATCGTGTACCTTAAGTCATCATCCGTTAAAAGTAATTACTAAATGGGACCATGAGTAAGTATGAAGCTCATTCTTTTGCAACAACAAGCAAAATTTTATTAAGCTTGCAAGGCGCTAGACCAAAATTTTATTAAGTATGGAGCTGGTTTAATGTGTGCTTAAGTTTAAAATAAACAAATTCCAAACAATTAATAATCGAGATAAGAGAGAACAAAAATTGCATGCAAATGTACCTTGCGACACATCGGTTGAGTTGAGTAGAATAGTGTACCTTAAGTCAACATCTGTTATAAGTAATTACCAAGTGGGACAATGAGTAAATATGAAGCTGTTTTTTTTTTTTTTTTTTTTTTTTTTTTTTTTTGGAACTAGAAGCAAAATTTTATTAAGCTAGCAAGGCGTTAGACCAAAATTTTGTTAATTTTTGAGCTTTTTTAGTGTGTGCTTAAGGATGAAACAAACAAAGTCCAATGAATTAATAGTCGAGAAGAAAACCAAAATTGACATGCAAATGTACATTGCGACATGTAGGTTGAGTTGAGTAGTATAGTGTACCTTAAGTCAACATCCGTTAAAAGTAATTACTAAGTGGGACCATGAGTAAGTATATATGAAGCTGTTTTTTTTTTGGAACAACAAGTAAAATTTTATTAAGCTAGCAAGGCGCTAGACCAAATTATATTATGTATGTCGCTGGTTTAGTGTGTTTGTAACGCTCTGTTCCCGGACACCGAGTTCTTATCCAGAAAAGGAACGTTCGGCACATATAATATAAAATAAATTCCATATTACACGTAAGTCTCTACTACGTCGTATCGAGTTAAGCAAAACAGAAGCTAAAAGACTCGGGTATATTATTTCTTTTCAACAACCAAGAATAGGAAAGTCATTCTAAAGATAGAAATGTAACTTATTACAACGAAAAACTCCAAAAGAACTTATAACGTACGGAATTCCTCCAAATGATTCAGTAAAGAAAAATTACAAGTTTATTCATCAAACCAAAGAATGATATATAAGTCTAGATCTTCATATGAAAAAGAAATAAAGAAAAGCTTCCACAAAGGCGTCCTCAAACGTCATCATCAAACTCCTCTTCGTAATCCGGTTTCTCCTGTTCATCTTCTCATCCTTAAACACATAGAAAAAACATGCATTTGAGGTAAGTACAAAAAGTACTCAATAAGAAGTAGAAGTTGCGTTTTAATTAAGCTAGCATTTATAAAGTATGGATCATGTTTACGAAATTGTCTTTATACAACCAACTCAATCTAGGGTTCATTTCTTGTCCATTAACACGTCATGACTATACGTTTCTATCTTAACTTATCTATGTTACATCCGCATTCAAGGGCACTACGCATGGTGTATATCCGCCATGAGATATATTGTGAAAACTATTAGTGTTTCACACCAATAGTCACGGGGGAAAGCCCGATGGTGTACACGTTCGGCAAAGTCCCCCTGCTATTCAGCCATTTATAGGCCATAGAGTTATTCACTTTTTTTACTGAATGCCCACACATCGCGATATGGTCAGGGTTCTATCCAAGAATTAATGGCATGATGTTTAATATTTTACTAGTCAAGTATGTATTTTATTTATCGTTAACTAGCAACTAATTGTTTTCAAGGCAAACCTCACCTTAACAGCTCTACTCCCTCGCTTAGACGGCTAGACACAACATCCTAGCTGGTACACAGACATTGATGAATACTAACTCATTAAAGCACAAGCCTATCATGCCCTTCTAACGGTCCCAAACTTCAACACTTCTGAAGAATCCATTCGGTGCCGGAGCTAAACTCATCAGAAACTGATCAATCAAGTCTTGATCATATTCATTTAATGTTATTATAGCGAGAAACCATATTTAAAACTGGACTCGGGGCTTAAAACTCTACTTTTCCCCAAAGCAGGGTTAATGCATGCGCATCCTTTGGAATGCGTGCGCATTGACCGACCTGAAGCATTCAGGATGCTCCTGTTCAGCCAATGCGTGCGCATTGTCCTCCTATGTGCGTGTGTATTGTCCTCCTTTGGAATGCGTGCACAGTTGGCAGTCTGATGTATGCCATGGTGTGCGCTTAGGCCCGATCCGCTCAGCAAATAAGTTGTTGTCGCAGAGTTTATGGCTCAACCTGGAAAGGAACACTGGAAAACTATGAAAAGAATGTTCAGGTACCTTAGGGGTACAGCTGATGTTGGTCTCATTTATGGAGGTGATACTCAAGAACTTATCACAAGATACTATGATGCTGATTATGCAAGTGATGTGGACAGCAGAAAATCAATGACTGGTTATGTTGTCACATTGGGGAATTCAGGTTTCAGCTGGAAAGAAACTCTCCAGGCAACAGTGGTTTTATCAACTACTGAAGCTGAGTATATGGCTATTACTGAAGCAGCCAAGGAGGGTATCTCGTTGAAGGGACTAGTCAGTGATTTGGGGCTACATCAGGATCAAGCTGAGATTTATTGTGAAAGTTTGAGTGCAATTTGTCTAGATAAAGATCAGTTTCATCATGAGAGAACCAAGCATATTGATGTGAGGTATCAATTTCTGAGAAATGATAAGAGGGTTGTAGTGAAGAAGATCTGCACCAAGGAGAATCCGGCTGATATGTTCACTAAACCAGTCAGCAGAGCAAGTTTTCGTTGTGTATGGACATGCTGAATATTCAAAGCTTGTAAACCGAAATCTGGATACTCAGTTGAGGCCAGTTCAACTGAGTGGATTTTGAGGAGAATTCTGGTACTGTACATCCTGGCATTGATGAATGCATCTGGTGTTAAAAATCATTTAAAAGTATTTTAAAGTAAAGAAAATTGAAAACCACATGGATACAATGAGAGTTCAAGTCAAAGTGGAGATTTGTCAGTTTTGGTGACTTGAACTCTAAACTGATGAATAAACTGGTGGACTAATATGAGAAACTGAGTCAGAGAATGATGGTCAAATCGGTAAGTATATTCAGTTTTGTGAAAGTCAGTTTGATGAAGTGCTACATAGTTTTTTCTGAAGTACTTAGCAGTCAATTTTGGTCTGTTGAGTTTTGCTGAGTATAGCTGAGTTCTACATCTGGGCAGTTGATTACAAGTCTGGAAAGTCAGTTTGATGCTGTGTTTCGTCTGGTGGATAACAACTGGAGCTGGGGTCCACATCTGGGGCATTTATGGCAGTTCTGACAAAGATCTTTGGCGGTTAGGGTTTGGGATTTGTGCCTATAAATACCAGTGTTGTATTCAGTGCAATGTGTGTGAAATTCCATGTAACTTTGTGCATAATAAAAATATCTCCTTTTCTGTCCGTGGAAAAGTCGGCACAACGCCGGAAACCACGTTAAATCACTGTGTTCTCTTTGTTTCTCTGTTTTATCAATTTCCGCCACACTTTATGTTTTCATTGCTTATGTTTTATCTTAATTAAACTGCAAACTTCTCATCTGTGTTTTAACAAACCTTATGTCAACATCCGTTAAAAGTAATTACTAAGTGGGACCGTGAGTAAGTATGGAGTTTTTTTTTTCAAAACAACAAGCAAATTTTATTAAGCTAGCAAGGCGCTAGACCAAAATTTTATTAAGTATGGAGATGGTTTAATGTGTGCTTAAGGTTAAAACAAACTAAGTCCAAAGATTTAATAGTTGAGATAAGAGAAAACAAAAATTCCATGCAAATGTACATTGCGACACGTCGGTTGAGTTGAGTAGAATAGTGTACCGTAAGTCAAAATCCGTTAAAAGTAGTTACTATGTGGGACCATGAGTAAGTATGGAGCTGTTTTTTTTAACACCAAGCAAAATTTTATTAAGCTAGCAAGGTGCTAAACCAAATTTTTTTTAAGTATGGAGCTTGTTTAGTGTGTGCCTAAGGTTAAAAAAACAAAGTCCAAGGAATTAATAGTCGAGAGAAGAGAGAACCAAAATTGCATGAAAATGTACATTGCGACACGTCGGTTGAGTTTAGTATCATAGTGTACCTTAAGTCTACATCCGTTAAAAGTAATTCTTCAGTGGGACCATGAGTAAGTATGGAGCTATTCTTTTTTTTTTTGGAACAACAAAAAAAAGTTTATTAAGCTAGCAAGGTGATAGACCAAAATTTTATTAAGTACGGAGCTGGTTTAGTGTATGCTTAAGGTTAAAACAAACTAGGTCCAAGGAATTAAAAGTCAAGAGAAGAGAGAACAAAAATTGCATGCAAATGTACATTGCGACACGTCGGTTGAAGAGAAAGGTTAGTGTACCTTAAGCCAACATCCGTTAAAAGTAATTACTAAGTGGGACCATGATTAAGTATATATAGAGCTGGGTTTTTTTATTAATTTTATTTTGGAACATCAAGCAAAATTTGATTAAGCTAGCAAGGCGCTAGACCAAAATTTCATTAAGTATGGAGCTTGTATAGTTTGTGCTTAAGGTTAAAATAATATAAACCAAGTCCATGGAATTAATAGTCGAGAGAAGAGAGAATCAAAATTGCATACAAATGTACATTGCGACACGTGGATTGAGTTGAGTAGGATAGTGTACCTTAAGTCAATGTCCGTTTTAAGTATTTACTATGTGGGAGCATGAATAAGTATGGAGCTGGTTTTTTTTATCAACAAGCAAAATTTTATTAAGCTAGCAAGGCGCTAGACCAAATTTTTTTGAAGTATGGAGTCGGTTTAGTGGGCGCTTAAGGCTAAAACAAACTAGGTCCAAGGAATTAATAGTCGAGAGAAGAGAAAACAAAAATTTCATGCAACTGTACATTGCGACACGTCGGTTGGGTTGAGTAGGATAGTGTACCTTATGTCAACATCCGTTAAAAGTAATTACTAAGTAGGACATTGAGTAAGTATGGAGATTTTTTTTTTGGAACAACAAGCAAATTTTATAAAGCTATCAAGGCGCTAGACCAAAATTTTGTTAGGTATGGAGAAATGGTTTAATGTGTGCTTCTGGTTAAAACAAATTAAGTCCAAAGAATTAATAGTCGTGATAAGAGAGAACAAAAATTGCATGCAAATGTACATTGAGACACGCCGGTTGAGTTCAGTAGAATAGTGTACCTTAAGTCAACATCCGTTAAATGTAGTTAGTAAGTGGGACTATGAGTCAGTATGATGCGGTTTTTTTTTCGGAACAACAAGCCAAATTTTATTAAGCTAGCAAGGCGCTAGACCAAATTTTTATTAAGTATGGAGCTTGTTTAGTGTGTGCTTAAGGTTAAAACAAACTAAGTCCAAGAAATTAATAGTCGAGAGAAGAAAAGACAAAATTTGCATGTAAATGTACATTCCGACACGTCGGTTGTGTTGAGTACTATAGTGTAACATAACACAACATCCGTTAAGAGTAATTACTATGTGGGACAATGAGTAAGCATGGAGTTGTTGTTTTTTTTTTTTTTGGAACAACAATTAAAATTTTATCAA
Source organism: Gentiana macrophylla (assembly GCA_026214975.1). NCBI lineage: Eukaryota > Viridiplantae > Streptophyta > Magnoliopsida > Gentianales > Gentianaceae > Gentiana > Gentiana macrophylla. The sequence continues at coordinate 19,336,677 of CM047808.1, read as the reverse complement.
GCTAGCAAGGCAATAGACCAATATTTTATTAAGTATGGAGCTGGTTTAGTGTGTGCTCAAGATTAAAACAAACTAAGTCCAATGATTTAATAGTCGAGAGAAGAGAGAAACAAAATTGCATTCAAATGTCCACCGCGTCACGTCGGTTGAGTTGAGTAGGATAGTGTACCTTATGAAATTGGTGGCCTCTTTTGGGTGCACAAAGTTATTGTAATTTGATATTTTGTGATTTTCTGGAACACTTTGTAATTTCTTTTAGCATCTTGCTGATAATATAAATTTTGGCTGTTCAAAAAAAAAAAGTGTACCTTACGACAACATCCGTTAAAAGTAATTAATAAGTGGGACCATGAGTAAGTATGTAGTTGGGTTTTATTTAGTTGTTTTTGGAACAACATAATTTTTTTTTATTAAGCTAGCAAGGCGCTAGACCAAAATTTTATGAAGTATGGAGCTGGTTTAGTGTGCGCTTAATGTTAAAACAAACTAAGTCCAAGGAATTAATAGTCGAGAGAAGAGAGAACCAAAATTGCATGCAACTGTACATTGCGACACGTCTATTGGGCTGAGTAGGATAGTGTACCTTAAGTCAACATCCGTTAAAATTATTTACTAAATGGGACCATGTGTATGTATGGAGATGGATTTTTTTTATTAATTTTTTTGGAACAACAAGGAAAATTATATTAAGCTAGCAAGGTGCTAGAGCAAAATTTTCATAAGTATGGAGCTGGTTTAGTGTGTGCTTAAGGTTAAAACAATCTAAGTCCAAGGAATTAATACTCGAGAGAAGAGAGAATCAAAATTGCATGCAACTGTACATCGTGACACGTTGGTTGGGTTGAGTAGGATAGTGTATCTTATGTCAACATCCGTTAAAAGTAATTACTAAGTAGGACCGTGAGTAAGTATGGTGCTTTTTTTTGGAACAACTAGCAAAATTTTATTGAGCTAGCAAGGCGCAAGACCAAAATTTTAGTAAGTATGGACCTGGTTTAATGTGTGGTTAAGGTTAAAACAAACAAAGTCTAAAGAATTAATAGTTGAGATAAGAGAAAACAAAAATTACATGCAAATGTACATTGCGACACGTCGGTTGAGTTGATTAGAATAGTGTACCTTAAGTCAACATCCGTTAAAAGTAGTTACTAAATAGGACCGTGAGTAAGTATGGAGCTGTTTTTTTTTTTTGGGAACAACAAGCAAAATTTTATTAAGCTAGCAAGGCGCTAAACCAAAATTTTATCAAGTATGGAGCTTGTTTAGTGTGTGCATTAGGTTAAAACAAACAAAGTCCAAGGAATTAATAGTTGAGGGAAGAGAGAACCAAAATTTCATACAAATGTACATTGCGACACTTCGGTTGAAGAGAAAGGTTAGTGTTCTTAAGTCGACATCCGTTAAAAATTAATTACTAAGTGGGACCATGATTAAGTATATATGGTGCTGTTTTTTTTATTAATTTTATTTTGGAACATTAAGCAAAATTTGTTTAAGCTAGCAAGGCACTAGACCATAATTTTTCATTAAGCATGGAGCTGGTTTAGTGTGTGTTTATGGTTAAAACAAACAAAGTCAAAGGAATTAATAATCGAGAGAAGAGAGAACCAAAATTGGATGCAACTGTACATTGCGACACGTCGGTTGCGTTGAGTAGGATAGTGTATCTAATTTCAACATCAGTTACAAGTAATTACTAAGTGTGACCGTGAGAAGTATGGAGCTTTTTTTTTTTTTGGAACAACATGCAAAATTTCATTAAGCTAGCAAGGCGCTAGACCAAAATTTTATCAAGCATGGAGCTGGTTTAATTTGTGCAATGTTTAAACAAACAAAGTCCAAAGAATTAATAGTTGAGATTAGAGAGAACAAAAATCGCCGGCAAACGTACATTGTGACACGCAGGGCCGTCCCAGTGTAATTTTAGGCCCTAGGCCAAATATAATTTCGGACCTTCGTACTTTTACACTATGAAAAAAAATCAAATATATAAATAAACTAAATACATTATGAATTTTTTTAATTGAGAATGGAAAAGAAGATTTTTATTATATCGGGGGTAGGATGCGAATTGAACTCTGGTTCTCATTAGGAGCTGCAATTGTTGATACCACTAGGCTAGATTCGATTTTGAACAAAAAAAAAATCTTATAAATATTACAAGAGAAAATTTGAAAAACAATATTTGGCTTCGTCAGAAAAAAAAATCTTTTTGCCACAATCTCCCCTACATATTCAATACGGGCTGGATCGTTGGAGTGTATGAATGTTTCAATTTGAGGCGAAATGAAAAATATGTATGTGAATAATAACGAAGTAGAATTCATGGCCAATGTGAATTAAGTAAGCTATAGTGATATGTTTCATACTACAAACTATTTATCTTACTACACATATTATCATCAATGATTAAAGTAGATTAAGATCAATCATTAAGTCACTTGCAATGACAAATTTTAACAAAATATGTGTCGTATGTTGTGACCCAAAATGTAATGACAAACCTTTTACGATAATTAAGTAAAAAATGGGATACATTATCCACTAATAACTATATAAATCGGGGCCTTAAAAATGTGCATTTTGTGGGAGCTCCTAGGCCGAGGCCTCGTAGGCCTCCCCCAAGGGACGGCTCTGGTGACACGTTAGTTGAGTTGAGTAGAATAGTGTACCTTAAGTCAACATCAAATAAAAGTAGTTACTAAGTGGCACCATGACTAAGTATGGAGATGTTTTTTTTTTTGGAACAACTAGTAAAATTTATTAAGCTAGCAAGGTGCTACACCAAAATTTTATTAAGTTTGGAGCTGGTATAGTTTGTGCTTAAGTTTAAAACAAACCAAGTCCACAGAATTAATAGTCGAGAGAAGAGAGAATAAAAATTGCATGCAAATGTACATTGCGACCCATCGGTTGAGTTGAGTAGGATAGTGTACCATAAGCCAACATCCGTTAAAAGTATTTACTAAGTAGGACCATGAGTAATTATTGAGCTAGGTTTTTTTTAACAACAAGCAAAGTTTTATTAAGCTAGCAAGGCGCTAAAGCAAAATTTTATTAAGTATGGAGCTGGTTTTAGTGTGTGCTTAAAGTTAAAACAAACTAAGTCCAAGGAATTAATAGTCGAGAGAAGAGAGAACCGAAATTGCATGCAACTATACATTGAGACACGTCGGTAGAGTTGAGTAGGAGAGTGTACCTTTAGTGAACATCCGTTAAAAGTATTTACTTAGTGGGACCACGAGTAAGTATGGAGTTGGATTTTTTTTTTGTTAATTTTTTTAGGAAAAACAAGCAAAATTTTATTAAGTTAGCAAGGTGCTAGAGCAAAATTTTATTAAGTATGGAGCTGGTTTAGTGTGTTCTTAAGGTTAAAACAAACTAAGTCCAAGGAATTAATAGTCAAGAGAAGAGATAACCAAAATTGCATGCAACTATACACTGTGACACGTCGGTTGGGTTGAGTAGGTTAGTGTACCTTATATCGACATCCGTTAAAATTAATTACTAAGTGGGACCGTGAGTACTTACAGAGCTTTTTTTGGAACAACAAGCAAAATTTTATTAAGTTAGAAAGGTGCTAGACCAAAATTTTAAAACAAACTAAGTCTAAAGAATTAATTGTCAAGATAAGAGAGAGAACTAAAATTGCATGCAAATGTACATTGCGACACGTCGGTTGAGTTGAGTAGAATAGTGTACCTTGAGTCAACATCCGTTAAAAGTAGTTACTAAGGGGGACAATGGGTAAGTATGGAGCTGTTTTTTTTTTTTTTTGGAACAAGAAGCAAAATTTTATTTAGCTAGCAAGGCGCTAAACCAAAATTTTATTAAGTATGGAGCTTGTTTAGTGTGTGCTTAAGGTTAAAACAAACAATGTCATAGGAATTAATAGTCGAGAGAAGAGATAATCAAAACTGCATGCAAATGTACATTGCGACATGTCGGTTGAGTTTAGTAGTATAGTGTACCTTAAATCTACATCCGTTAAAAGTAATTACTCAGTCGGACCATGAGTAAGTATGGAGCTGTTTTTTTTTTTTTTTTTTTTTTTTTTTTGGAACAACAAACAAAATTTTATTAAGCTAGCAAGGCGATAGACCAAAATTTTATTAAGTATGGAGCAAGTTTTGTGTTTAATTAAGGTTAAAACAAACAAAGTCCAAGGAATTAAAAGTCGAGAGAAGAGAGAACAAAAATTGCATGCAAATGTACATTGCAACACATCTGTTGAAGAGAAAGGTTAGTGTACCTTAAGTCAACATCCATTAAAAGTAATTCCTAAGTGGGACATTGAGTAAGTATATATGGAGCGGGGTTTTTTTTTATTAATTTTATTTTAGAACATTAAGAATTTTTTTATTAAGCTAGCAAGGCGATAGACCAGAATTTTAGTAATTATGGAGCTGGTTTAGTGTGTGCTTAAGGTTAAAAGAAACTGATTCCAATGAATTAATAGTGTACTTTAAGTCAACATTCATAAACAATAATTACTAAGTGTGACCATGAGTAAGTATGGAGTTGGGTTTCTTTTTTTGGAACAACAAGCAAAATTTTATTAATCTAGCAAGGCGCTAGACCAAAATTTCATTAAGTATGGCGCGGGTTTGGTGTGTGCTTAGGTTTAAAACAAGCAAAGTCCAAGGAATTAATAGTCGAGAGAAAAGAGAATCAAATTGCATGCCATTGTACATTGCGACACGTCGATTGAGTTGAGTAGGATAGTATACCTTAAGTCAACATCCGTTAAAAGTAATTACTAAGTGGGACAAGAGTAAGTATATATGGAGCTGGGTTTTTTTTTATTAATTTTATTTTGGAACATTAAGCAATTTTTTTTATTAAGCTAGCAAGGTGCTAGACCAAAATTTTATTAAGTATGTAGTTGGTTTAGTGTGTGCTTATGGTTAATACAAACTATGTCCAAAGAATTAGTGGTCGTGAGAAGAGAGAACCAAAATTGCATGCAACTTTACATTGCGACACGTCGGTTAGGTTGAATTGGATAGTGTATCTTATGTCAACATCCGTTAAAAGTAATTACTAAGTGGGTCCGTGAGTTGTTTGGAGCTGTATATTTTTTGGAACAACAAGCAAAATTTTATTAAGCTAGCAGGGCGATAGACCAAAATTTTATTAAGTTTCGAGCTGGTTTAATGCGTACTTAAGGTTGAAACATACTACGTCCAAAGAATTAATATTCGAGATAAGAGAGAATAAAAATTGCACGCAAATATACATTGCACCACGTAGGTTCAGTTGAGTAGGATAGTGCACCATAAGTCAACATCCGTTAAAAATATTTACTAAGTGGGACCATGAGTAAGTATGGAGCAGGTTTTTTTATTAATTTTTTTTGGAACAACAAGCAAAATTTTATTAAGCTAGCAAGGCGCTAGACAAAACTTTTATTACGTATGGAGTTGGTTTAGTGTGTGCTTAAGGTTAAAACAAACTATGTCCAAGGAATTAATAGTCGGGAGAAAAGAGAACCAAAATTGCATGCAAATGTGTACATTGCGACACGTCGGTTGAGTTGAGTAGGATAGTGTACCTTAAGTCAACATCCGTTAAAAGTAATTACTAAGTGGGACAAAGAGTAAGTATGAGCTATATTTTTAGAACAACAAGCAAAATTTTATTAAGCTAGCAAGGCGCTTGACAAAATTATTATTCAGTATGGAGCTTGTTTAGTGTGTGCCTAAGGTTAAAAAGAACAAAGTCCAAAGAATTAATAGTTGAGAGAAGAGACAACAAAAATTGCATGCAAATGTACATTGCGACACGTCGGTTGAGTTCAGTAGTATAGTGTGCCTTAAGTCTACATCCTTAAAAGTAATTATTCCGTGGGACCATGAGTAAGTATCGAGCTGTTTTTTTTTTTGGAACAACAAACAAAATTTTATCAAGCTAGCAAGGCGTTAGACCAAAATTTCATCAAGTATGGAGCTGTTTTGGTGCGTGCTTAGGGTTAAAATAAACAAAATCCAAGGAATTAGTTGTCGATGGAAAAAAGAATAAAATTGCCTTCAAATATACACTGCGACACATTCGTTGAGTTGAGTAGGATAGTGTAACTTAAGTCAACATCCATTAAAAGTAATTACTAAGTGGGACCATGAGTAAGTATGGAGCTATTTTTTTTGGAACAACAAGTAATTTTTTTTAAACTAGCAAGGCGCTAGACCAAAATTTTCTTAAGTATGTCGCTGGTTTAGTGTGTGCTTAAGGTTAAAACAAACAAAGTCCAAGGAATTAATAGTCGAGAGAAGAGAGAATCAAAATTGGATGCAACTGTACATTGCGACTTGTCAGTTGGGTTGAGTAGGATAGTGTACCTTATGTCAACATCCGTTAAAAGTAATTACTAAGTGGGACCGTGAGTAAGTATGGAGCATTATTTTTTTTTTTGGAACAACAAGCAAAATTTTATTAAGCTAGCAAAGCGCTAGTCCAAAATTTTATTAAGTATGGAGCTGGTTTAATGTGCGCTTAAGTTTAAAACAAGCTAAGTCCAAAGAATTAATAGTCAAGATAAAGAGAAAAAAATCGTCGGTTGAGTTGAGTAGGATAGTGTACCTTAAGTCAACATCCGTTAAAAGTATTTAATAAGTGGGATCATGAGTAAGTATGGAGCTGGTTTTTTTTTAAATTATTTTTAACAACAAGAAAAAATTTAATAAGCTAGAAAGGCGCTAGAGCAAAATTTTATTAAGTATGGAGCTGGTTTAGTGTGTGCTTAAGGCTAAAACAAGCTAAGTCCAAGGAATTAATAGTCGAGAGAAGAGTGATCCAAACTTGCATGCAACTGTACATTGCGACACGTCGGTGGAGCTGAGTAGGATAGTATACTATAAGTCAACATCCTTTAAAAGTATTTACTATGTGGGACCATTAGTAAGTATGGAGCAAGGCGCAAGAGAAAAAATTAATTAAGTATGGAGCTGGTTTAGTGTGTGCTTAAGGTTAAAACAAAGTAAGTCCAAGGAATTAATAGTTAGATAAGAGAGAACCAAAATTGCATGCAAGTGCACAATGTGACACGTTGGTTGGGTTGAGTAGGATAGTGTACCTTATGTCAACATTCGTTAAAAGTAATTACTAAGTGGGACCGTGAGTAAGTATGAAGCTTTTTTTTTAACAACAAGCAAAATTTTATTAAGCTAGTAATCTGCTAGACCAAATTTTTTTTAAGTATGTAGCTGGTTTAATGTGTGCATAAGGTTAAAGCAAACTAAGTCTAAAGAATTAATAGTCGAGATAAGAGAGAACAAAAATTGCATGCAAGTGTACATTACGACACGTCGGTTGAGTTGAGTAGAATAGTGTACCTTAAGTAAACATCCGTTAAAAGTTGTTACTAAGTGGGGCCATGTGTAAATATGAGCTGTTTTTTTTTTTTTGTTTGGAACAACAAGCAAGATTTTATTAAGCTAGCAAGACGCTAAACCAAAATTTTATTAAGTATGGAGCTTGTTTAGTGTGTGCTTAAGTTTGAAACAAACAAATTGGAATGAATTAATAGTCGAGAGAAGAGAGAACCAAAATTGCATGCAAATGTACATTGCGACACGTCGGTTGAGTTTTGTCGTATAGTGTACCTTAAATCTACATCCGTTAAATGTAAATACTCAGTGGGACCAAGTGTAAGTATGGAGCTGTTTTTTTTTTTTGGAACAACAAACAAAATGTTATTAAGCTAGCAAGGAAATAGACCAAAACTTTAGTAAGTATGGAGTTGGTTTTGTGTTTGCTTAAGGTTAAAACAAACTAAGTCCAAGGAATTAAAAGTCGAGAGAAGAGAGAACACAAATTGCATGCAAATTTACATTGCTACACGTCGGTTGAAGAAAAAGGTTAGTGTACTTTAAGTCAACATCCGTTAAAAGTAATTACTAAGTGGAACCATGAGTAAGTATATATGCAGCTGGGTTTTTTTTTTATTAATATTATTATAGAACATAAATAAAAATTTTATTAAGCTAGCAAGGTGCTAGACCAGAAGTTGAGCTGGTTTAGTGTGTGCTTAAGGTTAAAACAAACTAATTCCAATGATTTTATAGTCGAGAGAAGAGAGAATCAAAATTGCATGCAAATGTACATTGCGGCATGTCGGTTGAGTTGAGTAGGATATTGTACTTTAAGTCAACATCCGTAAACAGTAATTACTAAGTGTGACCATGCGTAAGTATGGAGTTGTGTTTTTTTATGGAACAACAAGCAATATTTTATTAATCTAGCAAGGCGCTAGACCAAAATTTTATTAAGTATGGAGCTGGTTTAGTGTGTGCTTATGGTTAAAACATACTATGTCCAAGGAATTAATGGTCGAGAGAAGAGAGAACCAAAATTGCATGAAACTTTACATTGCGACACGTAGGTTGGGTTGTGTTGGATAGTGTATCTTATGTCAACATCCGTGAAAAGTAATTACTAAGTGGGACCGTGAGTAAGTATGGAGCTGTTTATTTTTTGGAACAACAAGAAATTTTTATTAAGCTTGCTTGTGGCGCTAGACCGAATTTTATTAAATCTTGGCTTAATGTGTACTTAAGGTTAAAACAAACTAAGTCCAAAGATTTAATATTCGAGATAAGAGAGAACTAAAATTGCAAGTAAATATACATTGCGACACGTCATTTAAGTTGAGTAGGATAGTGTACCTTAAGTCAACATCCGTTAAAAGTATTTACTAAGTGGGACCATGAGTAAGTATAGTGTTGGTTTTTTTATTAATTTTTTTCCGAACAACAAGCAAAATTTTATTAAGCTTGCAAGATGCTAGACAAAAATTTATGAAGTAGGCAAAAAAATTTGAACAACAAAGATGTGTTCGCAAACAACGAGACCATGACTAAAGAACCAAATGCGATATTCTAGTTTAGGAAAGAGCATAGATCGAGACCAACAATACACTCACTCCATGCACCATTGACACGAGTATTCCTCCCTTTAATCCAATTGATGCTAATGACGTGGATGTCATTGACAATTTTATCCGGATCCGCCGACTTTCCATTGAAAACAATGTCATTCCTCCTATGCCATATGCACCAAAGAACAACTCTCTTAAGAGACTCCCATATCCATGTTTTCTTTTTGACTTGATAACATAGGGAATGAAGGTACAAAAAAGACCTCCACAACAGGGGTGAAGCTGTGGATATATGAAACCAAACAAATATGTTTTCCCATATTAGACGTGAGAAAGAACAAGTCAAGAAGATATGCTCTTCCACATCATCCCCCGCATTATAAAATGAACACCGAGTACCATTTATCACCATTCCACGTTTGCACGGTGTTCGGTAAGTTTTAAATTTATTATTTTACGGAACACCCCAAGTGCAAGGCACGCGTTGTAGTGGGTATTACCGGTCGTCAAGGAATCGAATGATGTCGGAAACAAAAATACAGTTAACGTACCGGTGAATTTTCACGATAAATCTAATTAAAATAATAAAGTTCCTACAAATTCTATGGTCCTAAATAATTTCTATTAAACTAATAAAACAAAAGAGATCAAATTAACACTAAAGGAAATAAAATTGAAAAACAACAAATTAAACCTAAATAAACTATTGAATCTAAAATCCAAATTGCTATGAAAAATTACTGACTTTCTTCTTAATGTAACGAGACAGTAGGGCAACAAGGATTCTACCAAACAACCACCACCCAACCAGTTTGTGAGATGAATCAAATTTCTTGGTGTGATCAAACATAAATCCAATCAAATTTCTTTAATCAAATTTATTTGGTTTCTGTTCCCTTTCTCAAGTGAAACAAAATTAACAATAAAAGAACATGATCATGAGTTCGTTTGCGAATCTCCTACCCAATTAACAATAAACTAATCTCTCGGAATATCATTAACTGTATCGAATGAAGGGTTCTATGTAAATTTAATTCTCATCAAATTCAAAACAACAATCGTTTCATCGATTTTTCAATCTAACAAAACATACATTCAAACAATTCAAAACATTTGATAAAGAAAAATAAATTCAAACTCACTAATAATGGTTACTAAAAATCTCCTGGTTGTGGTGATGTTGTAATGGCTTCATCCCGTTGTCCTACTGCGAATTGCTTAGCCTTCAATCATCTTCGATCTCCAAAAGAAAATTGAAAGAAAGAAACTCACATGTTTTTGTGTGATGTGGTGCGGCTGCTAGGGTATGCGGCTGCTGTGTAATGATGTGTTGTAATTAGGGTTGGGAATACGCTGCTATATATAGGGAAATAAGTCGGCTATGCTTATGTCGGCCTCGGACGCATGCGTTCAAAAAGTGGGCCTTCGTCGAGTGGTACGTAAATTGTTTGAGTCGGGCCGAGTCTTGAGTGGACGCTTACGCCCTATGCAAAAGTGGGCGCTTGATTCGGCAAAAAAAAACTCCCACATCTCGATCGATTTCCTCCGGTGGGCGCTAGTCCAATATTCAGACGTTCGTCCGGTAAAAACGTAACTTACGAATCGAGATCTTCTCTTGACGCCGTCGTCCTCCTCTTGAACGCCCGTCCAATGGGACGGAGCAAACATACGCTTCATTCGATTACTCCATATCTTCAGTCCAAGTCGACTTGCATCCTTCTTCTTCCACTTAATCTCCCAAGTGAACATCTTTTTAGCTCATATAATGCCATGCAAATGTACCTACAACACGATAGAAACATGCAAACTGTAGAAACATATATATAGATGGAAAATCATCGATAAAAACACGTAATAAGCTCGAGTTTGCTAGTAAATTGTTTCCATACCCATTCTTTCAATATTTCACTTAAACTCATACTTTTCTATAAAAAGTAATAAAATACGAAGAATATTGTTACGGAATAAAGCGATAAAAAACCATAAAAATCACCGTTAACAACGCCCCCACACTTAGCTTTTTGTTCGTCCCGAACAAAATAATCAAAACCGGCTCACTGTACATGTAATCCACATAGATTCCTGGCTCACGTAACAACAGATACGACAAATATAGCAAGTAATACCAACATAGAGATAGATTCAGTGTGTGTGTGAAAAGCCCTTTTCGATCTCCACTATTTTTTTGCACAAAAATCCTTTCAAACAATCCTAATGACTTTCCTAGGTATAGGCAGTAACCGTTCCACACAAAGTCTTCCCGTGTACTTATTAGGACGATCCCTAATGCATATCATTCAGTTTATACTGGGGATAGTCAGAAGATAACTAAGTTTTCGACCAACTCTACACATTGCCATTTGCTAAATTTTTCTTTAAAGTTCATTTAGTTCCACGTGTATAGCATATGCCCTCATTCCCAAAGCAATAGGATGTTTCGTGATAACACCCTATTGGATTTGCTATCATCGAGCGTCGGGGAGATTGTTAAGCCTCGTAGTGGTATAGGGCGTTTCGTGATAACGCATACTACCGCACTCAAATCATTAGCGACTACATCGACATATATATATATAGTTCATATTAGCTTGGTATTCAAACCTTAAATTATGTCCTTCCTATCACATTCAAATCTTCAGATATTCACAGTACACGTTCAGAAATTAGGTGTTACGTTACTGTACTATTAAGCACAAGTCTCTCTCTAGGATAAACCACTAGGATAGTGAATGGAAACAGTTCAAAAGTTTTGCTTCAATTTCAAAGGCCTGCGTGAGTGTAAAATGAATACTATCTCGTATCAGTAAAAGCATGCTATAAACTGTCTAACAGAAGTCACGAGAAAATCATCGTCGGAAAACTAAAACTAGGGACCTTTTTGTTTCAATCACATGTTCATGATTCACATTTGTCGGTTTTCACTTGAAAGAAAAAAATTTTAAATTTTGAGAAATTCACATTTACTCATTTTTGAAGATATAGCATGATAACTCCCGATGTAGAAACCCCCACACTTAAATCACATTATGTCCTCAGAATGTGCAAATAAGAGAAAAAAATACTTAGCTGGTCCCAAAGTGGTTGTCGGGTTGTAGGTTGGCAGGGGTCAGGCCTTAGCATAGATGAACCACTGCAACTCGGATCATGAACAGACAACACTAAAAGTGATAACTGGCAAAAACCGCTCAACAGTATCTGCAACACTCGACATAGCATATAATCTCGGGGCACAAAGGGTATATGAGTAAACATGTATGCACCTGAGAAATAGGCAAATAAAGCATTCAACAAATAGTCCAAGGATAACCACCACACAAGTAACCAAGGTATTATTCCTAAAAACTACAATGCATCAAAACGGCTAAAAAAATCTACCTAAAAGACTAGGTTGCCTCACAGTAGCGCTTGTTTTATGTCATTATCTTGACATGATCCTCAAAGTCAACCGGGTCAGGCCACTTTGGCTTACTTCACGCCACTTTGTCATCGAGAATCAGTATGATGAATAGCGGTGTGGCCACAACAACAAGTCAAATGCGTGACTAAATTATGGAGCGTAGCCTCCAGGGCAAAGCATTGACTTTCTTCCTTTTCTTGCCTCTTCTCGGATTCGGCCTAGGCATCTTGGCGATTTTGAAGTCTTGTCGGAAGGGTCTTCACAGGTAGGGGTAAAGATGTCATCATCGAACCAAAGAAGTCGGATGGAATCTCATCACACGTCGACATCTCGGCCCGTTTCAATCCCTTTTTGAAAGTATATTCAGTTTTGTGAAAGTCAGTTTGATGAAGTGCTACATAGTTTTTTCTGAAGTACTTAGCAGTCAATTTTGGTCTGTTGAGTTTTGCTGAGTATAGCTGAGTTCTACATCTGGGGCAGTTGATTACAAGTCTGGAAAGTCAGTTTGATCTTGTGTTTCGTCTGGTGGAATAACAACTGAGCTGGGGTCCACCATCGGGGGCATTTATGGCGGTTCGACAAAGATCTTTGGCGGTTAGGGTTTGGGATTTGTGCCTATAAATACCAGTGTTGTAATCAGTGCAATGTGTGTGAAATTCCATGTAACTTTGTGCATAATAAAAATATCTCCTTTTCTGTCCGTGGAAAAGTCGGCACAACGCCGGAAACCACGTTAAATCACTGTGTTCTCTTTGTTTCTCTGTTTTATCAATTTCCGCCACACTTTATGTTTTCATTGCTTATGTTTTATCTTAATTAAACTGCAAACTTCTCATCTGTGTTTTAACAAACCTTATGTCAACATCCGTTAAAAGTAATTACTAAGTGGGACCGTGAGTAAGTATGGAGTTTTTTTTTTCAAAACAACAAGCAAATTTTATTAAGCTAGCAAGGCGCTAGACCAAAATTTTATTAAGTATGGAGATGGTTTAATGTGTGCTTAAGGTTAAAACAAACTAAGTCCAAAGATTTAATAGTTGAGATAAGAGAAAACAAAAATTCCATGCAAATGTACATTGCGACACGTCGGTTGAGTTGAGTAGAATAGTGTACCGTAAGTCAAAATCCGTTAAAAGTAGTTACTATGTGGGACCATGAGTAAGTATGGAGCTGTTTTTTTTTAACACCAAGCAAAATTTTATTAAGCTAGCAAGGCGCTAAACCAAATTTTTTTAAGTATGGAGCTTGTTTAGTGTGTGCCTAAGGTTAAAAAAACAAAGTCCAAGGAATTAATAGTCGAGAGAAGAGAGAACCAAAATTGCATGCAAATGTACATTGCGACACGTCGGTTGAGTTTAGTATCATAGTGTACCTTAAGTCTACATCCGTTAAAAGTAATTCTTGATTGGGACCATGAGTAAGTATGGAGCTATTCTTTTTTTTTTTGGAACAACAAAAAAAAAGTTTATTAAACTAGCAAGGTGATAGACCAAAATTTTGTTAAATGCATGATTTGGTTCGAGTGTATGCTTAAGGTTAAAACAAACTAGGTCCAAGGAATTAAAAGTCAAGAGAAGAGAGACAAAAATTGCATGCAAATGTACATTGCGACACGTCGGTTGAAGAGAAAGGTTAGTGTACCTTAAGCCAACATCCGTTAAAAGTAATTACTAAGTGGGACCATGATTAAGTATATATAGAAATTTGGGTTTTTTATTAATTTTATTTTGGAACATCAAGCAAAATTTGATTAAGCTAGCAAGGCGCTAGACCAAAATTTCATTAAGTATGGAGCTTGTATAGTTTGTGCTTAAGGTTAAAATAATATAAACCAAGTCCATGGAATTAATAGTCGAGAGAAGAGAGAATCAAAATTGCATACAAATGTACATTGCGACACGTGGATTGAGTTGAGTAGGATAGTGTACCTTAAGTCAATGTCCGTTTTAAGTATTTACTATGTGGGAGCATGAATAAGTATGGAGTGGTTTTTTTATCAACAAGCAAAATTTTATTAAGCTAGCAAGGCGCTAGACCAAATTTTTTGAAGTATGGAGTCGGTTTAGTGGGCGCTTAAGGCTAAAACAATCTAGGTCCAAGGAATTAATAGTCGAGAGAAGAGAAAACAAAAATTTCATGCAACTGTACATTGCGACACGTCGGTTGGGTTGAGTAGGATAGTGTACCTTATGTCAACATCCGTTAAAAGTAATTACTAAGTAGGACATTGAGTAAGTATGGAGATTTTTTTTTTGGAACAACAAGCAAATTTTATAAAGCTATCAAGGCGCTAGACCAAAATTTTGTTAGGTATGGAGCTGGTTTAATGTGTGCTTCTGGTTAAAACAAATTAAGTCCAAAGAATTAATAGTCGTGATAAGAGAGAACAAAAATTGCATGCAAATGTACATTGAGACACGCCGGTTGAGTTCAGTAGAATAGTGTACCTTAAGTCAACATCCGTTAAATGTAGTTAGTAAGTGGGACTATGAGTCAGTATGATGCGGTTTTTTTTTCGGAACAACAAGCCAAATTTTATTAAGCTAGCAAGGCGCTAGACCAAATTTTTATTAAGTATGGAGCTTGTTTAGTGTGTGCTTAAGGTTAAAACAAACTAAGTCCAAGAAATTAATAGTCGAGAGAAGAAAAGACAAAATTTGCATGTAAATGTACATTCCGACACGTCGGTTGTGTTGAGTACTATAGTGTAACATAACACAACATCCGTTAAAGTAATTACAATGTGGGACAATGAGTAAGCATGGAGTTGTTGTTTTTTTTGGAACAACAATTAAAATTTTATCAAGCTAGCAAGGCAATAGACCAATATTTTATTAAGTATGGGTCTGGTTTAGTGTGTGCTCAAGATTAAAACAAACTAAGTCCAATGATTTAATAGTCGAGAGAAGAGAGAAACAAAATTGCATTCAAATGTCCACGCGTCACGTCGGTTGAGTTGAGTAGGATAGTGTACCTTACGAAATTGGTGGCCTCTTTTGGGTGCACAAAGTTATTGTAATTTGATATTTTGTGATTTTACGGAACACTTTGTAATTTCTTTTAGCATCTTCTTAGCGATAATATAAATTTTGGTACATTCAAAAAAAAAAAAGTGTACCTTACGACAACATCCGTTAAAAGTAATTAATAAGTGGGACCATGAGTAAGTATGTAGTTGGGTTTTATTTAGTTGTTTTGGAACAACATAATTTTTTTATTAAGCTAGCAAGCGCTAGACCAAAATTTTATGAAGTATGATTTTGGTTTAGTGTGCGCTTAATGTTAAAACAAACTAAGTCCAAGGAATTAATAGTCGAGAGAAGAGAACCAAAATTGCATGCAAGCTGTACATTGCGACACGTCTATTGGGTGAGTAGGATAGTGTACCTTAAGTCAACATCCGTTAAAATTATTTACTAAATGGGACCATGTGTATGTATGGAGATGGATTTTTTTTATTAATTTTTTTGGAACAACAAGGAAAATTATATTAAGCTAGCAAGGTGCTAGAGCAAAATTTTCATAAGTATGGAGCTGGTTTAGTGTGTGCTTAAGGTTAAAACAATCTAAGTCCAAGGAATTAATACTCGAGAGAAGAGAGAATCAAAATTGCATGCAACTGTACATCGCGACACGTTGGTTGGGTTGAGTAGGATAGTGTATCTTATGTCAACATCCGTTAAAAGTAATTACTAAGTAGGACCGTGAGTAAGTATGGTGCTTTTTTTTGGAACAACTAGCAAAATTTTATTGAGCTAGCAAGGCGCAAGACCAAAATTTTAGTAAGTATGGACCTGGTTTAATGTGTGGTTAAGGTTAAAACAAACAAAGTCTAAAGAATTAATAGTTGAGATAAGAGAAAACAAAAATTACATGCAAATGTACATTGCGACACGTCGGTTGAGTTGATTAGAATAGTGTACCTTAAGTCAACATCCGTTAAAAGTAGTTACTAAATAGGACCGTGAGTAAGTATGGAGCTGTTTTTTTTTTTGGGAACAACAAGCAAAATTTTATTAAGCTAGCAAGGCGCTAAACCAAAATTTTATCAAGTATGGAGCTTGTTTAGTGTGTGCATTAGGTTAAAACAAACAAAGTCCAAGGAATTAATAGTTGAGGGAAGAGAGAACCAAAATTTCATACAAATGTACATTGCGACACTTCGGTTGAAGAGAAAGGTTAGTGTTCTTAAGTCGACATCCGTTAAAAATTAATTACTAAGTGGGACCATGATTAAGTATATATGGTGCTGTTTTTTTTATTAATTTTATTTTGGAACATTAAGCAAAATTTGTTTAAGCTAGCAAGGCACTAGACCATAATTTTTCATTAAGCATGGAGCTGGTTTAGTGTGTGTTTATGGTTAAAACAAACAAAGTCAAAGGAATTAATAATCGAGAGAAGAGAGAACCAAAATTGGATGCAACTGTACATTGCGACACGTCGGTTGCGTTGAGTAGGATAGTGTATCTAATTTCAACATCAGTTACAAGTAATTACTAAGTGTGACCGTGAGAAGTATGGAGCTTTTTTTTTTTTGGAACAACATGCAAAATTTCATTAAGCTAGCAAGGCGCTAGACCAAAATTTTATCAAGCATGGAGCTGGTTTAATTTGTGCAATGTTTAAACAAACAAAGTCCAAAGAATTAATAGTTGAGATTAGAGAGAACAAAAATCGCCGGCAAACGTACATTGTGACACGCAGGGCCGTCCCAGTGTAATTTTAGGCCCTAGGCCAAATATAATTTCGGACCTTCGTACTTTTACACTATGAAAAGAAATCAAATATATAAATAAACTAAATACATTATGAATTTTTTTTAATTGAGAATGGAAAAGAAGATTTTTATTATATCGGGGGTAGGATGCGAATTGAACTCTGGTTCTCATTAGGAGCTGCAATTGTTGATACCACTAGGCTAGATTCGATTTTGAACAAAAAAAAAATCTTATAAATATTACAAGAGAAAATTTGAAAAACAATATTTGGCTTAAGTCGAGAAAAAAATCTTTTGCCACAATCTCCCTACATATTCAATACGGGCTGGATCGTTGGAGTGTATGAATGTTTCAATTTGAGGCGAAATGAAAAATATGTATGTGAATAATAGCAGTAGAATTCATGGCCAATGTGAATTAAGTAAGCTATAGTGATATGTTTCATACTACAAACTATTTATCTTACTACACATATTATCATCAATGATTAAAGTAGATTAAGATCAATCATTAAGTCACTTGCAATGACAAATTTTAACAAAATATGTGTCGTATGTTGTGACCCAAAATGTAATGACAAACCTTTTACGATAATTAAGTAAAAATGGGATACATTATCCACTAATAACTATATAAATCGGGGCCTTAAAAATGTGCATTTTGTGGGAGCTCTAGGCCGAGGCCTCGTAGGCCTCCCCAAGGGGACGGCTACGGTGACACGTTAGTTGAGTTGAGTAGAATAGTGTACCTTAAGTCAACATCAAATAAAAGTAGTTACTAAGTGGCACCATGACTAAGTATGGAGATGTTTTTTTTTTTGGAACAACTAGTAAAATTTATTAAGCTAGCAAGGTGCTACACCAAAATTTTATTAAGTTTGGAGCTGGTATAGTTTGTGCTTAAGTTTAAAACAAACCAAGTCCACAGAATTAATAGTCGAGAGAAGAGAGAATAAAAATTGCATGCAAATGTACATTGCGACCCATCGGTTGAGTTGAGTAGGATAGTGTACCATAAGCCAACATCCGTTAAAAGTATTTACTAAGTAGGACCATGAGTAATTATTGAGCTAGGTTTTTTTTAACAACAAGCAAAGTTTTATTAAGCTAGCAAGGCGCTAAAGCAAAATTTTATTAAGTATGGAGCTGGTTTAGTGTGTGCTTAAAGTTAAAACAAACTAAGTCCAAGGAATTAATAGTCGAGAGAAGAGAGAACCGAAATTGCATGCAACTATACATTGAGACACGTCGGTAGAGTTGAGTAGGAGAGTGTACCTTTAGTGAACATCCGTTAAAAGTATTTACTTAGTGGGACCACGAGTAAGTATGGAGTTGGATTTTTTTTTTGTTAATTTTTTTAGGAAAAACAAGCAAAATTTTATTAAGTTAGCAAGGTGCTAGAGCAAAATTTTATTAAGTATGGAGTGGTTTAGTGTGTTCTTAAGGTTAAAACAAACTAAGTCCAAGGAATTAATAGTCAAGAGAAGAGATAACCAAAATTGCATGCAACTATACCTTTGTGACACGTCGGTTGGGTTGAGTAGGTTAGTGTACCTTATATCGACATCCGTTAAAATTAATTACTAAGTGGGACCGTGAGTACTTACAGAGCTTTTTGGAACAACAAGCAAAATTTTATTAAGTTAGAAAGGTGCTAGACCAAAATTTTAAAACAAACTAAGTCTAAAGAATTAATTGTCAAGATAAGAGAGAGAACTAAAATTGCATGCAAATGTACATGCGACACGTCGGTTGAGTTGAGTAGAATAGTGTACCTTGAGTCAACATCCGTTAAAAGTAGTTACTAAGGGGACAATGGGTAAGTATGGAGCTGTTTTTTTTTTTTTTTTTTTGGAACAAGAAGCAAAATTTTATTTAGCTAGCAAGGCGCTAAACCAAAATTTTATTAAGTATGGAGCTTGTTTAGTGTGTGCTTAAGGTTAAAACAAACAATGTCATAGGAATTAATAGTCGAGAGAAGAGATAATCAAAAGCGCATGCAAATGTACATTGCGACATGTCGGTTGAGTTTAGTAGTATAGTGTACCTTAAATCTACATCCGTTAAAAGTAATTACTCAGTCGGACCATGAGTAAGTATGGAGTTTTTTTTTTTTTTTTTTTTTTTTTTTTTTTTTTTTTTTTTTTGGAACAACAAACAAAATTTTATTAAGCTAGCAAGGCGATAGACCAAAATTTTATTAAGTATGGAGCAAGTTTTGTGTTTAATTAAGGTTAAAACAAACAAAGTCAAGGAATTAAAAGTCGAGAGAAGAGAGAACAAAAATTGCATGCAAATGTACATTGCAACACATCTGTTGAAGAGAAAGGTTAGTGTACCTTAAGTCAACATCCATTAAAAGTAATTCCTAAGTGGGACATTGAGTAAGTATATATGGAGCGGGTTTTTTTTTATTAATTTTATTTTAGAACATTAAGAATTTTTTTATTAAGCTAGCAAGGCGATAGACCAGAATTTTAGTAATTATGGAGTTTGGTTTAGTGTGTGCTTAAGGTTAAAAAAAGCTGATTCAATGAATTAATAGTGTACTTTAAGTCAACATTCATAAACAATAATTACTAAGTGTGACCATGAGTAAGTATGGAGTTGGGTTTCTTTTTTTGGAACAACAAGCAAAATTTTATTAATCTAGCAAGGCGCTAGACCAAAATTTCATTAAGTATGGCGCGGGTTTGGTGTGTGCTTAGGTTTAAAACAAGCAAAGTCCAAGGAATTAATAGTCGAGAGAAAAGAGAATCAAAATTGCATGCCATTGTACATTGCGACACGTCGATTGAGTTGAGTAGGATAGTATACCTTAAGTCAACATCCGTCAAAAGTAATTACTAAGTGGGACAAGAGTAAGTATATATGGAGCTGGGTTTTTTTTTATTAATTTTATTTTGGAACATTAAGCAATTTTTTTTATTAAGCTAGCAAGGTGCTAGACCAAAATTTTATTAAGTATGTAGTTGGTTTAGTGTGTGCTTATGGTTAATACAAACTATGTCCAAAGAATTAGTGGTCGTGAGAAGAGAGAACCAAAATTGCATGCAACTTTACATTGCGACACGTCGGTTAGGTTGAATTGGATAGTGTATCTTATGTCAACATCCGTTAAAAGTAATTACTAAGTGGGTCCGTGAGTTGTTTGGAGCTGTATATTTTTTGGAACAACAAGCAAAATTTTATTAAGCTAGCAGGGCGATAGACCAAAATTTTATTAAGTTTCGAGCTGGTTTAATGCGTACTTAAGGTTGAAACATACTACGTCCAAAGAATTAATATTCGAGATAAGAGAGAATAAAAATTGCACGCAAATATACATTGCACCACGTAGGTTCAGTTGAGTAGGATAGTGCACCATAAGTCAACATCCGTTAAAAATATTTACTAAGTGGGACCATGAGTAAGTATGGAGCAGGTTTTTTTATTAATTTTTTTTGGAACAACAAGCAAAATTTTATTAAGCTAGCAAGGCGCTAGACAAAACTTTTATTACGTATGGAGTTGGTTTAGTGTGTGCTTAAGGTTAAAACAAACTATGTCCAAGGAATTAATAGTCGGGAGAAAAGAGAACCAAAATTGCATGCAAATGTACATTGCGACACGTCGGTTGAGTTGAGTAGGATAGTGTACCTTAAGTCAACATCCGTTAAAAGTAATTACTAAGTGGGACAAAGAGTAAGTATGAAGCTATTTTTTTAGAACAACAAGCAAAATTTTATTAAGCTAGCAAGGCGCTTGACAAAATTATTATTCAGTATGGAGCTTGTTTAGTGTGTGCCTAAGGTTAAAAAGAACAAAGTCCAAAGAATTAATAGTTGAGAGAAGAGACAACAAAAATTGCATGCAAATGTACATTGCGACACGTCGGTTGAGTTCAGTAGTATAGTGTGCCTTAAGTCTACATCCTTAAAAGTAATTATTCCGTGGGACCATGAGTAAGTATCGAGCTGTTTTTTTTTTGGAACAACAAACAAAATTTTATCAAGCTAGCAAGGCGTTAGACCAAAATTTCATCAAGTATGGAGCTGTTTTGGTGCGTGCTTAGGGTTAAAATAAACAAAATCCAAGGAATTAGTTGTCGATGGAAAAAAGAATAAAATTGCCTTCAAATATACACTGCGACACATTCGTTGAGTTGAGTAGGATAGTGTAACTTAAGTCAACATCCATTAAAAGTAATTACTAAGTGGGACCATGAGTAAGTATGGAGCTATTTTTTTTGGAACAACAAGTAATTTTTTTTAAACTAGCAAGGCACTAGACCAAAATTTTCTTAAGTATGTCGCTGGTTTAGTGTGTGCTTAAGGTTAAAACAAACAAAGTCAAGGAATTAATAGTCGAGAGAAGAGAGAATCAAAATTGGATGCAAGCTGTACATTGCGACTTGTCGGTTGGGTTGAGTAGGATAGTGTACCTTATGTCAACATCCGTTAAAAGTAATTACTAAGTGGGACCGTGAGTAAGTATGGAGCATTATTTTTTTTTGGAACAACAAGCAAAATTTTATTAAGCTAGCAAAGCGCTAGTCCAAAATTTTATTAAGTATGGAATTTGGTTTAATGTGCGCTTAAGTTTAAAACAAGCTAAGTCCAAAGAATTAATAGTCAAGATAAAAAGAAAAAAATCGTCGGTTGAGTTGAGTAGGATAGTGTACCTTAAGTCAACATCCGTTAAAAGTATTTAATAAGTGGGATCATGAGTAAGTATGGAGTTTGGTTTTTTTAAATTATTTTTAACAACAAGAAAAAATTTAATAAGCTAGAAAGGCGCTAGAGCAAAATTTTATTAAGTATGGAGCTGGTTTAGTGTGTGCTTAAGGCTAAAACAAGCTAAGTCCAAGGAATTAATAGTCGAGAGAAGAGTGATCCAAACTTGCATGCAACTGTACATTGCGACACGTCGGTGGAGTGAGTAGGATAGTATACTATAAGTCAACATCCTTTAAAAGTATTTACTATGTGGGACCATTAGTAAGTATGGAGCAAGGCGCAAGAGAAAAAATTAATTAAGTATGGAGCTGGTTTAGTGTGTGCTTAAGGTTAAAACAAAGTAAGTCCAAGGAATTAATAGTTAGATAAGAGAGAACCAAAATTGTATGCAAGTGTACAATGTGACACGTTGGTTGGGTTGAGTAGGATAGTGTACCTTATGTCAACATTCGTTAAAAGTAATTACTAAGTGGGACCGTGAGTAAGTATGAAGCTTTTTTTTAACAACAAGCAAAATTTTATTAAGCTAATGTCTGCTAGACCAAATTTTTTTAAGTATGTGCATTTGGTTTAATGTGTGCATAAGGTTAAAGCAAACTAAGTCTAAAGAATTAATAGTCGAGATAAGAGAGAACAAAAATTGCATGCAAGTGTACATTACGACACGTCGGTTGAGTTGAGTAGAATAGTGTACCTTAAGTAAACATCCGTTAAAAGTTGTTACTAAGTGGGGCCATGTGTAAATATGGAGCTGTTTTTTTTTTGTTTGGAACAACAAGCAAGATTTTATTAAGCTAGCAAGACGCTAAACCAAAATTTTATTAAGTATGGAGCTTGTTTAGTGTGTGCTTAAGTTTGAAACAAACAAATTGGAATGAATTAATAGTCGAGAGAAGAGAGAACCAAAATTGCATGCAAATGTACATTGCGACACGTCGGTTGAGTTTTGTCGTATAGTGTACCTTAAATCTACATCCGTTAAATGTAAATACTCAGTGGGACCAAGTGTAAGTATGGAGCTGTTTTTTTGGAACAACAAACAAAATGTTATTAAGCTAGCAAGGAAATAGACCAAAACTTTAGTAAGTATGGAGTTGGTTTTGTGTTTGCTTAAGGTTAAAACAAACTAAGTCCAAGGAATTAAAAGTCGAGAGAAGAGAGAACACAAATTGCATGCAAATTTACATTGCTACACGTCGGTTGAAGAAAAAGGTTAGTGTACTTTAAGTCAACATCCGTTAAAAGTAATTACTAAGTGGAACCATGAGTAAAGTATATATGTAAATTTTTTTTTTTATTAATATTATTATAGAACATAAATAAAAATTTTATTAAGCTAGCAAGGTGCTAGACCAGAAGTTGAGCTGGTTTAGTGTGTGCTTAAGGTTAAAACAAACTAATTCCAATGATTTTATAGTCGAGAGAAGAGAGAATCAAAATTGCATGCAAATGTACATTGCGGCATGTCGGTTGAGTTGAGTAGGATATTGTACTTTAAGTCAACATCCGTAAATGATAATTACTAAGTGTGACCATGCGTAAGTATGGAGTTGTGTTTTTTTATGGAACAACAAGCAATATTTTATTAATCTAGCAAGGCGCTAGACCAAAATTTTATTAAGTATGGAGCTGGTTTAGTGTGTGCTTATGGTTAAAACATACTATGTCCAAGGAATTAATGGTCGAGAGAAGAGAGAACCAAAATTGCATGAAACTTTACATTGCGACACGTAGGTTGGGTTGTGTTGGATAGTGTATCTTATGTCAACATCCGTGAAAAGTAATTACTAAGTGGGACCGTGAGTAAGTATGGAGCTGTTTATTTTTTGGAACAACAAGAAATTTTTTATTAAGCTTGCAGGGCGCTAGACCGGAATTTTATTAAGTACTGGCTTAATGTGTACTTAAGGTTAAAACAAACTAAGTCCAAAGATTTAATATTCGAGATAAGAGAGAACGAAAATTGCAAGTAAATATACATTGCGACACGTCATTTAAGTTGAGTAGGATAGTGTACCTTAAGTCAACATCCGTTAAAAGTATTTACTAAGTGGGACCATGAGTAAGTATAGAGCTGGTTTTTTTATTAATTTTTTTCGGAACAACAAGCAAAATTTTATTAAGCTTGCAAGATGCTAGACAAAAAATTTATGAAGTAGGCAAAAAAAAATTTGAACAACAAAGATGTGTTCCATGACAACGAGACCATGACTAAAGAACCAAATGCGATATTCTAGTTTAGGAAAGAGCATAGATCGGGCCAACAATACACTCACTCCATGCACCATTGACACGAGTATTCCTCCCTTTAATCCAATTGATGCTAATGACGTGGATGTCATTGACAATTTTATCCGGATCCGCCGACTTTCCATTGAAAACAATGTCATTCCTCCTATGCCATATGCACCAAAGAACAACTCTCTTAAGAGACTCCCATATCCATGTTTTCTTTTTTGACTTGATAACATAGGGAATGAAGGTACAAAAAGACCTCCACAACAGGGGTGAAGCTGTGGATATATGAAACCAAACAAATATGTTTTCCCATATTAGACGTGAGAAAGAACAAGTCAAGAAGATATGCTCTTCCACATCATCCCCCGCATTATAAAATGAACACCGAGTACCATTTATCACCATTCCACGTTTGCACAGTGTTCGGTAAGTTTTAAATTTATTATTTTACCGGAACACCCCAAGTGCAAGGCACGTTGTAGGGTATTACCGGGTCGTCAAGGAATCGAATGATGTCGGAAACAAAAATACGATTAACGTGCGGTGAATTTTCACGATAAATCTAATTAAAATAATAAAGTTCCTACAAATTCTATGGTCCTAAATAATTTCTATTAAACTAATAAAACAAAAGAGATCAAATTAACACTAAAGGAAATAAAATTGAAAAACAACAAATTAAACCTAAATAAACTATTGAATCTAAAATCCAAATTGCTATGAAAAATTACTGACTTTCTTCTTAATAACTTGAGACGGTAGGGCAACAAGGATTCTACCAAACAACCACCACCCAACGAGTTTGTGAGATGAATCAAATTTCTCGGTGTGATCAAACATAAATCCAATCAAATTTCTTTAATCAAATTTATTTGGTTTTACATTCCCTTTCTCAAGTGAAACAAAATTAACAATAAAAGAACATGATCATGAGTTCGTTTTGCGAATCTCCTACCCAATTAACAATAAACTAATCTCTCGGAATATCATTAAGCAGTATCGAATGAAGGGTTCTATGTAAATTTAATTCTCATCAAATTCAAAACAACAATCGTTTCATCGATTTTTCAATCTAACAAAACATACATTCAAACAATTCAAAACATTTGATAAAGAAAAATAAATTCAAACTCACTAATAATGGTTACTAAAATCTCCTGGTTGTGGTGATGTTGTAATGGCTTCATCCCGTTGTCCCACTGCTGGTGCTTAGCCTTCAATCATCTTCGATCTCAAAAGAAAATTGAAAGAAAGAAACTCACATGTTTTTGTGTGATGTGGTGCGGCTGCTAGGGTATGCGGCTGCTGTGTAATGATGTGTTGTAATTAGGGTTGGGAATACATTTGCTATATATAGGGAAATAAGTCGGCTATGCTTATGTCGGCCTCGGACATGCGTTCAAAAAGGCTGGACGCTCGTCCAGGGTACGTAAATTGTTTGAGTCGGGCCGAGTCTTGAGTGGACGCACGTCCTATGCAAAATTGGACGCCAGTTCAGCAAAAAAACTCCCACATCCTGATCTGATTTCCTCCAGTGGACGCTAGTCCAATATTCCAGACGTTCGTCCAGGTAAAAGCGTAACTTTACGAATCGAGATCTTCTCTTGGACGCTCGTCCTCCTCTTGACGCCCGTCCAATGGACGGAGCAAACATACGCTCATTCAGTACTCCATATCTTCAGTCCAAGTCGACTTGCATCCTTCTTCTTCCACTTAATCTCCTAAGTGAACATCTTTTTAGCTCATATAATGCCATGCAAATGTACCTACAACACGATAGAAACATGCAAACTGTAGAAACATATATATAGATGGAAAATCATCGATAAAAACACGTAATAAGCTCGAGTTTGCTAGTAAATTGTTTCCATACCCATTCTTTCAATATTTCACTTAAACTCATACTTTTCTATAAAAAGTAATAAAATACGAAGAATATTGTTACGGAATAAAGCGATAAAAAACCATAAAATCACCGTTAACAACGCCCCACACTTAGCTTTTTGTTCGTCGAACAAAATAATCAAAACCGCTCACTTGTACATGTAATCCACATAGATTCTCGGCTCACGTAACATGAATCGACAAATATAGCAAGTAATACCAACATAGAGATAGATTCAGTGTGTGTGTGAAAAGCCCTTTTCGATCTCCACTATTTTTTTGCACAAAAATCCTTTCAAACAATCCTAATGACTTTCCTAGGTATAGGCAGTAACCGTTCCACACAAAGTCTTCCCGTGTACTTATTAGGACGATCCCTAATGCATATCATTCAGTTTATACTGGGGATAGTCAGAAGATAACTAAGTTTTCGACCAACACTACACATTGCCATTTGCTAAATTTTTCTTTAAAGTTCATTTAGTTCCACGTGTATAGCATATGCCCTCATTCCCAGCAATAGGATGTTTCGTGATAACACCCTAGCTGGACTGCTATCATCAGGCAGTCGGGAGCTGTTAAGCCTCATAGTGGTATAGGACGTTTCGTGATAACGCCCTACCGCACTCAAATCATTGGCAGCTACATCCGACATATATATATATATAGTTCATATTAGCTTGGTATTCAAACCTTAAATTATGTCCTTCCTATCACATTCAAACCTTCAGATATTCACAGTACACGTTCAGAAATTAGGTGTTACGTTACTGTACTATTAAGCACAAGTCTCTCTCTAGGATAAACCACTAGGATAGTGAATGGAAACAGTTCAAAAGTTTTGCTTCAATTTCAAAGGCCTGCGTGAGTGTAAAATGAATACTATCTCGTATCAGTAAAAGCATGCTATAACTGTCTAACAGAAGTCACAGACAATCATCGTCAGGAAACTACAACTAGCGAGCCTTTTTGTTTCAATCACATGTTCATGATTCACATTTGTCAGTTTTCACTTCGAAAGAAAAAAAATTTTAAATTTTTTCAGAAATTCACATTTACTCATTTTTCAGAAGATATAGCATGATAACTCCCGATGTAGAAACCCCCACACTTAAATCACATTATGTCCTCAGAATGTGCAAATAAGAGAAAAAAATACTTAGCTGGTCCCAAAGTGGTTGTCGGGTTGTAGGTTGGCAGGGGTCAGGCCTTAGCATAGATGAACCGCTGCAACTCGGATCATGAACAGACAACACTAAAAGTGATAACTGGCAAAAACCGCTCAATAGTATCTGCAACACTCGACATAGCATATAATCTCGGGGCACAAAGGGTATATGAGTAAACATGTATGCACACAGAAATAGGCAAATAAAGCATTCAACAAATAGTCCAAGGATAACCACCACACAAGTAACCAAGGTATTATTCCTAAAAACTACAATGCATCAAAACGGCTAAAAAAAAAATCTACCTAAAAAGACTAGGTTGCCTCCTAGTAGCGCTTGTTTTATGTCATTAGCTTGACATGATCCTCAAAGTCAACCCGGGTCAGGCCACTTTGGCTTACTTCCTGCCACTTTGTCATCAGAATCTGTATGATGAATAGCGGTGTGGCCACAACAACAAGTCAAATGCGCGACTAAATTATGGAACGTAGCCTTCCAGACAGCATTGACTTTCTTCCTTTTCTTGCCTCTTCTCAGATTCGGCCTAGGCATACTGACAGTTTTCAGGGTACTGTCAGAAGGGTCTTCACAGGTAGGGGTAAAGATGTCATCATCCGAACCAAAGAAGTCGGATGGAATCTCATCACACGTCAGCATCTCAGCCGTTTCAATCCCTTTTGAAAGTATATTCAGTTTTGTGAAAGTCAGTTTGATGAAGTGCTACATAGTTTTTTCTGAAGTACTTAGCAGTCAATTTTGGTCTGTTGAGTTTTGCTGAGTATAGCTGAGTTCTACATCTGGGCAGTTGATTACAAGTCCGGAAAGTCCGTTTGATCGTTGTGTTTCGTCTGGTGGATAACAACTGGAGCTGGGGTCCACATCTGGGGCATTTATGGCAGTTCTGACAAAGATCTTTGGCGGTTAGGGTTTGGGATTTGTGCCTATAAATACCAAAGTGTTGTATGTCAGTGCAATGTGTGTGAAATTCCATGTAACTTTGTGCATAATAAAAATATCTCCTTTTACGTCCGTGGAAAAGTCGGCTGCAACGCCGAAACCACGTTAAATCACCGTGTTCTCTTTGTTTCTCTGTTTTATCAATTTCCGCCACACTTTATGTTTTCATTGCTTATGTTTTATCTTAATTAAACTGCAAACTTCTCATCTGTGTTTTAACAAACCTTATGTCAACATCCGTTAAAAGTAATTACTAAGTGGGACCGTGAGTAAGTATGGAGTTTTTTCAAAACAACAACAAGCAAATTTTATTAAGCTAGCAAGGCGCTAGACCAAAATTTTATTAAGTATGGAGATGGTTTAATGTGTGCTTAAGGTTAAAACAAACTAAGTCCAAAGATTTAATAGTTGAGATAAGAGAAAACAAAAATTCCATGCAAATGTACTTTGCGACACGTCGGTTGAGTTGAGTAGAATAGTGTACCGTAAGTCAAAATCCGTTAAAAGTAGTTACTATGTGGGACCATGAGTAAGTATGGAGCTTTTTTTAACACCAAGCAAAATTTTATTAAGCTAGCAAGGCGCTAAACCAATTTTTTTTAAGTATGGAGCTTGTTTAGTGTGTGCCTAAGGTAAAAAAACAAAGTCCAAGGAATTAATAGAGAGAAGAGAGAACCAAAATTGCATGCAAATGTACATTATGACACGTCGGTTGAGTTTAGTATCATAGTGTACCTTAAGTCTACATCCGTTAAAAGTAATTCTTGATTGGGACCATGAGTAAGTATGGAGCTATTCTTTTTTTTTTTTTGGAACAACAAAAAAAAGTTTATTAAGCTAGCAAGGTGATAGACCAAAATTTTATTAAGTACGGAGCTGGTTCAGTGTATGCTTAAGGTTAAAACAAACTAGGTCCAAGGAATTAAAAGTCAAGAGAAGAGAGAACAAAAATTGCATGCAAATGTACATTGCGACACGTCGGTTGAAGAGAAAGGTTAGTGTACCTTAAGCCAACATCCGTTAAAAGTAATTACTAAGTGGGACCATGATTAAGTATATATAGAGCTGGGTTTTTTTATTAATTTTATTTTGGAACATCAAGCAAAATTTGATTAAGCTAGCAAGGCGCTAGACCAAAATTTCATTAAGTATGGAGCTTGTATAGTTTGTGCTTAAGGTTAAAATAATATAAACCAAGTCCATGGAATTAATAGTCGAGAGAAGAGAGAATCAAAATTGCATACAAATGTACATTGCGACACGTGGATTGAGTTGAGTAGGATAGTGTACCTTAAGTCAATGTCCGTTTTAAGTATTTACTATGTGGGAGCATGAATAAGTATGGAGCTGGTTTTTTTTATCAACAAGCAAAATTTTATTAAGCTAGCAAGGCGCTAGACCAAATTTTTTTGAAGTATGGAGTCGGTTTAGTGGGCGCTTAAGGCTAAAACATACTAGGTCCAAGGAATTAATAGTCGAGAGAAGAGAAAACAAAAATTTCATGCAACTGTACATTGCGACACGTCGGTTGGGTTGAGTAGGATAGTGTACCTTATGTCAACATCCGTTAAAAGTAATTACTAAGTAGGACATTGAGTAAGTATGGAGATTTTTTTGGAACAACAAGCAAATTTTATAAAGCTATCAAGGCGCTTAGACCAAAATTTTGTTAGGTATGGAGGTGGTTTAATGTGTGCTTAGTTAAAACAAATTAAGTCCAAAGAATTAATAGTCGTGATAAGAGAGAACAAAATTGCATGCAAATGTACATTGAGACACGCCGGTTGAGTTCGAGTAGAATAGTGTACCTTAAGTCAACATCCGTTAAATGTAGTTAGTAAGTGGGACTATGAGTCAGTATGATGCGGTTTTTTTTTTCGGAACAACAAGCCAAATTTTATTAAGCTAGCAAGGCGCTAGACCAAATTTTTATTAAGTATGGAGCTTGTTTAGTGTGTGCTTAAGGTTAAAACAAAAACTAAGTCCAAGAAATTAATAGTCGAGAGAAGAAAAGACAAAATTTGCATGTAAATGTACATTCCGACACGTCGGTTGTGTTGAGTACTATAGTGTAACATAACACAACATCCGTTAAGAGTAATTACTATGTGGGACAATGAGTAAGCATGGAGTTGTTTTTTTTTTTTTTGGAACAACAATTAAAATTTTATCAAGCTAGCAAGGCAATAGACCAATATTTTATTAAGTATGGAGCTGGTTTAGTGTGTGCTCAAGATTAAAACAAACTAAGTCCAATGATTTAATAGTCGAGAGAAGAGAGAAACAAAATTGCATTCAAATGTCCACCGCGTCACGTCGGTTGAGTTGAGTAGGATAGTGTACCTTACGAAATTGGTGGCCTCTTTTGGGTGCACAAAGTTATTGTAATTTGATATTTTGTGATTTTCTGGAACACTTTGTAATTTCTTTTAGCATCTTGCTGATAATATAAATTTTGGCTGTTCAAAAAAAAAAGTGTACCTTACGACAACATCCGTTAAAAGTAATTAATAAGTGGGACCATGAGTAAGTATGTAGTTGGGTTTTATTTAGTTGTTTTGGAACAACATAAATTTT
Source organism: Gentiana macrophylla (assembly GCA_026214975.1). Classification (NCBI taxonomy): domain Eukaryota; kingdom Viridiplantae; phylum Streptophyta; class Magnoliopsida; order Gentianales; family Gentianaceae; genus Gentiana; species Gentiana macrophylla. Next base: position 19,306,142 of record CM047808.1, on the reverse strand, counting down.
TTTTTATTAAGCTAGCAAGGCGCTAGACCAAAATTTTATGAAGTATGGATTTGGTTTAGTGTGCGCTTAATGTTAAAACAAACTAAGTCCAAGGAATTAATAGTCGAGAGAAGAGAGAACCAAAATTGCATGCAACTGTACATTGCGACACGTCTATTGGGCTGAGTAGGATAGTGTACCTTAAGTCAACATCCGTTAAAATTATTTACTAAATGGGACCATGTGTATGTATGGAGATGGATTTTTTTATTAATTTTTGGAACAACAAGGAAAATTATATTAAGCTAGCAAGGTGCTAGAGCAAAATTTTCATAAGTATGGAGTTGGTTTAGTGTGTGCTTAAGGTTAAAACAATCTAAGTCCAAGGAATTAATACTCGAGAGAAGAGAGAATCAAAATTGCATGCAAGCGTACATCGCGACACGTTGGTTGGGTTGAGTAGGATAGTGTATCTTATGTCAACATCCGTTAAAAGTAATTACTAAGTAGGACCGTGAGTAAGTATGGTGCTTTTTTTTGGAACAACTAGCAAAATTTTATTGAGCTAGCAAGGCGCAAGACCAAAATTTTAGTAAGTATGGACCTGGTTTAATGTGTGGTTAAGGTTAAAACAAACAAAGTCTAAAGAATTAATAGTTGAGATAAGAGAAAACAAAATTACATGCAATGTACATTGCGACACGTCGGTTGAGTTGATTAGAATAGTGTACCTTAAGTCAACATCCGTTACAAGTAGTTACTAAATAGGACCGTGAGTAAGTATATGAGCTGTTTTTTTTTTTTTGGGAACAACAAGCAAAATTTTATTAAGCTAGCAAGGCGCTAAACCAAAATTTTATCAAGTATGGAGCTTGTTTAGTGTGTGCATTAGGTTAAAACAAACAAAGTCCAAGGAATTAATAGTTGAGGAAGAGAGAACCAAAATTTCATACAAATGTACATTGCGACACTTGGTTGAAGAGAAAGGTTAGTGTTCTTAAGTCGACATCCGTTAAAAATTAATTACTAAGTGGGACCATGATTAAGTATATATGGTGCTGTTTTTTTATTAATTTTATTTTGGAACATTAAGCAAAATTTGTTTAAGCTAGCAAGGCACTAGACCATAATTTTTCATTAAGCATGGAGTGGGTTTAGTGTGTGTTTATGGTTAAAACAAACAAAGTCAAAGGAATTAATAATCGAGAGAAGAGAGAACCAAAATTGGATGCAATCTGTACATTGCGACACGTCGGGTTGCGTTGAGTAGGATAGTGTATCTAATTTCAACATCGATTACAAGTAATTACTAAGTGTGACCGTGAGAAGTATGGAGCTTTTTTTTTTTTTTTGGAACAACATGCAAAATTTCATTAAGCTAGCAAGGCGCTAGACCAAAATTTTATCAAGCATGGAGCTGGTTTAATTTGTGCAATGTTTAAACAAACAAAGTCCAAAGAATTAATAGTTGAGATTAGAGAGAACAAAAATCGCCGACAAGCGTACATTGTGACACGCAGGGCCGTCCCAGTGTAATTTTAGGCCCTAGGCCAAATATAATTTCGGACCTTCAGATACTTTTACACTATGAAAAAAATCAAATATATAAATAAACTAAATACATTATGAATTTTTTAATTGAGAATGGAAAAGAAGATTTTTATTATATCGGGGGTAGGATGCGAATTGAACTCTGGTTCTCATTAGGAGCTGCAATTGTTGATACCACTAGGCTAGATTCGATTTTGAACAAAAAAAAAATCTTATAAATATTACAAGAGAAAATTTGAAAAACAATATTTGGCTTCGTCAGAAAAAAAAATCTTTTTGCCACAATCTCCCCTACATATTCAATACGGGCTGGATCGTTGGAGTGTATGAATGTTTCAATTTGAGGCGAAATGAAAAATATGTATGTGAATAATAACGAAGTAGAATTCATGGCCAATGTGAATTAAGTAAGCTATAGTGATATGTTTCATACTACAAACTATTTATCTTACTACACATATTATCATCAATGATTAAAGTAGATTAAGATCAATCATTAAGTCACTTGCAATGACAAATTTTAACAAAATATGTGTCGTATGTTGTGACCCAAAATGTAATGACAAACCTTTTACGATAATTAAGTAAAAAATGGGATACATTATCCACTAATAACTATATAAATCGGGGCCTTAAAAATGTGCATTTTGTGGGAGCTCTAGGCCGAGGCCTCGTAGGCCTCCCCAGAGGACGGCTCTGGTGACACGTTAGTTGAGTTGAGTAGAATAGTGTACCTTAAGTCAACATCAAATAAAAGTAGTTACTAAGTGGCACCATGACTAAGTATGGAGATGTTTTTTTTTTTGGAACAACTAGTAAAATTTATTAAGCTAGCAAGGTGCTACACCAAAATTTTATTAAGTTTGGAGCTGGTATAGTTTGTGCTTAAGTTTAAAACAAACCAAGTCCACTGAATTAATAGTCGAGAGAAGAGAATAAAAATTGCATGCAAATGTACATTGCGACCCATCGGTTGAGTTGAGTAGGATAGTGTACCATAAGCCAACATCCGTTAAAAGTATTTACTAAGTAGGACCATGAGTAATTATTGAGCTAGGTTTTTTTTAACAACAAGCAAAGTTTTATTAAGCTAGCAAGGCGCTAAAGCAAAATTTTATTAAGTATGGAGCTGGTTTAGTGTGTGCTTAAAGTTAAAACAAACTAAGTCCAAGGAATTAATAGTCGAGAGAAGAGAGAACCGAAATTGCATGCAATCGTACATTGAGACACGTCGGTAGAGTTGAGTAGGAGAGTGTACCTTTAGTGAACATCCGTTAAAAGTATTTACTTAGTGGGACCACGAGTAAGTATGGAGTTGGATTTTTTTTTTGTTAATTTTTTTAGGAAAAACAAGCAAAATTTTATTAAGTTAGCAAGGTGCTAGAGCAAAATTTTATTAAGTATGGAGCTGGTTTAGTGTGTTCTTAAGGTTAAAACAAACTAAGTCCAAGGAATTAATAGTCAAGAGAAGAGATAACCAAAATTGCATGCAACTATACACTTTGTGACACGTCGGTTGGGTTGAGTAGGTTAGTGTACCTTATATCGACATCCGTTAAAATTAATTACTAAGTGGGACCGTGAGTACTTACAGAGCTTTTTTTGGAACAACAAGCAAAATTTTATTAAGTTAGAAAGGTGCTAGACCAAAATTTTAAAACAAACTAAGTCTAAAGAATTAATTGTCAAGATAAGAGAGAGAACTAAAATTGCATGCAAATGTACATTGCGACACGTCGGTTGAGTTGAGTAGAATAGTGTACCTTGAGTCAACATCCGTTAAAAGTAGTTACTAAGGGGGACAATGGGTAAGTATGGAGCTGTTTTTTTTTTTTTTGGGAACAAGAAGCAAAATTTTATTTAGCTAGCAAGGCGCTAAACCAAAATTTTATTAAGTATGGAGCTTGTTTAGTGTGTGCTTAAGGTTAAAACAAACAATGTCATAGGAATTAATAGTCGAGAGAAGAGATAATCAAAACTGCATGCAAATGTACATTGCGACATGTCGGTTGAGTTTAGTAGTATAGTGTACCTTAAATCTACATCCGTTAAAAGTAATTACTCAGTCGGACCATGAGTAAGTATGGAGTTGTTTTTTTTTTTCTTTTTTTCTTTTTTGGAACAACAAACAAAATTTTATTAAGCTAGCAAGGCGATAGACCAAAATTTTATTAAGTATGGAGCAAGTTTTGTGTTTAATTAAGGTTAAAACAAACAAAGTCCAAGGAATTAAAAGTCGAGAGAAGAGAGAACAAAATTGCATGCAAATGTACATTGCAACACATCTGTTGAAGAGAAAGGTTAGTGTACCTTAAGTCAACATCCATTAAAAGTAATTCTAAGTGGGACATTGAGTAAGTATATATGGAGCGGGGTTTTTTTATTAATTTTATTTTAGAACATTAAGAATTTTTTTATTAAGCTAGCAAGGCGATAGATGTAATTTTAGTAATTATGGAGTCTGGTTTAGTGTGTGCTTAAGGTTAAAAGCTGATTCCAATGAATTAATAGTGTACTTTAAGTCAACATTCATAAACAATAATTACTAAGTGTGACCATGAGTAAGTATGGAGTTGGGTTTCTTTTTTGGAACAACAAGCAAAATTTTATTAATCTAGCAAGGCGCTAGACCAAAATTTCATTAAGTATGGCGCGGGTTTGGTGTGTGCTTAGGTTTAAAACAAGCAAAGTCCAAGGAATTAATAGTCGAGAAAAGAGAATCAAAATTGCATGCCATTGTACATTGCGACACGTCGATTGAGTTGAGTAGGATAGTATACCTTAAGTCAACATCCGTAAAAAGTAATTACTAAGTGGGACAAGAGTAAGTATATATGGAGCTGGGTTTTTTTATTAATTTTATTTTGGAACATTAAGCAATTTTTTTTATTAAGCTAGCAAGGTGCTAGACCAAAATTTTATTAAGTATGTAGTTGGTTTAGTGTGTGCTTATGGTTAATACAAACTATGTCCAAAGAATTAGTGGTCGTGAGAAGAGAGAACCAAAATTGCATGCAACTTTACATTGCGACACGTCGGTTAGGTTGAATTGGATAGTGTATCTTATGTCAACATCCGTTAAAAGTAATTACTAAGTGGGTCCGTGAGTTGTTTGGAGCTGTATATTTTTTGGAACAACAAGCAAAATTTTATTAAGCTAGCAGGGCGATAGACCAAAATTTTATTAAGTTTCGAAATTTGGTTTAATGCGTACTTAAGGTTGAAACATACTACGTCCAAAGAATTAATATTGAGATAAGAGAGAATAAAATTGCACGCAAATATACATTGCACCACGTAGGGTTCGAGTTGAGTAGGATAGTGCACCATAAGTCAACATCCGTTAAAAATATTTACTAAGTGGGACCATGAGTAAGTATGGAGCGAGTTTTTTATTAATTTTTTGGAACAACAAGCAAAATTTTATTAAGCTAGCAAGGCGCTAGACAAAACTTTTATTACGTATGGAGTTGGTTTAGTGTGTGCTTAAGGTTAAAACAAACTATGTCCAAGGAATTAATAGTCGGGAGAAAAGAGAACCAAAATTGCATGCAAATGTACATTGCGACACGTCGGTTGAGTTGAGTAGGATAGTGTACCTTAAGTCAACATCCGTTAAAAGTAATTACTAAGTGGGACAAAGAGTAAGTATGAAGCTATTTTTAGAACAACAAGCAAAATTTTATTAAGCTAGCAAGGCGCTTGACAAAATTATTATTCAAGATGGAGCTTGTTTAGTGTGTGCCTAAGGTTAAAACGAACAAAGTCCAAAGAATTAATAGTTGAGAGAAGAGACAACAAAAATTGCATGCAAATGTACATTGCGACACGTCGGTTGAGTTCGATAGTATAGTGTGCCTTAAGTCTACATCCTTAAAAGTAATTATTCCGTGGGACCATGAGTAAGTATCGAAATGTTTTTTGTTTTTTTGGAACAACAAACAAAATTTTATCAAGCTAGCAAGGCGTTAGACCAAAATTTCATCAAGTATGGAGCTGTTTTGAGTGCGTGCTTAGGGTTAAAATAAACAAAATCCAAGGAATTAGTTGTCGATGGAAAAAGAATAAAATTGCCTTCAAATATACACTGCGACACATTCGTTGAGTTGAGTAGGATAGTGTAACTTAAGTCAACATCCATTAAAAGTAATTACTAAGTGGGACCATGAGTAAGTATGGAGCTATTTTTTTTGGAACAACAAGTAATTTTTTTTAAACTAGCAAGGCACTAGACCAAAATTTTCTTAAGTATGTCGCTGGTTTAGTGTGTGCTTAAGGTTAAAACAAACAAAGTCCAAGGAATTAATAGTCGAGAGAAGAGAGAATCAAAATTGGATGCAACTGTACATTGCGACTTGTCAGTTGGGTTGAGTAGGATAGTGTACCTTATGTCAACATCCGTTAAAAGTAATTACTAAGTGGGACCGTGAGTAAGTATGGAGCATTATTTTTTTTTTTGGAACAACAAGCAAAATTTTATTAAGCTAGCAAAGCGCTAGTCCAAAATTTTATTAAGTATGGAGCTGGTTTAATGTGCGCTTAAGTTTAAAACAAGCTAAGTCCAAAGAATTAATAGTCAAGATAAAAGAGAAAAAAAATCGTCGGTTGAGTTGAGTAGGATAGTGTACCTTAAGTCAACATCCGTTAAAAGTATTTAATAAGTGGGATCATGAGTAAGTATGGAGCTGGTTTTTTTTTAAATTATTTTTAACAACAAGAAAAAATTTAATAAGCTAGAAAGGCGCTAGAGCAAAATTTTATTAAGTATGGAGCTGGTTTAGTGTGTGCTTAAGGCTAAAACAAGCTAAGTCCAAGGAATTAATAGTCGAGAGAAGAGTGATCCAAACTTGCATGCAACTGTACATTGCGACACATCGGTGGAGCTGAGTAGGATAGTATACTATAAGTCAACATCCTTTAAAAGTATTTACTATGTGGGACCATTAGTAAGTATGGAGCAAGGCGCAAGAGAAAAAATTAATTAAGTATGGAGCTGGTTTAGTGTGTGATTAAGGTTAAAACAAAGTAAGTCCAAGGAATTAATAGTTAGATAAGAGAGAACCAAAATTGCATGCAAGTGTACAATGTGACACGTTGGTTGGGTTGAGTAGGATAGTGTACCTTATGTCAACATTCGTTAAAAGTAATTACTAAGTGGGACCGTGAGTAAGTATGAAGCTTTTTTTTTAACAACAAGCAAAATTTTATTAAGCTAGTAATCTGCTAGACCAAATTTTTTTTAAGTATGTAGCTGGTTTAATGTGTGCATAAGGTTAAAGCAAACTAAGTCTAAAGAATTAATAGTCGAGATAAGAGAGAACAAAAATTGCATGCAAGTGTACATTACGACACGTCGGTTGAGTTGAGTAGAATAGTGTACCTTAAGTAAACATCCGTTAAAAGTTGTTACTAAGTGGGGCCATGTGTAAATATGGAGCTGTTTTTTTTTTTTTTTGGAACAACAAGCAAGATTTTATTAAGCTAGCAAGACGCTAAACCAAAATTTTATTAAGTATGGAGCTTGTTTAGTGTGTGCTTAAGTTTGAAACAAACAAATTGGAATGAATTAATAGTCGAGAGAAGAGAGAACCAAAATTGCATGCAAATGTACATTGCGACACGTCGGTTGAGTTTTGTCGTATAGTGTACCTTAAATCTACATCCGTTAAATGTAAATACTCAGTGGGACCAAGTGTAAGTATGGAGCTGTTTTTTTTTTTTGGAACAACAAACAAAATGTTATTAAGCTAGCAAGGAAATAGACCAAAACTTTAGTAAGTATGGAGTTGGTTTTGTGTTTGCTTAAGGTTAAAACAAACTAAGTCCAAGGAATTAAAAGTCGAGAGAAGAGAGAACACAAATTGCATGCAAATTTACATTGCTACACGTCGGTTGAAGAAAAGGTTAGTGTACTTTAAGTCAACATCCGTTAAAAGTAATTACTAAGTGGAACCATGAGTAAAGTATATATATGCAGCTGGTTTTTTTATTATTAATATTATTATAGAACATAAATAAAAATTTTATTAAGCTAGCAAAGTGCTAGACTGAGAAGTTGAGCCTGGTTTAGTGTGTGCTTAAGGTTAAAACAAACTAATTCCAATGATTTTATAGTCGAGAGAAGAGAGAATCAAAATTGCATGCAAATGTACATTACGGCATGTCGGTTGAGTTGAGTAGGATATTGTACTTTAAGTCAACATCCGTAAATGATAATTACTAAGTGTGACCATGCGTAAGTATGGAGTTGTGTTTTTTATGGAACAACAAGCAATATTTTATTAATCTAGCAAGGCGCTAGACCAAAATTTTATTAAGTATGGAGCTGGTTTAGTGTGTGCTTATGGTTAAAACATACTATGTCCAAGGAATTAATGGTCGAGAGAAGAGAGAACCAAAATTGCATGAAACTTTACATTGCGACACGTAGGTTGGGTTGTGTTGGATAGTGTATCTTATGTCAACATCCGTGAAAAGTAATTACTAAGTGGGACCGTGAGTAAGTATGGAGTGTTTATTTTTGGAACAACAAGAAATTTTTATTAAGCTTATGGTATTAGACCGAATTTTATTAAATCTTGGCTTAATGTGTACTTAAGGTTAAAACAAACTAAGTCCAAAGATTTAATATTCGAGATAAGAGAGAACGAAAATTGCAAGTAAATATACATTGCGACACGTCATTTAAGTTGAGTAGGATAGTGTACCTTAAGTCAACATCCGTTAAAAGTATTTACTAAGTGGGACCATGAGTAAGTATAGAGCTGGTTTTTTTATTAATTTTTTTCGGAACAACAAGCAAAATTTTATTAAGCTTGCAAGATGCTAGACAAAAAATTTATGAAGTAGGCAAAAAAAAATTTGAACAACAAAGATGTGTTCCGCAGCAACGAGACCATGACTAAAGAACCAAATGCGATATTCCTAGTTTAGGGAAAGAGCATAGATCGGGCCAACAATACACTCACTCCATGCACCATTGACACGAGTATTCCTCCCTTTAATCCAATTGATGCTAATGACGTGGATGTCATTGACAATTTTATCCGGATCCGCCGACTTTCCATTGAAAACAATGTCATTCCTCCTATGCCATATGCACCAAAGAACAACTCTCTTAAGAGACTCCCATATCCATGTTTTCTTTTTTGACTTGATAACATAGGGAATGAAGGTACAAAAAGACCTCCACAACAGGGGTGAAGCTGTGGATATATGAAACCAAACAAATATGTTTTCCCATATTAGACGTGAGAAAGAACAGTCAAGAAGATATGCTCTTCCACATCATCCCCCGCATTATAAAATGAACACCGAGTACCATTTATCACCATTCCACGTTTGCACAGTGTTCGGTAAGTTTTAAATTTATTATTTTACCGGAACACCCCAAGTGCAAGGCACGTTGTAGTGGGTATTACCGGGTCGTCCAAGGAATCGAATGATGTCGGAAACAAAAATACAGTTAACGTACCGGTGAATTTTCACGATAAATCTAATTAAAATAATAAAGTTCCTACAAATTCTATGGTCCTAAATAATTTCTATTAAACTAATAAAACAAAAGAGATCAAATTAACACTAAAGGAAATAAAATTGAAAAACAACAAATTAAACCTAAATAAACTATTGAATCTAAAATCCAAATTGCTATGAAAATTAATGACTTTCTTCTTAATGTAACGAGACAAGAGGGCAACAAGGATTCTACCAAACAACCACCACCCAACCAGGTTTGTGAGATGAATCAAATTTCTCGGTGTGATCAAACATAAATCCAATCAAATTTCTTTAATCAAATTTATTTGGTTTTGTTCCTCTTTCTCAAGTGAAACAAAATTAACAATAAAAGAACATGATCATGAGTTCGTTTGCGAATCTCCTACCCAATTAACAATAAACTAATCTCTCGGAATATCATTAACTGTATCGAATGAAGGGTTCTATGTAAATTTAATTCTCATCAAATTCAAAACAACAATCGTTTCATCGATTTTTCAATCTAACAAAACATACATTCAAACAATTCAAAACATTTGATAAAGAAAAATAAATTCAAACTCACTAATAATGGTTACTAAAAATCTCCTGGTTGTGGTGATGTTGTAATGGCTTCATCCCGTTGTCCTACTGCGAATTGCTTAGCCTTCAATCATCTTCGATCTCCAAAAGAAAATTGAAAGAAAGAAACTCACATGTTTTTTTGTGTGAGTGCAGCATTTGCTAGGGTAGTACGCGGTCATTGTGTAATGATGTGTTGTAATTAGGGTTGGGAATACGCTGCTATATATAGGGAAATAAGTCGGCTATGCTTATGTCGGCCTCCGGACGCACGTTCAAAGGGCTGGACGCTCGTCCAGGGTACGTAAATTGTTTGAGTCGGGCCGAGTCTTGAGTGGACGCACGTCCTATGCAAAATTGGACGCCAGTTCAGCAAAAAACTCCCACATCCTGATCTGATTTCCTCCAGTGGACGCTAGTCCAATATTCCAGACGTTCGTCCAGGTAAAAACGTAACTTCCTGAATCGAGATCTTCTCTTGGACGCTCGTCCTCCTCTTCGAACGCCCGTCCAATGGACGGAGCAAACATACGCTCATTCAGTACTCCATATCTTCAGTCCAAGTCGACTTGCATCCTTCTTCTTCCACTTAATCTCCCAAGTGAACATCTTTTTAGCTCATATAATGCCATGCAAATGTACCTACAACACGATAGAAACATGCAAACTGTAGAAACATATATATAGATGGAAAATCATCGATAAAAACACGTAATAAGCTCGAGTTTGCTAGTAAATTGTTTCCATACACATTCTTTCAATATTTCACTTAAACTCATACTTTTCTATAAAAAGTAATAAAATACGAAGAATATTGTTACGGAATAAAGCGATAAAAAACCATAAAAATCACCGTTAACAACGCCCCCACACTTAGCTTTTTGTTCGTCCCGAACAAAATAATCAAACCGCTCACTTGTACATGTAATCCACATAGATTCCTGGCTCACGTAACAATGAATCGACAAATATAGCAAGTAATACCAACATAGAGATAGATTCAAGTGTGTGTGTGAAAAGCCCTTTTCGATCTCCACTATTTTTTTGCACAAAAATCCTTTCAAACAATCCTAATGACTTTCCTAGGTATAGGCGTGAACTGTTCCACACAAAGTCTTCCCGTGTACTTATTAGGACGATCCCTAATGCATATCATTCAGTTTATACTGGGGATAGTCAGAAGATAACTAAGTTTTCGACCAACTCTACACATTGCCATTTGCTAAATTTTTCTTTAAAGTTCATTTAGTTCCACGTGTATAGCATATGCCCTCATTCCCAGCAATAGGATGTTTCGTGATAACACCCTAGCTGGACTGCTATCATCAGGCAGTCGGGAGCTGTTAAGCCTCATAGTGGTATAGGGCGTTTCGTGATAACGCCTACCGCACTCAAATCATTGGCGACTACATCCGACATATATATATATATAGTTCATATTAGCTTGGTATTCAAACCTTAAATTATGTCCTTCCTATCACATTCAAACCTTCAGATATTCACAGTACACGTTCAGAAATTAGGTGTTACGTTACTGTACTATTAAGCACAAGTCTCTCTAGGATAAACCACTAGGATAGTGAATGGAAACAGTTCAAAAGTTTTGCTTCAATTTCAAAGGCCTGCGTGAGTGTAAAATGAATACTATCTCGTATCGGTAAAAGCATGCTATAAGTTGTCAATGAAGTCACAGATAATCATCGTCAGAAACTACAACTAGAGAGCCTTTTGTTTCAATCACATGTTCATGATTCACATTTGTCAGTTTTCACTTCGAAAGAAAAAAAATTTTAAATTTGTTCAGAAATTCACATTTACTCATTTTTCAGAAGATATAGCATGATAACTCCCGATGTAGAAACCCCCACACTTAAATCACATTATGTCCTCAGAATGTGCAAATAAGAGAAAAAAATACTTAGCTGGTCCCAAAGTGGTTGTCGGGTTGTAGGTTGGCAGGGGTCAGGCCTTAGCATAGATGAACCGCTGCAACTCGGATCATGAACAGACAACACTAAAAGTGATAACTGGCAAAAACCGCTCAATAGTATCTGCAACACTCGACATAGCATATAATCTCGGGGCACAAAGGGTATATGAGTAAACATGTATGCACACAGAAATAGGCAAATAAAGCATTCAACAAATAGTCCAAGGATAACCACCACACAAGTAACCAAGGTATTATTCCTAAAAACTACAATGCATCAAAACGGCTAAAAAAAATCTACCTAAAAAGACTAGGTTGCCTCCTAGTAGCGCTTGTTTTATGTCATTAGCTTGACATGATCCTCAAAGTCAACCCGGGTCAGGCCACTTTGGCTTACTTCCTGCCACTTTGTCATCAAAATCTGTATGATGAATAGCGGTGTGGCCACAACAACAAGTCAAATGCGCGACTAAATTATGGAACGTAGCCTTCCAGACAGCATTGACTTTCTTCCTTTTCTTGCCTCTTCTCAGATTCGGCCTAGGCATACTGACAGTTTTCAGGGTACTGTCAGAAGGGTCTTCACAGGTAGGGGTAAAGATGTCATCATCCGAACCAAAGAAGTCGGATGGAATCTCATCACACGTCAGCATCTCAGCCGTTTCAATCCCCTTTTGAAAGTACATGACCTCAGGCTTTTCTTTTGGTTGCCCAAAATACTTTTTCAGCCTTTGACCATTTACCTTGAACGTTTCACCGCCATACCCTTTCAACTCAATTGCGCCACTCGGATTGACATCGAGGATTTCAAAGGGTCCTGACCATCTGGATTTAAGCTTACCAGGAAACAAATGTAACATGGTATTATACAGTAGAGCCATATCACCTACTTTGAATTCCCGATTCTTTATTTTAGCATCGTGAAGCGCTTTGGTTCTTTCCTTGCTTATCTTGGAATTCTCGTAAGCTTGGAGTCTAAATTCGTCGAGCTCGTTCAATTGCAAAAGCCTCTTTTCCCCACAGAGTTGGCTATCGAAATTCAAAAATTTAATAGCCCAGTAAGCTCTGTGTTCAAGCTCGACTGGTAAATGGCAAGCTTTTCCATAAACCATTTGAAAGGGAGACGTACCCATAGGAGTCTTATAAGCAGTGCGGTAAGCCCATAGTGCGTCATCCAACTTGAGACTCCAATTAGTTCTATTCGCGTTCACTGTTTTTTCCAAGATTCTTTTAATACTCCGGTTGCTGACTTCGACTTGACCACTTGTTTGGGGATGGTATGGTGTACCGATTTTATGTTTGACACCATATTTTTCAAGAATCTTATCAAGTGGTGCATTGCAAAAGTGAGTGCCTTCATCGCTGATAAGCGCTCGGGGACAGCCAAACCTGGTGAAGATATTCTTTTGCAAAAATTTCTTCACGACTTTATGATCGTTGGTCTGAGTGGCAATTGCCTCCACCCATTTGGATACATAGTCTACACAAACAAGGATGTATTTATTAGAGCATGAGGATGGAAATGGTCCCATAAAGTCGATGCCCCATACATCAAAGACTTCGCACTCCAGAATGGGCTTAAGTGGCATGTCCATTCTATTACTCTGCCTCCCAATCCGCTGGCATCTGTCACAACCTTTGCAAAAGGCTTCGGCATCCTTAAAGAGCGTGGGCCAGTAGAAACCGGCTTGGAGGATTTTTGCAACGGTTTTAGGCGCTCTGTAGTGACCACCAGTGGGACCACTGTGGCACTCTTCCAAAATACTCCATTGTTCATGCTCCGGAACACATCGTCTCAGCAACCCATCTTTACAGACTTTGAACAGATAGGGATCCTCCCAAACGAGATATTTCAGGTCCGTGAAGAATTTCTTTTTCTCACGATACGTCATTTCTTCTAAGTGACCACCGGCTAGATAGTTGGCGTAATCGACATACCAAGCCCTAACGACTTTCCACCTTCAAGAATCGCTCAGTAGGAAAATCGATCCCTATTTCCTTGGACTTTCGCTTTCCTCATTTACTAGACGAGATAAATGATCACCACAACGTTATCGCTACCTTTTTTATCTTTTATCTCGGTCGAATTCTTGTAAAATAAGAATCCACCCGAGTAATCTCGGTTTCGCATCTGTCTTATCCATAAGATAACGTAAGGCTTCATGGTCAGTCCACACCACCACTTTGGACCCTAAAAGATAACTTCTGAATTTGTCAATAGCAAAAACGACTACCAAGAATTCCTTCTCGGTGGTGGCGTAATTGCATTGAGCTGGGTTCAAAGTACGGCTAGCATAGTAAATGGGTCTGAACTTCTTATCGATCCTCTGTCCTAAAACTGCTCCCACTGCGTAGTTAGAAGCATCGCACATCAACTCAAAGGGCATAGTCCAATCAGGTGCGATTAGGATAGAGGCGCTAATGAGCTTATCCTTCAGGCAATTAAACGCTTCAATGCACTGCTCATCAAACAAGATGTCCACATCGTCCTTAAGAAGGTTAGATAAAGGTTTGGCGGTTTTAGAAAAGTCTTGAATGAATCGTCTGTAGAAACCAACATGGCCAAGAAAACCTCGTACCTCCTTCACAGTCTTAGGGTACGACATCTTTTCAATGGCTTCTACCTTAGCCTTATCTACCTGAATTCCATTGCTGGACACCTTGTGTCCAAGGACAATTCCTTCATCAACTAGAAAATGGCACTTTTCCCAATTTAGAGCTAGGTTCTTCTCAACGCATCGTTGAAGTACCATATCTAGGTTTTCCAAAATCTCATCAAAACTGTCGCCATAGACTAAGAAGTCATCCATGAAGACTTCCATACACTTCTCTATTAGTCCATCAAAAATAGCCAGCATACATCGTTGAAATGTAGGCGGTGCATTACCAAACCGAAGGCATTCTCATGAACGCAAAAGTGCCCGGCGGACAGTAAAAGTTGTCTTCTCTTGGTCATTAGGGTCGATGGCTATCCGGAAATAACTAGAATATCCATCGAGGAAACAATAAAACTTATGACCGCTTTCGTCTTTCTAGAAGTTGGTCAATGAAGGGTGGGGAAATGATCCTTAGCGGTGACATCATTTAACTCGCGATAATCAATGCAAACTCTATAGCTGATCACAAGGCGTAAGACAACTTCCTCCCCTTTTTTCGTTCTTTTCCACAAGAATGCCTCCATTCTTTGGCACAACTTGAGTAGTAGGTGACCCACTCACTATCGGCGATGGCATAGATAATACCCATATCAAGCCACTTGATTATCTCCTTCTTGACAACCTCCGCGTATGCGGATTTAGCCTTCGCTGAGGTTGTCTCACCTTTTTCGCCCCCTCCTCCGTTCGGATTTTATGCATGCAAACGTCGGGGCTGATACCTCGGATATCTGTTCGATAAAACTAGTTTTAAATTTATTTTATCGGAACACCCCAAGTATAAGGTTCGTAGTATTGGGTGTTACCGAGTCGTCCTAAGGGAATCGTATAATTGTCGAATTACAGTATAGTCGTTATAAATAATGTCACGAAAATTTAACTTAAACTATTGCTGAAATAAATTTTAATATAAAAACTGGAGATTAAGATTGTATCAAATAATTAAAGGGACAAAGAGAAACGAGCAGTAATCAACCACACAACAATCACACAACCATTCTATGATCGAATACGATTTTATTGGTATGATCAATCTCAAAATCGATTAAATTCCTTTAACTCAATTTCTAGGATTTTGTTTTCTTTTCCAAGCAAAACAATTTAACATACATCACAAGATCATCAATTTGTTCCCAAATTACATAACCCAATTAACAACAAATGATTCCTCAAGATATTATTAATTGTATCGATCGAAAAGGTTCTATTGTTGAATTATATTTCCATACAAATTCAAATCAACATGTGGTTTCATTGACATTCCTATCTAACAAAACACTTAACAATCAATCCAAATACCAATCGATAAATAAAATACAATATTCGAATTCATAAATAAAGATAACCTAACAATTCGTGGTTGTGGTGATGTTGATGTGGTATCCTCCAGTTATTCTACCGCTATACGCTTAGCCTTGTGTTAAGGGTGATTTTATACGTTTTATAAGGATATATTTTGTAACAATTCTCTCCATATTCGTATGTTTCTCATAGAAATCGAGCTTTATAGTGAAATATTGAGCAAATGAGTTTTAATAGTCTTTAAGTGTAAACTTGAGCTAATTTCGTGGTTTTATTGGTAATTATCTATGGTTTTACACTTTGCTTGTTTTTATGGTTTTGAAGGTACACAAATATGTCATGGAAGGAGCTAAAATGATGTTCGATTGAAGATTTGAATAGAAGGAAAGAGATTAAGTTGAGATTGGATTGAAGATTTGAAGTAGAATTGGAATGAAATTGTACTGAACGCACGTTTGAAGTAGAGTCCGATGGATGGCGTCAGATCCTCGGATGGCGCCCGAAGAGATAGTTTGATTCAGAGTTCTGAGGAATTTGCTGAACGAGCGTTTGATTTAAAGAAGGACGGGCGTCTGATCATGATTCGGCCCGACTCGAAGTTTTCAAGCAGGCTGGACGGGCGTCCAGTACTTTGGACGGGCGTCCACCGCCGCTTTTGACCTAGCCGACTTAAAAGTCTATATATAGCCGCATCGCCCCAACCCTAATGAAATCAGATTTTTCATACACAAAATACACTCAAGCGGCGCACTTTACGAGGTTTCATAGGCGATCACCCGAGCCTTGTGCTCGGGTGATCCGGGTTAGATTAGGATGTTTTTTTTCTTTTCGTTTGTTGAATCATGGAGATCATCCATTGTACCAAACTATGTGAGTTTAATCCTTTTTAATTTATTCAATCCTTGTTTTATTTTCATGAGCTTTAATTCGTTTTGTATTTTTCTATGCGCTTTATGATGTCATGTGAATTAGATCGAGCGATTAGTTTGCTATTGATGTTTTACAATACGAGAGTTGCGTAAACGCTAGATCACCATAGAAAGATTGGATCTTTAATCGTTAATTCGTGACAAATTAATTGGTTAATTATCTAGGTTGCTAGATTCTAAAATACGAGAGTTAACTTGGATCTACACCTTCGTTTTGTATGGAAATTGGTCTCAACATTCGAGAGAGGAGAGATCGATAATTGAATTCACTAAGGGATTAGGAATTCATAGCTTGAGAAACAGATTCACTAAGGAATTAGGAGTTTGTATCTCGTGTAAAGGTGAAACCACAATATTGAATTAAAATCATGAGATAAACTTGGATTGAAATCACTTAGTTTGTGTAATGTTTAATCCCATGTATCTTTAGTTTAGGTCGTTTTTATTATTCTTAGCTTATGTTTATTTTTTCTATGTATTTTTATGTTTGTTCCTTCGTTTATTCGTTTTCGTAAGTAACAACTGAAAGGAATTAATAAGATTAGATTCAACATCCCAATTCCCTGTGGATCGACCCCTTACTTATCCCGCTTTACTAGCAATTACCCGGTATTCGGCCGGTTAGGAGTTAGTTTTGCATATAGGTTAGGGTTTATAAATTGTTTTTGTTTAATGATGCAAAATCCTCCAAACAAATTGGCGCCGTTGCCGGTGAATCGGTGTTTTGTTGAATCTAATTGAGTTAATTTTTCTCTTTTGTTACGATTTGTTGTCTTTCAATAAAAGTAGCGTCACACAAATTGAGAGTTTTTATTTTTGCCATGTTTCGATGACCGTTGGGTTAAGAATGTGCAAAAAGTTTTTTACTCGATTTGTGAAACGTGAAGTGTAACCTAATCTGTAACCTAGTGCCCTCCGTGCTTAAATTTATCCGTGGCTACTGTATGCGTTCTGGTTTGTTTTGAATTGATGATCTATTTAGGGTTTGCTGTGTTTTTCCTGCTTTTCTGTGCAAATTCGATGTTTGCACGAGCGTTCAGGTAAGTTAACGCCCCGCCGATCCATAACATGCGGTGAACGGGCGCCCCGCCTATTAGACGCCCGTCCGTCCGCTTTTGCTCAACTCGTTCCAGCTTTTTCTGAAATGATTTAACGTCCGGTTTAATCCAGACGCCCGTTGTTTAGGGTGATTTTACATGATTTATAACGTTATATTTTATAACGATTTCCTCCATATTCGTATAATTTGCATAGAAATTAAGGGTTTAATCAAATTATTGAGCAAATGAGTTTTAAAAGTGTTTAAGTGCAAATTTGTGTTGTTTATGTGGTTTCATTGATAATTTTTTTTGAATATGAGATGTTACATTTTGCACGATGTTATCATAAATGTAGGTACGCTTGCATGTTAAATGAGGAGCTTAAACGAAGATCGGATGAAGATTAAGAAGAAAGCTCGATTCGAATAAAGAAAGCTCGATTCGATTCGGCCCAAACTTGGTGATCAAGTCTTTCAAAATATGCCACGTAACATTATATTTTGAGGCCTAAAAGATGGATTTTGAGGAAAAGAAGAAGATGCCACGAGTTTACGAGATCAACGGATCAATATTTTCCAACGCACTTCTACCGTAACCTGTTTTCGATGGAAATTTGACCCGACTTAGAGGCATTTTCAGGGAAGAGTTCTTCATGAAAGTTGTAGATCTTCAAATGAGCTTTCCAACGCATTTTGAATCACGTCAATCGGAGGTCTACAACTCAAGTTATGATTTTTTTACCGAACTGCTGGAATTTCGGGACGAACCGGAGATATTTTTGGCTCAATTGATGCATGTGGGGTGTAATGATGAGTAGTAACATGCTTGTAACTAACTCTTGCATGACTCATCACCTTCACATGCTAAACTATCATTACCTCCACATGCTATCTTGATGATTCACCACTCCTACCCACCATCTCCTACCCACCAAATCCTAACAAACTCATCATCACTTCCACATGCATCCTAACAAACTATTGGTGAGTCACCATTTCTCCCCATATACACCTCCTCAACTACAACCTCCTCATTCAAACCTCCCTCAACTCTCCCTATAAGAACTCCTCATTTCCATCCATAAAAGTTGCCCCTTCTGGCCACTCTTGGCCAAGACTTCTCCCATCTCCTTCTTCTACTTTTTATGTTTTTATTTTCGTTTTGGGCTGTGTATATATACATATGTCTATGTATGTATATATACATGTATATGTATATAAATAAATAATGTAGTAGTAATAATATGTTGTAATGCTCGATAAGATTATCGAAGGAAAATGCTTTTGAAAATGTTGTTATTTTCAGAGAATACAAACTTTTATCCAAAGTAAGCGGGTAATTTTATCGAGTTAGCTACTATCACTGGAATAAATAAGGATTTCGCTTTGATTCATTCTCGTAAGTTATCTTGTTCTTCCTTCATGTTTAGACTTGTTTAAAGTGTAATGTAGTGTTGCATGCTGTTCGAATTTAGAAACACGAAAGTTGATAAATTCGTCGATTACCGTGAAGGAGAATGATGATATTTTCCGAACATACGAAAGTTGAGGGAGAATGTTGTTAGATTAGGATTTTATATCCAAATCTTTGTTTCGTAAAATCTTTAGTTGTACCCTGTGGTAAACTAATCAACGGGCGCTAAATCCGAAAGAGAAAGTACCGCCTCTTTAGCAGATTATTAATCCAAGACTTACAAATGAATGTGTCTGGTGCGTCTTAGTTGTTTTAATTATTATTTTTGTCTTTGTTCACTTTGGTATTTACAAACCACTTATCTCTTGGGTTCGACCTCGTACTCCTGCAGCTATCCTAACAATTGATCCGGTACTCTGCTGGTTAGAGAGTTAGTTTACCCACGGTTGTTTTCGAGTCTTTTATAAATTTAAATTTTGAAGGGTAGATTTTTCGCTCAACAGTTAGTTGACGTGTTTTTCTCTCAACAGAATTTTGGCGCAGTTGCCGGGGATCAGTGTGCTATTTGTAATATCTTCGTGTGTGTGTTTTCTGTTTTTCGTTTAAAAAAAAAAACTCGGTAAATACCGAGTGGCGTCGGTAATTACCGAGAAAGAAAAAAAAAATATTTTTGTTTTCATGTTGTTTTCGATTTTGGTTGTTTGTTTTTGTTAGTCGAGCTCCCGACTATAATTAAGCCCTACTAGGACGGTTACCTAGATATCTTTTCTTTTTCTGTCTGTAGTTTATTTCTGTTTTGTTTCTCTTGTTTTGTCGAGCAAACGACGTTAACCAAAAGCGCTACCGGGAGGCAACCCGTAAAAATATTAATTATCTTTTAAAATAAAACAACAACAACAACTAAATCCCGAGATATAACAAAGAGAAAATTCAAATACATCATCTCTTGGACTTAGGTTGTTGAACCCTTAAGGATCTGGGTATAAAAGACTCACTACATTTCATTTTATGATCTAGTAGGAATATCTGACTATGAATTGATGATATATGCTCATGTGATACTCTCTATGATACGTATATGCTTAGATGTCCTGTATTTTCCCTGTGTGGTGATTTTTCCATCTGAACGATTATTTCCTGTGCTTGTATCAGATTTTTCTGCGCAACATGTTATATTCCCCTGTGTCCCCGAGATATTTCTGTGTTTGTCGAGTGTGCAGGATATTTTCGATAGCAATTTTGAGTTTCAGACGATGTCAGTTTTCCGGTGGATGGTCCACAGTCTACTGCTTTCATCAAGCATTTCTGGATCTGATTCGCGACCACTTCCAGAATTGCCACCTTCGAATTACAACCAGCTAAGTATTTCTTATTTTGCACATGCTGAGGACATCATGTAACTTAAGTGTGGGGGAGGGTTATATATGTTGTCTTGGTTTTAAACGTTAGGGTTATATATGTTGTCTTGGTTTTAAACGTTTATACTATTTATATATATCTATGATTATGTGCATATTTTCATTTTATAACTACTATATTCCACTCATTATTCATCGAGGTCGATGTCAATTCGTAAGTGGGGAGTAGAGTAAGTTATAAAATTTTGAAAATATTAAAAATTAACGCTATAATTAAAATAAGTATATTGATTGCTTAACACTTAGTTTTATTTTTCCTAAAGTAGAAATAAGATAGTATATAATTAATATAATAAATTTAATATATTTTGATAGAATAAGTTTTAGTTAAGTAAAATAGATTAGATGTATTATGATTATATTATATATGTCAGTTTTAGATTTTTATAAGATCTTAAGTATATGTAACTATACATAAATATTATTGAGTATTGTTGATTTGAAATTAGACAGATATGCTTATATTTATAATGAAATGTTAGAATAATTTTCTTTTCGAAATAAGTATGAATATGGAATCAGACCAAGGATGACGATTTTTGGCATAATAAAGTTAGATAGGTGCTAATATATTTGACCTCACCTCATGACACTTGCAAAATAGTCGATTCTGGCAATGAGTTCGGATATGTTAGTATTCTATGAAAAAAAAAAAAAACAAATCACCTCGAGTCCATTTGGATACTGCCCCAATTGGGGAGTGTGGTTTACCTTGGACAGTATGGGTTTGAGTGATCTCAGGGTGACTGCCTCTAAAGTTTGGGGAGAGTGTTATACTTTTGAGACGCGACGATTAAAAAAAAAAAAAAATATTGGGTTGTAATTTGATAAAAAAAGGTTTTTGAGATGAAAGTTAAGTACGTACGACCTATCTTCTTCTTTTGATAATTCTTTATTTTTCCTTTTGATCAAACACCCAGATCCTGATCGCTATACTAAGTCCTTGATTCCAATTATTTCATACGAGTTAAGATTAGAGAATAATTTTAATTTTTATTATATTTACTAAGTAAATTGTGTAGAATTTCATTTAAATGATATTTGATAAATAATTTATCTAAGTTATATACAC
The DNA here is from genome assembly GCA_026214975.1 of Gentiana macrophylla. Lineage (NCBI taxonomy): Eukaryota > Viridiplantae > Streptophyta > Magnoliopsida > Gentianales > Gentianaceae > Gentiana > Gentiana macrophylla. The sequence goes on along the minus strand of CM047808.1, from coordinate 19,284,793 downwards.
TTTTTATCTTATTAATTTCTAAGAAAGATATATTTAATATATTTATAATATTGAAATGATATTTTGTTAACTTGAAAGTTAATCTACCAAGCATATCATTTTATTGTAGTTTTTATACGTTATCGCTTATTATTTTTGCTCGACGAGCAAAAGCTAAGTGTGGGGAGTTGTTTAGGTGATTTTACATGATTTATAACGTTATATTTTATAACGATTTCCTCCATATTCGTATAATTTGCATAGAAATTAAGGGTTTAATCAAATTATTGAGCAAATGAGTTTTAAAAGTGTTTAAGTGCAAATTTGTGTTGTTTATGTGGTTTCATTGATAATTTTTTTTGAATATGAGATGTTACATTTTGCACGATGTTATCATAAATGTAGGTACGCTTGCATGTTAAATGAGGAGCTTAAACGAAGATCGGATGAAGATTAAGAAGAAAGCTCGATTCGAATAAAGAAAGCTCGATTCGATTCGGCCCAAACTTGGTGATCAAGTCTTTCAAAATATGCCACGTAACATTATATTTTGAGGCCTAAAAGATGGATTTTGAGGAAAAGAAGAAGATGCCACGAGTTTACGAGATCAACGGATCAATATTTTCCAACGCACTTCTACCGTAACCTGTTTTTCGATGGAAATTTGACCCGACTTAGAGGCATTTTCAGGGGAAGAGTTCTTCATGAAAGTTGTAGATCTTCAAATGAGCTTTCCAACGCATTTTGAATCACGTCAATCGGAGGTCTACAACTCAAGTTATGATTTTTTTACCGAACTGCTGGAATTTCGGGACGAACCGGAGATATTTTTGGCTCAATTGATGCATGTGGGGTGTAATGATGAGTAGTAACATGCTTGTAACTAACTCTTGCATGACTCATCACCTTCACATGCTAAACTATCATTACCTCCACATGCTATCTTGATGATTCACCACTCCTACCCACCATCTCCTACCCACCAAATCCTAACAAACTCATCATCACTTCCACATGCATCCTAACAAACTATTGGTGAGTCACCATTTCTCCCCCATATACACCTCCTCAACTACAACCTCCCTCATTCAAACCTCCCCTCAACTCTCCCTATAAGAACTCCCTCATTTCCATCCATAAAAGTTGCCCCTTCTTGGCCACTCTTGGCCAAGACTTCTCCCATCTCCCTTCTTCTACTTTTTATGTTTTTATTTTCGTTTTGGGCCTGTGTATATATACATATGTCTATGTATGTATATATACATGTATATGTATATAAATAAATAATGTAGTAGTAATAGTACTGTTGTAATGCTCGATAAGATTATCGAAGGAAAATGCTTTTGGAAATGTTGTTATTTTCAGAGAATACAGCTTTTATCCAAAGTAAGCGGGTAATTTTATCGAGTTAGCTACTATCACTGGAATAAATAAGGATTTCGCTTTGATTCATTCTCGTAAGTTATCTTGTTCTTCCTTCATGTTTAGACTTGTTTAAAGTGTAATGTAGTGTTGCATGCTGTTCGAATTTAGAAACACGAAAGTTGATAAATTCGTCGATTACCGTGAAGGAGAATGATGATATTTTCGAACAACACGAAAGTTGAGGGAGAATGTTGTTAGATTAGGATTTTATATCCAAATCTTTGTTTCGTAAAATCTTTAGTTGTACCCTGTGGTAAACTAATCAACGGGCGCTAAATCCGAAAGAGAAAGTACCGCCTCTTTAGCAGATTATTAATCCAAGACTTACAAATGAATGTGTCTTTCTTGTTAATTTCGGTGGGATGGTGGAACAATGGTGCGTCTTAGTTGTTTTAATTATTATTTTTGTCTTTGTTCACTTTGGTATTTACAAACCACTTATCTCTTGGGTTCGACTCGCACTCTCGTGAGCTATCCTAACAATTGATCCGGTACTCTTTGGTTAGAGAGTTAGTTTACCCACGGTTGTTTTCGAGTCTTTTATAAATTTAAATTTTGAAGGGTAGATTTTTCGCTCAACAGTTAGTTGACGTGTTTTTCTCTCAACACCCGTCCAGTGCAAAATTTCCAAGCGAACGCCCGTCTGGATGAGTGGACGCACGTTCAGGTTCCAATTTTTCTTGACTTGATTTTTAATGCTTTATTTGACGTGGATACTTTCATATGAGCTTCTGTGGCTAATTATTTTTACGTAGATGTTCTGAACTTGCATGTTTATATCTTTCCATCTACTGATCCATGTTAAATAATTGATTAATTTTTATATACATGCATGGATGTTTTATTGTGAGCCTCTGTGGCCGTTGTATATGCATAGATGTCCTGTTCTTTCACCGTTATGGTTTTCTTTCCATCTATTGCCATCCATGTTGAGTAATTCACCTAGCTAGATGTGATTCCAATATGATTTATGCTGTTTCTTTTGTCGTCTATCTAGGGTGTTAGGGTTTTTAAAGGCACGTCTACACTTTACATGGCAAGCTTCTGTGGCTTTGCATAATCGAATTTTGTTGCGCTTCTGTGGCGTTATCTGGTAGACGTTTATATTCTTGATTGTACTTAGATTAGGGAGACATCTATGGAATAAGTTGGGCTAGTTATTTTCTTTTCTTTTTGTCTTTTTAGTGTAATTGCATATCATTTAGTTGCATTGTATTTTATTCTGTTTTTCTTATTTATTTTTATTTTTCTTTTCAGTGCACCTAGCCCTGCTACTTTGTAGTGTCCTCTATCCTTAGTTCTTTATGCACATGTGGTCCTTATTTGTATTGTAAAGCTTCTGTGGCTTTATTTTTTACGCTTAGGTGTCTTGTACTTTCCCTGTGTGGTGATTTTTCCATCTGAGCAATTATACCATGTGCTTATATAATTATTTTTGCCATGTTATATTCACCCGTGTTCCCCAAGATACTGCCATGTTTTTCGAGTGGTGCAGGTTTTTTTTAGCTGTTATTGTTAAGCTGGCCTTGGAAGTGAATCTGGAGAGGACTACCTATGACATCTCGTGCCTCGGAAACGCGGATCGATTATCTATCCTTCTTCAGCCCATCTTCATATCATTACCAAATCAGCTAAGTTCTTTTATCTTTTCTTTAATTCTGCACAACATGAGGACATGTTGTGATTTAAGTGTGGGGGAGGGGAATGGTTTGGTGTATCTACATATCGTTTGCTTAATTTATTATGTTTCTATGCAAATGAGCTAACTTTTTTCGTTTTTTTTGTTTTGTCCCGAGTCGGCAATGCATATCTTTGTTCGTTTTTTTTATAGTCATTGATGCTATATACTGTATGTTCAGTAAGTTAGTTGTTTCACCTGAGATTTATTTTTCACGAGCCATAGTGAATGATGAGCTAATTTATAAAGTTATACCCCTTTTTGACGAGTGATTTCTGATTTTCTTATAAGTCATGTGCTTAGTGCTACGTATATATCTTGAGATTTATGATAGTTTGTATTTAGATCCAAAGTATGTTATACTGTGAATATCTGAGGTTTGAATGTGATAAGTAACACGTAACTTATTGTCAAATGAAAAAGTTGAGTTTATAATGAAGTAATTGGGTGTGTCGAAAGCTGGTCGATGATTTGAGTGCGATAGGGTATACCACGTATGTCCTATACCACTATGATGACTAAAAGCTCACGAAAGTCAGAAGAAGCTACCTTATGATTGGAGTAAGGTAGGGTATATCTCGAATATCCTATTCTACTATGACAGGGCAACAGCTCATTCTGATGTGTGTTTAAATGTGAAAGTGATTAAATCAACTAAAGAAGTGGTATGAAATGAATAGAAGACTGAGTTATCGTCTATCTTATCCCCAGTAGAAACTGATAGATATGCTGTAGGGATTATCCTCTGAGTATTTTGAAAGGCCTAGATATATGTTATCATCATCCTTTCGGGATATTTTACGTTTGTAGGGTACATCTTATAAGTATCAGTTATCTCTAGTTTGAAGGGGGTATTAGCTAGTTTTGCTTTGAGTTTCTCGAGTTTGGATTTAGTGGAAGTTTTTTATGGCTTTGCACACACACCGGGGTGAACCTCTAAGTTATTGAATGTATGTTATATTTGCTTGAATGTCTATCCTTTTTCCGAGCCTTGATTTTGTTTTGTTTTTCTCGGGACGAGCAAAAGATAAGTGTGGGGGAGTTGTTAAGGGTGATTTTATACGTTTTATAAGGATATATTTTGTAACAATTCTCTCCATATTCGTATGTTTCTCATAGAGATCGAGCATTATAGTGAAATATTGAGCAAATGAGTTTTAATAGTCTTTAAGTGTAAACTTGAGCTAATTTCTTGGTTTTATTGGTAATTATCTATGGTTTTACACTTTGCTTGTTTTTATGGTTTTGAAGGTACACAAATATGTCATGGAAGGAGCTAAAATGATGTTCGATTGAAGATTTGAATAGAAGGAAAGAGATTAAGTTGAGATTGGATTGAAGATTTGAAGTAGAATTGGAATGAAATTATGCGAACATACGTTTGAAGTAGAGTCCGGTGGGATGGCGTCGAGATCCTCGGATGGCGCCCGAAGAGATAGTTTGATTCAGAGTTCTGAGGAATTTGCTGAACGAGCGTTTGATTTAAAGAAGGACGGGCGTCTGATCATGATTCGGCCCGACTCGAAGTTTTCAAGCAGGCTGGACGGGCGTCCAGTACTTTGGACGGGCGTCCACCGCCGCTTTTGACCTAGCCGACTTAAAAGTCTATATATAGCCGCATCGCCCCAACCCTAATGAAATCAGATTTTTCATACACAAAATACACTCAACAGCCGCACTTTCTGAGGGTTTCAAGGCCGATCACCCGAGCCTTGTGCTCGGGTGATCTGGGTTAGATTAGGATGTTTTTTTTCTTTTCGTTTGTTGAATCATGGAGATCATCCATTGTACCAAACTATGTGAGTTTAATCCTTTTTAATTTATTCAATCCTTGTTTTATTTTCATGAGCTTTAATTCGTTTTGTATTTTTCTATGCGCTTTATGATGTCATGTGAATTATATCGAGCGATTAGTTTGCTATTGATGTTTTACAATACGAGAGTTGCGTAAACGCTAGATCACCATAGAAAGATTGGATCTTTAATCGTTAATTCATGACAAATTAATTGGTTAATTATCTAGGTTGCTAGATTCTAAAATACGAGAGTTAACTTGGATCTACACCTTCGTTTTGTATGGAAATTGGTCTCAACATTCGAGAGAGGAGAGATCGATAATTGAATTCACTAAGGGATTAGGAATTCATAGCTTGAGAAACAGATTCACTAAGGAATTAGGAGTTTGTATCTCGTGTAAAGGTGAAACCACAATATTGAATTAAAATCATGAGATAAACTTGGATTGAAATCACTTAGTTTGTGTAATGTTTAATCCCATGTATCTTTAGTTTAGATCGTTTTTATTATTCTTAGCTTATGTTTATTTTTTCTATGTATTTTTATGTTTGTTCCTTCGTTTATTCGTTTTCGTAAGTAACAACTGAAAGGAATTAATAAGATTAGATTCAACATCCCAATTCCCTGTGGATCGACCCCTTACTTATCCCGCTTTACTAGCAATTACCCGGTATTCGGCCGGTTAGGAGTAAGTTTTGCATATAGGTTAGGGTTTATAAATTGTTTTTGTTTAATGATGCAAAACCATCCGAACACCTTGCATCCTTATGATGATCCAAGACACGGTTGAAAGAAAGAAACTCATAATTTTGGAGGGTTTTGGTGCGGCTGCTCTCCTGTGTGCGGCTGCTGTGAGTTATATATTTTTAGGGTTGGGATATCGCATGTATTTATAGGAAACTGAGGTGGCTAGGGTTAAGTCGGCACCCGGACGCCCGTCCACCCTCTTGGACGCCCGTCCAGTCTTCACAAATTTCATCGAGTCGAGCCGAGTCTTCTTGGACGTCCGTCCTTCTTTATTTTAGACGCTCGTCCATCGAAATCCTCACAACTCTGAATCAAATTTCCTCTCCTGGACGCTCGTCCAGGATTTCAAACGCCCGTTCACCCTGGACGCCAGTCCAGGGATTCAGACGTTCGTCCAGCTGAATGATCAACAAACGCACGTCCACATTGCAAACATCCGTCCAGAGCACGATTAAACACTTCAAAACATCTTTTTCCAGTCGCATTTAACACCTGCAAGTCATTGAAAGCACACCAAAGTGTAACACAACTCAAACCAACATAAAATCATCATTTTAAGCACGTAATTGGCACGTTTTACACTTTTTATAACTTTAAAACCATTTCTTCAATTTATTCATTTAACATGTAATTTTCTATAAAAATTACTAAAACACGGGGATTATTGTTATGAAATATTGCAATATAAATCATAAAATTCACCGAGAACAACTCCCCCACACTTAGCTTTTTGTTCGTCCCGAACAAAACAATCAAAACTGGCTCACTGTACATGTAATCCACATAGGCTCTCGACTCACGTAACCAAAGATACGACAATGATAGCAATTAATACCACCATAGAGACAGATTCTGTGTGTGTGTGAAAAGCCCTTTTCAATCTCCACCATTCTTTCGCACAAAAATCCTTTCAAACAATCCTAATGACTTTCCTAGGTATAAGGCAGAACTGTTCCACACAAAGTCTTCCGTGTACTTATTAGGACGATCCCTAATGCATATCATTCAGTTTATACTGGGGATAGTCAGAAGATAACTAAGTTTTCGACCAACTCTACACATTGCCATTTGCTAAATTTTTCTTTAAAGTTCATTTAGTTCCACGTGTATAGCATATGCCCTCATTCCCAGCAATAGGATGTTTCGTGATAACACCCTAGCTGGACTACTATCATAAGGCAGCCGGGAGCTTTCAAACCTCATAGTGGTATAGGACATTTCGTGATAATGCCCTATCGCATTCAAATCATCGGCAGCTACATCCGACATAAATATATATATAATTCATCTTAGATTGGTATTCAAACCTTAATTTATATCCTTCCTATCATATTCAAACCTTCAGATATTCACAGTACACGTTCAGAATTTAGGTGTTACGCTTTCTTTGTTACTATTAAGCACAAGTCTCTAGGATAAACCACTAGGATCGTGAATGGATAAAGTTTAAAGAAACTTCGCTTCAATTTCAAAGGCTTGCGTGAATATGAAATGAATACTATCTCGTATCATAAAAACATGCTATAGTTATCTCACGAAATTTGAGACAATCATCACAAGAGACTACAACTAGCGAGCCTTTTGTTTCAATCATATGCTCGTAACTCACAAAAAAAATTTTAAATTTGGCATGAAATCCACATTTACTCATTTTCCAATAAATATAACATGAAAACATGCTGAGACACCCCCACACTTAAATCACATTATGTCCTCGTAATGTGCAAATGAAAGAAAAGAATACTTATTTGGTTGCAAAGTGGTTGTCAATTTGGAACATTAATGTACCGGCGCCGCAACTCGTATCAAGAATGCATAACATCAAGGAATAGTGGCAAAAACCGCTCAAAAGTATCTCGCAACTTTGGACATAGCGTAGAATCTCGGGGCAAGGGGTATATGAGTAAACATGGAACCATGAAACAAGGCAAGTGGTGCAAGTAGGTAACGGGACAACCACCACACAACAAGTTTTATTAAAACTAAGTAAGGAAATAAAATACTTGAAAGGATATCTAGGATGCCTCCTAGTAGCACTTCTTTTATGTCAGTAGCTTGACAGAGTCAGCAAAGTCAACCCGGATCGGGCCACTTTGGTTTGATCGGGGCTACTCCTTCATCAGAGTCAGAGTGGAGAGCATCGGTGTGGTCACAGCAACAACAAGTCAAGTCGCGCGATCGAGTCCTCGGAACTTAGCCATCCGCATAAAGATCGACTTTCTTCTTCGTGTTGTTGCTTAATTGTGGCACCGCATACCGATAGGTGCAGAGTCGTGGTAGAAGCATCTTTAAGGTTAAGGGCAATAATGTCATCATCCAAAGTAAAGAAGTCGGATGGGATCTCATCACAAATCAAAGACACATCAGTCATGTCAACCAAATTTTGAAAGTATAGGACTTGGTGTGCTTCATAAGGCTGTCCGAAATACTTTTTCAATCTATGACCGTTCACTTTAAAAGGTTGACCGTACCCTTTCAAGGAAATTGCTCCACCGGATGAACCGACAATTTCAAAGGGTCCGACCATCGGACTTAAGCTTGCCAAAGAAAGCAGATGTAATCGGTGTTGTAAAGCAAAGCCATCTCTCCTACCTTGAAATCTCTATCTTTTATCTTTGCATCGTGGAGCGCCTTCGTTCTCTTCTTGCTCAGCTTGGCGCTCGTGAGGTCCCGAGTCCGAATTCATCGAGCTCATGTAGTTGCAAAGTAATCTTTTCTCCCCACGAGTTGGCTATCGAAGTTTAAGAATTTAATAGCCCAGTAAGCTCTGTGCTCCAGCTCGACTGGAAGATGGAAAGCCTTGCCATAAACCATTTGAAATGGTGACGTACCCATAGGGGTCTTGAACGTAGTGCGATAAGCCCAAAGTGCGTCGTCCAACTTCAGACTCCAGTTGGATCTATTTGAATTTACCGACTTCTCCAAAATCCGCTTTAGACTTCTGTTGCTCACCTCGACTTGGCCACTGGTTTGGGGGTGGTATGGTGTACCAATTCTATGCTTGACACCATATCTCTCAAGAATTTTATCCAATGGTGCATTACAAATGCGAACCTTCATCACCGATAAGGGCTCAGGACACCTAAATCTAGTAAAGATATTCTTTTGCAAGAATTTCTTTACAACTTTGTGATCATTGGTTTGGGTGGCTATGGCCTCTACCCACTTGGAAACATAGTCCACATGCACTGTAATATATTTGTTAGAGCATGATGATGGGAACGGTCCCATAAAATCAATACCCCCCAGACGTCAAAACTTCACATTCCAAGATAGGCCTCAAAGGCATCTCCATCCGATTCGAGTCTCCTACTCTTTGGCATCTATCACGGCCTTTGCAAAAGGCTTCAACATCTTTAAACAAAGTAGGCCAGTAAAACCAGCTTGAAGGATTTTTGTGACTGCCTTAGGTGCTCCGTAGTGTCCACCGGGCCGTGGGACCACTATGACATTGCTCTCAGAATATCCAATTGTTCATGCTCCGAACGCACCTTCTAAGCAACCCGTCCTTGTAGACTTTAAAGCAGATATGGATCCTCCCATACGAGATACTTTAAGTCATTGAAAAATTTCTTCTTTTCACGACACGTCATCTCTTCTAAATGCCCACTTGCTAAGTAGTTGGCGTAATCAAGATACCACGGCCTCACAGCCTCTAGCTTCATTAATTGCTCACCGGAAAGTCAATGCCTATCTCTTAGGGATTTCGCCACCCTCGCTCACTAGGCGAGATAAGTGGTCACTACATCATTATCACTACCCTTCTTGTCCTTAATTTCAAGGTCAAATTCCCGTAGTATCGGGATCCATCCGAGTAACCTTGGTTTAGCGGCCTGCTTTTCCATAAGGTAGCGTAGTCTGTCGCGTGATCTGTCGGACCACAACTTGAGACCGAGAAGGTAACTTCTAAATTTATCCATAGCAAAAACGAGCGACTAGGAATTCTTTCCGTAGTAGTAGTGTAGTTACAATCGAGTGGGTTCAAAGTTCGGCTCGCATAGTAGATCGGCCTGAATTTTTGTCAATTCTCCGCCTAGAATCTGCGCCTTTGTGTAGTTAGAGGCATCACACATTAGTTCAAAAGGTTTAGTCAGTCGGCGCGATTAAAATGGGGGGCCTTTGGTTAGCTTATCCCTTAAGCTATTAAAAGCTTTCTTACACCCATCATCAAACAAGAACTCCACTTCCTCTTTCAACAGGTTGGATAACGGCTTTGCTATCATCGAAAAATATTCAATGAAACGCCGATAGAAGCCCACATGTCCCAGAAATCCTCGTACCTCCTTCACTGTCTTCGGGTACGACATTCTCTCAATGGCTTCTACTTTAGCCTTATCCACCTGAATACCATCACTGGACACCTTGTGTCCCAAAACAATCCCTTCTTCGACTAGAAAATGGCACTTCTCCCAGTTAAGCACCAGATTTTTCTCAACACAACGTTGGAGCACCATATCTGGATTCTTTAAGATTTCATCAAAGCTATCGCCATAGACTGAGAAGTCATCTATGAAGACCTCCATGCACTGCTCCACAAGTCCATCAAAAATGGCTAACATGCACCGTTGAAAAGTCGCGGGTGCATTGCATAAGCCGAATGGCATTCTGCGAAAAGCAAAAGTGCCAGATGGACATGTAAACGTGGTCTTCTCCTAGTCATTAGGGTCAATGGCTATCTGGAAGTAGCCAGAATAGCCATCAAGGAAACTATAGTACTTGTGACCACTCAGTCTTTCGAGAAGCTGGTCAATGAAGGGTAAGGGGAAGTGATCTTTGGCAGTAACCTCATTAAGTCTACGATAATCTATGCAGACTCTATAGCCTGTCACGAGGCGTAAAGCTACTTCTTCTCCTTTTTCGTTTTTTTCCATTGTAATTCCCCCCTTCTTTGGCACAACTTGAGTGGGGCTGACCCACTCACTATCAGCTATGGCATAAATAATTCCCATGTCAAGCCATTTGATGATCTCCTTTTTGACAACCTCCTCGTATGCGGATTTAGCCTCCTTTGAGGTTGTCTGACCTTTTTCGCTCCTTCCTCCGTTCGAATCTTATGCATGCACACGTCTGGGCTGATTCCTCTGATATCGCCCACCTGCCATCCGAACGCGAGGATACGTTTCTCAAGCACTTTGATTAATTCTGCTTCTTGCTCCGGCTCGAGTTTAGGCGAGATGATCATGGCAACTTATCACCATCTTTAAGGAAGATGTATTTTAGGTGTCGCGGAAGTGGTTTCAACTCTAAGTCACAGTGGTTGCTCGATACTAGATTTTAAGGGACCACCTTTTCCGTGTGAGCTTGGACCGGTTGGTGAAAAACACCTCATCTTCCCGAGGTGTAACCTGAAAGGTATTGAATGACATCATCTAGAGGAATCTTCCGTCGCCTTCCGCTTTTTTTTCTTTCTTATGCTTAACCATCTTCTTAAGTTCTTCTTCTTCAAGCTCTTCTCAAGTCGCTCCCAATCATCCAACTCCCAATTGGTAGTTTCTCTCCGTAAATCTATTTCGTCCCAACTACCCATTAAAACTTCCTCCTCTGCAAGGTTAAAGTCCGCTGGTTGAGCTCCTTCAAATCATTGCCGCTCATCCTGGAATGTCCTAGATTTTCCGTTCACTCATAGGCTCGAGCAGCGCAAGTTGTTGAGACAACTCTCTGATGATTACGGCCCGTGAAGCGCTTATTTCCTTCTTCGTGAATTATAACATCCAGGGCTCCTATCTCCGTGAGCTCTTCATCGTGGTCGGATTCATCTCCATAGATTGCTTCAATGAATGAAATCTCACGGGTTGGGGCTTCCGAGAACTTTTCCTTGCTCGAGGGTAACGAAGTGTCCTCTACTCTCGTGAGTGATTTGGCCATTTGGAAGTCAATGGTGGAGGCGAAGTGTTTAAGAAAGTCCGCCCAGAATCGGGGCATCTCCTTGTCGATGGTAATCCAATGATGACCGATCGATTGGAAAAACTAAATGTTTAACATGGATAAGGACGTTGTTAACACAACCACCGCTAAACGGCTAGATCGGTCCACCAATCGAAGAGAGACGGGGCGCTCCCTTAGCCTTTTGTCCAACTCCGAGACTCTTGCAGGCGTTCAATGGAATCACATTGACAGAGGCCCCTGAGTCGCATAAGACATTGTGGAACGTGTGGCCTTCAATCATGCAAGAGATTGAAGGTCGTCTGGGGTCACCTCGCTTGATTGCAACGCTCTGTGAAACCGTTGAACATTCTTCTCTTAGCACCTCTTCTGCCATTCCCTTTAGCTTCTTCTTACTTCCACAGGCATCCTTAAGATACTTAAAGCATTTAGGCATCTCAGTTAATACCTCAACAAGTGGCATAGTCACCATAGTATCTCTAAGCATCTTTCTCACTCCGTCATACTGTTTGTCAGAGTTCAAGATATTCTCTCTTTTCTTTGCTGGATAAGGAAGGGTTTTCGAATGATTGATTATAGTTTGAATTTTAATGGCTTCGTCCTCCTTATCCTTCCATCTGACAAACTTCTCGGTTTTCTTTTTAGTCAGGGGTTCAGCTACCTGACTTCTCTTCTCAGCATCCTCATCACTATCCCCCGAAGAATCATCATCATTCAGCTCTTCCTCACTGTTGCTTTCTTTGGCATTTATCTCCTGTCTACCCCCTCCTGAACTCATGGCATCAGGAGGGGCTACTCGTTTCCCGATAACTTTTCGGGTCCAGCTTTCTTACCGCTTCTGAGGGTGACTGCATTCAACTCCTCCTCTTGTCCATAATCCCATTGCGGTGTGATGGCATTACAAGCACCGACATCCGCCTTAGGTTTTTATCTCGTATAACTAGCGGTCTTCCTTGAGGTCTCGCTCGCTTGTTGATCACCCATCCGACCAATCTGTCTCTCCATCATTTTTGACCGGTGGCTAGTGTTTTCACCATGTCTACTAGCTCATCAAATTTCTTCTGAGAGACATAGGTGGGCTGTTGATTTTGCGTTTGAGCCCAGTTACCTTGGGGTCTTTGGTTATTGGATGCACCAGGTGGTGTATAATAACTATTTCGCGGGTTTCCCGAATAGTTACGGTTTTGAGTGTGGCTCGATTGACCGAATTTTGGTGAAGCCTCACGAAAAGTTGATTCGGTTCTCCATGGCATGCACTTCCTCATTCATCATATTCCCGGCCTGCATGCCCAAGTAATTCACATCCGCCGCCCTTCTTGCTGCTTCATTTGTAGGTTGGCTAGTTGCTTGTTCATTTTTTCCATTTGAGCAACTAGCATTTTTGTCTCCGAGTTACTTGCAGCAGCCTCCTTTTTGCTTCCACTAACATGGGTCTTCTTTTGAGTAGCCCCCATGTTATTCTTAGCTATTGTTTCGCTGCTACCTCAGAAGCGGCACCATCTCCTCCCCCTAAAAACGATCCATGAGCTGTGGAATCTAGGTAATCTCTATTGGGTTGAGAAACACCCTGATAGAATAATTCTAGAAGTTCATGTCAATTGTATCCATGGTTAGGGCATTTCCTCATTAACAAATTCAACCTCTCCCAGGCCTTTCCCACACTCTCTCCTTCTAATTGCTCGAAAGTAGCTATATCTCGTTTATGGTCCATTATCGTTCCAGGTGAAACGCAATTTGAGCAAAGGCTCTTTTAACATCATTGAGTTATGAAGAGAGTGATGGGGTAAGGACTTAAACCATCGATTCGCTTCACCTTTCAAGGCAAACGGGAAAAGTTTCAATTTAACAACTTCTGAAGGAACGCCAGGGTAGTGACCTGCTTCACATATTTGCACAAAAGTAGACAAGAAGTCATGTGGGTCTTCTGGAGCAGTTCCATGGAATGAAATATTTTGGACCATCCCCACAACTCCATTCTTTAAATCAAAATGCATTCCTCCCATCTCCGGAGGCCGAATTGGTCTATGCCATTCCAAGAAGTCTTGATCAAGATATGGCGCATAAGGGTCTTACTGCACAACAGCTATAGCCGCCTGGGGCTGTTGCTGTTGAACATTCTGATTTACTGGTGGATGTGCAACTGGTGCATGAGGTTGTTGTTGTTGCATCTGCTGGTTTATCCAGGCTTGCTGTTGTTGCTGGTTCTGCAACATTTGCATCAGAATTATGTTTAATTGAGCGGGATCCATGCCAGGAGGATTTTGGTTATTATTATCTTGGTCCCCCTATTCGTTATCGCTAGAACCGTGTTATTTCATGTTATCGTGGATTTGGGAAAAGTCTTCTCTTGACAATGTCCCGTTCGAGTTCGAGGACGAGATAATAACGGTCCCTTTTTGCTCCTGGTTTGCATAAACCAGGGGAGCAAAACAGAAAAGTCAACACTGACGATAGGTCAGGTTGACGAAAGAGTTTTAACCTTGTAAGCAAAGGTTAAGAGAAGGAAAGAACAGAATAGAATGAATTAGAATAAAATAGAATAAGAAAGAGGAAGCAGACGGGCGTCCGAGGTCTTGGACGGACGTCCTCCTGAAGAGATAACCGGACGGGTGTTTGATACTCCAGGACGCCGCCTCGACCGCTAAACTAATGCAGGATACAAAATTTTAGAATGGACGCCCGTTCGGTCACTGAACTAGCGTTCAGAAGACAAATTGGGGGCAGACGGGCGTTCAAATGCTGGACGCCCGTTCAGGAAGTTTCTTTTTATTTTATTATTATTATTATTTTTTTTTAATTTAGAAAAGATATAGAAACAAAAACAGGAAAAGAAACCTACCTACGAAAAACTTAAAACAGGAAAAACACTAAGACGGTGAAAAAAAAACGTGTTGAAATCTTCTAGGGCTAAAATGGAAGGGAAAACAGCCGATTTTGACCTCGAAAACGGTGTTGAACGGCCTGTGGCCATTCCCCCCGTTGTCGGCGTCGGAACGAGCTTTCCGAATTGGGGTCCTGCGCGCCAAACGGACACTCGAGCCGAAAATTATGGCCAAAATCGCTGACATACGTAAAAAGCGCACTACGAAGAATCCGACAACCGTTACCGATTCCCCGGCATCGGCGCCAAAAACTTGTTCGATAAAACTAGTTTTAAATTTATTTTATCGGAACACCCCAAGTATAAGGTTCGTAGTATAGGGTGTTACCGAGTCGTCCTAAGGGAATCGTATAATTGTCGAATTACAGTATAGTCGTTATAAATAATGTCACGAAAATTTAACTTAAACTATTGCTGAAATAAATTTTAATATAAAAACTGGAGATTAAGATTGTATCAAATAATTAAAGGAACAGTAGAACAGCCAGAATCAACCACACAACAATCACACAACCATTCTATGATCAGAATACGATTTTATTGGTATGATCAATCTCAAAATCGATTAAATTCCTTTAACTCAATTTCTAGGATTTTGTTTTCTTTTCCAAGCAAAACAATTTAACATACATCACAAGATCATCAATTTGTTCCCAAATTACATAACCCAATTAACAACAAATGATTCCTCAAGATATTATTAATTGTATCGATCGAAAAGGTTCTATTGTTGAATTATATTTCCATACAAATTCAAATCAACATGTGGTTTCATTGAAATTCCTATCTAACAAAACACTTAACAATCAATCCAAATACCAATCGATAAATAAAATACAATATTCGAATTCATAAATAAAGACAACCTAACAATTCGTGGTTGTGGTGATGTTGATGTGGTATCCTCCAGTTATTCTACCGCTATACGCTTAGCCTTGCATCCTTATGATGATCAAAGACACGGTTGAAAGAAAGAAACTCATAATTTTCGAGGGTTTTGGTGCGGCTGCTCTCCTGTGTGCGGCTGCTGTGAGTTATATATTTTTAGGGTTAGGATATCGCATGTATTTATAGGAAACTGAGGCGGCTAGGATTAAGTTGGCACCCGGACGCCCGTCCACCCTCTTGGACGCCCGTCCAGTCTTCACAAATTTCATCGAGTCGAGCCGAGTCTTCTTGGACGTCCGTCCTTCTTTATTTTAGACGCTCGTCCATCGAAATCCTCACAACTCTGAATCAAATTTCCTCTCATGGACGCTCGTCTGTGATTTCAACGCCGTTCACCCTGGGCGCTTGATCCGAGGATTGACGTTCGTCAAATTGAATGATCAACAAACGCACGTCCACATTGCAAACGTCCGTCCACAGCACGATTAAACACTTCAAAACATCTTTTTCTGGTCGCATTTAACACCTGCAAGTCATTGAAAGCACACCAAAGTGTAACACAACTCAAACCAACATAAAATCATCATTTTAAGCACGTAATTGGCACGTTTTACACTTTTTATAACTTTAAAACCATTTCTTCAATTTATTCATTTAACACGTAATTTTCTATAAAAATTACTAAAACACGGGGATTATTGTTATGAAATATTGCAATATAAATCATAAAATTCACCGAGAACAATATCACCCACTTGCCATCCGAACGCAAGGATGTTTTTCACAAGCACTTTTCTCAGTAGTGCTTCTTGCTCGGCTTCAAGTTTAGAAGAGATGATTAAAGGCAGTTTATCATCATCCTTAAGAAAAAAATACTTAAGGTGTTGAGGAGAGGTTTAAGCTCCAAATCGGTGGGTGGTTTCTCAATACTAGATTTGAGAGGACCATCTTTTCCTCGATGGTCAAATGAGCTTAAAGGGTTGGTGAAAAACAACTCATCTTCCCGAGGTGTAACCCGTAAAGATAATCGATTAAATCATCCATAAGGATTTTTCCACAACACCGCTTTCTTTTCATGGTCAATCATCCTTCTTAACTCTTCTTCTTCTAGCTCAAAGAGCGACTAGCTTTTCCCAATCGCCGATTTCCCGGTGGGTAGTTTCTCTCCAAAAATCGACTTCGTCGGCTACCCATCGGGACTTCTTCTTGACCAGGATCAAAATCGCTCGATGGCTCTTTGAAATCATCATCGTTCATCATTGTGAAGTTCCATGTCTTCGCTCTTTGGCAGGCTCGGTGAGCAAGTTGTGGAGATAACTTGTCGGTGACTACGGACTGCGATGAACCAGACGATGGCTCTGATCCTCTCTTTCTTTATGATTTATAGCATTGAAAGCACCTATCTCCATTGGCTCTTCTTGATTCAGTTTGGTCATCTTCTTCATCATCATAAATCGCTTCGATGAAGCGAGATCTCTTCTACTAGGGTTTCTCGGCGCTTTTCCCAGCGTAAAGGTGATAGATGTATCATCGAATCTCATTGTGACCTGACCCTTGTAAAAATCAATAAGGGCGGCAGAGGCATCCAAAAAGGATCGTCCTAGAATTAAGGGCATTTCTTTATCAGGTGGGTAATCCAAAATAACCCAGTCGGTTGGAAAAGCTAAGTGTTTAACATAAACAAGAACATTGTTAACACAACCGGCAGCTGTTCGGCTAGATCGGTTCACCATTTGAAGAGAAATTGGGCGTTCCCTCATCCTTTTATCTAAACCGAGCTTTATACAAATATTTAATGGCATCACGTTTACAGAAGCCCCTGAATCACATAAGACGTTATGGAACATGCAACCTTCAATCTCACAGGAGATTGAAAGTCGTCCGGGGTCACCTCACTTTGTTGGAATTTTCGGTGAAACCATTGAACATTCTTCTTTCAAAACCTCATCTGCCATCCCCTTGAGCTTCTTCTTACTCCTCACAAGCTTCTTTGATATACTTAGAGCACTTAGGCATTTCACAAGGGTACCTCGCAGAGGTATACTTACTTTTGTGTCTCTAAGTATTTTTCTAACTCCCTCGTACTTGTTTGTCATTACCAAGGACACTTTCTTTTTTCCTTGGCGGATAAGGAAGGTTTTTCTTTTCTTTGCTCAAAGTATCATTGTTCACGGTTTGATTCTTTATAGCTTCATCTTCCTTATCCTTCCACCTAACAAACTTTCCATCCTTCTTTTTCGCCAGGGGTTCAGCCACCTGACCCTTCCTCACAGCTACATCAGAATTAATTTCATCATCCGAAGAACCCTCGTCATTCATCTCATCCTCACTCTCGCTTTCTTAGGGTTTTGAATTCTGATTTCCCCCTCCTGAACTCATGGCGTCAGGAGGGGTTACTCGTTTCCCGAGCCCTTTTCGGCTCCAAATTTCTTCCCGCTCCGCAGGGTAACTTCATTCACTTCCTCATCTCCATAGTTCCATTGTGTAGTGATGTCAGTGCAAGCATTGACATCCCCTTTTGGATTTATTTTAGTGTAGCTTGGAAGTTTACCGTGAGGTCGACTCGCTTGTTGGTCTGCCATTTGGCCAACTTGTCTTTCAATGGTCTTGACGCTGGTGGCCAGAGTTTTCACCATGTCAACTAATTCATCAAATTTCTTTTGAAAAACATAAGTGGTTTGTTGGTTTTGGTTTTGATTCCAACCACTTTGAGTTCTTTGAAAATTCGTATTGAAAGATTGATTTGCACTCCCAGGAAGTGATCCTGTTGGTGCATTCTTTTGATTAAAGTTGCATTGAAACTCTGAATAATTCCGGTTCTGGTTGAAGTTTTGTTGACCAGAATTTTGATTAAAATTTTGAAAGTTTTGATTCTGGTTTTCCATTAAATTCACTTCTTCCCCCATTTCACTACCGGCTTGTATTCCAAAGAAACTCACATCTGCTGGCCCTCTTTGCTGCTGCATTTGTAGGTTAGCTAGCTGCTTGTTTAACATCTCCACTTGAGCAACTAACATCTTTGTTTCAGAATTGCTTGCAGCCGATTTCTTCTTGTCCTCACTAACATGGGTCTTCTTTGAAGTTGACCACATGTTATTTTTTTATAATGGTCTACGCCACCCTATAGGAAGCATCGTCCCCTCCTCCCAGAAAAAGATCCATGAGCGTAAGAATCGAGGTAATCTCTATTAGGTTGAGAGACACCCGGTAGAATAGTTCTAAAAGCTCATGACGGTTGTACCCATGATTAGGGCACTTTCTCATTAATGAGTTTAACCTTTCCTGTGCCTTTCCCACACTTTCATCTTCCAATTGCTCAAAAGTGGCGATTTCTCTTTTCCGGTCCATGATTGTCCCAGGTGAAACGAATTTTAGAGCAAAGGCTCTTTTGACATCAGCCCAAGTATGAAGGGAGTGATGGGGTAAAGACTTGAACCAACGGTTTGCTTCACCTTTTAAAGCGAACGGGAAAAGTTTCAATTTAACGACCTCGGAAGGAACACAGGGTTATGACACGCTTCACAAATTTGAACAAATATCGACAAGAAGTCATGAGGATCTTCTTGAGCAGTACCATGGAATGAACTATTTTGAACCAACCCGACTACTCCATTCTTTAGATCGAAGTTCATTCCTCCCATCTCCGGAGGTCGAATTGGTCTATGCCCCTCCAAGAAATCCTGATCAAGATAAGGAGCGTAAGGGTCCTGCTCAACAGCTGCCTGGGGTTGTTGCTGTTGGATATTTTGATTTACCGGAACCTGATAATTCTGATTTTGGTTCGGTTGGAGTTGTTGGTTCATCCAGGCTTGCTGATTTTGTTGATTCTGCAGCATTTGCATTAGGAGCATATTCAATTGAGTTTGCGGATCCATACCAAAAGGATTTTGGTTATTGTTATTATTCCCTTGGTTGTCCGGGTTGGAATTGCTAGAGGCTTCGTCGCTCATATTGTCAGAACCTTGAAATAATCTTCTTTTGACAATGTCCCGCTTCGGGTTCGTGAGCAAGATAACAAAGGTCCTTTTTGCTCCTGGTTTGCATAAACCAAGAGAGCAAAATAAAAGTCAACAACGACAATAGGTCGGAGTTGGCGAGAGATTTACACTAACCGAGGTTTTTTATTTTTATTTTTTTTTTAAATTTAGAAAAGATATAGAAACAGAAACAAGAAAAGAAACCTACCTACGAAAAATTTAAAACAGAAAAAACACTAAGACGGTGAAAAAAAAACGTGTTGAAATCTTCTGGGGCCAAAATGGAAGAGAAAACAGCAGATTTTGACCTTGAAAACGGCGTCGAACGGACACTCGAGCCGAAAGTTATGGCCAGAATACTACCGCGTGCTATAGCGATCCCTTTTACACCGACACAGAAAACTGCACTACGAAGAATCCGACAACCGTTACCGATTCCCCGGCAACGGCGCCAAAAACTTGTTCGGTAAGTTTTTTAAATTTATTATTTTACCGGAACACCCCAAGTGCAAGGCACGTTGTAGTGGGTATTACCGGGTTGTCCAAGGAATCGAATGATGTCGGAAACAAAAATACAGTTAACGTACCGGTGAATTGTCACGATAAATCTAATTAAAATAATAAAGTTCCTACAAATTCTATGGTCCTAAATAATTTCTACTAAAATAATAAAACAAAAGAGATCAAATTAACACTAAAGGAAATAAAATTGAAAAACAACAAATTAAACCTAAATAAACTATTGAATCTAAAATCCAAATTGCTATGAAAAATTACTGACTTTCTTCTTAATGTAACAAGACAGTAGGGCAACAAGGATTCTACCAAACAACCACCACCCAACCAGTTTGTGAGATAAATCAAATTTCTCGGTGTGATCTAACTTAAATCCAATCAAATTTCTTTAATCAAATTTATTTGGTTTCTGTTCCCTTTCTCAAGTGAAACAAAATTAACAATAAAAGAACATGATCATGAGTTCATTTCCGAATCTCCTACCCAATTAACAATAAACTAATCTCTCGGAATATCATTAATTGTATCGAATGAAGGGTTCTATGTAAATTTAATTCTCATCAAATTCAAAACAACAATCGTTTCATCGATTTTTCAATCTAACAAAACATACATTCAAACAATTCAAAACATTTGATAAAGAAAAATAAATTCAAACTCACTAATAATGGTTACTGAAAATCTCCTGGTTGTGGTGATGTTGTAATGGCTTCATCCCGTTGTCCCATCTGCTGAATTGCTTAGCCTTCAATCATCTTCGATCTCCAAAAGAAAATTGAAAGAAAGAAACTCATGTTTTTGTGTGATGTGGTGCGCAGCGTTGCTAGGGTATCACGCGTTTGTGTAATGATGTGTTGTAATTAGGGTTGGGAAATACGCTATATATAGGGAAATAAGTCGGCTATGCTTATGTCGGCCTCCGGACGCACGGTCAAAGGGCTAGACGCTCGTCCAGGGTACGTAAATTGTTTGAGTCGGGCCGAGTCTTGAGTGGACGCACGTCCTATGCAAAATTGGGCGCTTGAGATCAAAAAAACTCCCACATCTCGATCGATTTCTCCAGTGGACGCTAGTCCAATATTTCGAGACGTTCGTCGGGTAAAACGTAACTTCACGAATCGAGATCTTCTCTTGGACGCTCGTCCTCCTCTTCGAACGCCCGTCCAATGGACGGAGCAAACAGACGCTCGTTCAGTACTCCATATCTTCAGTCCAAGTCGACTTGCATCCTTCTTCTTCTACTTAATCTCCCAAGTGAACATCTTTTTAGCTCATATAATGCCATGCAAATGTACCTACAACACGATAGAAACATGCAAACTGTAGAAACATATATATAGATGGAAAATCATCGATAAAAACACGTAATAAGCTCGAGTTTGCTAGTAAATTGTTTCCATACCCATTCTTTCAATATTTCACTTAAACTCATACTTTTCTATAAAAAGTAATAAAATACGAAGAATATTGTTACGGAATAAAGCGATAAAAAACCATAAAAATCACCGTTAACACACAGATTGACTTTGTTTGGTAGTCTTTGATTTGAAGCTTTTCAATAAAAAATGTTTAATTTTGTGGGTAAGAACTTACTCCACTTCATCGCCAAAATATTAGTCGTGTGATTTTCACCAGACATCAGTAGCAAGTAGTAATATCTTCAATGCAGTAGTGGAGAATATGAACTTTTTAGATAGAGACCAATAAAAAGTGTCATGGA
This sequence comes from Gentiana macrophylla, assembly GCA_026214975.1. Lineage (NCBI taxonomy): Eukaryota > Viridiplantae > Streptophyta > Magnoliopsida > Gentianales > Gentianaceae > Gentiana > Gentiana macrophylla. Next base: position 19,263,302 of record CM047808.1, on the reverse strand, counting down.
CTCCATCTTGCAAGAAAACACCTGATAAAAGTGAGCAAAAAGTAGCAAAGTCTGACTCCTCCCTGCCCCTAAACTCCCTCCTCCAAGCTACCTTCCACACCCATCCTCCTTCCACTACTCTCCAGAATCACACACCTTAATCTCCTTGTGACAAGCAATTCTAAAAAGCCTAGTAAAAGAACAAGCCAAGTTTTCCTTTCCAACCCAAGTATCTAACCAAAATTTAGTGAGCTTCCCATCCCCTAACTTCATAATGAGGGAAGTGGACAAGGGAATTCATTCTTTTTCAATAGATGAAAAGTTCGAAATGATACCCTGCAAAACCCTCCCTTTATTCTTACAAGCTATGCCTTCCTCAAAACCACCCTTATCGTCATAAAGTGTATGCACCACTTTCCTCCATAAAGCAACGCCACATTCTGCACACCAAGACCCCCAATCCCCCAAGTTTTTATGCTCTAGAATGGTAGACCATAAGATCCAAGACATTTTCCTCTCGGTTCCCCACCCACCCCAAAAAACGTTTGCTCTCAAACGCTCAATACACTCTATTATAGCCTTTGGTGCATGAAAGATAGCGAAATAATACGTTGGTAGGCTCTCAAGAATAGACTTTAAAAGTGTAAGCCTTCCTCCGACGGATAAGAGTTTAGCCTTCCACCCTTGCAATTTAAGCTTTATTTTATCCACAACTGGTTTCCATGAAGATATTTTGTTCATATTCAACCCAACATGTAGCCCAAGATAGAAGAAATGGAGTGCATCCGGATTACATCGAAGAATATTAGTGCCTCTTAACAAATCAATCATCTGTACATTAATCCCAAACAACTTGTATTTTCCTAGATTAATTTTAAGGCCAGAAACAAAAGCAAAGACCTTTAGAATTTTCCCAAGAGCATACATATTATCCTGATCCCACTGACCGAAGAAGGTCGCATTGCCCGCAAATTGAAGATGAGGTAGAGCCATACCATCTTTTCCAACATTAATGCCTTTCATAAGACCTTTATGAACCGCATTATTCATCATAATGTTAAGAACTTCACCAATGAGAAGAAAGAGAAAAGGGGAAAGGGGATCCCCCTGCCTCAGTCCTCTCTCCATCGAAAATTCACCGGTTGGGCTACCGTTAATAAGGACAGAGATTGGCAGACATTAGACATCCTTTGATCCAATTCCTCCAAGTATCCCTGAAGTTCATTTGCATCATAATGGAATCAAGGAATGTTAGATTTAAAAATGAAAGCTTTGACTTTTTTCTTTTTTAAGAAGTCAATCATCTCATTAGTTATTACGACCCCATCAAGAATTTGCCTTCCATTTATGTATGCTCATTGGCTATCCTCAATGATGGTATGAAGGGCTAGTTTTAGAAAGAACATTGTACACTGATCCGATAAGGCTTATGGGTCTGTAGTCTTTAAAGGAAGTAGGATTAGATTTCATGGGTATAAGTGTGATAAAAGAGGAGCATAATCCTTTGCTTAACCGGCCAGTTTTTTCGAAATCTTTAATGAAGTTCATAATATCATCCTTCACCAACGACCATTGAGATTTGAAGAACCGCAAAGTAAAACCATTGGGTCCCGGAGCTTTATTGTCGGCACAATTCCACATAGCTTCATGCACTTCCTTCTCTAAAATAGGACTTTCGAGAGAAGATTTTACCAAGGGAGATAATTTCCTGAACATATTAGACCTGAATGGTGGCTAAATTACAATTTTGGTCCTTGTTGGAGGGATTTTGCATCATTAAACAAAAGAAAATTTATAAACCCTAACTACCATGCAAAACTAACTCCTAACCGGCCGAATACCGGGTAATTGATAGTAAGAGCGAAGTGAGTAAGGGTCGATCCATTGAGGAATTGGGATGTTGAATCTAATTTCACTAATTCCTTTCAATTGTTACTTAGGAAAAACGAATAAACGAAAGAACAAATAAAATAAACGAAAGAGCAATTAAAATAAATCTAACCTACGAAATAAAATAACACAACCTAAACTAAACTAAAGATACATGGGATCAAACAGTGCACAAACCAAGTGATTTCAATCCTAGTTCATCTCATGATTTTAATTCAAATTGTGGTTTCACCTTTACACGAGATACAAATCCCTAATTCCTTAGTGAATTTAATCTCAAGCTATGGATTCCTAATTCCTTAGTGAGTCCAATTTATCAATCTCTCATCTTCCGAATGTTGAGATCGATTTACCAAACAAAACTCGGTGTAGATTCAGGTTAACTCTCGTATTTTAGAATCTAACAACCTAGATAATTAATCGATTAATTTGTCATCATTAATGATTAAAGATCCTATCTTTCTATGGTGATCTAGTCTACGCAACTTCCGTATGTTGTAAACATCAATAGCAAACTGATCTCTCGATCTAATTCACATCATAGCATCAAAATCATAGAATGATACAAAATAAATTAAAGATCATAAAAAACGAATAAGGACTGAATAAATTAAATAAATAAACTCACGTAGTTTGGTACATGATTGAATCCATGAATCGAAAACGGAAGAAAAACGACATCCTAATCTAACCCGGATCACCCGAGCACAAGGCTCGGGTGACCGCCTGAGAGCCCGAGAAAAGCTGCTTTGCTTTGTGGTGTTTATATTTGGAATAATGTGATGTATGAATAATTGGTCTCCTCAATTAGGGTTGCATGCACATATATATATATATATATATATATATATATATATATATATGAAGTAAAGCGGTTGCTTTGTAAATTATGCATGTCAATTTGAATAATTCTTTTTTAATTAGGAATTTCCAATTAGTCGGCTGAATGAATTGTAAGTCGGTTCTGCTGCATGTCGGTGTCGGACGCCCGTTTTTCACCATGGACGCTCGTCCTTGCTCCATGGACGGAGAGTGAACGCTGGTTCATGCTCAAGCTGAAGACTCTGTATCAAATTGCTGCTGTGAACGCTAGTTTCACTGGACTCAAACTTCTAAAATTCATATCTTGAGTTGTAGACCTCCAAAAATTATGATCCGAATGTCATAAAAAAGCTCTCGGAAAACTCTACAACTTTCATTAAGGACTCTTCTTCAGAAAATGCCTTTTTGATTAGCCCGTCGTATTTACAGTCGTTTTGGGATTTTCCCAAGCTTTATTTCATCTTCATCCTCTTGTATCTCTTTCTTTCCACTTTAATCTTCAATCAAACATCATTTAGACCTCTTCCATTCCACATTTGTGCACCTAAAAGATGACAAAACCGAGCAAAACGTAAAACCATACAAAATAGATAATAAAACCACGATATTTACTCGATTTTGCATTTTAACTATTCAAAACGTCATTTGCTCAATTAATCGATTATAAGCTCGAATTCTACGAAAAACATCCATATATGGGGAATATTGATATAAAATATATCCTTATAAAACACTACAAATTGACTCTTAACAGTCCTCTAACTAGACACGGTTTTCCATTTTGGTCCTTATTTTTCGCCGGCGACAATTTTAGTCCTGTAAGGGGTCTTTTTTTTGCAAAAATAGTCCTGAACGCCGGAAAGACCACTTACAGGACTAAAATTTTTGCCGGAAAGACCACTTACATGACTAAAATTGTCGCCGGAAAAGAGCAATTTTAGTCCTGTAAGTGGTCTTTCCGGCGTTCAGGACTATTTTTGCAAAAAAAAAGACCACTTACAGCACTACAATTGTCGCCGGAGAAAATCAGGACCAAAATCGAAAAACGTGTCTAGTTAGAGGACCAAAATTGTAATTTAGCCCCTGAATGGACTTGAAATGTCTCACAGCTTCATCCATTTAAAAGTAAACCAGAGATATTGTTTCTGCTGAGTCTTCCTTTGATTAAGCTATGAAAATATTTGGTATTGTCATCACCCTCTTTGATCCACTGAGACCTCGATTTTGCTTCAACATCTCCTCTAAATATTTTCTTTATTATACTGGGAATCGATAGCACTTAACCGAGTAGGAACTTCATCAACTTTGAGGGACTTTACCTCTGCCATCTTATCAGAGCAGTTCACTTTATTCCGAGCACATATCCTTTAAATTCCCAGATACCTCTCTGCTCCAGACTTTCAAAATGGCTTTAACATGTTTTAGCTTTTCTGACCACATTCATGTCGGGCCGAAACCAATACACGCTTGTTTTTAGCAAAATTGGACAATGATCAGAGGGGCCTCTTTGCAAGCCTATCAAAGTGAGGTTTGACCAAGAATTGAGGAAATTTGGAGAGATCAAACATCTGTCCAAACGACTCAATTTAGATCCAGACTTATTAATCCACGTGTATTTTCTGCCTTCTAACTCCATATCCATTAATCGCGCTTGAGATATAAAATCATTCAAAATCTTAGCATCGCTTTGATTAAAAACAGTACCTTTCCTTTCGTGTGGGGCGCAAACCAAATTTAAATCCCCTAAGATGCAGATGAGACCATTCCAATTTCGAACAAGATTGAGAATATCATACCACATACCTCATTTATCAGATAAGTATGCAGTTGGTTTAGTGTGTGCTTAAGGTTAGAACAAACTATGTCCAAGGAATCAATAGTCGAGAGAAGAGAGAACCAAAATTGCATGGAAATGTACATTGCGACACGCAGGGCCGACCCTGATATTTTTTGGGCCTAAGGCCATTCGCTGAATTAGGCCTTTTAGTTCGAAAAAAAATACTTATAAAATATTACTTCAGCATCGTGTTTTTAACATCTGTAGATAAAAATTCAATTCATTGATAGCCTCAAAACATACCTACAAAGGTAGTATTTTCTTGGTTTTCTAGCACATTTAGAAACAAAAACCAAATTCATACGTATACACAAAAGGAGCCGAGGAGAGGGAGGGGAATAGGGATAAGGTGGAGGGACGATTGGTTGAGGAGAGGTTGTTTTTATTTTTGTTTGTTTGCTTAATTGTTTTTTCTATATATATATATATATATATATATCTATATATATACTTTCTATTGTTTCCCAAACCAAAAAAAATTATAATAAAACTTGTTTTATGTATAACTATAATATATGTGTTGTATGTCTAATTTTTTTTGGGCTAAGTAAATTTTTTTGGGCCTTTCTCGCTTTGAGTAAAAAAAATTTTTGGCCCACATTATATTAGGTTGAATCGGATTGGATCTACATAGAATTTTTTTTCTTTTAACGAAAACATGTAATGTTGGACCTCCCCGTCACCGTTGGGCCTAAGACCGCCGCCTCATTTGCCTCACAGTTGGGCCGGCCCTGGCGAAACGTCGGTTGAGTTGAGTAGGATAGTGTACCTTAAGTCAACATCCGTTAAAAGTAATTAATAAGTGGGACCATGAGTAAGTATGGAGCTGTATATTTTAGAACAACAAGCAAAATTTATTAAGCTTGCAAGGCGCTTGACAAAATTATTATTCAGAATGGAGCTTGTTTAGTGTGTGTCTAAGGTAAAAACAAACAAAGTCCAAGGAATTAATAGTCGAGAGAAGAGAGAACCAAAATTGCATGCAAATGTACACTGCGACACGTCGGTTGAGTTCAGTAGTATAGTGTACCTTAAAACTACATTAGTTAAAAGTAATTACTCCATGGGACCTTGAGTAAGTATGGAGTTGTTTTTTTTTTTGGAACAACAAACGAAAATTTATTAAGCTAGCAAGGCGATAGACAAAAATTTTATTAAGTATGGAGCTGGTTTGTAATATGAACATTTGTTATCTAGCGTCTTCCTAGATTTTTATTTACGAAATTTCTTGCGGTTAAAAAAAAATAAGTCCAAGGAATTACAATTCGAGTGAAGAGAGAACCAAAATTGCATGCAAATGTACATTGCGACACGTTGGTTGAAGAGAAAGGTTAGTGTAGTTTAAGTCAACATCCGTTAAAAGTAACTACTAAATGGGACCATGAGTAAGTGTTGGAAATAATATTTTTGTTTTGATGATGATTCGTCACGTAATTAATAAGATCACTTATAACCCATGATGATGAAGTTATAACTAGCTATTATAGTGCATAATAAAAGAAGAAGCAAGAAACAATCTAGAGAAAAGTGTATAAGTTCTATCTAGAGTCTGAACCTTGTATAGGTTGCTTTGGACAAGCATTGTAATAGATAGGAACTAGGCAAATAGCTGAGTCGCAAAAAGAAAACTGAGTTTATATATGAGGCGAGGAGCGGACTCGATTGCAAGAAGCTCGAAGAAGATAAGCTCACGAGGACACTGACTTCAGTTGGCCTATCTAAGAAAGCGAAGAACCGAGGACACAGACTCGGTTGTTGAAGATCAAGAAGCGAGGTGGCAAACTCAGTTAGAAGCTGACTAAGCCGTGACTATAAATCAGGTTTCAGGCAAATCTGTGGTGACCTGAAACTGAACTATAGATCATGTAAAGCTGAATAATCTTAAGGACAAAGATTATCAGTTATCAAGATAAGAAGAAACTGAATGGTGTACTATGACTTAGTCAATTAAAGTCGGATGTCAAGAATACAAGGTACTCAGTCTTGAAGAAGAGTAGAAATCAGAGTTAAGGCCTTGTTGAATTTAAATGACAAAACGACAAAAGGTCGTACAGATGAACGTTGGCTAAACGACAAATGTAACGGCTACAAGAGCTGGTTGACCGTTGCATCACCCCTATAAATACACAGAGAAAAAGGATTGGAAAGTGGGATCTGAGAAGTTTTGAAAAAGCACATATCTAAAGATCCAGATCCAGGAAATCAGATTTCATATCTAGAAAAGGGGAAGCCAACAGAATTGCCTTGGAGATTTAAAAGAAAGATCCAGTAACCCATTAAGGGGGAAGAATGCATCTTGGAGCTACAATGCTATATCCAGAAGAATCAGACAGATCACTGAATTAATCCTTGATTAATTCTAAACCTAACCTTTGTGAAAAAGGGTTGGCTGTGCATAGTTTGAGGAGAGCAACTCCACCTTTCCTCATACGGTTGCAACTTGGTTGCCACAATTTGTTAGTGCGATCATGGATTTGTTTGTGTGTTAGTGGTGAGCTGGTGAAGGAGTCATTCCACCTCCGAAGGATCAGTGTGCAGAATGAAGGGAGCAATCCTACCTTTCTTTATTATGTGTAGACAGTGAAACTAGGGTGTCGTGAAGGACTGTCATTGTGCTAGGATTTTGTAACGGTTACCTCAAGATTCTAGTGATACCTCCTACACCACAGGAGAAGGGGAGACGTACAGGATTACACCACCCGAAACTTCCATAAACAAATTTTGTGTTGATTTACTTTATGCATTTACATTTGTGTTGTGATTGATTTAATTACTGCATTATCTTGTTATCTTTACACTAAGAAAATGTCAGACACTGAGTCAGCACAAAACTGATACATAGGAGGTTCAGATCTTTATTGACACATCTATTGCACTAAAGGCTAGTTTTATCCGCTGCCAGTTACCCAGACTAAGAATAAGCCAGCATTGACTTATACTCAGTTGAGTTAGATGAACTCCACACAAGTTAAGGGACAGGAACAAAACTGAACTGAGAATCAGTTTAAGTCTCGGAGAAACTCAGTTCCTGGGGTACTTCCAGTTTAGGGACAGTTTTTGGTTACAAGTTTATTCACCCCCCCCCCCTCTAAACTTGTGTTAGCCTTTCCAAGGGACCAACAATTGGTATCGGAGCGGTGCTTCTATTTTGAAGAGACCCATTACTGATCCAGTATCAATTTGTTTACTTGAAATAACTGGCCATCAGTTATTGAAGCAAACCAGTTGTTGAAGAACCATTCACTGTATCAGTTGTAAAAGCACTTAGTTTGATTTCAATGACTACATCTAGAATTAGAAGTTGGTTTATTCACCCCCTGACTAATTTTTTGCAAAATGTATCTATTTTCCAGGATCAATTATCTGAAAGGTTCAGTGAGACAAATTTGCATAAAAATCCGGAACCTCAACTCAGTGATGATGTGGATACAAACTTCAATGCTCATATAGACCAATCCAGAGGAGTTCCATCACTAAGAGATCTCTCAGAAGAAAAAGAAAAGAAGTTGTTGCAAGTTACTGCTGACAAAGAAGATTCATTAGAGCAACAAAAGGATGTACACTCATATCCTAAAACTGCATCAAACCATCATGAAAAGGTACATTCTTCAACCCAGTTATCATTCGCTGAACTCAGTCAGAGAAACTCTGAACTTGTCAAGCTAACCGAAAAACTCACATTGGAGTTGAGACTAAAAGACATAGAGCTTGGCAAAGCAAAAGATTGGAATGAGTTTCTTGAAACTGAGGTGTCAAATCTTGCTAAAAGATTATTGTCTAGTAAATTTGACAAAAGCAATGATGATCCCCCATCCCTCCCCAGTCTTTAAACTTCAAAGAGTATAAACTCTTGACATCAAGATATTGGAAGACCTAGTGGATTACACAAAGAAATCAAGAATGAAAAATCTAAAAGAATCCTTGTAAAATCAACTAAGGTTGAACGTAATGGTTTATCTAGAAAAGAGTTGAGAAGGCTTAATTCTCTCAACAAAGTTACTGAAAATTATATTTCAGTAACTAATCCAGCCGTACCCAAGAAGATATGCGTACCGAAGAAAACTTAAACTGTTTTGCAGGAAAAGTCAGTTTCTATTGCAAAATCCTCAGGAAACTGACTTCTACACAAAAATGAAAAGGAAAAAGCCGATGAAGGGCAAAATGGTCAAAAGCAAAAAACTTTCCAGCTACCATCTGACGCTTGAGCTGACATGACAAATCACTCGAAGCCACATGTCAATCTAGGAGAAAAAGTGGATGTACATCCCTACAAATCTCATTGATTGCGTGACTCTCTTTTTGAAAACGATTGGAAAACGCAATCTTGAAGAATTCCTTTTCAATCAATTTCAATGTACTCAAAATTCTTCCAAGAATTCCTAATTCAGAAATCCATGGAGCAATATAACATTGACGATGGAGTCACCATAAGTCTGGATGAATTTTGTCAAAAAATTTCAAATTCCACTCTATCTATTCGGATTGTAAACAAGATCAAGAAGATTCGAGGACTGGAGAACTTGATTGATACAAAGGTCACTACTTTGTGTCCAGGCGGCATCAAAGACTTCTACAAAAATGCCGAAATCACCGATGATAAGAAGAGTTTCAGGACAACGGTTCAAGACAAGTGCATTACAGTTAATGAACCCTTCTTTCCATAGTCTTTGGATTAGACATAATTGGAGGATCTTCATCTCTTACATTTGGAAATGAAGAAAAAGGCAAGCTTTGGAATGTTACAGCACTTAACAAGGAAGAGAAAAATTTCATTGGATCTATCTATCAACAGAGAGAAGAATTTGCATTCTTAACGATCCTTCTGACCAGAAATGTCATTGGTCATGCTCGCAATTTCTACACTCTTTCAACAGATAAACTAAAGCTAATCTATGCAATTTGGTTTGAAGAAAGATAGGATTGGAACAAGTTTGTTCTCAATCATTTGATCAAGCAAGCCTCAAACGAGAAAGAGAAAGCCAAAGGAAGGAAGGTTTCTGGAGAAAAGTTTTTATTGAAAAGGGATTCACTTATCTAGTTCAAAGGATATTAGATTATCTCTTCATTTCAAAATCCACACAAACAGAAGTGAAACACAAATCAGTGCCTACTGGAGTGAGGAAGAGGAAAGTCATTGAAGAAGAAAGAAGCGAAATCTCAGATTCTAGTTCAAGTGAGACTGTAAGGTTGGATGACAGAACTCTGAGAAGACAGAAAAGGATGTGGAAAAAATTTCAAGCTAAGAAAACTGAAACTGAAGATGTAATTCAAGTTGATGATGAAACTAAAGGAAGTGATGAAGAAACTGAAGGAAGTGAACGTGAAGAAACTGAAGAAAGTGAACTTCCCACTGAGACGTATGGAGAGTACACTGAAGAGAAAATAAAAGCTGTGGAAGACGCTGAATTTTGCGAGGCTGGGTATGAAAAGGAACTAACAAGTCATGATGTTCATTTTTATTATCATGAAACCGGTTCCTCATCACAAGTTCATGAGGCATCTACAAGCAATCGGCAACTGAAGGATCTCAGCATCAAGAAACTGAAGCTGAAAAACTGGAAAATTTGAAAAAGATCATTGAAAGCCTAATGCAGACTCTGCAGCAGAAGCTCTTCAACTTGCATGACTTTATTGGAAAAGCACATTATTCAGGCTTAAACAAATACTCCAACATCATCACCTTACACAAGTTGTTTGAAGAAAGCTTTTGCATTTCTTCAACCAAGGGGGAAGAGAAAACTGAAGGTGATGAAGAGAAAGCTGAAGATAATGCTGCTGAAGCTGATAAAATGGGAGTGAAAACTGGAGTCGGTAAAGCCGAAGAAATGTATGCCAAACAGTTGGTGGAAGAACAAGACAAACAAGTAGATACTGATCTACTGACCATTCAACAAAATGGAGTAGAAATGGATAGTCTGATCGAGGAGTTGAGTGCAGAAGAAACCTTCACAGAAACAAGAACTGAGAAAGATGAAGAAACCTCAGTCAAAGCTGTGCTGAATATCAGGAAGAAACTTGCAATCTGTGTCTGATTGAAAGAAGGTCTAAAGGCAGCAAAAGATAGAAAGATAAGGACTGAGGGGAAAAGACCAAATGGAAGGAATCTAGTCTTATTTCTGAAGAAGAAGAGAAGTTGATGAATGAAGAGATCAAGGAAATCTTGATAAAATTTAAGAACCAGGACAAGGAAGAGGCAAATCAGTTGATCAATGAATATTTGGAGATCAAGCCTAGAGTTGGTGAATCAGAAGAAGAACGAAAAGCAAGAAGACTCCTGGAGACAAAAAGGAGCATCTTTATTGGAGAAAAACTGATAAATTTGGAAAAAGGGAATTTGTAATCGTTATAATAACTCAGTTTGTTGTGACGTAATCTTGTAACGAACTCAGCTGTTTCGTTTGTTATCTTAATTTGTTTTGTTTTGCGTTCTTGCATTATTCCTTTATTATTGCTTTTAGGGAGGGTTATGATACATCATCAAAAAGGGGGAAATTGTTGGAAATAATATTTTTCTTTTGATGATGATTCGTCACGTAATTAATAAGATCACTTATAACCCATGATGATGAAGTTATAACTAGCTGTTATAGTGCATAATAAAAGAAGAAGCAAGAAACAATCTAGAGAGAAGTGTATAAGTTCTATCTAGAGTCTGAACCTTGTATAGGTTGCTTCGGAAAAGCATTGTAATAGATAGGAACTAGGCAAATAGCTGAGTCGCAAAAAAGAAAAGCGAGTTTATATATGAGAATCGAGCGAGAGTTCGGTTATGCAAGAAGCGAAGAAGATAAGCTCATTGAGGACCTGAGACTCGGTTGGCCTATCTAAGAAAAATCAAGAAGCTCGAGGGACACAGGACTCGATTTTTTGAAGATCAAGAATCGAGGTGGCAAACTCGGTTAGAAAGTCGACTAAGCCGTGACTATAAATCGAGTTTCAGGAAAATGCAGGGTGACAAATCGAACTATAGATCATGTAAAGTGAATAATCTTAAGGACAAAGATTATCGATTATCAAGATAAGAAGAAAGCGAATGGTGTACTCTGACTTAGTCAATTAAAGTCGGATGTCAAGAATACAAGGTACTCAGTCTTGAAGAAGAGTAGAAATCTGAGTTAAGGCGTTGTTGAATTTAAACTGACAAAACGACAAAAGGTCGTACAGATGAACGTTGGCTAAACGACAAATGTAACGGCTACAAGAACTGGTTGACCGTTGCATCACCCCTATAAATACACAGAGAAAAAGGATTGGAAAGTGGGATCTGAGAAGTTTTGAAAAAGCACATATCTAAAGATCCAGATCCAGGAAATCAGATTTCATATCTAGAAAAGGGGAAGCCAACAGAATTGCCTTGGAGATTTAAAAGAAAGATCCAGTAACCCATTAAGGGGGAAGAAGGCATGTTGGAGCTACAATGCTATATCCAGAAGAATCAGACAGCTCACTGAATTAATCCTTGATTAATTCTAAACCTAACCTTTGTGAAAAAGGGTTGGCTGTGCATAGTTTGAGGAGAGCAACTCCACCTTTCCTCATACGGTTGCAACTTGGTTGCCACAGCTGTTGGTGTAGTCTGCGGACTATTTGTGTGTTAATGGTGAGCTGGTGAAGGAGTCATTCCACCTCCGAAGGATCAGTGTGCAGAATGAAGGGAGCAATCCTACCTTTCTTCATTATGTGTAGACAGTGAAACTAGGGTGTAAGTGAAGGATTGTCATTGTGCTAGGATTTTGTAACGGTTACCTCAAGATTCTAGTGATACCTCCTACACCACAAGAGAAGGGGAGACGTATGGGATTACACCACCCGGAACTTCCATAAACAAATTCTGTGTTGATTTACTTTATGCATTTACATTTGTGTTGTGATTGATTTAATTACTGCATTATCTTGTTATCTTTACACTCAAACAAACGCGTCGGACAATCGAAGTCAAAGACAAAACCGATACATAGGAGGTTGAGATCTTTATTGACACATCTATTGCACTAAAGGCTAGTTTTATCCGCCGCGATTAACTGACTAAGAATAAGCCGGCATTGACTTATACTCGGTTGAGTTAATTGAACTCCACACAAGTTAAGGGACGAGAACAAAACCGAGGCGAGAATCAGTTTAAGTCTCGGAGAAACTCAGTTCCTGGGGTACTTCTAGTTTAGTGAAAGTTTTTGGTGACAAGTTTATTCACCCCCCCTCTAAACTTGTGTTAGCCTTTCCAAGGGACCAACAGTAAGTATATATGGAGCTGGTTTTTTTAATAAATTTTATTTTGGGACAACAAGAAAAAATTTATTAAGCTAGAAGGTGCTAGACCAAAATTTTATCAAGTATGGAGCTGGTTTAGTGTGTGCTAAGGTTAAAACAAACTAAGTCCAATAAATTAATAGTCGAGAGAAGAGAGAACCAAAATTGCACGCAAATGTACATTGCGACACGTCGGTTTTATTGAGTATGATAGTGTACCTTAACTCAACATCCGTTAATAGTATTCACTCTGTGGGCAAAATTAGGATTTTGGTCCTCTAACTTGTCCTATTTTGGATTTTAGTCCTGCTTCTGCTCCGGTAAGGAAAATGGTCCTCTAACTTGTTTATTTTTTTGAAAAATAGTCCTATTTGCCGGAAATAGCTGATTGGGCACCATATTTTTGAAAAAAACGCTTACGTGGCAGCCACTAGGCTGCCACATTGAATCCAACGTGGCTATGGACCCCATTTTACTTTTAAAAAAGGATTTCTCTTTCCAATTTCCCCCAATTTCATCCCTCAAAATCTAATCCTCAAAATCAAAGGCAAGACCACCAAAACTCACAGCATCAACATCAGAAGCAAGTTCAAACAAATGGATGAAGAGAAGCCTAAAAACAAATTACCGAGAATTTAATATATAAAAAAATAAATAAAGAGATGAAGATGAAAAATTGAAGGTAGTAAATGGAGGAAGAAGATGGAAGAGGATTAGACGGGAGATGCAAAGTAGTAAATTAGGAATTAGATTTGGAGGGATGAATTTGGTGGAAAATGGAAAGAGAAATCATTTTTTTAAAAAGTAAAATGGGATCCACAGCCACATACGATTCAATGTGGCAGCCTAGTGGCTGCTACGTAAGCATTTTTTAAAGATTCTGGTGCCCAGACAGCTATTTCCGGCGGATAGGACTATTTTTCAAAAAAAAATACAAGTTGGAGGACTATTTTCCTCACCGAAACAGGAGCAGGACTAAAATCCAAAATATGCCAAGTCACAGGACTAAAATCCTAATTTTGCCTCACTCTATGTGACCATGAGTAAGTATGGAGTTGGGTTTTGTTTTTTTTTTTTTTTGGAACAACAAGCTAAGTTTTATTAAGCTAGCAAGGTGCTAGACAAAAAATTTATTAAGTATGGAGCTTGTTTAGTATGTGCTTAAGTTTAAAACAAACTAAGTCCAAGGAATTAATAGTCGAGAGAAGAGAGCACCAAAATTGCATTCAAATGTACTTTGCGACACGTCGGTTGTTTTGAGTATGATAGTGTACCTTACTTCAACATCCTTTAAAAGTAATTACTAAGTGGGACCATGAGTAAGAATGAAACTCGTTTTCTGTTTTTTTTTTTTTTGGAACAACAAGGAATTTTTTTTTAAGCTAGCAAGGCACTAGACCAAAATTTTATTAAATATGGAGCTTGTTTTGCGTGTGCTTAAGGTTAAAACAAACTAAGTCCAAGAAATTAATAGTCGAGAGAAGAGAAGACAAAAATTGCATGTAAATGTACAATGCGACACGTCGGTTGAGTTGAGTACTATAGTGTAACATAACACAACATCCGTTAAAAGTAATTACTAAGTGGGACCATAAGTAAGTATGTAGCTGTTTTTTTTTAACAACAAGATATTTTTTATTAAGCTAGCAAGGCGCTAGAGAAAATTTTATTAAGTATGGAACAGGTTTAGTGTGTGCTTAAGGTTAAAACAAATAAAGTCCAAGGAATTAATAGTCGAGAGAAGTGAGAACCAAAATTGCATGCAATGTACATTGCGACACGTCGGTTGAAGAGAAAGGATAGTGTACCTTAAGTCAACATCCGTTAAAAGTAATTACTAAGTGGGACCATGAGAAAGAATATATGGAGCTGGTTTTTTTTTATTAATTTATTTTGGAACAACACGCAAAATTTTATTGAGTATGGGAGCTGTATTAGTGTGTGCTTAAGGTTAAAACAAACTAAGTCCAAGGAATTAATAGTCGAGAGAAGAGAGAACTAAAATTGCATGCAAATGTACAATGCCACACGTCGGTTAAGTTGAGTAGATTAGTGTACCTTAAGTCAACATCCGTTAAAACTAATTACTAAGTGGGACAATGAATAAGTATGGAGTTGGGTTTTTTTTTTCCTATTTTTGGAACAACAAGCAAAATTTAATTAAGCTAGCAAGGCGCTAGACCAAAATTTCATTAAGTATGAAGTTGTTTTAGTGTGTGCTTAAGGTTGAAACAAACAAAGTCCAAGGAATTAATAGTCAAGAGAAGAGAGAACCAAAATTGCAATTAAATGTACATTGCGACATGGCGGTTGAGTTGAAAGGATAGTGTATCTTAAGTCAAACATCCGTTAAATGTAATTACTAAGTGGGTCCATGAGTAAGTATGTAGCTGTTTTTTAGAACAAGAAAAAATTTTTAAGTGAGCAAAGCGCTAGACCAAAGTTTTATTAAGTATGGAGCTGGTTTAGTGTGTGCTTAACGTTAAAACAATCTAAGTCCTAAGATTTAATAGTCGAGAGAAGAGACAACCAAAATCGCATGAAAATGTACATTGCGACACGTCGGTTTAGTTGAGTAGGATAGTGTACCTTAAGTCAACATGTGTTAAAAATAATTATTAAGTGGGACAATGAGTAAGTATGGACTTGGGTTTTTTTTATTTGGAACAACAAGCAAAATTTTATTAAGCTACCACGGCGCTCGACCAAAATTTCATTAAGTATGGAGCTGGTAAAGTGTGTGTTTAAGGTTAAAAGAAACTAAGTCCAAGTAATTAATAGTCGAGAGAAAAGATAACCAAAATGGCATTACATTGTGACACGTCGGTTGAGTTAAGTAGGATAGTGTACCTTAAGTCAACATCCGTTAAAAGAAATTACTAAGTGGAACCATGAGTAAACATGATATGGGGTTTTTTATTAAATTTTTTTGGAACAACCATCAAAATTTTATTAAGCTAGCAAGGCACTACACCAAAATTTTATTAAGTATGGAGCTGGTTTAGTGTGTGCGGTTTAGTGTGTGCTTAAGTTTAAAACAAACAAAGTCCAAGGAATTAATAGTCGAGAGAAAGAGAACCAAAATTGCATGCAAATGTACATTGCGACACATTGGTTGAAGAGAAAGGATAGTGTTCCTTAAGTCAACATCCGTTGAAAGTAATTACTAAGTGGACCATGAGTAAGTATATATGGAGCTGTGTTTTTTTTTTACTAATTTTTTTTGGAACAGCAAGCAAAATTTATTTAGTATGGAGCAGTTTTAGTGTGTGCTTAAGGTTAGAAAACTAAGTCCAAGGAATTAATAGTCGAGAGAAGAGAGAACCAAAATTGCATGCAAATGTACATTGCGAAACAACAGTTGAGTTGAGTCGATTAGTGTATCTTAAGTCAACATCCGTTAAAAGTAAATACTTAGTGGGACCATGAGTAAGTATGAAGTTGGTTTTTTCCCCCTTTTTTGGAACAACAAGCAAAATTTTATTAAGCTAGCAAGGCACTAGACCAAAATTTCATTAAGTATGGAGTTGTTTTAGTGTGTGCTTAAGGTAAAAACAAACAATGTCCAAGGAATTAATAGTCGAGAGAAGAGAGAACCAGAATTGCATGAAAATGTACATTGCCATACGGCGGTTGAGTTGAAAGGATAGTGTACCTTAAGTCAACTTCCGTTAAAAGTAATTACTAAGTGGGACCATGAGTATGTATGTAGATGTTTTTTTTGGAACAACAAACAAAATTTTATTAAGCCAACAAGGCACTAGACCAAAATTTTATTAAGTATAGAGCTGGTTTAGTGTGTGCTTAAGGTTAAAACAAACTATGTCCAAGGAATTAAGGGTCTAGAGAAGAAAGAACCCAAATTGAATGCAACCGTACATTGCGACACGTCGGTTGGGTTAAGTAGGATCGTGTATCTTATGTCAACATCCGTTAAAAGTAATTACTAAGTGGGACTGTAAGTAAGTATGGAGCTATTTTTTCGGAATACAAGCAAAAATTTATTAAGCTAGCAAGGCGCTAGACCAAAATTTTAAGAAGTATGAAGCTGGTTTAATGTGTACTTAAAGTTAAAACAAACTAAGTCCAAAGAATTAATAGTCGAGATAAGAGAGAACAAGAATTGCATGCAAATGTACATTGCGACACGTCAGTTGAGTTGAGTAGGATAGTACCTTAAGTCAACATCCGTTAAAAGTATTTACTAAGTGAGACAATGTGTAAGTATGGAGCTGGATTTTTTTTGTTAATTTGTTTTTTGAACAACAAGAAATTTTTTATTAAGTTAGCAAGGCGCTAGACCAAAATTTTATTAAGTGTGCTGGTTTATTGTGTGCTTCAGGTAAAACAAACTATGTCCAAGGAATTAATAGTCGAGAGAAGAGAGAACAAAATTGCATGCAACTGTACATTGCGACACGTCGGTTGGGTTGAGTAGTATAGTTTACTTTATGTCAACATCCGTTAAAATTAATTACTATGTGGGACAGTGAGTAAGTATAGAGTTTTTTTTTGTTTTTTTTGGAACACAAGCAAAAGTTTATTAAGCTAGCAAGGCGCTAGACAAAAAATTATTTAAGTATGGAGCTGGTGTAATGTGTACTTAAGGTTAAAACAAACTAAGTCGAAAGAATTAATAGTTGAGATAAGAAAGAACAAAAATTGCATGCAAATGTACATTGCGACACATCGATTGTGTTGAGTAGAATAGTGGTCCTTAAGTCAACATCTGTTAAAAGTAATTTACTAAGTTGGACCGTGAATAAGTATGGGGAACAACAAACAAAATTTTATTAAGCTAGCAAGGAGACAGACCAAAATTTTATTAAGTATGGAGCTGGTTTAGTGTGTGCTTAAGGTTAAAACAAACTAAGTCCAAGGAATTAAAAGTCGAGAGAAGAGAGAACCAACATTGCTTGCAAATGTACGCTGCGACACGTCAATTGAGTTGAGTAGGATAGTGTACCTTAAGTCAACATCCGTTAAAAGTATTTACTAAGTGGACCATGACTAAGTATGGAGCTGGTTTTTTTTTTTTTTTTTTGGAACAAGAAGCAAAATTTTAATAAGCTAGCAAGGCACTAGACCAAATTTTACCAAGCATGGGGCTGGTTTAATGTGTGCTTAAGGTTATAACAAACTAAGTCGAAAGAATTAATAGTCGAGATAAGAGAGAACGAAAATTGCATGCAAATGTACATTGCGACACGTCGGTTGAGTTGAGTAGAATAGTGTCCCTTAAGTCAACATCCGTTAAAAGTAATTACTAAGTGGGACAATTGATGTAAGTCAACATGATGATATAAATTCTGATGATTTACCCCATTTTCTAATGCAATTAGCGATATTTTGACATCAATTTGAGCAATTTGAATGATGATTGTAGCCATATTTTGTGTACATAGAATTTGTAGAAAACCATGTTTTAGTTGTATTATATTAGTTATTAGCCGATTTTGTTATCAGATTTACACGTGGTATCTGTGTGTTTATTTTGCAGCGCAGATATCACGGTTGGGAGTGTGGATTCTGACTTTAGGGTGGCTTTTGATTCTTTTGTGATGATTTTTTGTGCCGTGGCAAGGATTTCAGCCCATGAGGGTTATTTGATACACATTAGAGGGTTCAATCCAAGCCAGCCGGGAGAATAAAATTATGATTTTGTGATTTTATATATTGATGACCTGCACCATGTCACATGACCTGCGTCACGGAGTGGTTGAGCAATTAATGCAGATGTCATTCAGTCAGTCACCATAACTGGACGTGGCGTGCGGCATGGATCTTTGACCTGCGCCACTAGTGCAAATTGGGCATGACGCGCGCCAAGATGGGGTGATGCGAGTCAAGAGTGCAGAGTCAGCCAAAGTTTAATCTCTTTTATTCTTCCATTCACATTATCATCAACATAACATTTCATCTTCTCCAACTTATCCATCTTGCAGGCAAAACCCCCATCCCCTGGCTCCCATAGCCGAATTTTAGTAGAAATTAGCACTTGAACTTGATTGTAATCATTAAGGATCCTAGTTTAGCTTTGATTTCTTGTTGAAGTGTAACACACTAGTGTTGACTCCATTAAAGCTTTTGAGGTTGGATGAAGAACACCAACTCGAATTTCATCATTTGAAGTGGTAATCTTTGATATTTATTATCATTCAGTTGTTCTTATGTTTATGAATGTTAATCTTGAGATGATTATGTTTGTAGACATGAGTGGCTAGGTTTTTCTAGCCAAGATTTTGTGTAGTATTACTTTACCCTCTTGTGATTGATTGGGAATGATTGGTTATGTTGTTAGTTTTGATTGTTGTGAAGCTTTGCCTACTTGTGTTGTATTGATTGCTTGCATTAGAGTAATTGCCTAGTGTTAGCATTTACACATTTAACGGATACCGAACGGATATGTTAGACATGGGAAGAGGGTAGGTGAACCGGAAGGTAAAATCGACCTTTCGAGGCATTCGATTTCTTATCCTGGGATAGTTGACATTGTCATTGCATTCACGGGCGTAGCATACCGAATCATTAGGTTTAGGGCACCTAGACCAAGGAGGAGGTAGAGAGCAATTTCATTCACTCGTATGAGGGGGAATTGCTTGTTTAGGAATGCACCGTTTCACATTTTCAAATATGAATGGTAGGAAGGTAGGAAGTCATTCCCATGATGTTGCAAGAGGATAGCTAGACTACACGTTATCTTGGTTAGCTTCTTTTATATTTTATCTTCTTTGTTATTTCGAGCACTTTATTTATGCAATTGATTAATCTTTTACTAAATTGCGACCTAGATCGAAATAATATAGAATTTTTAGTGTGTAGCCTCATAAGAGTGTGTTCCCCGAGGAGACGACCTTGACTCACCAAACTGGACTACAGTCGACCCGGTACACTGCCGGTTAGATTGGCTCCCTCGTTTTGGCCACATCAAGCTTTCTGGCGCCGTTGCCGGGAATTTCTTTTTCATTCTTTTTGAGTAAAAGTTACTATTTGTATCAGTCTTAAAATTTTCGAGCATAGGTCAAGTCTCTATCTAATCACGTTTCTGTTTACTTATGTGGTACTTACCATTTGGTAAGTTACCAAGTGCATTTGATCGTTTTCTTGTTGTTTCACTTTTGTAGTTGATGACTCGGTCCCGAACCGGTAAAGCTCCACTTACTCCATATCGATCAGACATTAACACATACGAGAGACAGTTGAGGGCTGAACATAGAACTGGTCAATCTAGTGGGGAGACACTTGGTGAAGAATCATCCCGAGAATCATCGACTCGAGAAGAGATGGCAGAAAATCATGATAATGTACAAATTGATCCTCTTTTGGAAGATCCAAATCCCCAACCAAATCCCAATAACCAAGGCCAAAATAACCGAAACAACCGGAGCCGGCAAAACCAAAACCACAATCAAAACCAAGGCCAAAATAACCAACTTTTGAGACCTCTTTGTGATCAACCTTTGAGAAGGAATGCACCCAATGATCCTATTAGATTACCCAATGAAGGGGCAAATAATTTTGATGTGAAAGGGCATCTTTTTGGTTTGATTGATAACAAATGCCAATTCGCCGGAGAAGATTTTGAAGATCCACATTATCACCTCTACTCTTTTGAACAAATTTGTAACACAGCCAAGAGTCATGGAACTCAGAAGGAATTGACAAGATTGTCTATGTTCCCATATTCTTTGACGGGAAGAGCTAAGGAATGGTTTGTATCTTTACCCCATCATTCATTAACCACTTGGGATGAGGTACAAAACAAGTTCTTAAAGCAATATTTTACACCCGAAAGGAATTTGAAGTTGAAGGTTGCAATAGCAAATTTTGCACAAGGCCCCGACGAAACTTTAGGTAGTGCATGAGAAAGATTTAAGAAATTGTTGAAGGCTTGCCCCGATCATGGTTACCCATTTGATACGCATATACAACTTTTCTGTAGACAGTTGAGGACAGAATCACGTGCTAATATTGACCATGCATGTGGAGGATGTTTGATGTCCCGCAATGCTCAAGAAGTTTATGATGCTATCAAGAGAATTTCAAAGAACCATCGGATGTGGGAAGCCGGAGGTAGCACAAGGAAGGTTAGTTTTACAGAAGGACCAAAGGACAATTCCGAGCTTATGGAAAAAATTGATAAGTTGTCAAAGAAGTTTGATAATTTGCAGTTAAGCAAGAGAGTGGAAGGAAACTTTTTGATTGAGAGCAAGAGAGATAATGTTTATGGCAATGAGGATGAGATATCTATTGAGACGGAAGAGCCCGGTGATTTACAAGCGGAGGAAGTAAGCTTCATGCAACAACACTGGAATTTGAACAATGCATACTCTAACTCTTTCAATGCTATTAAGAGAGATCATCCGAATTATCATTGGAATGAGAGCTCATACAAGCAAGGACAACCCCCCTTTGCTCCACAACCACGAAACTCTTATAACACTAACACCTCAATTCAATCACCAACCACTCGCTCTTATCCTCAACCTACCACACAAACTATCCCAATAACCGAGAGTTCCAATCAAGCACGAGGAGATAGATGGGACAACACTTTGGATAAACTTTTGGGAGTAGTTGCCACTCAAGATCAGAACATGGAAAATGTGATGACTTCACTTAGTACAGTCACAAAGGACATGGGAATGATGAAAACAGCTATGAGTGGACATGATGTGAGAATGAAAACGATTGAGGCATCCATGAGGAATGTGGAGGAACATTTGAGTAGAGAAGGTGAGAGGAACGCTAGTAGACCACCAGGTGGTTTGCCAAGCAATACAGAAAGGAATCCGAGGGGAGTGAATGCTATCATAACCCGAAGTGGAAAGGTTTGTGGAAATCGGGAGTTTCATGAAAATCAAGTTGGAAACGAAGTTGAAAATGATTTGCATGATGCCGAAGACGAGAAAGAGTTGAGCGAAGAAGAGGAGGAAATTGTTGATATGTTTTTGCAGAATGACGGATATGTCAATGTTGTGAAAAAAGACGAGGATTTGGTAAAAGTCCCGAGGATTTTGAAGAATCCAAGAGCAGTGATTTGAGGACCCTTTTTAAGGAACATGTCTCAGTGACCCCCGCCAAGGATGAACTGATGCGCGCCAGTAGTAACTATTCACATTCAGAGAGTTTTGGGCAAAAATTGACCTGCGCCAATAAGACCTTGACAGACGCCAAGGAGACCCCGACGTGCGTCAAGGGTGATTCAAATAAGGACATGACGCACACCAATAGTACTTTGACCCACGCCAAGTCTCAGCAGGCAGTTTCTAAGCAAGACAAGGATAAGGTGGTGCATACCGATAATGAATGGAGGCCATGAGCAGCTCAAACATTGAGGAAAGCTTCCGATGATGCATCAAGCGGCAAAGGTAAGAAAGGTATGAACTCTAAATCTAAAGTTATTGATCTTGAGTCATTGCCTTACCCACTTAGAGAAGAAATTAAGAAGAAGAAGCTAGATAAAAAGTATGCTCGCTTCCTTGACACGTTTAGACACTTGAATGTTAATCTTCCAGTCATAGAAGCACTTACTAACATGCATGTGTATGGTAAGTTTTTGAAAGATATTCTCACTAACAAGAAGAGGTTAGAGGAATATGAGAACATTTGTCTCAATGAGGAATGCTCCGCCGTGTTGCAACATAAGCTTCCACCTAAGCTCAAAGACCCCGGGAGTTTTACCATTCCGTGTGAAATTAGGGGTTTTTTGTTTAAGAGGGTGCTTTGTGACCTTGGTGCTAGAATTAACCTCATGTCATATGAGGACTTTATCAAACTTGGAATAGGAAAGTTAAAAAACACCGAGATGACCCTACAATTAGCAGATAGGTCCATAAAATCCCCTAAAGGAGTCATAGAAGACGTTTTAGTGAAAGTTGATAAGTTCTACTTCCCCGTTTATTTTGTGGTTATGGATATGGAAGAAGGGTATTCAACGCCCCTTATTCTCGGTCGTCCATTCCTAGCCACGGGAAGGACTATGATAGATGTTCAACGTGGAGAATTGATTTTGAGAGTGAACGAGGATGAGGTTACCTTCAATATTTTCAAAGCCATGAAACAGCCGTATAATTCACGAGAGTCATGTTCTTTTGTTGATGCAATATCTTGTGTTTGTATGGAGAACGCTAACTTGCAGGTTTTTGAAGATAAGCTTAAAGAGTGCCTAGTTTATTTTGTATTTGAATGTGAGAGTGATGATGAGGAAATGGGAGCAGTGATTTCTTATTTGGATGTCGGTCGTATATTTGACAAACAACCGTGGCACCGATATCTAGAATTGGAGAGTGATGGCCCTTTATTGAAACCGTCCATAGAGGAGCCACCGAGGAACCTTGAATTGAAAACTTTACCTCCTAACTTGAAATATGTTTTTCTTGAAAGTGATAATCTACTTCCTGTTATTATTTCTTCATCACTAACCAATGTGCAGGAAGATTTGCTATTGAGGATGCTGAGGAAACACAAGAGAGCGTTTGGTTGGACTGTGGCTGATATTCGGGGAATTAGTCCCGAAATCTGTGTTCACAAGATTATTCTCAATGATGACGCTAAACCATGTGTTCAACCACAACGTCATTTGAATCCCAATATGCAAGAGGTTGTCAAGAAAGAGGTTATCAAGTTATTGGAGATGGGTATTATTTTTCCTATATCTGACAGTGAGTGGGTGAGTCCTACTCAAGTCGTGCCTAAGAAGGGTGGATTTATCGTGAAGGAAAATGATAAAACATGAGTGGATACCAACAAGGGAAGTCACAGGATACCGCATGTGTATTGATTTTCGACGACTCAATGACCATACCAAGAAAGATCATTATCCCCTTCCGTATATTGTCCAGATGTTGGAGCGGTTGAGTGGGCATAAATTCTATTGTTTTCTTGATGGTTATTCAGGCTATCTACAGATATTCATTGCGGCTGGAGATAGAGAGAAGACGACTTTCACTTGTCCTTATGGAACGTTTGCATACAAGAGAATGCCATTTGGCTTGCCCCTGCTACATTTCAAAGATGCATGACAGCCATTTTTTCTGATATGGTGGAAAGATTTTTGGAGATTTTCGTGGATGATTTTCGTGTCTTTGGGGATTCTTTTGAGGAATGTCTCTCTCATTTGGAGCGTGTGTTACAGCGATGTGAAGACACGAACTTGGTGCTAAATTGGGAGAAGTGTCATCTTATGGTATCAGAAGGTATTGTGCTAGGCCACAGAATCTCTGAAGATGGTATTGAGGTAGACAAAGCAAAAATTGAAGTGATTGAAAAGTTACCTCCACCGGTTAATCTGAAGACGTTGAGAGGATTTTTAGGACACGCGGGTTTTTATCGAAGATTCATTGCGGATTTCTCCCTTATTGCCAAACCTCTCAGTCATCTCCTTGAAAAAGAAGTACCATTTGTTTTTTATGAAAAGTGCATAGAGGCTTTTGAGACTTTGAAGAAGAAGCTAGTTAGCATCCGTTAAAAGTAATTACTAAGTGTGACCCTGAGTAAGTATGCAGTTGGGTTTTTATTTATTTGGAAACAATAAGCAAAATTTTATTAAGGTAGCAAGGCGCTAGACCAAAATTTTATTAATTTTGGAGCATGTTTAGTGTGTGATTAAGGTTAAAACAAACAATGTCCATGGAATTAAAAGTCGAGAAAAGAGAGAATCAGAAATGCATGCAAACGTACATTGTGACACGTCAGTTGAGTTGAGTAGGATAGTGTTCCTTAAGTCAACATCCGTTAAAATTATTTACTAAGTGGGACCATGAGTAAGTATGGAGCTGGTTTTTTTTGAATAATTTTTTTGGAACAACCAGCAAAATTTTATTGTGCTAGCAAGGAGCTAGACCAAAATTTTATTAAGTATGGAGCTGGTTTAGTGTGTCCTTTAGGTTAAAACAAACTTCGTCCAAGTAATTAATAGTTGAGAGAAGAGAGAACCAAAATTGCATGCAACTGTACATTGCGACACGTCGGTTGGGTTGAGTAGGATAGTGTACCTTATGTCAACATCCGTTAAAAGTAATTACTAAGTGGGACCATGAGTAAGTATGGAGCTGTTTTTTTTTTGGGAACAACAAGCAAAATTTTATTAATCTAGCAAGGCGCTTGACCAAAATTATATTAAGTATGGAGCTGGTTTAATGTGTGCTTAAGGTTAAAACAATCTAAGTCCAAAGAATTAATAGTCGAGATAAGAGAGAACAAAAAGTGCATGCAAATGTACATTGCAACACGTCAATTGAGTTAAGTAGAATAGTGTACCTTAAGTCAACATCCGTTAAAAGTAATTACTAAGTGGAACCATCAGTAAGCGTGGAGTTATTTTCTTTTTGGAACAACAAGCAAAATTTTATTAAGCTAGCAAGGTGCTAGACCAAAATTTTGTTAATTTGGATCTTGTTTAGTGTGTGCTTAAGGTTAAAACAAACAATATCCAAGGAATTAATAGTCGGGAGAAGAGAGAACCAAAATTGCATGCAAATGTACATTACGACACGTCAGTGGAGTTGAGTAGGATAGTGTACTTTAGGTCAACACCTATT
The DNA here is from genome assembly GCA_026214975.1 of Gentiana macrophylla. Taxonomy (NCBI): domain Eukaryota; kingdom Viridiplantae; phylum Streptophyta; class Magnoliopsida; order Gentianales; family Gentianaceae; genus Gentiana; species Gentiana macrophylla. Next base: position 19,237,985 of record CM047808.1, on the reverse strand, counting down.
AAAAGTATTTACTAAGTGGGACCATGAGTAAGTATGGAGCTGTTTTTTTTGGAAACACAAGAATTTTTTTATTAAGCTAGCAAGGCGCTAGACCAAAATTTTATTAAATATGGAGCTGCTTTAATGTGTGCTTAAGGTTAAAACAAACTAAGTCGAATGAATTAATAGTCGAGATAAGATAGAACAAAAATTGCATGTAAATGTACATTGTGACACATCGATTGAGTTGAATAGATCAATGTACCTTAAGCCGGCATCCGTTAAAAATAATTACTAAGTAGGACAATGAGTAAGTATGGAGCTCTTTTTTCCTAGAACAACAAGCAAAATATTATTAAACTAGCAAGGCGCTAGACCAAAATTTTATAAACTATGGAGCTTGTTTAGTGTGTACTTAAGGTCATAACAAACTAAGTTTATTGAATTAATAGTCGAGAGAAGAGAGAACCAAAATTGCATGCAAATGTACATTGCGACACGTCGGTTGAGTTGAGTAGGATAGTGTACCTTAAGTCAACATCCGTTAAAATTAATTACTAAGTGTGACCATGAGTAAATATGGAGCTGGGTTTTTTTTATTTGGGACAACAAGTAAAATTTTATTAAGCAAGCAAGGCGCTAGATCAAAATTTCATTAAGTATGGAGCTGGTTTAGTGTGTGCTTAAGCTTAAAACAAACTAAGTCCAAGGAATTAATAGTCGAGAGAAGAGAGAATCAAAATTGAATGCAAATGTACATTGCGGCACGGCGGTTGAGTTGAAAGGATAGTGTACCTTAAGTCAACTTCCGTTAAGAGTAATTACTAAGTAGGACCATGAGTAAGTATGTAGCTATTTTTTTGGAGCAACAAGCAAAATTTTATTAAGCTAGCAAGGCGCTAGACCAAAGTTTTATTAAGTATGGAGCTGGTTTATTGTGTGCTTAACGTTAAAACAATCTAAGTCCCAGGAATTAATAGTCGAGAGAAGAGGCAACCAAAATTGCATGCAAATGTACATTGCGACACGTCGGTTTAGTTGAGTAGGATAGTGTACCTTAAGTCAACATCCGTTAAAAATTAAATAATTACTAAGTGGGACAATGAGTAAGTATGGACTTGGGTTTTTTTTTATTTGGGACAACAAGCAAAATTTTATTAAGCTAGCAAGGCGTTAGACCAAAACTTCATTAAGTATGGAGCTGGTATAGTGTGTGCTTAAGGTTAAAAGAAACTTAGTCCAAGGAATTAATAGTCGAGAGAAGAGTGAACCAAAATTGCATTACATTGCGACACGTCGGCTGAGTTAAGTAGGATAGTGTACCTTAATTCAACATCCGTTAAAAGTAATTACTAAGTGGGACCATGAGTAAGCATAAAGCTAGGTTTTTTTATTAATTTTTTTTGGAATAACCAGCAAAATTTATTAAGCTAGCAAGGCGCTACACCAAAATTTTATTAAGTATGGAGCTGGTTTAGTGTTTGCTTATGGTTAAAACAAAAAAAGTCCATGGAATTAATAGTCGAGAGAAGAGAGAACAAAAACTGCATGTGAACGTGCACTGCGACACGTCGGTTGAGTTGAGTAGGATAGTGTAATTTAAGTCATATCCTTTAAAAGTAATTACTAAGTGGGACCATGAGTAAGTATGGAGTTGGGTTTTTTTAATTTGGAATTGCAAGAAATTTTTTTGTTAAGCTAGCAAGGCGCTAAAAGAAAATTTTATTATGTATGGAGCTGGTTTAGTGTGTGTTTAAGGTTTAAACAAACTAAGTCCAAGGAATTAATAGTCGATAGAAGAGAGAACCAAATGCAAATATACATTGCGACACGTCATTTGAGTTGAGTAGGATAGTGTACCTTAAGTCAACATCCGTTATAAGTATTTACTAAGTGGGACCATGAGTAAGTATGGAGCTTGGTTTATATTTTTCGAATTTTTTTTTGGAACAACAAGCAAAATTTTATTAAGCTAGCAAGGCGCTAGGCCAAAATTTCACTAAGTATGGAGCTGGTTTAGTGCATGCTTTAGGTTCAAATAAACAAAGTCCAAGGAATTAATAGTCGAGAAAAGAGAGAACAAAATTGCATGTAAATGTACATTGCGATACGTCGGTTGGGTTAAGTAGGATAGTGTACCTTAAGTCAATATCCGTTAAAAGAAATTACTAAATGGGATCATGAGTAAGTATGTAGTTGTTTTAGTGTGTTCTTAAGGTTAAAACAAACTAAGTCCAGAGAATTAACAGTAGCGAGAAAAGAGAACCAAAATTGCATGCAAATGTACATTGCGATACGTCGGTTGAGTTGAGTAGAATAGTGTACCTTATGTCAACATCCTTTAAAAGTAATTACTAAGTGGGACCATGAGTAATAATGGTGCTGTTTTTTTTAGAACAACTAGCAACATTTTATTAAGCTAGCAAGGCGCTTGACAGAATTATTATTCAGTATGGAGCTTGTTTAGTGTGTTCTTGAGGTTAAAACAAACTAAGTCCAAGGAATTGATAGTCGAGAGAAGAGAGAACCAAATTCTCTTGCATCGGTCTCCTCGTATTTGAAAGAACTCGTCCTCGAGTCCACTTGTGTTTTTCCATAAACAAATGGATTTCAAAACAAAACATTCCATGCTAATGAGCATAATCTTGACGCATCAGCGATATACGCATCAAATCCTATCATCAATATTTGTTCATTGAAAACTAAATAGTTTTTCTTTCTCTTTTCCATTATGACTTTTATTTCCCAATCACTAACATTATTGCTTAGCATACTTGTGCTGGTCATGGCTCATTGTAGAGACATATATCAAATGATTTCAAATTAATTTCTTCTTCATTTTGCATGTACCAACATTGCTTGATATCACTACCATTGCCGCCAATTGCAAACATATTATTATAACCTCCACCTCTTTCTATTATATAAAAATCTTTTTCTTCATTATAAGTGCCACTAACGATCATTATAAGTGCCACTAACGACGGAAAATTAGCCCCCGCCACGTGTCATCCTCTCATTGACCAAACAATATATGAAGAGAGAGAAACTGTAACATTAAGGGCCAGGAGCCCACTTTATGCCTAAGGACAGACCTGAACCCCAGGTGGGAGGTCTTACACGTTCTGAACAGCACCACCGCAGGTCTTCTAGGTTTCTAGGGATCTCGGTTCTACTTAGTACGGGCTGAGTCGGTCTGGAGAGGCTCGACGCAGGTCGGCCAGAGTCTTCCTTTTCTGATTTATGCACATGTAAAATATACGATAATTATGAAAAGATCCTAAGGATCCTTCTCCTAGTAGGACTCTGATCCTATCATTAAATGTCATTTAATGATAACCGTAATTATCTCCTAAAAATAAGGGATATATACGGAAGAATCTCTAATCCTTAGGGGACAAGAAAACTGGATGAGATGTCCTCTATATAAGCGATCCCAAGAACTACGAAGAGACTTGATTCCTGAACAATTATAGGATACGTAGACAACTTGGAATAAAATATCTCAAGCTCAGTCTAAATCCCCACAAAATTATCCCCGCGTTCATCTTTCTAGGGTTCTTTGGTCTTGAATTATTGTCATTAGGAAAATACAACCTACATTTAAACCCGACGATTTTTGCATCGTCAAATGGCGCTAGAATGAGGGCCTTCTACTGACAATTTGTTCAAGATCCATAGTAACCATGCCACAAAAGCAGACCGAAAAGAAAGGTCAAGGGGGAAACAATCCAGGATGGTGGTAAAAAATGGTAGAGACGGGACAGCAATAGGTCCCGCCACCAACCAGAATCCACAAGGGCACGAAGTTGTGTTATGTCTTGCTCAAAAAGCAGTAACGGAGCAGTTGACTGCCATGGATGCATCAACTATAAATTCCATCATCCCATCGGTACTATCAACATCATCTCTGGTGGGCCAAGCGGTCAAACCCGTGATGAGGATAGGTTCCAGACTCTTATGGCTCGTTTTCAATTATGCAAATTTAATACATTTTTTATTCAATCGGGCTAAAATCACGTTGCACTCAATGTGTGTTTGTTGTTATTATTTCAATCATATGTTGACTTTCCACTTTTACGCGTATGAATGGCTTTGATCAAGTTTGCAGGACGGACATCAAACTGAGCTCCGCAGGTTGGACTCATCAAAATTTATGTCTGCAGGATAGAAAAGCCGAGCTCCGCAGGTCGGACTCAGCAAACATATGTCAGCAAAATTTCATAAGTCATCAGGATTGACAACTGAGCTTCACATGACGAACTCAGCAAAATTTATTAAGTCTGCAGGACAGACTAACTGAGATTCATAGGACGAACTCAGCAAAATTTATTGAGTCTGCAGGACAGACAAACTGAGTTCCGCCGGATGAACTCAGCCAAATTGATTAAGTCCACATGACGGACAAGCTGAGTTATGCAGGTAAGACTCAATATGGTTTGCAAAGTACAAACCATTTAAGTCTGCAGGACGGACAAACTGAGCTCCGTAAGACGGACTCAACATTTATTATTTAAGTCCGCAGGACGGACAAACTGAGACCCACAGAACGGACTCAGCATATATTATTTAAGTCCGCATGACGGACAAATTGATCTCCACAGGACGGACTCAGCATATATTATTTAAGTCCGCAGGATGGACAAGCTGAGCTCTGCAGAACGGACTCAGTGTAATGTTGAATAAGTATGCAATATCGGAGCATCGCTGGACAGAGCCAACAAATAGATTTGGGCTGAGGAAAAAAAAAGTCAAGGTCTTTAAGTATGTCATCCAAAAGTGATAACTTGTAGCATGGAATACTGGGGAGGCGAGCAGAATGTTATCAAGAAAGTGATATAAGTTAAGACTTGCAAAATGCAGGTATGGAAAAATTTCACAAGAAATCAGCGGAAAAAGCAAGGTAAGTCGCAAAAAGAGTTCTTCATAAAATAGAATTTTAATAATCGTACAATTTCTATTTGTACTTGTACATTTTTTGAAACAAAAAAAAAATGAAGTCTGCAGCTCAGACTCAAAAAATTAAGTCTGCATGTCAGACTCAAAATATACAGTCTGCCTGACACACTCAAAAAAAAGTCTGCAGGTCAGACTCAAAAAATAAAGTTTGCCTAACAGACTCAAAAAAAAAGATACAGTCTGCAGGTCAGACTCAAAAAATAAAGTCTGCCTAACAGACTCAAAAAAAATATACAGTCTACCTAACAGACTCAAAAAAAAATACAATCTGCCAAACAAACTCGAAATTAAGTCTGCATGTCAGACTCAAAAAATAAAGTCTGCCTAACAGACACAAAAAAAAAATACAGTCTGCCTGACAGACTCAAAAAAATAAGACAGGAGGTCAGACTCAAAAAATAAAGTCCGCCTGACAGACTCAAAAAAAATGAAGTCTGCAGGTCAAACTCAAAAAATTAAGTCTGCATGTCTGACTCAAAATATACAGTCCGCTTGACAGACTCAAAAAATAAATCTGCAGGTCAAACTCAAAAAATAAAGTGTGCCTAGCAGACTCAAAAAAAATACAGTATGCCTGATAGACTCAAAAAATTAAGTCTGCAGGTCAGACTCAAAATATACAGTCTGCCTGATAGACTCAAAAAATAAGTCTACAGGTCAAACTCAAAAAATAAAATATGCCTAACAGACTCAAATAAAAAATATCTACAGATCAGACTCAAAAATAAAGTCTGTCTGACAGACTAAAAATCAGTATGCCCGACATACTCAAAAAATGAAGTCTGCAGGTCAGACTCAAATAATAAAGTCTGCATGACAGATTCAAAAAATTAAGTTTACATGACAGACATAAGACTGAGCTCTGCAAGTCAAATTCAGCAAGTTCCAACATCCAAACTTCCTAAGTCTACAGGGCAGACATCGAATTGCAGAGCCCTGCGGGTAAGTTTCAAAGGCAAACAATCTACACACGCTACTAAGTATGTCATCCAAAAAAACTATAAGTTAATGATGGGGGGCAAGTGATGTATTATTTTTATATGATTAAATATACGTTATATTATTATGTTTTATCAACGAATTCTATATAAAATATATGAAATTATGGTATGAAATGTTAATCTTTATAATTTAGAGTATTTAGTAGTAATAATAATAAAAAGTTGTAATTTTGTACCGATTTTAGTAAATCGGAGTGTCGTGTCAGATTTACGTGGGTATTTGTGGTATTTTATTGCAGATTTATAAACCAAGACCCCGAGAATCGACATATTGAAGTTTAATCATATCTCTGGAATGATTTAGAAAGTGCCACGAGCTTAAATGGTCAATTGAATAGCTTAAGTGGACAAGTGGCCAACCAATCTGGATAAGTAATAATAGAGAAATGTCTTCGACAAACGAATGGCTCATCAAAACGACATTTTCAGAAAAAGTGTTCTTCACAAAAGTTGTAGATTTTACCGAAAGCTTTCCAATGCAATTTAAATTATGAAGATTGGAGATCTACAACTTAAACAGTGATCAAGTGGCTAATCGATTTGGATTAAGAAAAATCCCGTAAAAGCTTCGGGAGAACACGAGGTTATCAAGAAGGCGTTATCTGAAGAAGAGTCCTTCATGAAAGTTGTAGATTTTCTCGAGACCTTAATTTTGGCATTTCGTTTGCAATTTTTGGAGGTCTACAACTCAAGATACGGATTTTACAAGTTTTAATCACATAAATATCAAAATATCGTGCATCTAGAAGATGATGAGTTGTTAAACTAATGATGAGACCGGACCGGTCCGTGTAACCACCGGCCCGGGCCGGCCTTTGTCTCTTTGCCTATATAAAGGAGATGATCAGAGAGCATTCGAGGGGTACCCAATATATATATACAGCCTATATATATATATATCTCTCTCTCTCTTTTCTTTTTAATTTTTAGTTGTAGTTTGTAAATAAGGCCTTACGCCGTAATAATGTAGTTTTTGTATCGTAATAATGCTCGGGAAAATCTCGGAAGTCGGTTTTGCTGAAGAAGTTGTAATATCCGGAAAATACCATTTCTGAATCAACTGCCGTATTCGGGTAACTTTTCTTAAGTATTTATGTTTGTTTTTATATTTTTCGTTGTTATAATGTTTTTAGGCTAAATATAATACTGGCCAAAACTATGTAATCGGTTTTATTTCGATCTTTTCGTTAAAGAAATGTTGTTAAGTTAAAATGACTAAAATTGAGTTAATTGAATCTTTTTCTATTTCGATCGTATTCGTATTGACATATTTAATCGATCTGAGGAATTCATAATCTAATTATGAATTGACGCCTCGTAGTCAAGATATGAGATAAAAGATAGAAAAACCGGAGGGTAAAATTGGCCGTGTGAATAACGTGATAACGGAATCCGATTTCCTACCCGGGGGTAAATTTGTTTTGGGAGAAATGAATTTTATTATAATTTGTACTCGAGATCGTAATAATGTTAAATCATCAGTTAATCGAAACTTAAACCGGAAAGTTAAATCGTCCGGCTTTGACAACCGGAGCCTTTAAAATAAAATTGACCGTTTGTGAACGGAATGACTCATTTTTATCTAAAGGTAGATTTGTACTCGGGACTGCTCGATTAATTCGTTTACCGTAATGATTGTGGACCTTGGGTGATGCAATGGACATATGACAATTTCATACGCTCGTGTGAGGAGGAATTGTTTACCTCAGGAGTGCACCGTTTCATTTACTCAATTGGACCTAAAATAAAAGGATAGATCGAACACATTTCATTTAATCGAAAAGATCGTATAAACCAATTATATAAGTTTTGGCCAGTTCTCTAAAATTATCTGTTTAGTATATTGGTACCTATATATTTATATCTATATATATACTTTGCAATTTATGTACATCTATATATATCTATATATCTATATATATTATATTAGAATAACTTTTAAATTACGTATTTATTTTATGTTGACTAGAATAGTAGTGATCTGTGTTATAAAATTGCGGTTTAGATCGAGTTAATAATAATGACTCTTTGGTGTTTAACCACACGTAAAAGAAATTACCAAGTTCCTCGAGGATTCGACACTGACTCACCATACTAGCACTACTGATTTGACCCGGTACCTTTGCGGTTAGGATCTGATAGCCTAGGTAATGTCCGTCGACTTTTTCGGCGCCGTTTCCGAGTTAGGTTTAGGTCTGTCGGCATCTTTGGCGCCGTTGCCGGGGAACGTCGCTAATTTCTTTTTATGTGTCTATGGTTACTACTTGTATTAGCTCAAAATTCTCGAGAATAAGTCAACACTTTTCTTATCCCATTTCTATTTTATTTTTCGTTGGTTGTTACCTTATAGGTAAATTACCAATTTTTACTACTATCAATTTCTAGTTATTTTCTATTTTCGTTAGTTGATGACCGAAGTGGTAAGGCCCTCTCACTCCTTATAAGCCTGACATAAACACATACGAAAGGCGATTAAGAGTAGAGAGTAAACGCGGTCATACTAGTCGTGAAATCTCGACCAAGAATCATCTTCAAACAGTAAATACGAGAATGGTGAAATCGGTGATGAAACACCGAACAAGGGCTGGAACATGCTACAGGGCATGGATGTAACCCTCGTTAACCATAATAATAATAATAATAATAATAATAGAAATAATCAGAATCGGAACCAGAATAATCGTAATAATCCGCCAAACCCGAGACCTATCTGTGATCAAACCGTAAGAAGAAACCAGACTAATAATCCCAAACTTTTACCCAATGAAGGAGCAAATAATTTCGAAATTAAGTCTCATCTTTTTTGTTTAATTGACGCAAAGAGCCCAATTCCTAGGAGAGGATGATGAAGATCCACATCATCATCTCTATCTTTTTGAAGAATCGTGCAATCTGACCAAAAGTCAAGGTGCTCATAAGGAATTAACGAGGATGACTATGTTTCCTTTTCTTTAAAAGGACGAGGCCGAGATTGGTTTATGTCTCTTCCACATCATTCACTTACTAGTTGGGAGGAGATTCAAACTGAATTTCAAACAATATTTCACTCCTGGTCGAAATTTGGAATTAAAAGTCGAGGTTGCTAACTTTAGACAAGGATCCGAGGAAACTCTTGGGAATGCGTGGGAAAGGTTTAAAAATTGTTAAGAGCGTGTCCCGATCATGGTTATTCCTTAGATATGCAAATTCAACTCTTACGTCAGTAAATTGAGAAAAGATTCACGTATGGATGTAGATCATGCATGTGGTGGTTCGTTAATGATGAGTGAAGCTCAAACAGCTTTACGATGCTATAGAAAAGATTTCCAAAAATAACAGAATGTGGGAAACCGGTTCTAGCACTTAAAAGTAGCTTTTTGCAGAGAGAATGTACGTGTAATACGGAAGTTCTAGCACACTTGGAGAATTTGAGTAGGAAATTTGATGGTTTACAATGAATAAGAACCAAAATTCGAGAAAATAGTACACCAAATGAATACTCAAGTCATGATAATGTGTCATTAGGAGTGAAGAACCAACAGGATATTCAAGAGAGGAGGTGAGTTTTCTTCAGCAGCATAGGAATTTGAACAATGCATACTCAAACTCGTTTAATGCTATTAGAAGAGATCATCCTACTTATCGATGGTCTGAAAACCCTAGTAAGCAAGGACAACCGCCATATCCAGTCCCATATAGGAATAATAACCAAGTTTATCAAGAAAACACATCTAATCAGAATTTACAATCATTACCAAGATCCTATCCTCAACATACCACTCAAAGTATACCAAGAACTCGAGTTCAACTCAACTGCGAAGGAGTTGAAAAATGGGAAAAACTAATGGAAAATATGATGGGTGTAGTATCTACTCAAGCTAAGAATATGGAAACAATGATGACTTCTATTGGTACAAATCACTAAAGATATGAGTACAATAAAAACATCTATGAGTGGACATGATACCGTAATGAGAACGATAGAAGCCTCATTAAGGAATATGGAAGATCATTTGAGTAGGGAAGGTGAACGTAACAGTGAGAGACCCCAGGAGGATTACCAAGCAACACCGAAAGAAACCCAAGAGAGGTAAATGTTGTAGTTACGAGAAGTAGGAAGCTCAGTGGAAGCAATGGAGTAGAAAACTTTGGGAATAATGAAGTAGAAAATGATTTAGATGGAAAGAATGATGAAACTAAAGATGAAATTGAATTCACTGATGAGGAAGAAGAAATTATAGAGAATTTCTTGAAAAGGAATAGAAGTTTGGAATCTGAGAATGAAGGTGAAAATTGGGTAAAAATCCCTAGGATTTTGAAAGACCCTATGGATAAAGATTTAAGGAATTTATTCAAGGAACATGTTAGAATAGATGAGAAACAGGAAGAACCGAAAAAGTCTGAAGTAGAGATTGATTCAGGGAACAATTTAAAGGAAAAAATTCAAGAACCTGAAACATGGCGACTAAGTAATACTCAAAGGTTTAAGGAAAAAGGAAAAGAGAAATTGACTAAGGAGCCAAAGGTTATAGATTTAGAATCTTTACCTTACCCTCCTAAAGATCAAATCAAAAGGCAAAAAACTGATAAGAAGTATGCTCGTTTCCTTGATACTTTTCGTCATCTTCATGTTAATATCCCCGTTATTGAAGCTCGATTAATATATACCGCTATGGAAAGTTTCGAAAGATATACTATCAAATAAGAAAAATTAGAGGACTATGAGAATATATGCCTGAATGAAGAATGTTACGCATTCTCAAAGATAAGTTACCACCTAAACTGAAAGATCACGGAAGTTTTACGATTCCATGTGAAATTGGAGGATTTACTGTTTAAGAAGGTCTTATGTGATCTTGGAGCTAGTATAAATCTCATGTCTTATGAGGATTATAAAAAGCTAGGCATAGGAAAGCTTATTAAGATCTGAAATGATGACTGCAAATGGCGAGATAGATCGATTAAGTACCCTAAAGGAATGATTAAGGATGTATTGGTTAAAGTAGACAAATTCTATTTTCCAAGAGACTTTGTAGTTATGGAAATGGAAGAAGGTTATTCAAGCGCCACTTATCTTAGGTCGACCATTTCTAGCTACAGGAAGAACTTTAATCGATGTTCATAAAGGAGAGTTAATTTTGAGAGTCAATGAAGATGAAGTTGCTTTCAATATTTTCAAAGCTATGAACCATCCATATACATCACGTAATCATGTTCTTTTATAGAAGATATTCATTACATCTATGATAATCAGTTACCAACTTTTGAAGACAGATTAGAAGAATGCTTAACTCTGTCTATCTATAAAGAAGATGAGGAAGACATTGAAATGAAAGAGATAATCCTTTCTCTAGATGAAGGAAGCTTTACTTTTAAGCCACCATGGCATAAATATTTGGAGTTAGAACTAGAAGGACCAGTTCTTAAATCATCAATAGAAGATCCGCCGAAGAATCTGGAATTGAAACCGTTACCTTTAAATCGAAATATGCTTTTCTTGAAAGCGATAATCTATTACCGATTATTATTTCATCAACTTTAATCGAGCAACAAGAAGATCAATTACTTAGAATGTTAAGAAAGCATAAGAAAGCTTTTGGATGGACGATTGCCGATATTCGAGGTATTAGCCACGAGATTTGTGTTCATAAGATAATTCCGAAAGAAGATGCTAAACCTTGTATTCAACCGCAACGCCGCCTCAACCCCAATTTGATTAATCGTTAAGAAAGAGGTGATTAAGCTATTAGAAATGGGAATAATCTTTCCTATATCGATAGTGAATGGGTAAGTCCAACTCAAGTTGTACCAAAGAAAGGAGGTTTCACAGTGAAAGAGAATGATAAGAATGAATGGATTCCAACAAGGGAAATTACCGGTTATCGAATGTGCATTGATTTTAGAAAACTAAATGATCATACTAAGAAAGATCATCATCCGCTCCCATTCATCGTTCAAATGTTGGAACATTTAAGTGGACATAAGTATTACTGTTTCTTAGATGGTTATTCAGGATATTTACAGATTTTCATTGCAGCAGGAGATAGGGAAAAGACTACTTTCACATGTCCTTATGGAACTTTTGCTTATAAAAGAATGCCGTTTGGTTTATGTAATGCTCCTGCTACGTTTCAAAGATGTATGATGTCTATATTTTCTGATATGGTTGAGAAATTCTTAGAAATTTTTATGGACGACTTTAGTGTTTATGGAGATTCTTTTGGTAAATGTTTGTCGCACTTAGAAAGAGTTTTACAACGTTGTGAGGATACCAATTTAGTTAAAAACGGGAAAAATGTCATTTAATGGTATCGAAGGAATTGTTCTAGGTCATAGAATCTCTGAAATAGGAATTGAAGTTGATAAAGCTAAAGTCGAGGTGATTGAAAAATTACCACCACCAGTGAATCTAAGGACTCTAAGAGGATTTCTTGGACATGCAGGATTTTATAGGAGATTTATTGCAGATTTTTCGAAGATAGCAAAGCCTCTAAGTCATTTGCTTGAAAAAGAAGTACCTTTTAACTTTGATAGTAAATGTATGGAGTCATTTAAGACCTCAAAGCGAAGTTGATTATCGCACGGTGATTGGTAGCACCAGACTGGAATTTACCTTTTGAGATTATGTGTGATGCAAGCGATTTAGCTGTAGGAGCTGTTTTAGGTCAAAGGTATAACAAAATTCTCAAAGCTATTTACTATGCATCCCACACATTAAACGCAGCTCAGCTTAATTATGCAACTACAGAAAAAGAACTGTTGGCTGTAATTTTTGCCTTAGATAAGTTTAGATCATATATTGTTGGTTCTAAGGTAATAATCTACACGCACCATTCACTCTCAAGTATTTCTTGAGTAAGAAAGATGCGAAACCACGTCTTCTTAGATGGATTCTCCTACTTCAAGAATTTGATATTGAAATTAAAGATAAAAAAAGGAAGTGAGAATGTAGTAGCAGATCATCTAAGTAGAATGGAGACTGAGGAAGAGATAGGGAATGAAATTAAAGATTCATTTCTGATGAACAATTATTTAGAATAGATACTCCTTCAACCATGCAAGTTATTAAAAATAGAATTCCTTCTAAGGAAATGTCACCTTGGTTTGGAGATATCATTAATTACTTAACTGTGATTATATTCCGTCTCATTGGACTTGGCAATGTAAAAGAAGTTCTTTACGACTTAAAATTTTATTACTGGGAGGAACCAGACCTTTTCCGTAAATGTTCGGATGGGATAATCAGAAAATGTGTGCCTGATAATGAAATTTTAAGTATTTTATCGTTTTGTCATGATCGTGAGGCAGGAGGTCATCATGGAGGATGGAAAACTGCTTTTAAAGTTTTACAATGTGGTTTTTATTGGCCTACACTATATAAAGATGCTTATAAGTATGTTAGATCTTGTGAATCTTGTCAAAAATGGGGAAATGTGTCTAAAAAACATGAAATGCCTATGCAACCTATTTTAGAATGTGAGTTATTTGATGTTTGGGGCATAGATTTCATGGGACCTTTTCCTATATCGTTTGGAAAAAGATTTATTCTTGTAATGGTAGATTATGTTTCAAAATGGGTAGAAGCTGAAGCTCTTCCTACTAATGATACCAAAGTTGTCATACGATTCCTTAAAAAGAATATATTTACAAGATATGGCATTCGAGGGCAATCATTAGTGATAGAGGGTCACATTTTTGCAATCAACCATTTACTAAGTTAGTTGAGAAATATGGTGTAACGCATAAGTTAGGAACGCCCTATCATCCGCAAACTAGTGGTCAGGTAGAGGTGTCAAATAGAGAGATCAAAAGAATCGTAGAAAAACAGTTGATTCAAATCGTAAAATCTGGCGATTAAATTAGATGATGCATTATGGGCGTCATGCAGTAAGCGACTTTTAAAACACCAATTGGTTGTTCTCCTATAAGCTAGTCTTTGGTAAGTCATGTCATCTCCCAGGTTGAGTTAGAACACCGAGCCTTTTGGGCTATTAGATTTAATTTCGATCCTAAGGTCGCCGGTGATCATAGATTGCTTCAATTGATGTAACTAGAAGAATTTCGTCTCGATTCTTATGAAAACGCTCGAATCTACAAGAACGCACGAAATCTTTCCATGATAAGAGAATCTTTAAGCGTGAGTTCCATGTAGGTGATCGAGTGCTTTTGTACAATTCACGTTTAAAGTTGTTTCTGTAAGCTTAAATCAAGATGGACAGTCCATTTAAAGTAACACGGGTTTACAAATCGAGTCGTTGGACTAAGCGATGGAAATACAACTTTTATAGCCAATGGCCACAGAGTAAAGTTATTTGTGGAGGGAGAAGGAATCACACTGAAAGAAGAAATAATGCTACTAATTGATCCCCCGACAAATTGAAAAAGCAGAGGAAAAATGAAAAAGCGAAAAGCGAGTAGAACCGGAATCACCGAATACCAGTTCTATCTATCTTTACTCTACTTTTCTCGTAATTTTAATTATGCTTAAACTCTTTTCGTCTTTTACCGGATAGACGTAAAAGAAACTGGATGTCTTTTTTAGATAGAATAGGAGTTTTTATTTTACTTTTGAAATTAGGCCTTGATAAAGATGTCGCGTTTTTATAGAAGCTTTAGTTTTGAACAAAACAAGAAATTGTTGAGAGAGATCAGATTGAGAAAAGTATGTAATGGAACATCAAGAAGTGCGATAAAAGAAGGGCAAAATTTCTAATGAGAGATGCGAATATGTGGAAAAAGTGAACATGTTGGATATTTGTGGGAAAAACACAACCAAATCCAGGATGAGTGTTTGAATATTGTTAGGAAGGAACGATTAGGTGGTTATCCGAAAATCCCGATGGAATTCAGAGATAATTCAAATGCTTCGTTTTTAGGAGTTAGGTTGATCGAGCGTTATATCGTAACTTTGGAAGATTTAGAAATCGAAGAATCAGGAACCCCTTAAGTTTCGAGTCTTTTATTTTATTTTATTTTATAAAATTTTCACATAACTTCTGAGAATTTTATAAAATTGGATCTTTATGAAAATTTGAGGAGTTTTATAAAAAGTTTTATAAAAGTTGTTTTTTTAGTTTTAATTTAAACGTTTTATAAGAGTTGATATAAATTTATTAAATTTTTATAAGCTTTTTATAAAAGTATTATAAAGATTTTATTAAATTTTTAGAAATTGTTATAAAATTATAAAAGTTCCTTCAAATTTTATTTTTAGTAAGTTTTAAAATTTTATAAACTTATTTTAAGATTTTAATTAAGTTTTATTAGATTTTTATAAGTTTTATTCAAAAATAAAAGTATAAAAGTAAAAAAAAAAAAAAAAAAAAAAAAAAAAAAAAAAAAAAAAAAAAATTTGGGCACGGACCGATCCGGCCTTAACCCGGACCGGTCCGGGGTCTAAAAACATAAAAAAGACGGGGACCCTTCTTTTCTTCTTCTTCTTCCCTAATTTTTTTTTTACAGCCGCACCACACACCAAACCCCACCATTACGAAATTTTTTACTTTTCTTCCACAAAAATTCATATCACACTACACCATTACTTGATTTCTTCTCATTCTCCTCTCTTCAACACAAATTGGAAAATTCAAAAAGGGTCAAAAACAAGCTCCATTTCATTCCGGCGACTTTTGAACTTTTCCGGCCTACTTCTCAACGTTTTCTACACATTAAGGTATAATTTAGTTTATTTAGTTGTCAATTTCGTATTTTTCATAATTTTTTAGATTAATTTCAACTGTTTTGATTTTTGAGTGTGTTGTGACATTTTTATTTTTTGTTGTTTTTGTTGTTGATTGGCATTACCAATATCGTAGAATGGCTGAGTCGAGTACTAGAGTCTCTAAAAAGAGAAAATCAAAAATTCCTATATCAACTCTTGTCGTGAGGTACGATAATTTTATCATCCGAGGAAGAAGCCGTAAGCTTTGAAAAACCGCATCACCCGAGGCTAAGAAAGCGTATAAGAAAATTTATAGTAAATGTGATGTTCGTTGAAAAGGATTAGACTTGGATGACCTAGGTGATGAAGTTAAGAATATCTTTCGAAAGCGTCAGTGGTTAGATTTAGCAGCCAGAAGGGAATGGGAGATTAACACGACTATAGTAGCTGAGTTTTATTCGGTTTTATCTACATTGTCAGAAGAACAGCTTACTCAGTCGGAAACCGTACCCTTACGAACCAGAAATATTCCTTTTAACCCTGCCGTCATTAATGCAATTCTAGGAGTTGAGGTTTTTCCTGATGAGGAGGATTACAGGGTAGTTTATAATTTAGATGATCCTGCTAGCTTTGAGCAGACTGCCCTGAGAGCCCAGACTGTTTTTGACCCGACCGCTGTGTGGGTTGAAAATCGGTTTAATTACGGAAGCTTTTTAGGGTTTGAGGGCAATAAAAGATTTATTAGCCATAATCTCTATCCTTCTAGTAAACATCTTTGCTTTTGGAAAGGAAGATGTTTGTATCGCTTGGGCGATGGTAAACGATGTTAGAGTGGATGTTGGAAAGGTCATGTTTAAAAGAATTTTTGAGAGTATTGTCATCGCTGCACAGGAGTCATCTATACTTCCCTTGTTTTATCTCTGATTTATGTCGTAGGTTGGGAGTACCATTCCGCCTAATGACAAGTTATCTCGGCTTATGGAAATCTGATTGGACCTAGTTTGACTAGTCTTCCGGATGGTAGTATTAGCTCTTTGCTTAGAAGACGTCAAACTCACCCACTCCACCAGTTTTACATCTTCTTCTTTTCCATCTTTTTCTAGTCAGCCTCAACAAACTCCTTTCTCCAACACTATCACATATGACATGTTTCAATCTTTAGTGCCAGACGTTGCACGTGGTCAAGCCAATTTGGCTTATTATGCCGAGAGTACTAAGCGTTGGTGTGATGATCTTCGTAGAGGTTTAAGAAGGAACAGCGAGTTTGCTTCAGTAATCCTACTTTGATGATCCCGCCTATCCACCTTGTCGATCGATTCTTATACCTTACTGAGTGGGTAACACCTATTCCACCACCTTCGAGCTTTCATCCATCGTCATATCCTTTTGGAAGCCAATCTAGTGGGACAGGTGTTCAGAGACCAGCGATGTCGAGTTGGGGAGGATTCACTGAGTTTGCACATGTCACGACTGGCATGAGTTCGATGGGTCTTGATAGTTCAGTCAGGACCACGACTCTGATTCGACCATCGCCTTCTCATGTTTCCGAGTTCGAGTTTTCAAGTTGATCCTGAGGAAGACTACGATGAAGATTGAATTTAAAAATTTTTGATTAAAACATTTTTCTTGCACTTTTTATTCGACATTTGTCATTTATATATTGGTTTGTTTTCGTTTTTATTTAGTTTGATTTTATCAAAAATTTGGTTTGCATTTTAAATCGGTTTAGTTTTTATAAAAACTATAAAATAAAAAAAAATAAAAAAAACCCAAAAATAATTTTCGTATAATTACTACGTCATTTTACAAAAATATAATGTGTCGTTTTATCCGTTCGTATCAAGTTAAATTAACTTTTACAACGTATCTTCGAGGAAAGAGTTAGTAATAGGAACGTGAAGTAAAAATAACCAAAGTTCAAATTGACTTTCACCTCTGTCCCTCAGTAAAAGCAGGATGAGGCCGGACCGGTCCGGCATATTCCCGGACCGGGCCGTGAAGAAAAGAAGGCTGAGTCATTTTGGAGTTTGTCTAATGCGACCACGCACGTATAATTTTACCATCTATTTATAGAAGTAAAATTTTGGAGCAACAAATGCTCATTCTTTCACCGTCTATCTACCTTACACTATATTTCTTTCACTTTTATCAAGTTTTAAAAATGTCGAACCACTCTTCACCGTCGGTTAATTCTTACGAGCCTCATACACCGGATCATCCGGAATCTCAAGCTTCTAATGAGAATATCATTTTACACAATCGTTTTGCAAATTCTCAATCCTATTGGAGAAAGGTTTAAATTTCGACAAGCTTGATCAATGGGGAAAAACTATGATTGAAGTTTTGGTTGGAAAAATTTGTCAAGATACATCGAGAGGTATGATAAATGTCTCAATAGTGCGAGAATTTTATTCTGCACTTATGACGACATCTATGATCGATATCACTCAGATTGTTCTAGTAAGAGGAGTGGCTGTTCCCTTCTCTTCATCTGTTATCAACCAAAATTTTGAAATTCCACCGATTCACGATGCCACATTTTGAAATGCAATGGGGACTACAAAATCCCTCTAATCATTTGAATAAAGTACACGAGTCGTTCCAATGTCTGTGTTCGCTTTTTGATACAAATCACGACATGTCAACACGAGCTTTACTTCCACATCTAAAAGCGTGGAAGCATTTTATAAATTCTCGAGTTTATCCCACTGGGATTTTGGAAGTTTGATTGAGAATGAAATGCTTCTACTTTTGCTTTGGTATTCGGTGTATTTGTTGATTGGGGTATATTGATTCAAAAGAAAGTGTTGGAGTTTGCGATCACGAGAGGTAGTAGGGGAAGCCTATGCCTAATTCATGGATGATATCACGTTTGTGTATTTCTTCGAATGGAGTAGAAGAATTTGGAGACGGATGAAATTTTTCCGTCTAGAGATAGTCGGTTTGGTTTGCTACCGGATGATACACCGGGTTGTTCGTCTACCATTTAGAGAGTTGTTTGTTGGTTATTTAAATTTGAATAAGTTAAATTAAGTTAAGTTTGAAGTTTCTTTAGTTAAGTTAAGTTTTTCTTTTAAGTTTGTAATAATGTATCTTGTTTAATATATATGTCTTAGTTTTTTTAGTTGTTTGTTTTTATTTAATGATATAATTAGTATACGCTAAAATAAAATCAGAAAAATAACGTTAATAGATAATTTTAATTTATTTTCGAACCTACTTCTTTACTACTTATTGAACATCGGGACGATGCCACTTCGTATGAGGAGAGTAGAGTTAGGTTAGAAAATTCATTAAAATACAGAAAAATAGTCAAAAATAATTATATTATATGTCTAATTTAGATTTTAATAAGATTTTAAGTTTATATAATTGAGTAATTAATATTAGATATTGTTTTTATAAAATTATATAAGTATGTTGATATTTATAAGTAAAATTTTTAGAATTATTTCAAATATGAATTATGAGTTTGGAATTGGACTTAGTTTGTTGATTTTTGGCACCACAAAAATATAACTATAGCCAAATAACCTACCTCAGCCTTGATTAGAGTGATCAAGACCTCACTCGAAATTGTCAATTGTGATTAAATAACCAAGCTATAGCCTATTTTGGTCTACATTTCCTTGAAATACCGCAAGTTTGTACGTACTTATAAAAAGAGATGGAGACATAAAAGCTAAGTTTTGGTATATGCTGAGATTGGAAAGATTAGATAAGTAGTAGTATATTCGATCTTACCTCATGACACTTGCAACATAGTCGATTTTGGTAATAAGTTCAGATATATTAATATTCTATAAAAGAATTAAGAACGAAGCACCATATTTACACAGAATTAATCAAATATTAGGTATCTTCCTTATCTGTGATTAACAACTTAAAAATAAAAAGATCGGTTGTAGCTACCAATGATTGGAGTGAGTAGGGTATTATCACGAAATGTCCTATATCACTATGAGGTAATTAAGCTCCCGATTGCCTCGATGATAGTAGTCCACTAGGTATTATCTCAAAATGTCCTATTCTTGGGAATGAAGGCATAAGATAAAATGAAAAAGGAAAAGTTGAATCATAAGATCTCAGGAATTATTACAAGTTTAAGGAAACCGGACTTGTAATTTTCGATCGAAAGAGTAGTACTCCGATCAATCTTGATGAAGCAATGCCTGTAATTTTGATTTTCTACACACACTCACGCTTTTAGTTCTTAATCTTGAAAAAAAAAAAAAAGAAGAAGAAGAAGAGAGAAAATCTGAAAAAAAATGTGTTATTAATCGATGATTATTTTTGATCAAGAATATGAAGATGTAGGTACGTACGACTTGCCTCTTTCTCTTTTTGATTTCCCTTTTTCCGATTAACCAACATCTTGAACCTAAACTCTATAAGCCATTTTATGTCGACTACTTGACCGAAGTTTCCGATTCCAGAATTTCATAATAGTTGCGATTAAAAATAATTCTGATATTTTATTTATACTTATTAAGTATTACATGTATAATTTTATCTAAATAATATTTAATGTTTAAGTTATTTCAGTTATATACTCTTTCTGTCTTCTTAAGATTTTAAATTAAGATAGATAATATATTTATAATATTGACAATATAAATTATAATCTGAAAAATTATACTATCTTTTATTACCGCTTATTTTTGCTCGAGGACGATCAAAAGCTAAGTGGGGAGTAATTTGATGTATTATTTTTATATGATTAAATATACGTTATATTATTATGTTTTATCAACGAATTCTATATAAAATATATGAAATTATGGTATGAAATGTTAATCTTTATAATTTAGAGTATTTAGTAGTAATAATAATAAAAAGTTGTAATTTTGTACCGATTTTAGTAAATCGGAGTGTAAATGTCGATTTACGTAGGTATTTGTGGTATTTTATTGCAGATTTATAAACCAAGACCCGAGAATCGACATATTGAAGTTTAATCATATCTCTGGAATGATTTAGAAAGTGCCACGAGCTTAAATGGTCAATTGAATAGCTTAAGTGGACAAGTGGCCAACCAATCTGGATAAGTAATAATAGAGAAATGTCTTCGACAAACGAATGGCTCATCAAAACGACATTTTCAGAAAAAGTGTTCTTCACAAAAGTTGTAGATTTTACCGAAAGCTTTCCAATGCAATTTAAATTATGAAGATTGGAGATCTACAACTTAAACAGTGATCAAGTGGCTAATCGATTTGGATTAAGAAAAATCCCGTAAAAGCTTCGGGAGAACACGAGGTTATCAAGAAGGCGTTATCTGAAGAAGAGTCCTTCATGAAAGTTGTAGAGTTTCTCGAGACCTTAATTTTGGCATTTCGTTTGCAATTTTTGGAGGTCTACAACTCAAGATACGGATTTTACAAGTTTTAATCACATAAATATCAAAATATCGTGCATCTGTAAGATGATGAGTTGTTAAACTAATGATGAGACCGGACCGGTCCCGTGTAACCACCGCCCGGGCCGGCCTTTGTCTCTTTGCCTATATAAAGGAGATGATCGAGAGAGCATTCGAGGGTACCCAATATATATATACAGCCTATATATATATATATCTCTCTCTCTCTCTTTTCTTTTTAATTTTTAGTTGTAGTTTGTAAATAAGGCCTTACGCCGTGTAGTTTTTGTATCGTTATAATGCTCGGGAAAATCTCGGAAGTCGGTTTTGTTGAAGAAGTTGTAATATCCGGAAAATACCATTTTCGAATCAATTGCGCGTATTAGGTAACTTTTCTTAAGTATTTATGTTTGTTTTATATTTTTCGTTGTTATAATGTTTTTAGGCTAAATATAATCATCGCCAAAACTATGTAATCGGTTTTATTTCGATCTTTTCGTTAAAGAAATGTTGTTAAGTTAAAATGACTAAAATTGAGTTAATTGAATCTTTTTCTATTTCGATCGTATTCGTATTGACATATTTAATCGATCGAGGAATTCATAATCTAATTATGAATTGGCGCCTCGTAGTAAGGATATGAGATAAAAGATAGAAAACCGGAGGGTAAAATTGGCCGTGTGAATAACGTGATAACGGAATCCGATTTCTACCCGGGGTAAATTTGTTTTGGGAGAAATGAATTTTATTATAATTTGTACTCGAGATCGTAATAATGTTAAATCATCGATTAATCGAAACTTAAACCGGAAAGTTAAATCGTCCGGCTTTGACAACCGGAGCCTTTAAAATAAAATTGACCGTTTGTGAACGGAATGACTCCTTTTATCTAAAGGTAGATTTGTACTCGGGACTGTTCGAGATTAATTCGTTTACCATGTGATTGTGGACCTTGGACCGATGCAATGGACATATGACAATTTCATACGCTCGTGTGAGGAGGAATTGTTTACCTCAGAGTGCACCGTTTCATTTACTCAATTGGACCTAAAATAAAAGGATAGATCGAACACATTTCATTTAATCGAAAAGATCGTATAAACCAATTATATAAGTTTTGGCGATTCTCTAAAATTATATCTGCTTAGTATATTGGTACCTATATATTTATATCTATATATATACTTTGCAATTTATGTACATCTATATATATCTATATATCTATATATATTATATTAGAATAACTTTTAAATTACGTATTTATTTTATGTTGACTAGAATAGTAGTGATCGTGTTATAAAATTGCGGTTTAGATCGAGTTAATAATGACTCTTTGGTGTTTAACCACACGTAAAAGAAATTACCAAGTTCCACGAGGATTCGACACTCGACTCACCATACTAGCACTACTGATTTGACCCGGTACACTTTGCCGGTTAGGATCTCAGATAGCCTAGGTAATGTCCGTCGCCTTTCGGCGCCCGTTTTTAGAGTTAGGTTTGAGTGCATGCAAGACACCCATTGTGGATCAAAATCTGTAGGTACATCTTTGAAAATAAAATTAAGGCAAGAGAACTTGTAAAAATTTGCATATATTCTAAAAACATTGTACATGATACAATTTTGAAACTTATCTCCAAAGTCTGTAAGACAGACTCGAAAGCATGAGTTCCGCAGGTCAAGCTCATCGAGCTGAGCTCCGCAGGTCGGACTAAGTCTATAATCATTAGTCTGCATGACAGTCAAACTGAGATTCACATGACGAACTCAACAATACATTTAAGTGTTGAGCAATATAGGTCAGACTCTGCATGACAGACTCGGTAAGTTTGCAAAAAAACAAACTGTCCAAGTCTGCAGGACAGACAAACTGAGATCCACAGGTCAGACTCAGCAAGCTTACAGACGTAAAATTCACTAAATCCCAAGACACATTAAAGTGTTGAGCGCTTAAAATAAGTACTAGAAGTAATGTCAAGGCAAAAACACTTGGTAGAAAACTTTGCATGTACTATAAAATAATTGTACAAAAGTTACAATTTTATAGAACAAAAGCAACAAAAGAAAAGCAAGTCCACAAGAAACTTGATATATGCATCAAGAGTTGGACTTTGTTGTTTCTCAGAAGAAGGAGCTGAAGCAGAATTAGCTGAAACAGAAGGCTCTGACCCAGTAGCCGTTTGGCAAAAGGTTGCAGCTCAGCGAGAGTATTTGGACACAATGTCCACCCCTTCTTTGACTTTCAGACGCTTGTCATAGATTGCACCCATGCCAGGCTTATAGAACGCAAGGCTGGCCAGGCTATCCACCGCAAGGTCAGTAAACTTACTCTTAGCCTCGTCAACTCCCAAACTATAGCCATGGCAAAGGACAAGAATGAGCAGCAAGATCAAACTCATTTGAAGCCTTGTACTCCTAGATGGCTCCAGTAATCCGACCTGGAACATCAGCTTCCAACTCGTTCTTCACAGTACGGAGCTTCACCACGGCTCGCTCTAACTCAGTTTTCTCTGCGGAAAATTGGTCGTTTGTGGCTTGAAGACTAGAAGCATACTGTCTTCTCTAGCCTTTCGCTCAGCCTCCTGAGCCCTGAGTTGCTCCTCAAGAGCCTCTACCTCTTTGTCTTTGGATTCAACAGAGCCCTTAAGCCTTTCCTGATCTACACACAGGTCGGTAACCTTCTTTTCCAGATTCATCTGGATGGCGGAAGACTTAGCCAAACTTTTAAAAACTTCCTGGCCAATCCAAGTCCCTGTTGAAATAGTGTCCTAAACCCAACCGGGTTGGACCGGATCTGACCGGGTCGGATCATTTCTATTATTTCTTTATGATTATACATATATTAAATGGCTTTTTCGTTGTCATATATATGTTCTTTTAAAGAACCAATTATGAATTGTTATATGATAACGTCCTTAGTATTAAACTGTGATAGAGAAACCATGATAGGCAATTATGGTTGATGAGATCTCTAATCACTTTAATAAGTTTGATACTTAAATGTCTCTAGGCTGATGTACTATTAAACAGGGCATTGATAATATGAACAGGCTAGCACGTATTAGATGTCTTCTGTCTTTAAGGGCAGGGGTAGATCTCATCTATCGAAGTGTGGAGACACTTGGACTGTACGTGGACGTGTATTAGAGAATGAATACGTTAGACTGAGCCACTTACATTAAGTGTCGTGCAATGTGGCAGTTGTGTAATTATCCTTAGGACCGGAGTCTACATGGCATCATGGTGTATATTGTCATGCTTTGACACTATTGAGGTTTCCCCTAGCCACGGGGCGATCATGTGGTAGTGATTGGGTGTGATACTGAAGAATGCAGAGTATACATGTTTGGTCGTCTGGGAATCGCGTACCCTATCAGTAGGGGTGAATATCCGATATGGCCTTCTTATAAGGAATGTCTTACTCTTGTAAATCTTTGCAAAATGGAGGTAAATGAGTTACTTCGAGAGAGCATGATATCCAGATTATAAGATACGGTCGTTGATGTATTGACACTCGAGATACGATCGTATGGATATTATTACTGCGGTAGGATTGTAAGTTACACGGTAACTGTTTCACATGAAAGGTAGTAGTCATTGCATTTGACTCTTCCGATGATTGAGGGTCACGGTGTGTTGCTAGATGCTATCCCGTGATCGTTAGGCATGAAGGGCATTTTCGTAATTTGCACTTTGTGTCTACGGCCAACATATTCGGAAGCCTACCGGGTCACACACATAAGAACATCTAGCCGGATTAAAATGTGGTTATAGTCGATAACCAAATAAGGAAGGAATTTATCTCTCGACTATAAAGGTTATAATGGTAAATTAATATGGTGGTATTTATTTATTATGAATAAATTAAATACAAGATATAGTTCTGTTGATTAATTAAATATGTATATTGATACATATATTTCAAAATAGGGATGTATATGATATACATGTATTTTGCTAATTAATTAATCATAATATTATATTAAATAATGAAAATCTCAATTTCCAAATTAGTTGGGATTTGGGGCACCACTTTCTTATTGTATTGGATACAATTGATTTGTGCAATTTAATAAATAAGATTACATAATAATAATATTGGATAATAATTGATTTTGAAAATAGATTTATGTTAATAAGATAAAGATATATTCAATATAAGATATTGTCGATATATATCTTGGAAATATATTTAATATAACATATTGAATATTAATGAGATAAATTAATCAAATATATTTTCCTTATTTTACTAGTAAAAGGTTTTCTCCATCTTTACTCTACTAGGGGGCGCCCCATCCACTATAAATAGGAGGTGGGTGTCAAGCTCTTTTGCACATCACAATTCCAAGAGCTAATAGTTTTTGTGAAAAATTGAGAGGAGAGATTTAGAGAGAGAAAAGGCCGGTCTAGGAACCGGGTTTTCTAGTACTAATCCATTGGTGGATTCTGGCGGGTTGTTCGTATGGACTAGCGGTAGAGGCCGAACGCTTGGGCGGCTCCATGCATCGCTATTCTGCTTAGACGGTTAAAGCGTCGATCTTTTAGATCAAGCAAAGGTAACCACCGTATACTAGCTTATTTGTTTATTGTTTAAACGAAGTCGATCCTGGTAGAAGGAAATAAATTTTTGAATCCCGCTGCGTTCCCGCGTAGATTTCCTAACAGTCCCCTGCATAATGAAGCATGAGAAACATTATCAAGTTGAAATATAAAACTCAAATGGAAAATATGAACTTACATATTCCATGGCACCAAAGCCCGTTGCAGCCAGCTCGCTAGCAATCCGCTCCGGTTCGGTAGCAGCATCTTCTCTTTCATGAGACTGATCTTGAGCCTCATCAGGAAGGGTAGCAGATTTGCTCTTTTTCTTGGGCCTTCCCTCGTGAGGGTTCACAGGAACCCCAGCTTGACCCCTCTTTTGGAGTTAGCCATCTTCTCACTCCTCATCAGCTTCATCCAGGGTGATCGGCTCAGTGCCCCTTTCAAAACAGAGATGGGCGGGACCACTGCATCATCAGGGTGACCAGACAGTATCTGGGCCCTAGCAGCATTCAGGGTAGTGCCTGTAGATCGGGCTAGAGAAGGCTTCACACTTGCAGTCCTCTCAATAACCTGGCTCTGTTCAGGCTGACTATCCTCAGTCTCATCATCACCTGTACTAGCCAGTAATGCAGTAAAATCTGCAACTGCAACAAACAAAAACACGGTTAGACAAAAAACATAGAAAAGTACAAGCATAAGTAAAACATAAAGGGAAAGAGGAAGATAAGTCCTACGGACATCCCTCTCCTCACTAAGGGCCGTGTAAGGGTCATGCCCAACATCTGTTAATCGAGCAGTGATGATCGGCTCGGTAAAGAAGTCCTTGACATCCACGGAGATACCCGACTCTCGGATACCTCTTAATAACTCCTCACTAACAGTGGGGCAGGCGTCCTTGAGTTTTTGCCGACATCGGAGGCCGTCTTCTCCAGGCCGGAAATCTTCCTCTTCAACTTCACCTTGCTGGCCGAAGACGTAGCAAGCTTTGCAAAGGCCTCCTGGCCAGTAAGGATCGCATCAACAATTCATCAAGTATGGGAAATCCTACCAAGTTACATACAAAGTACGACTAAAGAAGCGAGACTTACATATTTTATGTCCTTAAAGCCAGCCTCAGCCAACTGCTGATCGGACAACTGATTCGACAGGGGTTATAAAACCCCAAACACGTTCTCAAAAACCATTCCATTTTAGACGACGTGGGCAGAAATGCCACGAACCCTGGAAAGCGATATGACAGCTTCATAACAGTAACTCTCCCACCTGGCGGAGTAGGTCATTACAAATTCTACAAGTCTAGATGACAGTGGCCGAACAACACCTCTAACGGATCTAGCCTCAGAATGAGTAGTTCAGTCAGATCTGGGGGGCTTATTACGAGTGAAAAAATAGACATCGCCACGTGTCTTCCTCTCATTGACCAAACAATAAATGAAGACAGAGAAACTGCAACATTAAGGGCCAGGAGCCCCACTTTATGCCTAAGGGAGCTCGGGCCTACGTAGTACGGGCCGAGTCAGTCTGGAGAGGCTCGACGCAGGTCGGCCAGAGCCTTTCTTATCTGATTTACGAACATGTAAAATATACGATAATTATAAAAAGATCCTAAGGATCCTTCTCCTAATAGGATTCTGATCCTATCATTAAATGTCATTTAATGATAACCGTAATTATCTCCTAAAAATAAGGGATATATACGGAAGAATCCCCAATCCTTAGGGGACAAGAAAACTGAACGAGATGTCCTCTATATAAGCGATCACAAGAACTACGAAGAGACTTGATTCCTGAACAATTACATGATACGTTGGCAACTTGAGATAAAATATCTCAGGCTCAGTCTTAATCACCATAAAATTATCCCCGCATTCATCTTTCTAGGGTTCTTTGGTCTTAAATTATTGTCTCTAGAAAAATACGGCCCAGATTTTAAACCCGATGATTTTTTACATCGTTAGTCACCTTCTTCGATCACAACATCGCCTAAAAAACAAGAAACAAACATGCTTTGAATCTCTTCTTCTGGGACTTCTTTATCACCACAAAAATTAAATGACATATTTTTAACCAAATCATCACCATAATCATCTCAAATGATTCCATCTTCAACAACCTTTTTATTGTCATCATGAGCAGACAAATTCTTAATCATCCAAAACATCATCAAGATCGTGCCAATTTATTTTTTCTTCAACAATTGCATTAGAATATTTGAGTGAGCAAGTAACACAATTCTCCATGTCATTGCCATCCAACACAATTTTTTCTTCTATAACATACCCGTCGTCATCATAAATCGGATGGATTAGATTCACAAGTTTGATTATCTAACAAAATTTCATCTTCAACAGAATCTTCAAAATCATTGAAAATGTAATCTTTCTTAATGAAAATTTCATCAGTAGACAGCTCGGTCAAATCCATTTTGACATCGAGATCTTTACGATGATTTGCTCAATCACGATGCTTTGGATATCGAGCGTGACTATGATACGAGTTTTGGGAACTAGAATCGAAATCAGAGTGATACTTTTTTCGATTACGAAGTTCCGGAAGTTCTCGGTTTAACTTTGCTATTTGCCACTGCAAGTGTTTCATCGTCCAACGTGAGTCAACGGATCGCGATGCTTGTAGACTTTCTCAATCGAAACTTGTTCACGAACACGACCATCATAACTGCCAGTCATCTTGGACTACCGATTATTCTCGTCCCAAGAACGTACGGATGCTCTGATACCAACCGCCGCCGGAGATGTATCAGAGTAAAACGCGTGAAAGAATGCAAGAGAAAAAAACACGAAGAAACAGAGAAAAAAATTTGAAATATTTTTTTTAATTATCAAATTCAACTCCTTAAGTAAATCCACCGGCCGAACTTATATAGCTGTAGAGAAATAAAAGCTACCTAAAAAAGATCAAATCAACATTTAACAGCAACATTAATCAGGCGGAAATCAGGGGCAAAGATTATGCCATTTGTAAAATACAGTAATTCAAATAAAAAATTATTAATAACATTTATAAAAATGTTATAAATAACATAAATCACAATAATTCCCAAATTCTCCTGCATCAAAATGTCCAGATGTGTATAAAGATAGGAAATGCGCTCTCTCAAAAAAAAAAATATATATTAACACAACAACAAGGGTAATGCAATTATCAAATAGTAGGGTCACAAGATAATTTTAGCCCAATGACTGATTATACTCAAAGGTGTAAAAATGTGTTGTATCAATCGTTGTGTCTATACACAACACATTAGCCAGCAACATTGATCAAAGTGAAAGGGTTTCCATCATTCTCAGCTCCTGCACCCTCTAGCATCAAATTCGTAACGAAACCCTTCAATGATAAGGCCTTTAGGGTTGCCCAATAAAATCTGATCTTGGATCTTCCTCCAAGTTCCTCTTCACTCTAGAACTTGACGTAGCGCCTGGATTTTGAGGTCCAAGAATCTCATTAGCAGTATTTGAGGTTGATGCCGCACCCAGATTTCGAGGTGCCACTAAGGAAAGTCCAAGAATCTCATTAGCATTATTTGAGGTGGGGTTTTCAAGCGAAATGGACTGGCTTGATGGATTCGTATCCATATTCATAGGAGGAGGCATTGCTAATTTCAAAGACAGATTTGTTGATCCAAGATCTGCAGGAATGGATACTCGGGGATTTTTAGAAGATAAACCCATGAAATCATATTCGATGATTCTTCTTTTCCGAGAAGACAAACCCATGAAATCATAATATTCAGCTTGATCTGATGCTGCATTTGGAAGAAAACCTTGTAAGAAGTGTGCAGACATTAATTTGTTTCATGATGTATTTATTTATTTTTACTTTTTTTTGGAGAAATGATCTGTTTTATTAAATAGTTAAAAATACCAGGCATTTACAAAAGTTGAAAAAACAAATCAACTAAAAAAAAAACTGTTCTTTACAGCTCCAAAGCTAGTCTAATATTTCGAACCCGTTCCACCATCTGAGCAATTAAGATATGTGGCGGAGGGCGATTACACTCCTCTTCAAAGATCCGTTTGTTGCGCCAGTCCCAAATGCCATAGACAATCTCCCTCTAAACATACTTACATCTCGCTGAATCATTTCATGATGTATTTAACTAGATCTATAACAACTCTTAGAAACCCTTTAAGGATATAAATCAAGTATATATTATCAAAAAGCAAAACAACATTTAAGAAATATAAATCAACTTAAACTATAATCAATAATTAATGTCACAAATTGTTTTACTACAATCAACCATTGTAATTACATTAAAAACTGTTTTCAATTGAACGTTCAATAGTCAATTATCTACCATAATCTACACAAATTAAATTATCATTAATTAATAATATCATAAATTTAGTACACAACACTTATTTGAAATCAGTCATTAATTTTCAGATGTACCTTCCATTGAGTGAGGATAGTTACCAAAGCCATGTTTGGAGGTTTCCGATTGTGCAGCCTTAACAAGTCCATTTTCAATTGGGGTACTTCTTTGAATGCTTTCCATTTCTGTTACACCATAATTCTTAGCCAGCATTATATATATATAATTTAATTTTTTTCTAAAATTCAGAACTTTTTTTTTTTTATAACAAAATTCATAACTTAGTAATTTAAAAATTACCTTCACTAGTCGAATTGTTTAGATCGATCAAATTTGATTCTTCACGATTTGAATTTTCAGTTTCTTCGAAAAAGTTAAAAATCTTAGGAGCTGAGTTGTTGTTTTCTTTCTCCATTGAAGAAATATATCTGCAAATACACAGAGATTAATTAATGGCATAAATTTGCACACAACACCTCTTAATTATACCAACACCTCTTAAAAAGCTTACATGATCTGCTTGTAAAAAAACCGATTCAAAATTTAGAATACAGAAAGCTTCACTAAAGAAAAGGTGAAGTCCAAGGAATTAATAGTCGAAAGAAAAGAGAACCAAAATTGCATGTAACTATGTATAGTGTAGCACGCCACTTGAGTTGAGTTGGATGATGCACCTTAAGTCAACATTTCTGTTATGAGTAAATACTATGCGGGCCCGTAGAGTAAGCATGCAACTGGTTAGTGTGCGCTTAAAACAAACAAGGTAGATGGATAGGTGTCAAAACATAACGAGCCACCGACACGGATCTCACCGTCAAAATTAGTTATCAAATCATTTTGTAATTGTTAGAGAAATGACATTATACAATAGAGTAGAATAGGGGCGGAACTACTAAGGCCACAGGGGCGCGTGCCCCCCTTGATTTTGGGAAAATTACTAATATACCCGGGTATATTTTTAAGATTAGCCTACTTTAAATAATAATCTCTCCATCCCAAAATATAAGTCCGTTGGGTTTTCACACGGTTTAAGAAAATGGATGAGTGTGAGAAATTTTAATGCTAAATGTCTAAAATACTCATTAACTATCATTAATGCAATAGTCGTAAATTAATGAAAAGTATGTATATTGATAATAAATTAGAGGTAAAATGAGGAATAATGCAATAATTGCTCCGCTGATATGTTAAACGGAATTATACTTTGAAACAAAGTCAGAAAAACCAAACGGGTTTTATATTTTTGTATTTGGGAAAGGGAGTAAATTATGGTAGTCACATATAATGAACAAGTTTAGATTTGATAGAGTGGTAATGCGCTTGTCTTCAAAAAAAAAGGGTAAACCCTACCCCTGAGGGTCCCCATACTCCCGATCCCACAGGTGTATGGAGATGTAAATCTGGGTACCTAGTAGCTTAGAACACAAGCTGCCCATTGACAGGAGACAAAGAGCGATTCGCCCCTTGTGGGGTTCGAACCTTAGACCTCCCGCTCCTGTTCAGAATGTTTTTAAACCCATGCCTTCACCACTAGGCCATATCCAGGGGATAATGCGCTTGTCTTCAATTATGAAGGTGAAGAGTTTGATTCTTGTTGACTCCATTAATCATTTTGTCATTATTCAAAAATTATGTAGGATTTTGACACTTTTGGTCCCTCATGTTTTAGCTTTGTTTTAAAAATAATCATTTATGTTTCTGAATGACACTTTTGATCCTTTATGTTTGTTGACGATGACAAATTAAGTCACCTTAAAGATTTGAGCCCTAATTTAATCTAATGATGAACACACAAGAACCCTAATGCCAAAAAGATGAATGAGGAGGTGGATTTTAGGTATGGCCGTGAGTCCAAGATCGTATCTCGGATTGCCTACGTGATCTCGTTATATTCCGTGAATCAAGCCTTACGTAGTTCTGGATTGGGGTATTTATAGTGATCATACTTGCCTAAACCCTAAGGTTAAGTCGGCTTGTATTATTGTCACCTTTACCCTTAAATGGGGCTTGACCCTTGCCCAAGCTATCATTGTGGGTGGGCTGGGCGGTGGTGTGGACCTCGCCCTCGAGTCGATACTTCCGACCTGCGGTGATCGACTCTAGACTCGTTATCCCACACCGCTTCGCTAGCTGGTGTGGACCCTATCCTTATGGACTTGTCATCTCACACTGCTCGGTCGTCGACAGTCGATAGTCGTAGCCTGGCTTTTATATGATGGCCTTGGCCTCGAGCCTGGGCATCGACATGGATATACTGGAGCTATTTCAGCGTGATGACCAACCAATAGACGACACGTGGAGGGAGTGAAACCCTGTATCGTCATAAGCCCCCCAGACTTGAGAGAGGCGACTCCCGCTGTCCGAGGTCGAGTCTGTCACACGAGTCGTCTTCGAGTTGGGCTTCTTCTTTGGGCGGGAGAAAGCCCGCCTTTTCATAACCCTAACTGCCTAGAGTCCACGTGGAGCGGTTTCTAGCCCACGAAACGCTTCGAATCCCGCAAAAGACGCGTCACTGCCTTGATAACCGCGATTTTTGGTGGTTATAACCCCCATTATCCCTGTCTTTTCAAATCATTTGCAAACTTGCTTTCACATATAAAAAGAGAGAAACCTGACATTTGCCGCATCTCGCTGCTACTTTCTTCATCTTATTCTCCAAACCACAAAACACCAAGTAAGATCTTGTCTTTTATCTTAGTGTTGTTCATCTTTGTTTGATTTATCTATGTCAAGTAGTGATAGCGCCACTGAATCGGATAGGGGTAGTGATACGCCCGTTCATAGCCATCCTCAGGCACCTGTTGTTTCCGATCATCTTCTCCGGCAAGAATCCGGCGAACCCTCCGCCTCTTCTCCTCCTGTCCCTCACCAACCCAAGAAATTAGTGACTAGGATGGATGGGAAAGGTGCTAAGGGATGCCTCAGCGTACTTTCTTCTGAAGAGGTTGTCGAAATCTGCAGAAAGTACAACATTGTTACTCCTCCCTTCGAGTATCAACTTCCTTCTGGTAATCACATGTTTGCCGATGAGCCCCCAGAGGGGTTTTGCATTTGTTACGAGAATCAAGCTGGCGAGTGGACTAAGGTTCCCACTCTGGCCCGCCATCCTCGCGATTCTACACCATTATGAAATTAGTGTTTCACAGATCGCTCCAAACGGTGTTAGAACTCTGATGGGGTTTATAATCGCATGTCGAGTGGCGCAGTGCGCTACCGGTGCCCGTGTTTCGATATTATTACAAGATTCTTTGCCACACCCGACAAGCTATGGTATTCCTTCCAGAGAGAGCTAATCGCCATGAGTTCATAACTGGGGGC
The DNA here is from genome assembly GCA_026214975.1 of Gentiana macrophylla. NCBI lineage: Eukaryota > Viridiplantae > Streptophyta > Magnoliopsida > Gentianales > Gentianaceae > Gentiana > Gentiana macrophylla. The sequence goes on along the minus strand of CM047808.1, from coordinate 19,204,848 downwards.
CTTCTTCTCACGGGAGTGGAAGCCTCGATTCTTTTTGTTCGTCATGGCCTTGATAACCCCTACATCGGTCAATGGAGGTCGAGAGAGGAAACAAGACAAGCTTGGGAGAGAACCGGCTTCACACGAGGCTCGACTCGAGTAACCATAATTTCGAGGTGTGTACTCGAGACTTGAGTCTCTTGTATCACCTGGCTCACTTAGAGGAAGCAGGCCCATGCCCTATGTAGGCTGAATGTTTCCGATCACGAGAATCGTAGGATGCTTTACTTATTTGCTTGTTTTTACATACTAGCTGTTCTTTAAGTCGATAACTTGTTGTTTGTTGATTAAAAACTAACTTGTCTTTTTTGTCTTTGCAGTGGGGAGGTTTTCCAAGGTCACTGACCCCACCCGTATCCCCGAGTCGACGGTCATTGCTGCTCCACCCCTCGGAGGTCGTGGTTATCACGGCCCGACTTGCCGGTGGCTGAGACCAGGGTGCCTTCTACTTCCCGAGAGGGCGGTGCTTCTCAGTCTGAACCCACCCCTGCTGCCATTGAGTCGACCGCCGCGGCTGGATCGACTGAGCCACCTCCAACCACTGGTAGCTTGACAGTCCGATCTGGTTCTCTTCGAGATGAAGACGAGGAGGAGATTGTCGATTTGACCTCGAACGCCGAGGCTAATGTCGAGAGCCGCGCTCCAACGAAGAAAAGGCCAACGGTCGCCGAGGTGGTGAGAGAGCAGCTCCGAGAGGCAAAGAGGAAGAAGGTTGCCGAGACCTCTGCCGAGTCAGGAATCGGTGTGGAGTGGGTTCTTGATGACTACGCCAGTGTGGATGACAGGGACTGTCTCGTGTTTCATGGAAGTCGAATCGCCTCGTAAGTCGATCCCTCTTTTTATACTTGCTTTCCTCGAGGCCCATACCCTGTTTATTTATCAACTCGTTTTTCCACTTTGTAGCATACTCTTGTTGGTCGAGAGGCTGCTCGTCGGGTGCCAAGACCGGAGAGTCGGTGGCGAGATCAAGAAGGAGAATGGCCGACTACTCCAAGACAACATCGCGAAGGCGCCGCACTCTCTCTTTGTGGAGAGACAAGATAACGAGTTGAAGCAAGAGTCGGTCGCCAAGCTCGAGGGGCTGCAAGATAGGTTAGTGGCTGCCGAAGCGAAGCTGGCCACTACCGAGAAGGAGTTAGACCGGCTGCGAGATGAAAGGCAAGATCGTGGTCGAGCCGCTCGCCGGCTCAAGACTATGAGAAGCTCGCAGCAGATGTCGAAAGGCTGCAGATGAAGAAGCAGGAAGCCCCGCCGTGATCGAGATGCTGCGCAGGCGAATTGGATCGAGTGCATGCCCAGGTCGAAGAAGCTAAGACTCAAGCGATCATGGAGTACCGGAAGTCGACCAACCTCGAGGACGATCTAGAAGTGATCATGCGTGCCTCGATGATGGGTGGATACACTCTGGCCGTGGATCAGATGAAGGAGGTCATACCGAGCTTCGACATGTCGACTCTCCAGACTCCGATGTTCTACAATCCTGACTCGGAGAAGATATACGACCGGTATATCGAAGAGTTTCAAAAGGGAGAGTCCTTGGCCATAAAGTATGCTCCTTCCGCGTCTGCTCTCTGCCGCCGACCCGTCGCGCCACAGATCCGACCTCCGCCATCACCGAGCCGACTCAAACCGATCCCTGATCGTTGTCTTTTTAATTCATCTTTTGCTATTTATGATTCAAACTTGGAATTTTGTAATATTATCTTAACAATTGACTTGGGCTGGTCTTTCAACCTGGCCGTTTTCTTTATGCTTCAAATTTTTGTTTAACTTTGCAATTTGTTTCTTTATCTTCTCTCTTATTGCTTTGCTCGTCTTCTCGATATTCGCTACTCGCTATTCGTTTTATTTGCTGTACTTGTTGTTCTAGATACTGTGTTGCCCCCCAAGTGTATTATGAACCTTTAGTTCTTATTGCACTTGCGATCGAGTTGCTTGCCTTAGTCCTTTGCCCCTTAGGCTTAGTTGAACTTTTGGCTGAGCATTAATGTAAAGCGCCCACGATCTTTGGTCTTTTTGCCACTTAAGCTCTTTCGACCATCGATCGGGACGGGTGGCCCGACTATGCGAACCGTCTTTGTCCAGGCCTTTTTCGCCTCTCGGGCTTATTCGGCTTTCGACTGGGACAGGTGGCCCGACTATGCGAACCGTCCTTTGCTTTAGCCTTGTTTGCCTCTTGGGCTCGTTCGGCTCTTAGCTTGGACCTTTGGCCCGACCCTGCGAACCGTCTCTATGCCTTTGCATTCGTCGCCTACTAGGCTAACTTTGCTTTGGCTTTATCGAGATGTCCGACCTGCGGATTTCTCTACTCGTTTTCGATGGTTTTGCCTTTAACTTTTCTGTCACATTGGACTTGTATCGTTTTGGCTATAAATCCTAACAAACATGAAAGACATCTCGGAAAGATACAAATTCATTAGAATACTCATAAAATTGCCTCATGGACTTATTACAAGATTCATAAGTGAAAAGTAAACAAGTTCATCAAAGTAAAGCTTATCTCAAACATAATACTTCCTCAGATTGTTGGCGTGCCAATGTCGAGGAACGGTAGTTCCATCTGCCCGACCAAGCTGATAAGACCCTTTGGGGTGGACTTTCAAGATTTGATAAGGTCCTTCCCAATTCGGGGTTAACTTTCCGGCCGCCTCTTGTCGACTTGCTTCATTCTTCCTTAGAACCAGATCTCCGACCTTGAAGTATCGATGTCTGACCCTCGAGTTGTAATCTTTCGAGAGATCTTACGCTTATACCTTGCCATTCTGGCTGAGGCTATCTCTCTTCGTTCCTCGACACCGTCCCTTTCCTGTCGGAGTTCGGGATCGTTAGTCTCAATATTGTATGCCAGAACTCGAGGGGAGGGAACTCCGATCTCGGCGGGTATCACCGCTTCACAACCATATACCAAGGAAAAAGGAGTTTCCCCGTTGATGAATTAGGAGCTGTCTATACGACCATAGGATGCTCGGAAGTTGGACCGCCCAATCTCGCCCTTACGCCTCTAATCTCTTTTCGGATCCGACTTGATCTCGTCGATTGGTTTGCTCGACTTGACCGTTTGCACTGTGGATGAGCTACGAGGTGAATCGGTCGATATGGTATTCATTGCACCATTCTCTCGACTTTGCGATCTTCGAATCGGGTACCGTTATCCGAGATCGAGCCTTAGGGATCCCATACCGCATAAAATGTCGACCCACAAAAACTTTTTGACGGTTGCGGCTTTGATGTCGGGTATAGCCTTAGCCGACCCACTTCGTGAAGTAATCTACAAGAACGACCACATATTTAAGATTTCCCGGAGCTCGAGGTAGGGTCCCACGATATCGACTCCCCATCGATCAAACGGCCATCTTCGGCGAGATGACATTCATGTCCCGAGCTTGTTGATGGGAGATATTATCATGAATCGACAAGTGTTGCATTTTTGGACAAGATTATTCGCATCTCGTTGCATCGACGGCCAAAAATATCCGGCTAACTTGCATTTTCGAGCTAACATTCGAGCTCCATGATGGTTTCCACACACTCCTCTCGTGAATTTCTTCCAAGAGATATTCACCTCGGTCTCGAGATACACATCTTAACCATGGACTCACAAAAGATTTCCGATAGAGGATGTCGCCGAAAACGCATATCGAGTGGATTGCGGTCGAACTTTTCTAGATTGTACCTTATCGGTGGTAGTATTCCGTCTTTGAGATAAAGAGCGATCGAGTCCATCCACGTGGCCTCTTTGAGTAATTGGTGGGCCTCGTGTCTCGATGTAACTTCTATCGGTCAAGAACTCGACTAGAACCTTCTTGCTTGACATGAAGTTTGAGGCCAACTTGGAGAGTGCACGCCTCTCTTGTTTCGACTTCGGGTACCGCTCGAATCGAACCGCTCGAATTTTGGTATGAGGCTCGGACGATCGCTAAGTAGTTCTTCATGGTTTCTTCCTTAGCCTCATACTCCCTTTCACATGGTTGACCACTAATCGCGAATCATCAGTAAACCGACAAATCTTCGACACCCGGCCAAAGCGAGCTTTAAGCCGGTGATCATAGCCTCATACTCGGCCTCGTTGTTCGTTGCTTTGAAGTCGAACCGAAGGCGATGGGAATTCCTCGCCTTCGGGCTTACCGAATGAGCCCTGCTCCTGCCCCTCCTTACTCGATGCCCCATCGACCAAGAGTCCATTTTTCCTCCGGGCTTTGCTTTTCTTGATCGAGTTGGACGGATATCCTTCGACTAAAAATCCGCCAAGGCTCGTGCTTTTATCGCAGTTCGAGGGACGAACTCGATATCGTACTGGGCCATTTCAATCACCCATTTTGCCAATCGACCTGAGGTGTCGGGTTTTGCCAATATTTGCTTTAATGGTTGGTCAGTGACTACCACAATGGGATGAGCTTGAAAATAGGGCCTCAGTTTTCTCGAGGCGTGAACGAGACACAATGCTAACTTCTCGGCTGGCGAGTATCGGACCTCGGGGCCATGCAAAGCCTTGCTGACAAAGTAGATTGGCACTTGGCCGTGTACCCCTTCTCGGACTAGGACCGCACTCACTGCCTCCTCACATACTGCCAAGTAAACTAACAACTTTTCCCCTTCTCGAGGAGAAGTGAGAGTAGGCAATTCTGACAAATAAGTCTTCAACTCTTCAAAGGCTGTCTGACACTCATCATCCCAATGAAAAGGACTGGCCTTTCGGAGTATCTTGAAAAATGGTAGCGCTCGCTGGGCGGATCTCGATAGAAATCTGTTGAGGGCCGCCATTCTACCCGTGAGTCTCTGCACTTCCTTTACATTTCGAGGTGCGGGCATATTCTTCAATGTATCAATTTTATCCGGGTTTGCTCGAATCCCGTCCTTCGAGATCATATAGCCCAAGAACTTACCCGACCTAACTCCAAAAGTGCACTTCTTCGGGTTTAATCTCATCTGCGTTTCTCTCAACACTTCGAAAACCTCTCGAGCATCGACCAGGTATTGTCTCATAGATCGACTCTTGATAAGCAAGTCGTCTACATAAACTTCCATACACCTACCAACTGCTTTTGCAAATATCTTGTTGATCGCCTCTGGTATGTTGCTCCAAAGCATTCTTTAATCCGAATGGCATGGTCACATAATGTAAGGTGCCGACTCGTGATAAATGCGCTTTTTTTCCGCATCTCGAGGTCCATTAGAATCTGGTGGTACCTTTATACGCATCTAAAAACCAAAAACTTCAAAATCGATGGTTGAGTCTACTAACTCGCCGATCTTAGGCAACGGATATGAATCTTTTGGACATGCTTTGTTAAGATCTGTGAAGTCCACACACATGCGCCAACCGCCATCGGGCTTTTTGACTAATACCGGGTTAGCTAGCCACTCGGGTAGAATACCTCTCTCACGATCCGGGTCGCCAATAGCTTGCCGACTTCCAACTCTATAGCTTCAAGTCGATCGGACGCGAAATTCCTCTTCTCTCTCGTTTGGTGGCTTTTAGCCTGGTCAATCTCAAGCTTATGAACCGCGATGTCGGTAGATAACCCTGGCATGTCGGTGGCTTTCCAGGCAAAGATGTCTACGAACTCGATTAGAAGCTTAACGAAGAGTCGTTTTTCTTTTTCGGGATCCAAATCCCGACTTGCACACACCGATCGCCCTCTCCTTCCCGTGAGTCGGACGTTTGATCGCTAACGTCCTTTGGAGACCCAACTCTTCTCCTCTTCTTCCTCCGAATCGGTTCCTCGACTAAGACTTGTTGAACTGCCATCTTCCCATTCATGACTACAGAGTTACAACTTCGAGCGACTTCAACATCTCCTTTTACTTCGTGGGAACCATTCCTGGTAGGAAACTTCATGCTATTATGGAATGTGGAAATGATAGCCCGAAGGTCGAAGAGCGGTCGCCCTAGAATAACATTATAGGCGCAGATGGAGCCTTGACCACCACATAATTTAATTCAAGTGTCCGTCCTTTCTCACCGTCCCCAACTGTCGTGAGTAACTTTATCGAGCCCATGGGATGGACTGCTTGCCCTGTGAATCCGAACAGGGGAGATGCTATGGGTGCTAGATCCTTCTCTTTCAACTTCATCGCTTGAAACGCCGAGTGATATATGATGTTCATCGCACTCCCGTTATCGATCTGGACTCGATACACGGGCTCGGCTAATAATCGCCTCAATAACTAACCTTCGCTATGATGACTCGACTTGGGGATATCATCTCGAGGGCCATATCCGACTTCTGTTGTGAATCTGAGCTGCTTGCGCTCTCTCGAGCTACTAGCTGGCTCTTCACTGGTCTGATCTCTATCACCTTCATCTGGACCAAAGATTGTATTGACATAGTTTACAGGTCGATTTTCTTCGTATCTGTCCCGACCAAAGTTATCTCTGTTGTTTCCTTCTCGACCTGGTGATCGATTCCTCTGAGGTGACCGATCCCTTCGTCTCTGGGTATCTCGACCTCGGTTCCTATCTTGGTCGGAGTTTTTCCTCTTAAACTCTCCACGCCCTCTGGGCCCATCATACCGAGATCTGGCAACAACCTCGTCTAGCTTTCCTTCCCCGAATGCAGACGTCGATATCTCTTCGGTCGATACACCCCTCGTTGTATGGCCTATGTCCTCGTGAAAATCACAGTATTTGTTTGCGTTCCTCTTTTCTCGTGGTTTTTTCAGTGGTGGCGGTTTCCTCGCCAAGTTTTTCGAAAGCATAATCGACAACACCTCAGATCGAGGTCGATTGAGCGGGATAAAGTCTTTATCACGTGAGGTCCCTTCTGCCCCCACGGTGCGAGGTGGATGTGTCGATACGGTCCCAAATCGACGGCTTACTCTCAACATCCCGCCTCTTGACCGATTCTGCTCGGGCCTCGGGTGTCCTTCTTGGATTCCATCCACCGGATTGGGTGTGCCGCGACGCCTCTTCCCCTTGATGTAATCGATGCACCACATTGACGCATTCGTCCATAGTAATGGGAACGTCTCGCTCAACTTCATATACAACTTAGTATTACGCAGGCCCCTACAAACGATGTAATCGTAAGTCGGTCATCTGCGTCTTTGACTGCATGGCCTCGAGATTAAACCTCTTCAGGTATTCCATCATCTGTTTCATCTTTTTTGCCGCCTCACGTTCACGAGGTGCGTGGCGCTCGAGATGAAACTTGTTGACTATAAACGCATCTCGGAACTTTCGGCGAGCATGGCAAAACTGGAGATCGACCCGGGTCGTAGCTTCGTGAACCATTCTCTTGCTCGACCTACGAGTAGCGTCTCGAATGCCCGGCAGCGCATTGCGTCAGGTGCTCCATCCAGCCTCATTTGAGACAGATACCTGTGAAGATGGTCCTCCGGATCGGTGGTACCATCATAAGGTTCTATTTTGGGTATCTTAAACCCCTTGGGTTTTGGAAAGCTTTCGATCTCCTTCGTGAAGGGAGACTCGAGCCACAACGACACCTGATTCTTTCCCAAAATTGCATTCAACTCTTCCTCTGCGCTGTCATCGTCCACCCTCTGGTGTTTTTGGTGGATCTCATGTCTTTTCCTTTCCACCGAGCTAGATGATGCGCTTACCTCGCCCCCAGTGAGTCTGTTTAGGCTTGTCCATCACGTCTTTTCGGCCGCCGTCCGCCATAGCTTCTTTCACGGGCGGCCTCTGCCGCCGCCCGTCAGAATCGCCTCGGCTATTATCTGGACATTACCTCCAAATTTGCCCTCGCTAACCGATGCGCAAGTGCCCGATATTCGGAGCAAGGGCTTGCTTTTTCAGTTGGTGGGTCTCTGGGACGAGATTTAAAATCGGATCTTTTCCCCTTGTTCTTCTTGAGGATCGTCTTTGAATAAGATCCAAGGTGGATCTTTCCTCCTTGCACATCGGGATCGTTGGGCTCGTTAATCTGTGAGCTTTGATCAACGACTTTGGATGCGATTTTCTTGGGAGGCATCGTGTTCTTGAGTTATTCGATCAATAGAGGCCCCTCTGGCCAAAGCGCCAATGACGATGACAAATTAAGTCACTTTAAAGATTTGAGCCCTAATTTAATCTAATGATGAACACACAAGAACCCTAATGCCAAAAAGATGAATGAGGAGGTGGATTTTAGGTATGCGGCTGAGTCCAAGACTGTATCTCGGATTGCCTACGTATCCTGTTATATTCCAGGAATCAAGCCTTACGTAGTTCCTGGATTGGGGTATTTATAGTGATCATACTTGCCTAAACCCTAAGGTTAAGTCGGCTTGTATTATTGTCACCTTTACCCTTAAATGGGGCCTTGACTGACTGCCCAAGCTATATTTGTGGGTGGGCCTCGATACCGGTGTGTGTGACTTCGTCCTCGAGTCGATACTTCCGACTGCGGTGATCGACTCTAGACTCGTTATCCCACACGCGCTGGTGGTGTGGACCCTATCCTTATGGACTTGTCATCTCACACCGCTTTCGGTCGTCGACAAATCGATAGTCGTAAGCCTGGCTTTTATATGATGGCCTTGGCCTCGAGCACTGGCATCGACATGGATATACTGGAGCTATTTCAGCGTGATGACCAACCAATAGACGACACGTGGAGGGAGTGAAACCCTGTATCGTCATTTGTATTTCATTTCAATTTTAAGACATCTTATGTTTCTGAATGACACTTTTGGTCCCTTATTTTTGTATTTCATTTGTTTCAATTTTAAGACAATTACCTACTTAGTCGTCTAAGTTAACGTCGACTAAATGTTTGATGATGCAACTTGGGAGCCACATATGCTTTCATACGTGGCTGCCAGGTTGGGCCAAACGTTTAGTCGACGTTAACTTAGATGGTTGATTAGGTAACTGTCCTAAAATTGAAACAAAATACAAACTGATTGGACAAAAAGTGTCATTCGGAAACATAAGGGTTATTTTTAAAACAAAGCTAAAATACGAGGGACCAAAAGTGTCAAAGTCCCTAAATAGCTACTACCTTTTATGTTTATTTCATCATTCAAAATAGTATTAAAATTTCAAACTTTATTATAATTATTTTATAATTCATTATTATATTTATTTTCGACTTTTCACTCTATATACTAATTCTTTATAATATGGAAAAATGATACATGAGTCTGTAGAATAAAATATGTTTACCACTCAAAAAAAAAATGAATAAAATATGTTTAACATATGATGTTAGAGACACTCGTTATGTAAAAATTTCTTTACAACTACCACATTAATTAATCAAGATTCTATAATTTTCCCTTATATCTACCATATTATGTAAAATTAATAGACAATCTGATACATATCACAATGAATACAGATTTTGTAAACTAGAAAAACGTGTATTTAAAATTGTAAAATAGAGAATTCGTTTAGAGTATCTTATGCAAGTACTCTTATAAGAGCACTCGCATCAGATACTCTTAACGAATACTATATTATACAGAATCTTTATTTAAGATGAAATGCATCAGATTCTTTATTTTACATAATGCGGAAGATATAAAGGAAAATTTACAGAATTTGGATAAATGCGGTAGATGTAAAGAAAATTTTACAGAATCTGTAGTTTACAGTAAAAAGTAGAGTAACTGCTGTTGTGTTATTTTTCCTGTTGAAATCTCTACAATAGAGTTTTTAAATGATTTACAGTATCTACTACAAGTGCTCTAAACCAATGTCCGGCTTCAACGTTCCACAATTTATATTATATACAAACTCAATAATGCATATATGTACACAATTTATTTGAAGGACAGATTCTAAGAGCATTTGCATTAGATACATTTAATAAATTCTTTATTTTACTTTCAAATACAACATTTTCGTGTTTATAGAAACTCTATCCAAAAAGATATGCAGCAGATTCTCTATTTTACGTAATTTGGATGAATGTTGTAGATATAAGAGCACTAGAATCAGATTCTCTTAATAAAATCTCTATTTTGCAGTTCTAAATACACATTTTTTGTAGTTTACAGAATCTCTATTCTAGATAAAATGTATCAGATTATTCATTTTACATAATGCGGTGGATATAAAAAAAATTTACAGAATCTGTAAGAATGTGGTAGATATAAAGTGAATTTTAAATAATTTGTATTATACACGGTGACAGACCCATGAATTTATCATGGGGTTGTCTTGGTTAGCACTTTCCAATTGAATATACATATCCCCGTAAAAATTAACAAAAATAAATTCCAATGCAAAAGTATTTCATTCGTCATACATCTAGTTACAAACATATATTATAGTAAGTTTTACCACTTTAAATACATAATAAGAGAAGCTGGGTTTTGTTTTTGTGGTGTTTAACTTTATGATTAGATTTAAGTGATACTATTAAGTAGAAAAAAAAAAAAACCCCTCAAAAAAAAAAAGTAGAAAAAAAATAATGTTGCACACACATTTCGAACTTCACCGGTTTTTGTGGTGTTTAATTTTTATAATTAGATTTATATGGTATAAGGTAAGAAAAAAAATAAGATTTTATTTAAAATGTAATAGGTAAGGAAAAACATAACATTAGATGGTATAAGGTTAGAATTTAGAAATTCCATAAGCTTGTTCAATGGTACATAGTACAAAAGAAAATGATTCAAATATGTCTTGAACTCTACAACCATGGAATAACTATGGAGAAGTACGAGCTTTGTTTTTTCCATTAGAGCACCATACAATCATATCAACAATAAGAAGAAATACTCCGTTTCATAAAAAGTATTCATATTTTAGAAAAAAAAATCGTCCCATAAAAAGTCTCTTTCTAATACCAATGCATTATTTAATGATTTTTTTTTTAAATTACCCTTAGTCCAACATTTATTTATTGTAGTCATTTCACATCTTAAGCAAGTATTTATTATGAAATGAATTGTAAATGTGTCAATATAGCACTAAAACACAATACATTAATTGAGTATCTTAATCTGTATGCGCCACAAAAATTGACATTTTTTGTGGGACGGAGGTAGTACATACGGATAATAATAATAAAGGAAACTTGAAAAAGTATGCTAAAAAAGCATATTATTTGTGTGGTATGCCTCAAAAGATAACATTTGAAAAATATGCCTGAAAGGTATTTCGTAGCTATTTCGCAGCGAATACGTAGCGAATCAGCTACGAAAAGCTTTTCATACATACTTTATAAATGTTATTCTTTTGAGACATACAACACAAATAATATGCTTTTTTAATCATATTTTTTCAAGTTTCCCTAATAATAATGCAATTATACAAAAATATTTTAATTTTCAAATTTTGGGGTGCTCTTGAGGCCACCCCACCACTTTATTTGGTCTTCCCTGATTATACAATAAAAAAAAAAAAAAAAAAATATATATATATATATATATATATATATATATATATATATATATATATATATTGCAGTGTTTTTTTTTTCTTTTCCTAAATCTTAATGTTGAAATCTCTAAAAAAAAATTAAAAGATTTACACTGTCTACTATAAGTGCTCTAAAGAAAATTTTACAAGATTTTGATTAAATGCGGTAGATTTAAAATAAATTTTACAGAATCTTTTATGTTTTCCTGTAAAAAAAAATAGAGTATATGTTGCGGTATTTTTTTTCCATAATTTTGAACGCTGAAAATTTTTAATTAAGGTTTTTAAAACATTTACATTATCTGGTTCAAGTGGTCTAAGTTGGCATTTGTTTATAAATGAGTAGCTAGATTTCCTACCTTAAGTTCCTTTTTCATGCAAAGTATTCACTTAACACCTAGCAAATTTTGTTAAGTTATTATTTCCCTTCTATTTTTCCCTATGTACATTGAACTTTGCTATAAAGAAATATTGCTGAAACACTTATGAATGAATATGGCTGATACAATCTATTTGTTTCTATTTTCGAAATTTAACTAAGAATAATAGGATCTAGAACACTCCTTTCTCTCAATATATAACACACTACTCTTAACATTTTCTTTAACCCCAACTTTTTTTTTCCACCATTTTCTTTACAATTCTCTCCAATCAATTTGAAGATGAAGATCTTTGTGAAACCCTTGTATGGCAACATACTCACACTTGAAGTGGAGAGTACAGACACCATCTACAGTGTGAAGGAAAAGATTCAGCAAAAGATGGGCATTCCACCTAAGTATCTTCCTCTAGGCTTTCCATTGAACCTACTTGAAGACAACAAGACCCTGGCTGACTATAATGTCCAAGAGGAATCCACCCTACGAATCCTTATGCGCCTCTGGAAATAAAGGCCACTTCCGTCGAACAATGATACATTCATTCCATAAATCATTCTAGACTCGTATCACCATTGATTATGACGAGACTCGTAAAAATCTATGGTGAAAACAATGTGGAATGATAGTGGATATATATATATATATATATATATATATATATATATATATATATATATATCATTGTCTGGCTTCAGGAAATTTTAAGGGTTCCAAATAAACATATAATCTATCCTTTTTATGTACTCTTGTGGGTTTTTGTTTAATAATAATTGAATGAGTTCTTGAAAATATTTGATTCTTTTGATTCACATTTTATTCTTCACTAGATGTATTATAGTTGTGATTAGATTAACTTTTTTTTTATCATAACTAAAGACAAATAACTTAAACACTGTATTAATCTTTGACAGCTTGTTTAAAAAATGAAAAGAAATAAGGGAAAAAAAAAATATAGTAGCATATTTATAAAAATTAGGGGGAATGAGGGAGAAGGACAAAAATATTTCATCAATTAAGTAGAAGGACAGTTTTTTAAAACTTTTGCATAAAGGACAAAACTATTTATCCACTATCGAAATTCACTTGTGTTAAATTCATTATTTAAATTCATTGCCGAAATTCATGTCAAAATTCACTAATTTTCAAAATTCATTGTCGGGATTCACCGATTTTAAGGATTCATCTTGTCAAAATTCATCGTCGAAATTCACCGATTTGGGATTCACTAGGAGATTCACCGATTTTCGGGATTCATTTGTTTGTCCTTCTCATTATATAAAATTATGCAGAGTTGTCCTTCTCCCTATAAAAATATGTAGTTGTCTCTGTTGCTTAATAATATTTCAGATTGTGTCCTTATCCCTAATTTCCCTTAAAAATTAATTGATTTTAGTACAAATGTAAGCGTTTAATCTTAACAAATTTTGTTGTGAAGAAAAAAAGTAATTTGAGAAATACATTTTCTTGGAACATAAAATTTAGGGGGAATGAGGGAGAAGGACATAAATATTTCATCAATTGAGTAGAATGACAGTCTTTTAAAACTTTTGCGTAAATGCCAAAACTATTTATTCACTGTCAAAATTTACTTGCGTTCGAAATTCACTGTCGAAATTCACTAATTTTCAAAATTTATTGTCGAAATTCACTGATTTTCGGAATTCACTGTCGACATTAACTGTCTAAATTCACTGATTTCGGGATTCACTGGGGAGATTCACTGATTTTCGGGATTCATTGTTTGTCCTTCTTGCTATAAAAATTATGCAGTTGTCATTCTCCCTATAAACAATATATGCTACATTTGTCATATTCTTAAAAATATTCCAGATTGTGTCCTTATCCCTAATTTCCCACAAAATTTAATGTTATTAATAACCACACAACAAAATTTCCCCAACCAACTACAAAGGAGAAGAACTAAATCCACAAGACAACAAAACCACCGACCACCAGAACAACACCGCCATTCATTTCAACACGATGCCAAAACGACATTCAACCCTATTGGGTGTAGTGATCGAAAAATAATATCATATGGTTTTTATTAATCAGTGACATGGTGAAATTAATCGAAGTACGGTTTTCGATTAAAACAACAATAAAAGACCGGAAAACATCAAAATGTGACATTCTGAATTGGACTGTCGATGTTGCACATTTTAGTATAAGCATTAGTTTATAATATGAGTTGCTAGGTTTTGTAAGTCACAAATAGGGATTACAATCCTTCTTGTGGGAAGCAGGAGTATTACCTCGTTTTTTATTTTAGAAACCGGCAATCGACCGAATTCATAATTTGATTATAACTAATTACTCTCAAGTTATTAATGTTAAATGAGGATAAAACATAGTGCAGAGGTTTATGTACTCTTGCGTATTTTTTCTTAATTAGTAACAATTGAAAAAGTTCTTGATCTTTTTTTCTTCTGGGCATATACTATAGTTATGATTATATTAACTTTCTGATTACTAAACTCAAATCAATTAAACACTTCATTAATCTTTGAGAACTTGTTTTACTAATTTCCCTTTAAAAAAAACATTTCAACCACTGAAAAAAATGAAGGAATAAAATTTTGTTGTAAAAAAAATGAGAATGTGGATTGAGGAATAGATTGTTTTGGAACATAAAAATTAATGTTATTAATTACCAAACAAACAAATTTCACCAACTAAATACAAAGTAAAAGAACTAAATCCACAAAACAATAATTCTAACAACCACCGGAACAACACCGACATCAATTTGAACAAGAGGCCAAACAACATTCAATCCTATTCAGTGTACGTACTACCCGAAAAGTAATATTATACAGTTTTTATTTAATAAATGTCTGGTATTAATAATCAAATTATAATTTCATTAACACATACAAAGCTTATCCCTAAGGTAGCTACCCCCACTGTTATGATGGATTTTCAACCGATCTCTCTGTGCAACTCGATACACAAGCTTATCTCTTGGGTTATTATCAATCGGCTGAAGAATGTGATTGGTGATGTTATCTTGAGGAATCATAGTGCATTTATATCAGGGCCTCTTATTACAGATAATGCCATTATTGCTTTTGAAGCATTTCATTATGACGGCGGGGGCACAGGGCAGTCATAATCACGTAGCGCAGAAATTAGATATGGCTAAGGTCTTTTGATAGAGTTAAGTGACAGTACCATTGGGGGGTTGTGGAACGAATGGGGTTTCACCCATCTTTTCTTGGCTTGGTCCGATGGTGTGTGACGTCTGCAACTTTCCGAGCCCTGTTAAATGGCAAGCCTAATAGAAGGATTATGCCAAGTAGGGGTTTACGGCAATGGGACCCATTGTCACCCTTCCTTTTTTATCATTTGTGCGAAGGGTTTCACGACCTTGCTTAATGATTACGTTGGTAGGGGCATCCATTTTTGAAAGGAGCCCGAGGTGTTTATCTCACATTTGCTGTTTCCGGATGATTGTATGGCATTCTTTGAGCTCTTGGATGGGGTAGTGGGGGCACTCGTGGAATTGTTTGACAGCTATGGTTCCCTTTCTTCCACGAGATTAACTTTCATAAATCCAGTATGTTCTTTTCAAGTGCAGATCCTTTGGAGGAACGAGAGGCTATCTCTGACGTACTTCAGATACCTTTGGGGGTGGGGACAGGAAAACACCTTGGGTAACCATATTTGATGGGCCGTAATAAGCGGCAGGCGTTTCGTTTTCTACGAGATAAAATGTGGAAGAAAGTGTCGGGTTGGAAAGATAACCTACTTTCTCCTGCTGGGAAGTAGATTTTTATTAAGTCCACTCTTCAGGCTTTCCCTATGTATATTATACAATGTTTCATTGTTCCCGTCACTCTAGTTAGGGAAATGGAAAAGGTGATTTGGGGCTTCTTCTGGGGGGACACTGAGAATAGGTGGAAGGTGCATTGGAAGAATTGGGAGGCCTGCTGCCTTCCCAAGAATCTGGGGCATATTGGATTTAGGGACTCGGAATGCTTCAATTTGGCTCTGTTGGCTAAACAGGCATGGCGGATTCTGACCTCCAGCCTTGTTAGCAGCACAATATCTACATGAAAAATATTTTAAGGATGGTACTAATTTGGCAACTCGGATGGGGCTCGACTGCCGTTCCTTTGGCATAGTATTTTGGAGTGACGGGATCTATTGATCAGTGGGATGCGGTGGAGAGTTGGAGTTGGAGATTTTGTGCTTGTTTTCCATGATTCATGGACGGATAGGTAGCAATCATTTCATATGCCTAATGCAGGCCATGAACTTCCGACTGACGCAAAAGGTTTCTTCCTTGTTTCTTCCCAACACGAGGGCTTGGGATGCCCTCCGTGTTCAGGGGCGGATCCACCACGAGGGGGGGGGGGGGGCACTCGCCCCCCTCGGATCCGGAAAATACACTACTATATGTAATTTATGTATTTTTTCACCCCTTATAAAAGTTAGATCCGCCTATATCGTCTATAATAATCCGAAAATTTGACATAAAACATTTATCATATAAATAAAAATACATGGTTATTATGAAAGTGGTACATTTAAAAGTATATTAAATCGGTTTCGGAATATTGGTTTTCTTCAAAAACAATGTTTGTAGTGTTTTAAATATATATTGATAGAAATAGAAATGTTAATGTATTCGGATAATGCGATCTATAGTAGTTTTTTTTTTATCATATAAGTCGAAATGTATAGTCGTCTTTTTTGCGATGTATATATAGTAGTGTTTTTTTCGAATTGTAAGGGACAAAAAATCACTATTATATAATCTTTTGATTGGAATTTTTTTTATAATTATCGCCCTCCGTCGTCCAGGATCTTGCGTACGCTTTTGCCCATGTTCGAGAGTTGTTTCAGCCTTGAGAATCTGATGCAATATTGCCCACATCCATTGCCCGGGGAGCCTCCAGATAAGAGGATTTGGCATTATGATAGGAAATGGGTCAAAACTGTGAAGTCTGTGTATTCTTTTGCCTTATCACTCTATCGGCCGGCCTTCTTCTACTGTGGCTAGACCAACAATATCTGTCACGGCGGACAAGGTTTGGCGAGTGTGTTGGCAGCCGCCGGTGCAGCCACGTGTTCAGCACTTCCTGTGGAGATGCCTCCATGATTGCCTTGCTATTTGGATATGGTTGTTCGACCGGAATATGGGATATGAGGTTTGTTTGGCATGTGAGGAGCCTGTGGAAACATTGAGGCCTGTGTTGTTCGTGTGTTAGTTGGCTGACTGGATATGAAGGACAACCCCGTTTCATAGGACCCTAGAGCACATTCATTCTTCGTCATTTTTGGATTTCTCTATGTGCCTTGTGGAGGAACAGGGGATTCAGAAGACAACGAGGTTTGTTTGGCTCATGTGGGGGATTTGGAAGGCTCGTTGTTCGGCAGTGTTTGATAATCAGGCAGTTCATGTTTCGGCGGTGTGCGCCCTTTATCTGGCATCGTCGATTGAGTATGTGGAGGCTAGGGAGACCTATCGAGTGCATCCACCGCCACAGAATCTAGCGGATAAGTGGACAAAACTTCCTACGGGACGGTTAAGTGTAATGTAGATGCATTAGTTCCGGAGGCTAGAGCGGGTATTAGTAATTTTTTAAGGACTTCCATGGGATAGTCATTGCTTCTTTGGCTTATCATTTTGATCCGGGAGAGATTGTGAAATATATGGAGCTCAAGGATATCTTTATGGCTCTGGTGGAGGCACAACACTTGGGGTTTTTACGGTTGGTGGTGGAGAGCACAAGTAAACGACTTTTCTATACTGGGCTGTCTGGCGCAAGATTGCTTAGCGCAGCTTAATTTCTATTTCATTTGCTTTTATTCATCGTGATGGGAATTTCCCAACACATCTTTTAGTTATGCATGCTTTGACAATCTCTGCAGTGACTTCTTGGGGCTCTTCGCCTCCTGGAAATGTTTTAGCCGCTTGTTTTGCGGACATGATTTAATAACATTTTTAGCTGAAACTTATTTTTCTCAACCTTACATTTATCATATAAACGTCCGTTAGTTAAATACCCTAAAAACAAATTTTCCGGTGCTTCTAATTATTACGAAGAGATCATATCACCGTTTCAAGAATATTTTTTCCGCGCTAATAATAATATTTTTTCCGCGCTAATAATGAATGGTTTCTGCCGCAAAAAAAAAAAAAAAAAAAAAGGATACACTAAACCAGACACTTCAAATTGGTTCATTATATTACTCTAGCCACTTTAATGGGAAGATATATTCATTTTGTTTTTAAATTTCTTCCAACAAGATATATAAATTCACTTGCCTAATGCACATAGCTTAACTAATATTCTACAAACAAGACTATCTTTAAAGTCCAATGAATACCATCAGATTCTTCCTTCAGTCTGTTATAATATCCATGCAAACTCCTGCTGAATTGGTAGAAAGAATATATGAATGTCATAAGAATATATTGGAGAAGCAACCAAAAAGAAAAAATCATTGACTTCCATTAGTGAAAGAAAAAGTCTATATTATATTTCAGTGTCGAATCAAGAAATATTTTTAATAGGGGAATCAGAGCAAATTTGAAAATCAATCGATGGGGATTAGTAGTGTTTCTATATTTTTAACAATTATCATTTTAATAAATAAAAATCGAATCTTTGTATATATGGAATTTTAAAATTCAAATGGGTCAATATTAAAATTCTAAATTAATGTACATGTGTTAAGGAACAAACCATGCATTAATTATTGATCGTCATCTACCATAATCACCATTAATCGCTTTTAATTGGCTCATTTTTCATATTTAGAAAAGCTAATTGCTCTGGTAGTAAATATTTCATGTTGTTACCATAAAAACAAATTTTCAGACAAAGTACAAAACAAAAATAACATATATCAAAGAATGAAAGCAGCGGCGTATCCAGAAAAAAAAAAAGATTCATAAGTTCTCTTCATAATAACAACCATATATTTGTGTTTTCTTCGTAGAATTGAACGTTATCGATGATCATTCTTTCGTTCGTACGTCCTCGTCTTTACATGCGTTAACTATATATTCATACCTAATCTGCCATAGATATACACAAGCTAGGCTTCCATGCATGCACCGGACATTAATTCTTGTCATCGTCTCATCGACGTGGCTACAAAACAAGACGAATAAACTTGAAGTTTACCTAATTAACGACGTGCAGGCAAACATGAGCAGCAAGAAAAGCAAGTGAACCAACTGGTTGTGGCCTTTGGCGGTTCTTCTGCTGGAGGAGGTGCATTAGGCTCCTCCGGCCGCAGCTCCTCCGCCTCCGCTTCGGCCTCCATTGGCTTGGGTGCAGTTAAAGTATGAGACTGAATTTGCTGCTGTGTTGTCCCTGTTGCAGCCAAGCCAGTCATGCTAATCGAATTGCATTTATCTACATCTGCCAATCTTAATCCATAAAAATAAAAATAAAAACCTGTTAATTAAGTAAACATTATTCCACTAAAAAAAAAAAATTTAAGTATACATTATGTATATATGTGCAGAGATATATTTTGAAAAGGAAATTGTTAACGGCACATGGGTACGGATACGTGGATATATACAAGATACGCAGGTGTGAGAATTTTAAAATCTATAGAATACGGGTATGAAAGGAATATAGTAAATATCTAAAATATATATAAAGATCAAATTGTAAATACATTAGTAACTATAAGAACCAGATAATAATATTACATAACAAAAACAATTTTGAATAGCTAATCTAATTTAATTTTGAATAATCAAATTGGATAGATATTTATTTATGGGAAACTTGAAGAAATATGCCCGAAAAGTAGTTGTTTAGAAAAAAACGCTTCACGCATGCGTCGTCATTAATGCAAGACGGCGCATGGTCATTATGCATTTCTCAAACATATTTTCCAAATAACTACTTTTCGAGTATATTTTTCTCAAACACTTGCTTTTCGAGCATATTTATTCAAGTTTCCCTTTATTTATTCTATGACGATTTTTCTAAATTTTTGATATACTTCTTCATATTTGCGTTATGAATATGCATATTTGAATCTCATATCAACTTTCAATTATTACAAATTTGCCCTCAGTTACACTTAGAGACAGAATTATCCATTGCACCACACAAAAACTTACTATTAAACAACATCATTGTAGCACCGCACACAATCGACCTTTCTAAAGTCTGGTCAAGACCATATAATCGACTTTCAAAATATCAATTGTAATACTCGGCCTTTCAAAAGTTAAATATATATATACTATATAATCAACTTTTGAAAGATCGAATATATATATATGTATGATGCCATAGTAGGCAAAATTGCAAAATTACTCCAATAACTTGGCCAAGTTAGTGTGTTAGTCCTGATTTTGCTCTGATTACTAAATGAGTAACGTGACTTAGATTTTCTTTCGCAACTTAAGTCCTCTGGTGCCAATGAGAGCTGAATTTGGGGAAAAATCAATTTTGGCGGGTAAATTGCAAAATATGGGCCAGGGGGAAATTTGCAAGATTAATCGTAAAACTTGAACTAATTTAGTTATTGCATCCTTTTTGGTCCAAGTTTTTTTTTATTTTTTTGATTGGTTTTTTGGTCTAAGTCAAAAGGACGAATTTTGCAATTTTCATGCAAAACGTGATTTTATTTTCCAAATTTTAAAGACACGTCAGCAAAATCCTGTTAGAATTTTGCCACGTTAGCCACCTCTAGCACTCCCTTTCAAAAAAAAAAAAGCCACCTCTAGCACTGGTGGACTGAAATTGCAAAAAAAATTAAAAATTAATAAATAAATAAAAAATCCCTGTTACCGGAGTAATTCCGTTATCGGAGAAAAAAACATGACTAAAACGTGAAGTTGGCCAAGTTATGGGATTAATTTTACAATTTCAAAGATATAAATTTTAAGAAATCAATCAATAAAAGAAGGGAACTTACATTGGAAACTGAAAAGATTTAGTGCTCATTGTACTCTCCTGAGAAATCCGAGGTTTTTCATGAAATTGAATTTCATCACTCTTTGAAACCTCATTAATTGTCTTCAAATCTGATTCCTTTAATCCAAAATCAGGACAATTATATCCACCACTAGCTGCTTTAATCGGCGTGCATGGTTTCGATGAGTAATTAAATTCACCAGATCTTAAAGCAAACTGATCTGTTGTGAAACTATTTCCCATCTGAATACTAAATAATGATTCATTAGAAGCTACACTCCAATCACCATGTGCATTGGACTTGTGATCCCGAGCAAACACGTGTGACGGTATACGGTATTTAGGCGTAGCAGGACCCTCCATTACTTGTACCGGTGGTGATTGATCTCTAACTGGTAAATTACTCGTCTTTGATGAACTAAATGGGGTGTTTGGCGATGAACCGAAAGGTGAAGTTTGAGTATCCGTGTTTTGAGGAGCTAAGGGCATCTGACAATTTTCATCGAATGACAATCCCATTATCCTCTGTGGAGTGTTATTCGTTGGTCTAACATCAACACCGTTACTAGATGGAGAAATCGGACTTAAGGGCATGGAATCTTTCATTGTGGACAAGTGATTATTTTCGGTGTTTTTCAAACGGGCATCAAGATAATCACTATCTGGTAAAGTTGGTGATGATTTAGGACTTGTACTACATTCTTGGGCACCGGGAGTCCGAGTTTGATCATGAATATTCTCTCGTCGAATGGGATCCTTAAACATAGAGTCTGGTGATGAACTGAAATGTGAAGTTTGAGTTTTCGTGTTTTGAGTAGTTAAGGATTTGTGCTCTTCTACTAAAGGCATCTGACCGTTTTCATCAAATGACAATCCCGTTATCCTCTGTGGAGTGTTATTCGCGGGTCTAACATCAACACCGTTACTAGATGGAGAAATCGGACTTAAGGGCATGGAATCTTTCATTGTGGAGAAGTGATTAGTTTCAGTGTATTTCAATGGGGCATCAAGATTATCACTATCTAGAGAAGTTGATGATGAATTAGGATTTTTGCTACTTTCTTGGGCATCAAGAGTCCGAGTTTGATCATGAATCTTTCGTCGAAAGTGATCCTTAAACGGAGAGTCTGGTGATGAACTGAAAGGTGAAGTTTGAGGATCCATGTTTTGAGTAGTTAAGGGCTTTTGCTCTTTCACAAAAGGCATCTGACCGTTTTCATCGAATGACAATCCCATTATCCTATGTGGATTGTTATTTGAGGGTCTAACATCAACGACATTACTAGATGGAGAAATCAGAGATAAGGGCAAGGAATCTTTCGTCGTAGTCAAGTTATCGGTTTCCGTATATGAGCTATTCAAAGGGTCATGAACACTATCACCAAATGGAGAAGATGATGTTGCCAAATTATCACTAGTTAGGGATTCTATACCATTTGAAACTTCATTCAAAGGGACAACATTAACACCTTCACTAAATGAAGAAGTTGATGTTGCCAAGTTATCACTAGCTAAATAACCGCGATCTTTATCCGTAGCTAACGGATCACTGGTTTCCGCCATATTGTGTGAAAATTTACCTAAAGGGACATCAAAAACATCATTTTTGAATGGAGAACTTGAAGTAGACAAGGATCTATCCTCGTTTTCCGTAGCCAACGGACGAGTTTCATCAAATGAAAAATATCCCATATTTTGAGAACTTTTATTCAAAGATTCAACAGCAACATCATCACTAAATGTATTATTGTGTGATGCTAAGTTTCCTTCATTTAAGGTCTTGTGCTCTTCTGCATTTTCCAACTGACTAATTACTGCAGATGAAGATCCAATAGTGTGTACATTTTTGTCCATTCCTGTATTATAAAAATTAAATAAATAAATAATGGGCTTTGGAAAATATGTGAAGAAAATTTCTTTGAACAACTACTTACTGTTTAAAAGAAAATAACATGGAAACTGAGAAATAAAGAAATCTCAACTCTTTTAACTATGAAACCACAATCTGCCTTAGTATGTAAATCTTCACCCCTGTTTCTTGATCACCTGAAAATAAATATCCCAATTAAAATTAAATGCCAATTTATAATTTTTCAAATTCACAAACAGGAGTTATCATGCAAGATAAAAAAACAAATATAAAAAATAAAATAAAAAAGAACACCCCCAAGAATCCATGAAGATATTCTTCCTATTAATCAGTGCATCATACACACCAAAATCCAAATGAACGAATCAACAATAAAATTAAAAAATATATTCAGCCCTTTTTAAAAAAATGATCATATTTCTTGATTTGGTAAAAGACACTAAAAAAATAAAAATTGGAAAATGGAAAATGGATATCTAACCTCGATCGTAGATAGGAAAGTAATGGGATTCTAAAGAAAAATCTGCAAAATATCCAGGCAGTGATTTGAGCAATCCCCGCAAGGATATATCAGCAGACTTTTTCTTGTTAAATGTCGATAGAATTTTAAAAATAAAAAAAAAGGAAAAAGAAACGAAGAAAAAAGAAAAGAAAGAGAAAATGATTGAGTTGGACGAAGGGATGGATTCTGGGAAGGATTAATGGTGAAACGTTGTTCAAGGCCGTCTCTTCATTACCGGAAATAACTGTCAAAGGGGAGACTAATTAATTGATCAATAATATGAACGCATTTATGTCGTATGTTGTGTTTATTATAGGGTTTATTGTTAAAAAGGAGAATTTGAACATATAAATACGTAAAGAGGATAGCGGAAGTTTTTTTCGGGTAAAAAATAGCATGTCCTTATTTCATTGTGATAGTGAAACATTAGATTTGAGGTCAATTCTACTGCAGCAATCACTGGATTTGAGGTTAAACACTGGATTTGTCTTTATCACCAAATTTATATTTCCACTGTTCTGATTCTCATTTTTCTCTTATTTTTTGTCCTTTTAAATCACTCCCGTAATTATATTCTTCTATAACTTGTTAAATATGTTACCATATATAGTTAGTTAGATGATTTTCATGCATTGTGATTGGCATTCATAAGTTTGTTTAATATATTGTACCATTGTATACATAATACAATCGATAAAATTGGAAATTTAGTCTTCAGAATCTGATAGGTTTTTTTGTTCACATTTTAGTAAATTAAAGTAAATGCCTTTCTTTTCAGAAAAATGGTCCCGAGTCAGGAAAACGCCGACTGGACAACTTTTCCGGAAATTCATGCCATTTAAGAATAAAAAAAAGTTGAATCTAAAATGAGTAGAAATCCCAAAAACTCAATCCAACCCAAAATGCATAATGAACTAACCTGAAAACCCAAAGGTTGGGTTTTGACCGAACCAAAACTTTGAGTTGGTTTGGTTTTTTATTTTTTATTCAGGTTGAAAACTTTGACCCTAACCCAACTCGAACCGATATATATATATATATATATATATATATATATATATATATATATATATATATATATATATATATATATATGTGTGTGTGTGTGTGTGTGTGTGTGTGTGTGTGTGTGTGTCAGCATATTTTTTTATAAAGAGAATATAACTTCTATAGTTTTATAAATTTAAAAGACAAAGCAAAAAATATTTTAAAAAATATTTATAATTCGCGCCTCCTGCTGGCAACTTTTTTTTTCCTCTTTCCTCCCCAATTTTCAAACACTCATATCTTTTGATCTAGAGATCCAAACGCGATAAAATTTCACTGAATTAATTATTTTTTTATTTTCTTCGTTTTGAGACTTGGTTCGATATAATTACGTCGTTTTACGTGAGATTCACTGTCGAAATTCACTCAATAAATATCCATAGTGAATCCTGAAAATCAGTGAATTTCGACAGCGAATTTTCTAAAATCATGTCGGAATATGTTGAATGTGGTCTCAAAATAAAGAGCATAAAAATATAAAAAAAAAGCGAAAGAATTTTCAAAATGGAGTTCTAGATTGAAATATATAAATGTTTAAAAAGATGGATGTGAGAGAATTGAGCGTTTGTTTTTATAGAAAAAAGGCGTCTGAATTTTAAAAAAAAATAGTTTTGTCTTTAAAAGTTTTAAAAAGTTCATCATTTCTCCTTAATTGATTAAATGTTATTTTCTCCCTCACTCTACCCCTAAAAGTTTTATTATAGATGGATGTTTTGTGGATAAAACCCAAAACCCAACACAGCACCAAGTTGGGTTTTATAGTCATTTGGTTTGGTTTAGTTTGGGTTGGTTTTTGAACCAACCCGACTCATACTATATAAAACTCAACCTGCTCAACTCAACCTAAATTCATTTCTAGTTGAATCAAAGAGATTCGAACCCACGACCAACTAGTAAAAGTCCAAAAACATGGCCATCCATACTAAAACTTCAATATGTATATTTTGACACAACATATATATTACTTATCCACTCAATAATTCACTGCATTGATTATATATGTATAGGTGAAGGAAGGACAATTTCTTGGAAACTTGAAAATAAAAATAACGATTCCTTTTGGCAAAAAAAAAAAAAAACAAAGTACAAAACACAACTCAATTTATAACGATTACTTCAGGTTGGATATTCATTTTCTTGTTTTCCTATATTATTATTATTATTATTCACCTTTTGTTTTATTACTTTATTTTTATTAACGTTTATTAAGGGATAAATGATACAACCATAACCAAATGACACAACATTGATCTACACTATTGATTTTTATGAGACCTATATTGATTGATCCAGATCCCATAACAATCAATAGTTTATAGAGAGATTGAGGAAAGGACAAAATAGATTACAAAATAAATAAATAGTGACACATTCCTTTTTAGTTGCAAAAATGATAAAAATTTCAGATTTGACAAAATTACCCCTTTTATTAAAGGGCGGGACGCGAGCATATGCATTCTTCCGCTTTCCAGTTTGTGTGGTTTTTTTTTTTCAAACATCCGTGAACTTTGATTAATAACTCCGATCATCGAATTTTTTCACCATAATTCATATTTTTTTCTCTTTAATTTGAGCCCAAATACGATACCCTTCCGACGTAAATTTTGAAAGCCAAATTTTTTTGCATTAACTGAACGTTTTCTTATTAACGACCATAACTTTTGATTTGTAACACCGATCATCAAAATTGTTTCACCAAAGTTCATATTTTTTTATCTTCATTTTGAGCGAGTAAATTGGAAAATCGGGTTGTGTCGCCCGACACTTGTAAATAGGCTCAGAACGCAGGCGAACCCTACCGAACCCCGACATTATTTGATTCGCTCGAAATTATTCGAATATAGGGTCTGCTCGGCTCGAAATTTTCTAGCCTAAAATATTAGGGTTCGGCTCGTATTCGGCAGGGAAAATGGGGGAAATTATTCGGTCCGATTCGGCTCGAAATCTTTGAATAGTTCGAACATGTTCGGCTCGTTCTGGACATGTTTATATATATATAAATTTTTTTTGTGAAAGGAATAAATAAAAAAATTCTAGTTCAAAAATATTACATGCCCCAAAATATAACATGTCCAAAATATAACATGTTTACATGTCCAAAATATTCGTCCAAAATATTACATTACATATCTAAAACGTCAAAATGAATTCAAATTGGAACAACTTCATAAACCAAAAGTAGTAAAGTCACCAAAATCCAACATGTTTGAACCGAACTATGTTGCAAGTGTACGAGCCGAATATTATCGAACATGTTTGGCTCGGTTGTCGAATACCTATTTCTAAAGCTTGATTTGACGTTTGATGATACGAATCAAGCCCCGAATCGAACATTTTCGAGCCGAATACACCGAATCGAATCAAATATTAAGGCTCACTTACAGCCCTACTTGTAAATCAGGTTGTGCCTTTTCTGACATGAAAAATCAGGTAAACGTAAGGATCTTTACGTTCAAACGTAAGGAATTTTAAATACAAATCTGATACGAAAAACACTCCTTACGTTTGAACGTAAGGAAATTGTACTAGATAAGGTTGTTGGTAGATGGCAATTAAGGTTGTTGTACATGTACTTGTTTCAGCATACACCACATGAACGAGCCCATTTCTCTCATTCCTTCAAAGTCATTCAAGTTAATCTCAAACTTCTAACCACTTCTTCATCTTTCAAGTCCATTTCTTCATCTTTCAAGTGCTCAAATGGGTAAGTTTTTGCTATGTAATTTATCTTAATTCAAGTGCTCAATGTGATTATGTTATTTATATTATAGTAATGATATGTATTTAACCGAAATGTGTGTTATAAGTAGGTTGTTTATGTAATGTTTATACATCTAAGTAGTGTGTTTAAGTCTTTTCAGTGGTTTAATTAGTAGGGTTTAAAGTGTAAGTAATGATATTTATTCAACCGAAATGTGTGTTTTAAGTAGTGATTATGTTATTTATATTGTAGTAATGATATGTATTTAACCGAAATGTGTGTTTTAAGTAGGTTGCTTATGTAATGTTTATACATCTAAGTAGTGTGTTTAAGTCTTTTCTTAGGGTTTAATTAGTTGGGTTTAGTGTAAGTAATGATATTTATTCAACCGAAATATGTGTTTTAAGTAGTGATTATGTTATTTATATTGCAAGAATGATATGTATTTAACCCGAAATATATGTTTTAAGTCGATTGTTTATGTAATGCTTATACATCTAAGTAGTGTGTTTAAGTATTTTCTTAGGGTTTAGTGTAAGTTGTTATCTAAGTTGATATTCAATGAGTTAATAATGACTTGAATTGGATTTTTTTTAAAGCAGATAATCGCAACACTATGATCGTTGTCTCGTTCAACGGAGAATTTACGTATGATCCTCTCTATAACCGGTGGAATCATGTAAATGGATCGATGTTCTCATTATTTGTCCCAAAGAAAATAAGATTGAATGCGTTATTGGATAAATTGCATTTGAGGCTTGGTATTGATCGGTCTGATTCAACGCTCGGCATAAAAGCTTTGTTTACTTATGGTAGTGTGGGCAATATACCACCTGATGATATCTTAGACGACGAGACACTAAATGGTTACATCAAGTTGGCCTCGACGGTAAAATGTAATTTTTGTGTGAATGCCACACCAAATGAGGCAAACAATGAACCGATAATTGAGGATGATGGCATTGATTTAAATCAAGATTGCAATGCCCCGGATGATAACAATAATTCGGATTATAGTCTTGGAAATTTCCCTTCTCCGGTACAAGAACTTGCTAGAGATCCAAATTTTAATCCGCTCGAGCAACAAATGATGGATTTAGTGGGTTTGAAAACCATGTTTCTACACAAAGGCTTGGTGAAGCTTGGACCAACCATTTCGTATCAACCAATGGTCAAGTCATAATCTTTCAAATCAACCTTCAAGTAGTCATGTTCGTGTTGAAGTGGTTGGTGAATACTCTACTCCATTTGAATTCGGTCCTCCAAGTTATAATGTTATAAATAGACAATCACACCAACCGTTTCAAGATCCTCCTAACCAACCTTCAAGTAGTCGTGCTCCACCTATCCAAATGCCCATATAATTTATTTGGTGGATCACCAAGAGTTTTTTGGCTTCTCCGCTTGCACCTCATATTCAAACCGATCAAACCGGCAGGATGACGACAATAATTGGGTGCAAATGCTAGGCAAGTGTATGAGAAGATTATTCATGGAGGATTCCTACATTTGAAGATGATGATTTACCAAGTGTTTATCCACCGCACGTTACATATGAATGACGTGAACGAATTGTTCATTGGGAAGAAATATGATTCGAAAGAAGATTTTAATTTGAAAATAAAATCGCATGCACGGTTGCAAATAATTTTCAGATGAGCTTGGGTAGGTCGGACACACGTTGCTTGTATTACACATGTCTTAACAATACATGTAAATGGCATTTAAGGGCGAAAAGGGTGAATACAGATGGCTCACGTACATTTTCGATCACAACGTTGAATGATGTGCATACTTGTGCCTCTAAGAATGCAGATAATGACAATCGACAAGCAACACCTATTGTTATTGCAGTGTCGCTAAGTTAGAAAATGGACGAACTCGGCAAATGAGTATAAACCCGCATATATTATGGAGGACATGCTCACAACTTATATTAGTACAGTTGACTTATGACCAAGCATACCTGGTTGGAGGTTCACCGACGGAGTGTTACAACGCGCTGCCCTCGTACTTGTTGATGGTGCGTGAGGCCAATGAAGTGGACCTATGTTGACTTTCAAACCTTGATAACTGGGAAGGTTCATGAGTTGTTTCATGTCTTTGGGAGCAAGTCGTCGTGGGTTCAAGTCATCGTGGGTTCAAGTATTGTCGACCTATTTTGTGTGTCGACGCCACTCATCTAAAAACCCGCTTCTCTGGGCAACTATTTATTGTTGTTGATGTAGATGCCGGTGACCACCTATTCCTTTAGCCTTCGGTATTGTTGAAAAAGAATGCAACGATTCATGGGAGTATTTCATGAGACAATTGAGGGTGGCCATTGGAGGTATCCATGATGAAAATTTGAGCTTTATATCCCGACAAACACAAGGCTATTAGAAATGCGGTTGGTTCGGGTATTTCGATGCATATCACGGTGTTTGCTATCATCATTTAAGGGCAATATAACAAAAATGGAAGGATTACGGTTTTTGTGAAGACACATTCTATCAAGCAGCCTATGCATTCTCGGAGGCCGAATTTCTCCGAAAGTATGCCCTGATCAAGGCACAATGTCTTGGCACATATCTAAAACTAGAAGAAATAGGTGCTGAACGGTGAGCGCGTGCCAAATTTCCTGGGAAAAGATACACCTTAATGACAAGCAATTACGCTGAAAGTTACTGTGCGATTAGAGGAGCTCGTCGTTGGCCCATTCCTAGACTCTTGTTATTCATTAGAGCTACACTTCGTAGAGATGGTATAATGATAGACTTACATAAGGCGCTTTGATTGTGTGGACTGTGTTAGCACCGAGATCGATACAATAGTGGCTTCGAATATTATCGCTAGAAGGAAGTTCAGAGTTAAGCCTATTAACCCTGATGAGTTTGAGGTTCATGGAAATAACTTGCTTCATGGGGTGGTAAATCTATGAGAGAGGAAGTGTTATTGCGGTTATTTTCAGAAAATGGAAATACCATGTACGCATGCTATAACAAAAACTAAACAACACGCAGTAATTAGTCCACCCAAACTCGTTTCACCGTATTATAGAGTCGAATGTTTCAAGGAGATTTACATGGGTAGCATATATCCGGCCTTCTAACAGGAGGATTGGAATGTTCGGAGGCGGTAAGAAACATGAAAGTCGGAGTGCCTAATACGAGATATGTGCTGATGCCGTGGAGCTCCAAGAAGAGGTAGAATTAATACCACTAGAATCCTTCCGAATGGGAACGTTCGTGCCATCGAATGTATGTAGTAAATTTGCAAACATCCAGACATAACATGAGCCGCTTGCACGCAATACCGGTAGAAGTCATTGTTTTTGTTATGGTGATATTAGAATGGATCATTATAGTGTAACGTATTAATGGATTGTAGTAAGTTATTAATGGATTGTAGTAATGATTGCATTCAGTTATTAATCGGAATCAAGTTTGTCTTGTATTACACAACCTTTGTAAAACTAACAGTAATTATTACGGGGCTTACACAAAAAAAAAGAGTAATGATACGTTGGCTTACATACGGGGCTTACAAACATAAAAACAAAGAGTAATGATAACTTGAGATAACAATAAGATGACACTTAAATAAACTAAGGGTGATCATTAAATACGATAGGATGACGCCTAAATAAATGATCTTCAATGTTTAGTAATCACCACATTAAACACGGCGTGATTTTCTATAAGTTGATCAACGACTTCAAAGCTGCATTCGTCTCCAGCATTTAGGTCATTGTCCGTAATGAAATCATTCAACCCGCTTAAACGAACTTTTTCATACAAATAGACAATTCTAACAGGCCATGATTCCCCTTTGGCAATTCACAGTTCTACGGTCTTGTTTCGCAACATGTCGTTTGTTCTAGCAAATGCCTTTGGAATATTCTACAAATCAGAAACAAATTTAAATACTGTTTCAAAATGGGGAAAAAAGATAAAACAAGAAAACAACTAAAAATATTTTAAATATCTCACCACATAATAACAACTATGTGAAAATACCCACTTTTCGTCATTATCCGAAAATGGGGATTTTGGTTACCTGACACTGCATCATCATCTCGCATCATCTTCTTCACTCCTGGACTGGAAAAGTCTTCTCACAAGAAGTGTGATCCAGCACAATAGTGTTGAAAGTGAAATCCCCCCTGTGTTCAAACACTATAAACTCCCTCTCATTCAAGTCATGAGCCGCCACATACTCCTCCCAACCTTCCCTAAAGAAATGAAGAATTCCATTGTCTGTGGCTCTAACCCTCACTTCCCATGTCCCTAATCGGCTTTTGAGAACGGCCCTATCTAGGTTCCTCAGCGTGTTGTTCAACTATTAACGTATGCTGGAGGTAGTGCCTATGAAAAAAGAAACATATCACGTTTGTTCAATCATAATACAAGTGATATAAATGTAAGTTAATTAGTAATGACATACCAAACTTGTTGCGAAACCGCCATCAAGAACTTTAAAGAAACGATCATTATCCATTTGCTTCAGTGTAGATTATAAATTGAAAGGTGAAGAAGTGATGAAGAAATGGACTTGAAAAAAAAGATGAAGAAGTGGTTACAAAATTCAGATGAACTTGAAACACTTTGATGAAATGAGAGAAATGGCTCGTTCATTTGGTCTATATTGAACAAGTACCTGTACAACAGCAATAATTGCCATATACCACTTCCAAACGTAGAGAAATGCACTTTAAACGTAGAAACACTACGCTTGGGACGTAGATAAATGGTTACTACGTTTAAACGTAGAAATTCTCATTCCCTACGTTTGGACGTAAGTTCTCTATGTCTGAACGTAGGGAAATTGTACGTTTAAACTTGGTGAAATTCACATTGAATGTTGCAATTTAAGTTGTTATATAAGTTGATACAGAGATGGTGTTAATAATGACTTGAATTTGAGTTGTTTTTTAAACAGATAATCTTTTGTGTATACCTTTTAAAAGGTCTCCTTCTAAAAGTAGTGTGTGTAATTAGTGTTATATAGTAAACGATGTAAGTAAATACATATAAATTAAATTCAACAAAATAATAGTAGCTAAAAATATACACCAAAATAGTAGTAGCTAACAAATATACCTACAATATTTAGAAATCTGTGTACTGATTAAATAGTTGGATACAAAGTTTATGTCCCATTAACAGCATATTCTCAGCTGTGATCAGTTCCAACGTTTCGTCATGCAGCAAATGCTCAATGAACTTGACCATGTATACCCCACTGTCACCCCTGTACAAAATGTAAATTTTTTTTGATCAAAGGATAAGAATAGTGTAAACTGTATAATATGATAAATAGATTTGAAGTTCATAACACTTACGGGGTTGGCATTTGTGGTACGTAATCAGGTGATGCTACTCTGACTGTTAAAGGCCCTTGTTGGAGTTCACGTAGACCCGCCATCTCCAACACTCTCCTCAACGAAACACCCCATGCTTTGATACAACCTTTCACTTGCTCCTTAAATCCGTTCGCCGACAGATAATCATACACGCTAATCTTCCAGTCGGGAATAGACACTTGACAAACGCCTAGTGAGCATGAGAAATGGCCCGAAGAATGTACGCCATTTGTGTTTCCATCCCATTTCTTAACGCACTCAATCACATGATTTGGAATGTCCGTTGTGTCTCGGCGTCTTCACGATCTATATGACCATAGCCGCAAAAGGCGGCTAAATCAGAGTAGCAAATGGTCGTATGCGGCATAAAGCGTTCTGGATGTGCTTGCATTTTCCGCTGTATAAGGTCCAGACACGCCTTGATATGCTGTAGGAATGCAAAAAGACGTTAGAGATAATGAAATCGTAAATATAAAACTTTCATAAATATGAAAATGAAGTCACAAAAAATTTACCTCTCGGTCTAACTCTGTGAGCTTCTCGTGGAGACGTCTAAACCACTCCTTGTCCGCCAGAGCTGTAAGTTGGTATCCATATACGTATCCCATAGGTATCATAATCAGTGGTGGACTGCTGTCTTTATACCACTCAACAAAACATTTTTCCAACTCCACGGAAATTTCGCACATCGTCCATCTCGACAACATTAGCACCGGGAAGATCGACTATGTTCGACCCATCGCTTGAATATCCTGGTTGTTTAGTAGAGTCCGACGGGTTGTCAATCTTCCGTCATTTGGATCACCCGCTTTCATTTACCTAAGCGAGTATGATTGGACTAGCAACTAAACAATATTCAAGACATGATGGAGTTAGATAGTTTTCACAATATAATTTGTAGTTACGAAATTAAATATCAAATGACTAACTAATAGCAATCCCAAGGTCCACAACCGATGCATGGCTGGTGGCAATACCTGCCCCTGTCGTAGCCACGGGAGTATCTATACCAAATATAATCGATATCACCAATTAACGATTACAAACAATAAAATACTTATGTTAATAATACAAAATTCAATATAATAAATTAACTTACTATAAACAGTATGGAACTCCATATTTGAAGATTCCTGGACGGTAGCCTCGACATTAACATGTGCAGGGGTAGTAGCATCGCCAGATCTCGCATCAAAATATGCACTCTCATCAATTAACGGTAACAAACAATATCTATGTTAATACAAAATTCAATATAAATCAAATTACTAAACAATAATTAGATGTAAATAACATAATTCTTACCCAAATCAAACGTAGTCTTCATATAAGGATCGTCCGCCAAAAGATCGTCGACGAAATCCTCCTCGACTCCCTCCTGCTGAACTCCCTCCGGCTGCACTCCCTCTTGCCCGGGTTGGGAAACTCCTTCAAGAATCTTATTGTACCCAAACATCATCATCGGGTCATCAGACGGGGTTTGCGATAGATGAGTATGCTGATGCCTATCTTGACGGTGTAGGTGATGAGTATCTTGACAGTGTGATCGATCGATATGATGATCATGTGTGTAGACCGATCGGGGGCATGATCGAGAAGATGTTGCCCGATCTACGTATCATTTGGAGGAGATGAAGGAGGTGGAGGAGCCTGGAGGATGAAAATGTTGCCCGGTCGATATCATGTGGAGGAGATGGAGGAGCTGGAGGAGCTGGAGTCCGATGAGGGTTAGAGTGAAAAGATGTGGCCCGGTTAGTATCATAATACATAGAACTAAATTTATCGCATATCGAAATTGACAATGAAATAATTTTTACCGATTTACGGATGATGGCGTTTGCATCAACCCGCTTAAGTTCAAAAGTATCGCCTCATGCTCATTATGCATTTGAACCACCTACCGAAGTACTTGCGGTTCTCGTCATTCCGCGGTGAATTTCCGCACGAATGTCATTCACCCATTATCTATCCTTATCTTCACAAGTACCTATAAAGACCAACAACTTCATCCTTTTTCATCAGATTTATCTTATTCCGCTGTAGCATCTCGAATGTAGGAAGGCTGTGTGGCGCAGCGTCATGAATGAGGAGGTAAAGGGGTTGACTATTGTGAAGTAGAGGGATGTGAAGAAGTAGGTCGACTATTGTGTAGTAGAGCGTGGTTTACGTGGTAGTAGATGGACGGACGTCCCAGGAGGTGGCCGTGCAATTGGTGCGAGGCGAGTGATCACACGTGGCGGCTCATTAATCTCGTGATCGGGGATGCCCTTATCAAGCATCAACTCCTATCAACTTCCCTTGCGGCGGATATCCTATAACATGGCTCTGCAAACAATGTATATTTCATTAGAATTAACAATAACAAAATGTTTAACCATACGATATAATTAAAAGAAAATGTTTATTGCTTATTACCTTTTTTGCCTTCGCCTTAACAACCCCTTCCTGCGGAGGGGTAGTCTTGCAACTCCATCTCATCATCCGAGGAGCCATGGGGAGCTCCGGGGTGGCATCGATAGTCGGAACAAACAATGTCCTGGAGGGTCTCGTAAGCCCAAAGCGTAAGGCATGTATATGTTAGAAATCTACAGGAACGCAGCCGAATTCAAAAATTTATTTCTATCGACTCAAGATCGACCGTTTAAGCAATAAACAAATAGATAGTGAGCGGTGGTTACCTTGGTTGATCTAAAAGATCGACTTTGACCGTCTAGGAGAGTAGTTACGCATAGAGCCGCCCAAGTGTTCGGCCTCTACCATTAGTCCACACGAACACCCGCTGAATCCCATCATGGATTGCTATTTGAAAACTCCGGTTGCTAGACCGGCCTTTTTCCCTCTCTCCAACTCTCTATAGGATGCTCTCCAATTTTACACAAGAACTATTAGCTCTTGGAATTATGATGTCAAAAGAGCTTGACACCCACCTCCTATTTATAGTCATAGGTGGCATGATAAGTAGAAAAGAGAAAACTTTTCCCAATAAAATAAGGAAAATATAATTGATTGATTTATCTCATTTATTATAATATCTCATATTAAATAAATCTAGGATTTTGTCAATATCTTATATTGAATTGAATATTCCCAAGATATTATCAATATCTAATATTGACTATCTTTATTTTATTACTACCATAAATCAATTTACACATGTGTATATATATCACATATATATTTATTACACATATAAATCTATAAATATAT